>JARPSG010000003.1:3607500-4207500 GCA_029955605.1 Quercus engelmannii | reverse complement strand
TTTACAGTCACTGGTGGTGTCACCGGATGCTTCACGGCACAACATCTCCAGCGGCAACTTCTTGGCTCACCTGCATGTACTAGAAGAAGTTTGGGGTTTTTAATTTTCTGTGTCATAGTGTTTAAAGGGAGAATGATTGTGTGTTTAGACCTAATCTTTTATTCATAAATATCTTATGTGACGTATTGGCATTGGAGGGTGTAAACGTGGGATTTTACACCACATCCTTATTTTAATCTCTATTAATAAACAGACTTCCATGATAAGTATTGCAGGTTGCATAAGATGTAAGTCGACAAGTCTTCTTCACCTTAATTGGGAAGAAGGATGTAAATAGCTCACATAGCCTAGTTCCTAAACGTTAACTCCAAGCCTGTCTAATCTTGTTTTTTGATTTTCCATGCGGGGTGCAATCCAATGGGGCATAGACTTAAAATTGTGCTGAAGATACTAAGAATAAAACAAGTTTGCTCATAATGGTTGATAACGTCTTAGTAAAACTAGAGTATCTTAAATTTTGAATGGCTTAAGAAATAGGCAAGCTGAAAGAAGACAATTCTTCACAAATTCACACAATAATGAATGCTATCACTGACCTCAGGAAATGTATATTGCAATGCAGCAGGGATTGACAAGTGTTGACTCTGAAGATGGTCTACTAAACAAATGTTTCCCGCAACTCTCGTTGTTACTTGGATATTCAAAGAACACTCAGCAACCTAGGCACTTCTATTTTCTAACTGTGTTGTAGCATGCATATATACCCTCTTGTAATGGTAAAAAATTGATGAAACCATGCGGGGATTAATTATTCTCATTGGTTGCATCAAATAATAAAGCATCCTATCTGAATTATCTAATTACAATAAGGAAAGAACAATTCTCCCAACGGAACAAAAGCACCATTAAATATTGAAATTCTAATTCAGAAAAAAAATGGCATGACCACGAATAAAAGTTAATAAGGAACGGCAGAAGAAATCTACACTACATGTTTCATAACCATGCATATTTACAGCTTATGAGGATACTACTAATGTTTAAATTAGTGCTTTCATTTAGGAGTTACAAATATCATTAACATGATAGTTTATCACATATCTATTGTCATGGGAAGGAAGTTTTGCAATACAGCTCACCCTAGTTATTGATACAGACACCTCATCCCATATGTCAGTGTTCTTTTCCCTATAATCGTACAAATGTCAAGTACTTAGAAACATAATTACTTTTGTTTGATATATTCTATAAATATATGGTTCATTCTGTAGGGAATTTAACCAAAATCCTAACCTGTGAGAAACAAAACAAATAAATAAAATACACGCCAAAGAAAACAATCACACGCACAAGACAATATTTATGTGGTTCAGCAATTTGCCTATGTCCACGGAGTTGTAGGGATTTCACTATTATCAGGGAAAATACAATAGTGCACAAGAACACTCTCAAGAAACCCAATTCCCAATTACTCCTTAACTCTCTCACACGGCTGCACTTGCTAGGTTATTGGGAATCATTACTATTGCACTCTTTTTTTGCCGCACCTAATCACATATATATAGATATATATGTTAAGTCGGCTAATGAGGTTCCTATTACAAATAGGATTCGGTCAACTAAGGTGACTTAGACTGACTTGGGCTTGTGGCAATTCAAGCCACACACGGGCCCACTTCAACAAATCTCCACCTTGGTTTGAAATTGATCAAGCTACACTAGCAAACTCCTCCATCACCTCCACCTTTGCTCTTAAGGGCTCACAAGCTGCAAACATCAACCACAATCCTCCATAACATAATCCCTTATCCCTGCAACTCATCCTCCTTTCCTCAAGCTAGAAGGCCAACTGAAGCTGCACACAACTTCAGCTTTTCAATAGTGACACCCTTAGTCAACATGTCTGCCGGGTTCTTAGATCCACAAATCTTCTCAAGTATTACCAGCTTATCTTTAACAAGATAACGGATAAAGTGGTATTTTGTCTGTATGTGCTTCGACTTTGAATGAAAAATCGATTTTTTGGCAAGAAAGATTGCACTCTGACTGTCACTGTGTAGAATTCCCATCTCCTACTTCTTACCCAATTCATCTAAGAAACCATGTAGCCAAATTATCTCATTTCCAACTTCAGTTGCTGCAACATACTTAGCTTCTATAGTAGACAAAGTGACAATCTTTTGCAGATTTAAAGCCCATGATATAACTGTACCACCCAAAGTAAAAACAAACCCAGTAATACTCTTTCTACTATCAATATCACCAGCAAAATCAGCATCTACATAACCCTGCAGTTTCAAACTTGCACCTGTGAAGCAAAGACATATATCTGATGAACCCTTTAGATATCTCAGAATCCACTTGACTGCCTCCCAATGTTGCTTTCCAGGCCTACTCATAAATCTGCTCACAACTCCCACTGCATGTGCAATGTCTGGCCTTGTACACATCATAGCATACATCAAGCTGCCAATAGCTGAGGCATAGGGCACCTTGCTCATATGGTCCCTTTCTTCTTCTGTCTTCGGTGACTGTTCTTTGCTTAGTTTGAAATGACTACCCAAGGGTGTGCTAACTGGTTTAGCTTCATTCATGTTGAACCTGCTGAGAACTTTCTTCACATACTCTGACTGTGAAAGCTTCAATGTACCATTAGCCTTGTCTCTAATGATTCTCATACCAAGGATTTGCTTTGCAGCTCCCAAATCCTTCATTGCAAATTGTTTGGACAATTTCTTCTTCAGATTATTAATCTCCTCAATGCTAGACCCTGTAATAAGCATATCATTCACATACAATAATAATATGATGTAAGAATTATCAGAAAACTTAACATAGCAACAGTAATCAGCTTCACATCTCTTGAACCCAATTCTATGCATAAAACTATCAAATTTCTTGTACCACTGTCTTGGAGCTTGTTTTAGGCCATACAAGCTCTTTCTCAGTTTGCAGACTAGATTCTCTTGTCTCTGAACAATGAACCCTTCTGGCTGAATCATGTAAAGGTCTTTCTCCAAGTCACCATGAAGGAATGCTGTCTTCATATCTAACTGCTCAAGATGTAAGTTTTCTGCAGCCACCATTCCCAGTACCAGTTTGATTGTTGACATCTTCACAACTGGAGAAAATATCTCTGTGTAGTCATGCCCTTCTTCTTCTGGAACCCTTTAACAACTAATCTGGCCTTGTAACGTTTGCTACCATCATGCTCATTCTTTATTCTATATACCCGCTTGTTGTGCAAAGCCTTCTTTCATACTGGCAATTCAGTCAGTTTCCATGTCTGATTCCCCAACAAGGAATCCATCTCATCCTTCATGGCTAACTCCTACTTGCTTGAATTCTCATCTTGTAAGGCTTCATCATAACATTCTGGCTCACCACCATCAGTCAACAAGAGATAATTTAGAGTGGATGAATAACGCTGTGGAGGTCTAATGTTCCTAGAAGATCTGCAGACTTCAGCTACAGGTGTACTCAAATCTACCTGTGAATTTATATTTTCCTTATCTTCTTCACCTCTTTTCTGGACACTACCTTCAGTCAATTCATCTAAGTTGACAAACTCAGATTTCTTTTGATCTATCTCTGTACCATCTGACACTACAGTTGACCTGTCCTTGTATATAACCTGTTCATTAAATATCACATTTCTACTTCTGATGATTTTCCTATTTTGTTCATCCCAAAACCTATAGCCAAATTTCTCATCACCATAGCCAATGAAAAAACATATTTTAGACTTTGCATCAAGTTTACTATGAGCATCAGAATCAATATGAACATAAGAAACACAACCAAAAAATTTTAAATGTGAAAACTTTACCTCTTTACCACTCCAAACCTCCTCAGGAAGTCTGAACTCCATGGGAACTGATGGTCCTCGGTTTATCAGGTAAGCTGCAATGCTAACAGCATCAGCCCAAAAAGTTTTTGGTAGTCCAGCATGCAACCTTATACTCCTAGCACGCTCATTGAGAGTTCTGTTCATGCGCTCAGCCACACCATTCTGCTGTGGTGTCCCATGAATGGTCTTCTCCATCCTAATTCCCTGTGCAGCACAACACTCACTGAACCCTCCATCTATGTACTCTCCTCCATTATCTGACCTTAAACATTTTACTTTCAAACCTATTTCTATCTCAACCATGACCTTCCATTTCTTAAAAGTTTCAAATACATCAGATTTATTTTTCAGAAAATAAACCCATACCTTTCTTCTAGAGTCATCAATGAAAGTGATGTAGTACCTTGAACCTCCAAGGGATGCAACCGGAGAAGGCCCCCACAAATCAGTGTGTACTAACTCCAATTTTTCAGCCTTTGGTGTCCTGCCAGTTTTTAAGAAGCTCACTTTTTTCTGCTTTCCTAAGATGCAACTTTCACACATGTCAAAATCAATGGACTTCAATTCTAGTAGTTTTCTTTTTGACAGCAGCATCTTCATCCCTTTCTCACTCATGTGACCAAGTCTGTGGTGCCATAGGCTTGTATCAGTACTTGCATCAACAACTACAATTGTGTCTCTTGGACTTAAGGTCATGTACAGAGTACTAGTTTTCTTTCCACGAGCTAATACCCTAGCTCCCTTTGTAACCTTCCAAGTACCACCAACAAATAGTATTGCATGCCCTTCATCATCAAGTTGTCCAACAAAAATTAGATTCCTCCTTAGGTCAGGAATATGTCGAACCTTCTCCAGTAGCCAAACAGATCCATTGGGCAACAATATCCGGACGTCTCCCATACTTACAACATCCAAAACTGAACCATCAGCCAAATACACTTTACCAAAATCACCTGCAACATAATTTTGTATGATTTCTCGGTGTAGAGTGGTATGAAACGAAGCTCCTGAATCCAAAACCCAATCATCAAGTGGACTGTCTACTGCAAGAAGTAATGCATCCTGTACCTCTTCTATTACAGCATTAGCAGAATCATCTCAATTCTTCTTTTTAGGACTTTTGCATTGATTCCTAAAGTGACCTGTTTTCCCACAGTTCCAGCATTGTACTTGTTGGCCTGATCTAGATTTACTTCTGTTCCGATTAGAATTTTTGGATTTTGATCTGCCTCGGTTTGAATTTCTGTCATTACCTCTGCCTCTTGTCTCAAGGTTTACGGCAGAATCAGATCCTGAGGTTTCGCTTGCATCTCTTCTGCGAATCTCCTCAGCTAGAATTAAATCTCGTATGTCATTGTACTTCAGCTTTTCTTTTCCTATAGAATTGCTTACTGCCATCCTCTTTGCCTCCCAACTGTTTGGCAAAGAAGCCAAGACGATCAGAGCACGAATCTCATCATCAAAATCAATTTCTACAGACGACAATTGATTTGTGATAGTATTAAATTCATTCAGATGTTGTGCTACTGATGCATTCTCTGCCATCTTCAAATTGAACAATTTCTTCATCAGATGCACCTTATTATTTGCGGACGGCTTTTCATACATACCGGACAAAGCCTTCATTAAATCTGCTGTGGTCTTCTCCTTTACAACATTGTGTGCAACAGACCTAGACAGAGTTAACCTAATTACTCCCAATACCTGTTTGTCAAGAAGAGCCCATTCCTCAGCCTTCATAGCCTCAGGTTTTTCCCCTAGAAGCGGTATATGCAACTTCCTCCCATAAAGGTAATCCTTGATTTTCATCCTCCAAAATCCAAAGTTTGTGCTATCGAACTTTTCTATCCCAGACGCCTTTCCTGCTTCCCCTGCGATTGCTCCCACTCAAACCTAACCCTAGGCTCTGATACCAGTTGTAGGGAATTTAACCAAAATCCCAACCTGTGAGAAACAAAACAAATAGAGAAAACACACGCCAAAGAAAACAATCACACGCACAAGACAATATTTATGTGGTTCGGCAATTTGCCTACGTTCACAGAGTTGCAGGGATTTCACTATTATCAGGGAAAATACAATAGTGCACAAGAACACTCTCAAGAAACCCAATTCCCAATTACACCCTAACTCTCTTACACGGCTGCACTTGCTAGGTTATTGGGAATCATTACTATTGCACTCTTTTTTTGCCGCACCTAATCACATATATATAGATATATATGTTAAGTCGGCTAATGAGGTTTCTATTACAAATAGGATTCGGTCAACTAAGGCGACTTAGACTGACTTGGGCTTATGGCAATTCAAGCCACACATGGGCCCACTTCAACACATTCAACTGGAAAGAGAACATATGGATAGGTTACAATAGCCAACAATACTGCCTAGTCCTATTTGCAGCTCTAATCTTTGTTATTTGTGAGAATGAGCTCTTTGGGTGAATTTGGGGTTGGGTTTTGTGATTGTTTTGGGTCACTATTGCAGTACCTTCATTAGTGAAATTTTCTCCTCAATGCCACCCATGTACATATGTCTAAAGTTGAACCATGTATGGTCTCTATGTTCCCTATGCTGTTGCTTGTTCTACTTTTTCTGAACACTCCATAAAATTGATTACACTCACATCACACACACACAAAAAGAGGGGGGGGGGTAGAGAGAGAGAGAGAGAGATCACCAGAAGTCCATAAATATCACAACAATGATAAAATTTTGGCCTCTCAGCCAATCCACCACCCCAACGATCATATTCAAATCCATATCAACATGAAACTTGATGTCTGTTTTATAACGTTCCTTTGAAAGACATAGTAATCCATCTGTCAATATCCAATTACCACCATAGATAAAAATAGGCTGTATGTTGACCTTGAACAAACTGTAAAAGAAAAATTTATAGACTACATTTCATAATTCTAGAAGGCATATAAAGCAATACTTTCTACCTGTGGCACCATCAATACGACTCTCAATTTTTTGGAAGCCAAATAGATGGCTCCAAGCATCACATTCTCCATATCCCCTTACATCAACAACAATATGAACTTTGTACAAGGATTACCCATGCCGTTCAGCCACCACAAGTCAGGCTTGTCAAAGAAACGCTGCAAATTCATACCATATCACCTACAACAGAAGTATTGAGAGCCAAAATGAGAAATGGAAAACTGTCCTAAAGTTGATATCCACTCATATAAGGATCTAAGTATAGGGAATTTAATCAAAATCCCAACATGTGAGAAACAAAAAAATAGAGAAAACACATGCCAAAGAAAACAATCAAACGGACAAGACAATATTTACGTGATTCGGCAATTTGCCTAGGGTGAACGTCCATATGGCGAGTGGCTTAAGGCTGGTTATCAGACAAGAAGCACAGAATCAAGTAAGGAACAACCTCAGGCACGTCGGACTCAAAGGGCGACAACTACACCACCTCCATCGTCTGAAATCGATATACCCATTGAACCTGATACCGAAAAATCGCCAAGTCAACCCGAAATTAATGGAAGCCCGAGATTCATGGTCCATGATCCACGCCCCATTAATACCTCTGATCTGTTACCACAGTTGGACAGAATTAAGAGGGCAGTTTCAAGTCCACCACACCTACACCAAATGGATCCCACGTGCCTTAACACCACACTTAATCCATCACAGCTGGAGGCGCCAATAGTTACTGAATTAAACACCCACCAACCCTAGAATGAAATGAAAAATCCCAAGAATCATGGAAATAAATTATTCTCAGTCCTAATAAGATACGGAGCAAACCAAATACTCAACCAAACCCTACTGCCACCCTCACGTGACCAACCAAAAGACCAACAACCCTCACGTGACCAACTAAAAGACCAAAAACCAAAGACTAACAGAAAAAAACCCACCTGACCAGCTAAAACACAAAACAATACCCCACATACAAACCAAGTGATATTGGGCACAAAGAGACATAACAAGAGCATTGACCATGGCCATGACGATGCTAGGAGGTTCAAGAGTATGGAGAACACCATACAAACTGAAATATCAATAGTGGAGGTTGAGGCTTAGCCCCATTGAGCACAATGATTGCCTTAAGTTGGAATTGTTGGGGGCTTGGGAATCGCCGTGCAGTCGAAGTCCTTGTTGAACTAGTAAGGAAACAAGTTCCCACAATTTGTTCCTCATGGAAACAAAATTGATTGATAGAGAGATGGAACCGATCAAAGTGGAGTTGGGCTTTCCTTCCATGCTTGTAGTATCATGTGATAGTTGAAGGGGGAGGGGGGTTATAGCACTTCTTTGGAGAGTAGATGTGATTGTGGATACACAAACTTACTCACCAAACCATATAGATGTGAGAGTACACACGCAAGCATCACCATTGTGGAGATTAACGGGAATATATGGCCATCCAGAGGAACAGCGCAAATTTGAAATGTGGAGGCTTATGGGGCACCTCCATGATCGTGCATCCCTCCCTTGGGTCTGTTTGGGAGACTTCAATGAAATCTTGGCCTCTGATGAGAAGAATGGTGGCGTACGTAGACCGATGGCACCAATGCTTGAGTTCTGACATACACTCCTCCATTGCGGTCTAGTAGACTTGGGGTTTAATGGTTACCGCTATACTTGGAGAAATGGCAGGGGTGGGGAAGCTTTTGTTGAGGAAAGACTTAACAGGGTAGTCACAATAGTAGAATGGTGTGAGATGTTTCTGAGAGCTAAAGTAAGCCACCTATCCATATCTTACTCTGACCATAATCCTATTTTGGTGGACATGGCCCCGCCAAACTAGCCTCAACATCGGAGACATAAAATCCAACGGTTTAAGGAAAAATGGGTAGCACATACAAAATGTGAATCTGTTATTAGAAGCTCATGGACTCACCAAAGGCTAGTAGGCAGCCCCATGTTCTGCCTATTTAAAAAAATTAAAAGGTGTAGAATGGAACTCATTGCATGGAGCAAAAGGACCTTTGGGAACACTAGAAACCGGTTGGAGGTAAAACAACGAGAATTGCATGCTTTGATGGAAGCCAGTTATGGAGGGAATGTAGAGAGAATACATGAAGTGAAGAGGGAGATAAATGAACTCCTACACCATGAAGAAGTATTTTGGAAGCAAAGATCAAGGTCTATATGGCTACCGATAGGGGATAAAAATACAAATTTTTCCATCAAAGAGTGAGCCAAAGATGAAAGAAGAACAGTATTGATGGGTTGTATGACAGGGAAGGAGACTGGCACACAGATGAGGATAAGATAGCCATTATAGCAAAGGAGTATTACAAACAACTCTTCACTTCTTCCAATTCACTAGATATGGGAGAGGTGATTGATTCAGTGGACCGTGATAGGCCAAAAACGAATTGACCCCTTGTGATAAATTTACCAATTAATTTAGTCAAGTGAATTAATTAAGTTAATTAACATGCAAACGCGTGATAGTATAAACAAATCACCAATAAACTAATTATGCAGCAGAAAATAAATAACACAGTGATTTGTTTACGAACGGGGAAAACCTAATGGCAAAAACCCCACCAGGTGATTTTCAGATCACCACTCCCGAAATTCCACTATTATCAAAACAAGCGGTTGCAAGTAAAGGAATCCTAGTACCTTATACCAACTTACAGTTGAACCTTTATCCCAATACCCAATTGGACTTGTTCTGTAGTGACAATTTCCCCTTTTGATGCACGGCCCCCAAGTATGTGACTAACTAATGCGCGAATTCTAGTACACGACTTCAATCACCAACTAGAGAAGGTTGTTGGCTACAAAGTTCTTTAGTCATTCCAACGATGAAGATCAAGAAGATGCTTGGTCACAAAACCCTACGGTGCACAAACATAGCAACTTCTTCAAGAACGATGAACTAGGGCAAAACTTGTCTCCGATTACAAATTGCTTTACCAAACTTTGCTCAACACTTATGCAACTTGTGTACACTTTGACGGCCCTTAAAATAATCCTTTTATATGTCTAGGGTTAGAAGAAAAGAAAGCTCAAACACATAATCATGGATTAGAGTCAAAACAGAACTGGAATTCTGTTTTTCATAATGCTTGACAGATACCTATCTGTCGAGATGCTGTTGAGCAGCTGTCGAGCCACAGTGTTGGAACAGCTTCTTAAGCTCGATGGATAGCTAGCTGTTGAGCTAGCTATCAAGCTTTATTGAATAGCACTTCTTCAGCTTGAATCTTAGACAGATTTACATGTCTTCAACACTTGATCTTGAAACACAATTTCTTGAAGTATTAAACATATCCTAGATCTACCCAAATACAAGTAAAATGCGTTTTGTCAAGGGATAAGCCAATTACATAAAATAGTGACATATGTTCCTAACAAGTGAATCACATATGCTCTAATAGACTGGGTAGTGATAGAGGACATGGCCTAAGACTTGATTCGCCCTTACACAGCGGACGAGGTAAAAACCACACTCTTCCAGATGCACCCATCCAAAGCACCGGGACCTAATGGTATGTCACCCTTCGTTTTTCAAAAATTCTGGCATATTGTAGGACATGATGTGATGTGCATGAAATATATAAAATAAAGTACTCACATATCTACATATTTAGCCTTACTTTTATGTTATTTTGTGACTGATTATATAATATCTTTGTGTTGTAGGTAACAAGGGCTTTACATGCAAAGTGGGGCTAGGCCAATTGAATCAAGCCAACTTACATCCAGCCAGGCATGAATTCAAGAAAAGGCCAACCCAATTAAATTTAAGTCCAATTGGAGCAAGGAATCAAAGGAAATTTGCACCAAATCCAAGTCCAATTCGGATTAGGATTCTAGACTGCACATCAGTTAGTATTTATAGCATAACTTTCAGCTCAGATGTCCAATCGAGATAATTCAAGTTGGGCTGGAACCTTAACTTAAAGGGCTACAACTTTGTAGTTTACCAAAAGTCCAAATTCTAATGTTAAATGGGCCAAAACCGTCGGTTAATTGAAGCCTAAAAATCTGGGATTTTCCCCAAACAGGAATTCAATTTGTAATAGGATTCCTTGACCTATTTAAAGGCTCTTTAGGGCAAAATTCAGGGGGGCTAAGGCTAGTGCTAGGGCTGGGGGCTGTACATAGAGAGTGCAGCTACTTCTTTGGTTTTCTTCCATGACAGTTAGTTTTATTTTATTTGTCTAGTTTAATGTTTAGTATTTTATTTTTGTGTTTTCTTTCAATTACTATAGGTAGCTAAATTTATAATTAGGGTTGAGGATGAAACCTTGTTAAGGATTATTAGTAATATTTATGTGATTTGATTTTTCCCACAATAATTGTTCTTTAATGATTTAAATTGTTATTTTTTTTTTTTTTTGTGGTGTATGAGAACTTGGATACGTGATAAAGAAAATCGTCTTGTTAGTTTTGATTATCCATCCACAATGGGAGAAACAGGAGATGATTCAAAAACTCTTAGGGAGTTCCATCTTGCATAGTATTACCTGCAACCACTGCTGCACATTTTGAGTTGAAACCACAGATAATCCATCTTCTTCCTACTTTTCAGGGATTGGATAGAGAAGATCCTTATATGCATGTGAAAGATTTTCTTGAGATTTGTGCTACTTGTAAGTTTCAGAATTTCACTGATGACTCTGTTCGCTTGCGTTTATTCCCTTTTTCCTTGAAGGATAAGGCAAAAGCATGGCTTAATTCTTTGTCATCTGGATCTATCACTTCATGGGAACTATTGGTCACAAAATTCCTCTCTAAATTTTTCCCAATGGCCAAGACCAATGCTTTGAGGAGAGAAATTGTAGATTTTTATCAGGATGAACAAGAGAAATTTTATGAGAGTTGGGAGAGATTTAAGGACTTGATCTTAAAGTGTCCTCATCATGGTTTTGAAACATGGAGACTAGTACAATATTTTTATAATGGTTTGACTCAGACAAATCGTAACATGATTGAGGCTATGAATGGTGGTGGATTTTTGAGTCATGTAGATGATGAGGCATACAAATTTCTTGAGAATTTTTCTGAAAGTTCACAACAATGGGATTTTTCCAATCGTAGAGAGAGATCTGCCCCTGCAATTAAGAAAGAAGGATTGTATGAAGTAAGTGAAGATTTAGACATAAAAGCTAGGTTGGACAAACACACTCGTAAGGTTGAAGCTTTAGCTTTAGGTAGAGGGATGAATTCTGTCAATCAAGTTCAAAGTGAAACATGCTCTATTTGTGCAAGTCCTATGCATACAACACAAATGTGTCCTTCCATAGCTGGTTACCCTGATTTTTATACTGAGCAAGCAAATGCACTAAATAATTATGAAAGGCCACTTGTTAGTACGTTTTCAGAGACATACAATCCAAATTGGCAAAATCATCCTAATCTCTCTTGGAGGCAGAACCATTCCCCCACAAATATAGGTGGACAACAAGTGCATCAACAAAGTCAATTTCGTCCACCCACTCAAGCATTTCCTCCCATTCCTCAATCAACTCCTCAATTTATGGCACCACTAAGACAACAATCATCTTTGGAGGAGTCTCTCAAAACTTTCATGCAATCAACTAGCCAAGCCATTCAAGAGATGAAAAGTTCCACCCATTTGAATACTCAAGCTATTTCAAAGTTGGAAAATCAAGTTGGCCAGTTAGCAACCTGTGAGAGTGCTTTTTTTTTTTTTCTTTAGCACACAGGCCCAAGGATCCTGGGCCAAATAGTTGTATTTTGGTGGATTGGGCTTGGTTCACCGCAGCTAAATGAGGGCTGATTACGAAACAAGTTGTGCGCAAGTCACATAAATCTCCTCAAGGCAAAAATGCGATTCCTCCTGGTACCCCGGGCGTACTGTCGTGGGATCCCGAAGTGTACTGTCGTGGGATCCCGAGACGTATGAGGCCTGTAAGAACCCAGAATCTCTGGTTCTCTGCACTATACAATTTTTATACATATATGTAAGTGAATTTCATGAGAATGATTTAGCCACGAGGATCCTGGCCCCAATTCTCACAGACTTACGCTTTTGCACAAGACTTGTGGGATTTGGAACTCAAGTCCGAGTGGCTTTGCTTGGGCAGGGACTCAGCTTTACAAGCAAGAATATATATGTATTGAGCAGCAAGAAGCAGTAAAGAAATATGCAAAGTAATTGTTAGAAATTCTCAAATCAATATGAGATATTTCATTATTTTTCTTGATTGTGGATTACAAATGTGCTCACTAAGACGTGATACAAGGTTCAAATAAGCTCAAAAATTACAGACTTTGATGGCTATTCAAGCCTCTAAGACTTGCAAAGTTTGAATCCTTTTGAATCCAAGTATGTGCTATAGTGGCTGTTTCTGGGATACCGGGAGACATTCCTCTGTTTTTCTTAAATTTTACAGAGTTCTAATGACTCTGTTATGATATTCTTCCTACTGAAAATCCTCTGCCTCTTCAACATGGGTTTTCTCTTCCTTTTATAGCGTGTTTGCTAGGGCTTCATGGTACTAGCGATTTCTCTCTTTTGCCCCTCAGAGCTCGTGCTGTGACAGTTGCTCAAGGGCTGATCTCTTCCCCTTTTTCTCATGGTTTTCATCTTTTAATACTGTTTCTCTAAAAGTCACTTGCTGACTTTCCATTCCGGGGCGTCCTAGCCTTCAATCTCTCTTCCTTCAAGATTTCTCATTTTTCAGAATTGGCTGTCGGTGTTATTTCCTTGTCATTATTCCCAAATAGTTGGAATCTTTTACTGCTGGGTTGAAAGTTCTCTTCCAGTTGCTTCTTCGTATGATTTTCTCATTCTTGGTTCCTTGTGATACAGCTCCTTTGTTCATGAATGTTTGCTTTATACTTTCTGATTCTTTGCTGCACTAGTGGGTACTTGAGAAGGACATCTCCGTTCTTCATTTCTTGTATTTCGTGGTACCTTTCTTGAGTTGTCTCAATCCTACAGCAGCTGCCCTGCATTACCTGAGGATCCCGGGCCTCTGAGGATCTCGGGCCTCTGGCAGCCTCTGGGTATCCCGGCCCAATTCTTTCACTGAATTTTGCTGGACTTTTTGATGACCTTTTTGCTGGAAATCTGAATATAAATTGGGCCTTAATGTTGATTCTTCTTGTTACTTGAATTGGGCCTTCTTTACTTTTCATGGGCTTTCTTGTGAAATTTTAGCCTTCAACACAACCCAAGTTGGACAAAGGGAAATAGGAAAGTTTCCTAGTCAACCTATACCTACCCAAAAGGACAGTATGCCATCAATGGTTCTTCTAGTTCTACTCATAGACAAGAACATGTTCAGTTTATTACCACCCTTACTTCTGGTAAGCAAGTTGATAATCAAGTGAAAATGCCAGAAGTGGAGGATGATGAAAATATTGTGTTAAAGGAAAAAGGAACTCATAATTCACATGATGATCATGGAGAAAAGAAGGACAACCCAACATCCATTCCAATTCAGGACCTTAATTCTCCCCTTGATAGGAGGTTTGTTCCTAAAGCTCCATTCCCCCAAAGTT
Organism: Quercus engelmannii; assembly: GCA_029955605.1. NCBI lineage: Eukaryota > Viridiplantae > Streptophyta > Magnoliopsida > Fagales > Fagaceae > Quercus > Quercus engelmannii. The sequence goes on along the minus strand of JARPSG010000003.1, from coordinate 4,193,180 downwards.
TAATCAATCCCCAGAAAAGTGCACAATTTGGAGATATTTTAGAGGTTTTTAAGCAAGTGCAAATTAATATTCCATTTCTTGATGCAATTCAGCAAGTTCTTACTTATGCCAAGTTTCTAAAAGATCTCGTGACAATGAAGAGAAAGACAAATGTCCCTAGAAAGGTATTTTTGACTGAGCAAGTTAGTTCAATCATTCAAAATAAATATCTAGTGAAATGTAAGGACCCTGGATCTCCTACAATTTCATGCAAGATTGGGGATCGTCTCATTGAGCGAGCTTTGTTAGATTTAGGGGCAAGTGTGAACCTAATGCCATATTCAGTTTATTTACAGCTAGGTTTAGGGGAGCTAAAACCCACAACCATGACACTTCAATTAGCTGATAGGTTTGTGAAAATCCCTAGAGGTATTGTTGAGGATGTGCTAATTAAGGTGGATGCATTCTACTTTCCCGTTAATTTTGTTGTGTTAGACACTGAGCCTGCTCTGAATACCAGTACATAAATCCATGTCATTTTGGGTCGCCCTTTCTTAGCCACATCCAATGCTTTGATCAATTGTCGGAGTGGTGTGGTGAAGATTTCTTTTGGGAATATGACTGTTGAGCTTAATATCTTTGACATAAATAAACAAGTACTAGACAATGAGGATATATGTGAGGTTAACATGATTGGGAGCCTAGTCCATGATACTTTCATACAATCAAGATGTGAGGATCCCCTAAAGGCTTGCTTAACCCTTTTTTTATTGCAATTTGGATACTGAAAAATCAATGGAGCAGGTCAATGCATTGTTGGATTCTGTTCCTCTCTTAAGTATTGATAGTTGGCAGCCAAAAGTGGTCCCTTTTCCACTTTCTTCATCCCCATTCCCATCTATTATAAAACCACCAAAGTTGGATGACTTTTGGGAACACCATTTGATAAGTATACTTCAAGAGCTTATGGAAGCTATAGGTTGGAAAATTGTTGATATTAAGGATATTAGTCCCTTTGTGGTTATGCATATAATTCACTTGGAAGAGATTGCTAAAGCCTCCCGACATGTTTTTGACCCAGGTAAGTTACAATCTCATTGGACTAGTCCATTCATAATATGCATTATTTATCTCCATGGTGTTGTTGAGGTTTGGATGGTCCTGTTTATCAGGAATGATCTCCAGTTGTGTTAAATTTTTCCACAAAAAAAAAAAAAAAAAAAAAAAATCTTTTTCTTGTTTATTTTCTGATTTTAGATTAATCTTTGTGTTTATTTTCTTATTTCATTTTATTTTCTTTTTTTCTAGCTGATATTTGACAGAAATTAAAATTTATAACAATCAGCTTGATCAAGGTACGTCTCCTCCTTCTCCTTACCTTACTTGTTTCTACTTGGTTCTCATATTGCATATTAATATTTTGCTCTCTTTTCATTCAAGACATATATTTGAGAGTATCATTTTTAACATTGAGGACAATGTTTGGTTTAGGTTTGGGGGGGATGTACATAGATTTCTATCTTTTTGTTTTCTTTTGTTTTGTTTTGTTGTGTTAAAAAAAAAGAAAATAAATAAATTCTTTTGCCTAGCTTGAGGTTTATGTTTTGAGTTTGTTATACTACTCTTGCTTAAAGAATTTCATTGCTTTCATGCTTAATTCATTGCACATGCACGTAGCCACTTAAACACAACTTGTTGTTGAAGAATAAAAATGATTAGAAAATCTTGATGATAACAATGTGGAGATTGTAACCCTTGTGAGTTTTGAGCCAATCATTAGTTTTGGAGGGTTATTTATTGTTTCTAGTCTTAAAGTTCATTTGTAAGTGCGTAACATAATTCCCTTGTTGTAGTCTCATTGTTTTTTTGTTTTGGCCAAGAAAAAATATATGATTTTATGCCACACTTGAATCTTTTGAAGTCATTGATGTTGAATGAACTATACTAGTCTTTGAGAGATGAGATTAGGCCATTTTTGTCTACTTTGAGCCATATATGTATTTTTCTTTTTTGATACATTATCGCTAGTCACCCCATTGAGCCTTTTTAATTAGCCTTTCTTTCTTAAAGCCCTTATCCATAGTGTTTCAAGATGGAATTTGATCAGTTTGTTTCAATGCGGTGGTTTGTGCGAGAATTCAAAGAAGAAAGAAAGAAAATAAAGAAAAGTGTCAAAAAGAAGAAAATAAAAAGGGTTCTCATCAAATTTTGAGAATTGAAATGTAAGGAAGGAGTACTACTTTGAAGAAGAAGAATTAGAAAAAAAAAAAAAAAAAAAAATTGTTGAATGGAAATTCCAAAAAGAGTTGACATTCCAACAAATCTTGAAAACACTTCTAATTATTTACCTTCACCCATTTTGATTTCATTCCCTTTACTTTTACCCTATATTACGTCCTAATAAAGTCCTTATTTGATCTTGAAGGTTGTATAGTTCAAATATTGACATGACTGAATAAAAAGTGTGGTATAAATTCTTTTTGGCATCCTTTCATGAGACTACTTGTTCTTTCTTGATTAAGCGTTTTTCATGTGATTTATATGTGAAGTGTTTGATTTTGCTTACATTATTCCGCTCACATATGTTGTTGAGAGTGTTACACCCCATTTCAGAGTGATTTCATTTGTTGAGTGATAACACCGGAAAGATTTGAGTTAAAGTATACTTTCAAATAGAGATTCGAGTCAAGTTTATTCTAAAACTAAGAGTATGTTTGGGTTGGCTACCACTTTTCACTCACATTGGGTTTTGATGGCATGAGAAATTTCTTTAGCATATGTAGTGCTTTTGAACTTGAACTAATCCTCTTTGCAAAAGGCAATTGAAAAAAAAATTTTGATTTTCTTTGTTTTGTTTTTAATTTTTTTAGTATTCATTCTCAGAATTTTGTGGGTATATTCCCTGCAAACCCTCACGAGACTACAACTCGTCCACTAGTGTAAACTAGGGTTTTAAAGGCTTGTTGCATACACTAAATGCAATCGAAAATTCCAGCGAAAGTGGATTAGTTAGGATTTCCTTTTTCTTTGTTTTGTTTTACTCTTTATCTGTTTTGCTCGAGGACTAGCAAAATGTAGGTTTGGGGGTATTTGATGTGCATGAAATATATACAATAAATTACTCACATATCTAAATATTTAGCCTTACTTTTATGTTATTTTGTGACTGATTATATAATATCTTTGTGTTGTAGGTAACAAGGGCTTTACATGCAAAGTGGGGCTAGGCCAATTAAATCAAGCCAACTTACATCCAGCCAGGCATGAATTCAAGAAAAGACCAACCCAATTGAATTTAAGTCCAATTGGAGCAAGGAATCAAAGGAAATTTGCACCAAATCCAAGTCCAATTCGGATTAGGATTCCAGACTGCACATCAGTTAGTATTTTTGGCATAACCTTCAGCTCAGATGTCCAATCGAGATGATTCAAGTTGGACTGGAACCTTAACTTAAAGGGCTACAACTTTGTAGTTTACCAAAAGTCCAAATTCTGATGTTAAATGGGCCAAAACCGTCGGTTAAGTGAAGCCTAAAAATCTGGGATTTTCCCCAAACAGGAATTCAATTTGCAATAGGATTCCTTGACCTATTTAAAGGCTCTTTAGGGCAAAATTCAGGGGGGCTGAGGCTAGTGCTAGGGCTGGGGGCTGTACATAGAGAGTGCGGCTACTTCTTTGGTTTTCTTCCATGACAGTTAGTTTTATTTTATTTGTCTAGTTTAATATTTAGTATTTTATTTTTGTGTTTTCTTTCAATTACTATGAGTAGCTAAATTTATAATTAGGGTTGAGGATGAAACCTTGTTAAGGATTATTAGTAATATTTATGTGATTTGATTTTTCTCACAATAATTGTTCTTTAATGATTTAAATTGTTCTTGCTTCATATCAATTGATTAAGATGGAATTCTAGATATGAGTTCAATCATGTTTTTCTCATGATTTAGGATTTATCTTAATTAATTGAATGCTTGGTTTATTAATTCTTGATTATAAAATTGGATATCGTTTGTGATTTGTCTGTCAATGGATACAATTTATGATTTGATTTTTAGAATTTGATATATCTTGTGATTTGTTTGGCTATGTATACAATTGATGATTTGGTTTTATACTTAAGAAGTGAAGAAGAACATGCTTTAGATTCTTAAACATAAGTTTTAATGATGGTATTTTCCATGATAGCAAGATTGATTTCTAGATTATCATGTAGTGAGTTGGGAAAAATTAATGATCATAAATATATACTGATATGACTTACAAGGTGGATTCCAAAACCTTAATTCCTTTCTCTTGATTGTTTACATCTTTTCATTGCTTTATATATTTTGCTTAGTTTAACTATTTGCCTAATTTTATTATTTGCTTAGTTTATTTAATTGAAAACAACCAATTTTTATTAAACTATATTAGGATTAATTTGGTTAAGGTTTAATTAATTTTCCTACGTTCATGCAAGTCCCTGTGTGTTCGATCTCGTTCTTGTCCAACTATACTTCGGTACGGTTCGTATACTTACGAGTATTTTAAAATTTCACAACATGATGTAACTACTGCGGTATTATCTATTTTACACTTAGGGAGATATCTAAAAAAATGAACTATACACATATTGTACTCATCCCAAAAAAAAAAAAAAATGAACCAGAATACATTATGGAGTTCTGACCCATTAGCTTGGGTAATGTTGTATCATGGATTATATCTAAGGTGCTGGCCAACCGGCTAAAACCAATATTACCTAATGTAATTTCTGACTTACAGAGTGCTTTTGTGCCTGGTAGAATCATTACAGATAATACTACAGTTGCTTTTGAAATGCTCCACTGTATGAGAAACATAACCAAAGGAAGAAAGGGCCACATGGCGGTGAAACTTGACATCTGCAAGGCATATGACAAGGTGGAGTGGGAGTTCCTCCAATGGATAATGCAAAAGATTGGCCTCCCTGATCAGTGGGTCAACCTAGCCATGGAAATTATGCGCACCGCATCATACTCGACCCTCATTAATGGCGAACCAAGAGGCTTTTTCACACCGACCCATGGAATCAAGCAAGGGGACCCTTTGTCTCCTTACTTATTCCTGCTATGTGCAGAAGGGCTCTCCTCCCTCACAAGGTGAGTGGTAGATAGCCAGCTTTTGAAAGGAGTGGTGTCATGCCATGGGCGAGTAAGGGTTTCACACTTACTATTTGCTAATGACAGTCTCCTATTTTGTGAGGCAACAACTGAAGAATGCTGAAATCTGCTAAACATACTAGCAATGTGTGAGAGAGCATCGGGTCAAGCTATCAATAGACAAAAAACAACACTCTTATTTAGCCCGAACACAAAACAATCGGTGAAGCTAGCTATTGGAAACATGCTTGGTGCTTAAATCATGACAACCTGTGAGAAGTATCTTGGTTTACCAATGGTGGGAGGCAAGTCCAAGGTGAGCACTTTCAGGGAGGTGCAAGAGCGAGTAACAAAAAAAGTGATGGGATGGAAGGAAAAAAATATCTCCAAGGCCAGTAGGGAGGTCCTCATCAAGACAGTGGCACAAGCTATCCCAACTTACTCCATGAGCATGTTCAAAATCCCTAAAAGGATTTGTGATGACATTAACTCGGTATTAGCAAAATATTGGTGGGGCCAAACTCGAGATGAGAAAAAAGTTCACTGAATCAAATGGAATAAATTGTACAACCCGAAAGATAGAGGCAGGATGGGTTTTAGAGATATTCATGCCTTCAATCTTGCTATGCTAGCCAAACAAGCATGGCGTTTGATCCAAGAAGGCCATTCCTTATTTTTTAGAGTATATAAGGCTTGCTAATTTCCTATGTGCTCCTTCATGGAAGCTAGTTTGGGCTCCAACCCATCATATGTATGGCGCAGTTTGCTAAAAGCCAAGGATTTGATTAAAGTAGCTATGGTTTGGAAGGTGGGGGATGGGAAGAGTATCAAATTGGAGGACCACAGATGGCTACCTCACCCCCCTAAATTCCAACCCAATGCAAATATGAGTTTGAGGGTGAGTGACCTCTTTGACCCATGCACGAAGCAGTGGCACACACATGTCCTTCACACGAATTTCATGCAATCTACTGTGGAGGACATTAAACGGATCAATCTTAGGGACACACACACCAAGGATGAACTACTCTAGAAGGGAAATAAGAAAGGCATTTTCTCGGTTAAAACGGCATACCAAGTCGCAATCCGCCAACAACAATAGGAACAAGGGGAGCATTCATCAAATCGGGATGTTAGGAGGATGTGGAATCGTATATGGCAGCTACACATACCCCTTAATGTACGAAACTTTGTTTGGCAGGCATGCTTTGATATACTCCCTACCCACACAAATCTCTATCGTAGAAAGGTGCCATTGGACCCAGTCTGTGAAATATGTCAGAAACAGAATGAGACAGTGGCCCATGCACTCTGGAGTTGTCCTATGGCTAGGAATGTGTGGGTGCTGGTGGCAGGCAAACTGTAGAAGCGTAGCTCAGAGGCGGAAGACATCTACATTCTAGTGCGAGAATTAATGGCTGTGCTCTCGACAAAGGAACTGGAGGTATGGGCCATGGTTTCCTGGTCCATATGGAATGTTAGAAACATGTGTCTTTTTGACAAAAAAACAAGTTCAACCTTGCAAGATACTGAGAAGTGCAGAGACACTGTTACAAGACTACTAGCGACTTTGTCAATGATTGCGTACAATGGAGAAACAACGCCTACGGAAATGTTCTGGAGTTTAGATAAATATCTTAAGCCTAAATTGTATTTGTTGAGGTCTGCACGCGACCATGGTGCTTATTTTAGTCAGGGGACATGCAGCTGCATGCATTGGCCCACATTGTATGAACTTCGATTCTTTCAAGATAGTGGATTCAAGTTTACCTTGAGGATAACTAGGTTAAATCCTCCCCAGGTTTTTACCGGTTTGGTTTCCTGGGTGATCATATCTTTGTGTTATTTATCTTTCCGTTGTTATGCATGATATGATTGTTGTGATTGTGATAATCTAGTTTTGTTAAATTGGACTAAGTAATAACTTGGCTAATTACCTAGGTTAATCCAATTGTGTTTTTAAGGGGTCTAAAAACCATCAACTACTTTTTTCTTAAGAAAATCAATTGTTGATGGCTATAATGAAACAATAAATTCAGTGGCACAAATCTTGTTTTTTTAAAGATCCAATAAAGTACCACCGCACACCCTTGGTGCGATGGTTACTCCACAAGTATAAGTGCTTATGGGGGGTGGGGGACAAGAGCCGAGGCTCAAGTTTCTAGAAAGGAGTTTCACATCCATATACACTTAAATTTGGCTAGAGTAGAAATTTTATCTTGTATCAAAAAAAGAAAAAGAAAAAGAAAAAGAAAAAAGATCCAATAAAGTGACTTGTTTTAATTGATGTATAATAAAAGTGATATCAATAATGATTCTATATAAAAGTAATATAGCTCTAATCATAATTTACCACTTTAATAATTTTTATAAATTTAATAATTTATGTTTACCTAACATTACTTATGATGAAAAATATATCTTATTTCTGTAAGCTTACGGGTTACAATTGGATAAGTCAGGGCCAACCCTATCATTTGGCCGATTAGGTGGTCGTCTAAGGGCCCCAAGTAGAATAAGGTCTCCAAATTTTAAACAAAAGGATATTCTATACCTAAAAGCCTATTAATTAGGCTCCAAATATTATACAATATATTAAAAAATATATGAAAGTTCTTCTTTTACATTGTATGGTACAATGTAAATTTACATTTCAAGTACAATGTAAACATATAAAGGTCCAAAAAATTAAGGAAAATATACAAGCTTCTTTACAATTTTTTTATTAACTCTTGATGTGATGAATAGTTAGTGGTAAATGAAAATGTAATATTAGTGGTAGGTTTAGATGAGAATCAATAAGAAGTTGGTCACAACAACTGTTTGTAAAAATATTGTAAATTAGTTTGTGACCATAGTATTACTCAAAAAATAGATTTGTAATTCAATGGACACAACAAAACTTTACAATAATTTTACAACATTCCTAAATTAACATGCCAACTCACATATGAGCTCACCAAAATTTCTAATTAAATTTTTTTTGCCAAAATCTGTAATTTAGGAATGTTGTAAAATTGTGGTGTCCATAATAGCGATCTAAAGAAATTTTTTTCTTTTGAAAATGAAGGGAGAAATTTGGCCCGTTTGTAAACTTTTGGCAATTCTTTAGTTGTTTTTTTACTGGTAAAAGTAATTGTTGATAGGTTTTGTAAAAAAATTAGTGACAATTTTTTTTCCAAATCAATGAAGTTTGGGTTGTTTTAATTGATGTATAGTAGCAATATTTATAGATAATTGGGCCAAAATTGGCAAATGCCCCTTTCACCCAATCTTTCCAGCATTTTGCCCCCTTTCCCAAACTAATTAGGGAAATGCCCCTGTTTTGAAACTCAATTTTCTAAAAATCGAGTTCCAAATGTAAAACTCGATTTTTGGAACATCAAGTTATAGTGAACGTGGACTTAGAGAATTTGTTTTTTTGAAACTCAACTTCCATGTGAAGTACTTGAGTTCATGGAACATGGAACTTGAGTTCCATTTAAATTTTTTCAAGGAACTCGAGTTCCAAAAAATATATATATATATATTTTAATTTTTCGGTTCGCTGTAACTCAATTGTCCAAAAATCGAGTTTTTAATTGAAACTTGATTTTTAGAAAATCAAGTTTCCAAACAGGGACATTTCCCTAATTGGTTTGGGAAAATGGGCAAAATGCTAGAAAGTTTGTGTGAAAGGGGCGTTTGCCAATTTTCTCCCTAGTTGGATGCATGAAAGACAAATGGAAAGTAATCATTAATATTTTAGATGTTCATGCATTTGGAAGAGTCTAAAACCAATTGAACCGAGTAGAAAAAAGAAAAATATAGACACTTTCTCTCTCTCTCTCTCTCTTTCTCTCTCTCTGTCTTTTTTTTTTTTTTTGGGTTGAAAAATAGTTGTTGTAGAGAATCCAAACATACCAGCACGACATAAGGACCAAGTTATGAAGGTGAGAGAGGCAACGACTAGTAGTAAGAGGTAAGATCCTCCTAATTTCCATAATATCCTCAACCGAGTGTGACTGTTGAACTCTTCGAGTATAAGTCAATCTTATAACGATCTTTGTTAGTGATTGTGAAGACATCAGCTAGAGATAAATCCTAATTGTAAGGTTGAATTTATTCAACCATCTAATTGGCTTTATTCCGTGCCAAATTTGCTTGTATTTCAGCATTTAGTAACCCTGTATTTAGGTGGGCTTGTTGTAAGGGTAGTGAGTGAGATAGAGTGAAGTTTGCTAAAGAGTGTGCAAGAAAACAGAGACTCGTGGCTTGGCCTCGCGGGTGACTCGCGGCTGCAAGCCGCCAGACGCAGCACATATGCCAAGCATGCCAGAAGGTGAATAATCATGCTAGCTGGAGCACTACAGGACAACTGGCCATACGGTTATCTCGCGACTGGATCTCGCGACTCAGTCAAGTCGCGAGGCTAAGCCGTGAGCCAGCCCTGTTTTGAAAAACCTGATGTTTCACATTCCTCTCTCACCCTAGTATATATACCCCTTATACCCACAAAAGAAAGAGAGCTTCCAGAGAGAATTTTGAGAGAGAAACCCTAGAGTAAAACAAGATTTATTCATCTACAATCTTTACATAAGTGCCTCTTCAAATTCCTCAACTCTCTTCCTCTCCATTGCAAAACCCTTGAGAGGCTTTTTACCAAAACCTTGTTCTCACCATATCCATTACTGTGAGAGGGCTGTTTGGTGTTCTGGGAAGCAATTAGGAAGGAACTAATCTTCATTGGTTGATGCTATGGTCTAGTAGCGGAATCCGGGAAGATAGAAAAGAAAAAGGTTCGGCGCAACCTCGTTGGAGCAAGAAGCTTGGAGGGCTTAGGTGCACTGGGTAGATTAGGCTTGGAGGGTCTATTGCTGTCCATGTATCCCAACTACATTTTCTAGTGGATTGTTTACCGCTTGGAGGGCGGCGGAGAGGTTTTACGCCGAGGGCTTTGGTTTCCTCTCCGATAACACATCGCGTGTTGCCTTTGTGTTTGCATCTTCCTTCCTTTTTATCTTTGCCTTTTATTATCTGCTGTGGGCTGTGATTTTAATTTGGCTTAGATAGTTTTTCCAATTCCATATTATAGCTTATGTTAATTTTCCGCACACTAGTTGTTTGACATAATGCTTGAATTGGTTAAGTTGTAATTTGGGGGTCTAAACGTTCAAGGGTGTTTTTACTCTATTTGAACTTTCACTAACTCTCATGGTCTTCTTTATCCAAAGAATCACAGATCACACAATTTTCTCCGTTTGTGGAAAGACCAACAACAGGGAAAATAAAAGACAAAAAAGAAAAATAAGTTGAATCAACCTATTAACCCATTCTAAATGACTTAGACTCATAGATATAGCTGTGTAGTTATCAGAACAAAGGAATAGTACTCAGCCAGGTGCATTGACTCTCCCTTGAAAATTCTAGCATTTTACTCCCACCAAACTCATCATATTAAACAATGAGGAACAACTTTTGAAATTGCTAAGTTTAGCTTATCAACAACTCTCTACAACATAAGAGCATTTCCAATAGATTAGCTATGTCTATTTTTTGGAGAGAAAACCCCACTGTTCACACTCCAACAGATTCTCTAAATACAAAATTTTCCAAATATTTTTTAAAGTTGCTACAGTGCTTCTTTAGATATAGAAAACACTGTAGCAACTCCATAAGCTTATTTAATCTTAAAAAATACTCAATCGTATTTATTAGCTATTCTTTCTCTCTCATCCAAACTTTTTCCCTTCTCTCTATTGTGCTCTTGTTTCTCTTCAGAAAACATTAATGCAACTCTCTCTCTTCAAAAACTCTTCTCTCATAAAATCAACCCTCGCTACTTTCTCTCTCATAAAAGAACTCGCACGGTGTCTTTCAATTGAAGTTGGCTCAACCGCCTATGACGAAGAATGGAGTTCTGAAAACATTGGCTCAACCTTGAATATTGGTACCCAAAATTTTGATTTAATAGAGTTTTTGTCATGTTTGAATTTATTAGTTTATCGTACAAGTTGATGATTTGGTGGTTTTGAATGATTTTCTATTGTTCTTCACCACTATCTGGGTTTAGGTTTTGGGTTTTTGGTTCTTTCCTCTCTGTCTGTCTTTCACTCTGTTTCTTGATCTTTTCTCTATTTTTTCTATTTAATTAATCTTATTAGAGTCAATAAACTAATCTGATTCCCTTAGAGTTTCTTATTTTCTAATAGAAATTTTGGTCTCAACTCTATTGCACACCAACTATTCGATAGAGAAGACATGGGTATGTTTAAGAACTGATATGGAAGGCTTTTTTTTTTTAATAAAACATGAAGTTTATTTTTCTAATGTACTTAATAAGTGGAGCATAGACAACTAAGTATTTTTCTAATCTGTTTTTATTAAATTTCATTGCTTTTCATTTCAATTGTATTTGTATATTTGCATTGCTTATATATGTACATTTGTATTGCTTAACAAAGCACCTTTTTATTTGTTATTGAATATTGGTCATAAAATTTGGGATATAGAATTGTCTTTGAAACATTTATATTTTAGTATTGGACTATTGGATGCATTGATAGATTTCTACATAAGCTGCATTCTTCTTGATTGATTGGATTGATAATCTGGACATTCTATGTTTAACTTTGGCATTTGTTGATGGCTTTAATTCAAAGTGGTTGTAGCTTTGAATTCTGGTTTCTTGAGATATTTGCTTACACATGGGGTATGCTTCTTAGAGTGATTTGCTCTATTTAATCTTTCCATATTAGAGGTGTTGGTTGACTTGGTTTCTACAGTAGCCGTTGGGTCTAAACATAGAAAGGACTTGCTGTCATTTAATCTTTCCATATTAGAGGTGCTAATTTAATCTTTCCATGTTAGAGGTGTTAATTTAATCTTTCCATATTAGATGTGCTAGTTGACTTCTTTCTGCAGTAGCTGTTGGGTTTACACATAGAAAGGAGCTGCTGTCATTTAATCTTTCCATATTTAGAGTTGCTAATTTAGAATTTCCATATTAGAGGTGCTAGTTGACTTGCTTTCTCTTGTAGCTGTCGGGTTTATATATGGAAGAGAACTTGCTGTCATTATTGTCATACCCATAGAATTTGCACTATCATCAATAGATATTCTTTCCTTAATAATTATATATTTCTTGTTGCTCTTAGTTACGATTGTCTTGTTGGTATGAAAATAAAAGGCAGGGGATGTGTCAATGTAGCTTGTGTAATGAATTATATGATTGAAATGGTGATAATTTATTATTTATTTGAGCACAATGTTTTTTTGTTTTTGTTACTAGGAATGGATTCAAGTATTCCAGGAGACACATCTTTCACTAATCTTTTAGAAGATAGTTTTAATGAATATATGTCAGGATCTTCACATATAAGTAGTGAAGATAGTGACCGCAAGCTCAAGCATTTAGTCAAATGTCTCCACCCCAAGTTGAATCCGCAGCTAAGAAATTACAATGTGGCAGTAACTTCTCCATACAGGAAGACGTGCTTCTTGTGTCTGCATTTCTCAATGTCAATCAAGATGTAGTGCAAAGCACTAACCAAAAATGCACAACATATTGGTCAAGAATTTGGGAGTATTACCACCAGTGGAAGACCTTCACTCTGAGCGTATGGTGGGTTCTCTAATGAACCAATGGTCAACGATTCAACTTTTCACCAATAAGTTTTGTGGGTTTTCGGCAAAAATTGAATCCAAGAATGAAAGTGGTAAGACTAATGAAGACAAGGTACATCTTATAAAGAAATTTGTGTTAATTTGCTAATTTGTTCCAACTGTTTCAAGATAGTAACTATAAACTATTTGTTAATTTTCAACTTAATGCAGCAAAATAGCTCTATCAAGTATTGCAGCATACCAAATTTCAATATGAACATTGCTGGAATTTATTAAAGCACTCACCAAAATGGTTGGCTATTTGTAACAATTAGCAACAAAAAAAAGAGGGAGATCTGAGGCATCTTTACCTTCTAATCTAGAGTCAATAAGTTAAGAAGATGATGATATTCCACTGGTTCCAATTGTAAACTTGGAGAGACCACCAGGAGTGAAGGCCAAAAAAGAAAGATTGAAGAAACAAAAGTGCAGAGAAGGTATGACTTCACATATAGAAGACATATTGAATGTCATGATGGAAGAAAGAAGAAAAATAAGTGAGATGAAAATGCCTTGTATTGAGAAATGACGTCTTGTAGACCAGGAGCATGAGATGACACGAATTCAACTTATGGATAAAAAACTTGAAATAGCAAGAATGAAAATGGAATTGGATATGAAAAGATCGAAAGAGGAATATGAAATGGAAAAATTGAGAATGAATCAGACGAAGGAAGAAAAAAAGCTTATGATGATGGATGTAACTATGTTGTCTTCAGTATAGCAAGAATATATTCATCAATGCCAAATGGAAATCCTTGAAAAATGAAGGTCTTGTTCTTAGACTATTATCATCATCAATGCTCTTATTTTGTATATGATTAAAAGAGCCCTTTAAACTTGTTTTGTTGCAATGTGATCCTACTAACTAAGAATGTATATTGGGTCACTCATTTTTATTTTGCTACAATATGATCCTGTTGCACTATTCATTTTGTTTTGCTACAATGTGACCCTATTGCACTATATATGTATATCCAAGGTGATGTTCAACGTTATTGCTAATTCCCATTAGCTTTGTACTTGTTTTTAAGCTTTTAAAATGTCATTACTGCAATGCTGCTAATTCTTATTAGCTTTGTAATAGTTCTTAAGCTTTGTACTATTTTCCATTATTGCTATACTACTAATTCCCATTAGTTTTAAAATGTCAAATTTCTTTTGTATTAGTACAATGAAATAGGCAGTGCCCTTTTCAAGAAGGTTGCTTTGATTGTATTAAAGCTTTTGTTCTTTTGTTCAAATTTCATGCTTCCCATATACAGGGGCTGCTTTCATTCAGATTGTGCGCGTGCGCGTGTGTGTGTGTGTGTGTGTATGTGCGCGTGCGCACGTGTGTGTGTGCTTCCCATATACAGGGGTTGCTTTCATTCAGATTGTGTGTGTGTAGCTTTGAAAATATTAGTGTTGGGATATTTAAAAATATAGCTGTTGGGAATTTGAAAAATATAGCTATTAGGAATGAATAGAGAAAGAATAGAGAAATATTAAAAAAAGAATAAAGAAATGTTAAAGAAATAATAAAGAAATAATATTTAAATGAGATAGAAAAAGGGATAGAAAATTTGTTGGAAAGTGTATTTAAAAAAGTAGGTAGGTAAAGGGTAAAAACAACTGTTCACATTTCAAACAGTACAAAAATTTAGAGAAGCTACTGGAGATACTCTAACCTAATGAACTCAAAATAGACCAAAGCCCATTGACCACATCTTTGTTGTTATAGGGCTATGAGGTAGTAAATAGCCAACAAAAGTCTCTCCATCACTAACACATATGACATAAGTCTACCACAATAATGTGTCACCGCATATTGACTACATCTCTTGAAAGTCTTAGAATGTATCTTTCGAAACTTAATTTTCATGGTCTTACTTATCCAAAGAATCAACTATCACACAATCAGCATCCCTCTATGGTAAGACCAACCTGAAAAAAAAAAAAAAAAAAAAAAAAAATTATATATATATATATATATATTTATATATATAATAAAAATAAACTTATTAAGAGATTGCTGCTCCCCATTGCAAGTGATTGGAATTGATTGTGTTTTTCTAATTGATGTGTCAATATTTTATTGGGCCACCTCTTTCACATTGCACAAATTACATATTAAGAGATTGCATGTGATATACTCCGTATCGTAGGTGTTATGGCCCCACCCATAGAGTGAAAGCTTATTCATCTTTATATATATATAACTGAAGCCTTTGACTTTTGGTTGTTAGCTCCACAATTTTATACATCAGCACCAATTTTTTAATGCTTATTTTAAGTTGTTGATTACTCAATAATTTTTTATTTTTTACTTTTTTTTTTTTTATGTTCTTTCTTTTGATCAAAACCCATGACCGGCCTCCAAATCTATGCCCAATCCTTTCAATTACTCTTCTCAAAAAGTAAATATATATACACAAATGGTGGTAGACAGAGAACGTAAGGCAAATTTAGCAGTAAACAAGGGATGGCTAAGATAAAAACACCAATTTGCTGCTGGGTGAGAAGTCAACACGAATGGTGGAAAACCTTTTTCAAAAGTTAGGAAGAATGAAAGGAAATTAGTATTTTTTGGTAGTTCTTCATTGCATGTAAAGAGTAGCCAATTTTATCACCCTCAAAATGTTTGACAAAATGCCTAAGCCAAACTGAAAAGGAGGCTTGGACTAAGACTCGGGGATTTGAGGCAAGCGTATATCATGAAAATAAAACATCTTTTTCAAGTGGTATCACTCTATGAGGCGTCCTCCAAAGTCTTACTATACATGATCTTGATTCTTTTGTACCTTTCTAAATGAGGCATGTATCAGCACTCAAAGTTCAAAGACGGCAGGAAGGACTATTTGTGGACTGTAGTGCAATGGCTGAAAGTGAATATTATAATTAACCAAAGTCAGTCAACACACTCCACTTGAAGCACAAACATTTGGTAGGGCAGTTAATGTGAAAGAGTTCCAATAATTGGGTAGGGAAGTCCTTCCAAGAAAAAAGCACTGTGATTTTTATGCTGGTGGAGCTTAGGGCCAATACAAATTTAAAGAGAATGTGGAAGCATTTCATAGAATCATGTACTAGACCTTCAAATCTTAATAATAGAGCAAACTGTGTGTGGCATTTTACCTATAAGTTTTTATGGCTTTCACAGGATTCAACCTAGATTTCTTGTGGGTGCAACCAGAATAGAGATGTAGATCTCATCATTGATTATGATTGCTCCAAATGCCTTGCATAAGTTGGCAAATCTTCTAGGAAGAGTTGTCATTTAGGATTTCCTTCCCTTTGTCAAATGCTTATGTTAGTTGCTATTTTTTAAGAATAGGTTGCCATATCCAAAGCAACTGATGCATGTAAAACTATAATGGTATTGAAAGTTTGAAACAATAAATTTGAGTTCATAATTACACAGGGTGCTAAGCATTGAATTATATCATATTGTAGGTTCTATCATTCACGTCTTCTTGCATTGTAGAGGAGGTTGGCATGTAGGTTTAAAAAGAATAAATGGGATTATAGGTTGATAATCCTTGCATCAAGATTGTTAGGCACAATACAACTTCTCATATTCAATAGATTTTTCTTGTATCACACGAGTTAGCGACTAGTAATATATAAAAAAAAATCGAAGACGTTTGACTTTCGATTGTCCTCGTAGTACTATTGGGTTTTTGATGCCTTGCAATCTTATAGTTGTCCCTTTAAAAAATTTGATCATTGATAAAAAATAAATAAATAAATAAATAAAATTAAAAAAATTAAAATTAAAATTAAAAAAAAAATTCTTAGAGAAACTAATCAGAGTCTTTGTGCTCCTCTATTCCAAAACCAACATAGTGGTATAAGAGCTTTTTGTTTGATTAAAGAATAAGCTGGGCATGAGGATTTGAGATAGGAAAAAAAAAGTTTGTGCGAAAGCCACGACAATGGAGTGTTCAAGCAACCGAAATATGGGAACCCTACAACCTTCATTTCTTTTCTTTGTTGGGGAAAACTGTGATTTCTAGTTTGTGAACATGAGAACCATATTTCTTTCACATGAAATTGAGAAAGAGGTAACTTTGTCAAATGCTCAAAAACAGCTGAATGAGCATAGGAAGAAAGATGCAGAAGTTCTTAGCTCCATTCAACAGGCAGTAGCCGACACATTTTTTTTCAAGAATTATCAATGGGACAAAATGGGCTTTTGCCCTTTTTGGGAAAATTAATTAGCCTTTTACCCTTCTTTCCAAACTAAATAGGGAAATGCCCTTCTTTTGAAAATCGAGTTTTTCAAAATTGATTTAAGTCCTATAGTGACGTTTATAAGGACCTATAGTGTCGTTTTGTAACTTGATATCCATGAAATCGAGTTATAGGCAATTTTGATATCCATGAAATCGAGTTATAGGCAATAAAATTGCCTATAACTCGATTTCATGGATATCAAGTTACAAAACGACACTATAGGTTCTTATAAACGTCACTATAGGTCCTTAAAAATGTCACTATAGGCTCCAAAAAATTTTTTTTTTTTAACTCGATTTTGAGAAACTCGATTTTCAAAAGAAGAGCATTTCCCTATTTAGTTTGGGAAGAAGGGCAAAAGGTTACTTAATTTGCCCAAAAAGGGTAGAAGCCCATTTTGTCCATTATCAATGCAACTAAAACAAACAAGGCATGGGACACCCTTCAAAAGGAGTATAGAGGCACTATGAAGGTAGGAACCGTAAAAATTCAATCTTTGAGAATAAATTTCAAAACATGAAAAAAGAAAGGAGAGCTTTTGAAAGATTATTTTTCTGAACTCATGGTCATTGAGGTTGTGAATCAAGTGAAAACATAAGGAGAAAATATTCCGTCCCAATCAAAGAATTGTTAAAAAGATTCTAATTAGTTTACTGAAAAAGTATGTGAAGTTCAGTTTGCTGCTGAACTTGGTCTTCACAGAGTAATCTTCGAAGGGGATTTGGCTATTGTGATCAACGCGGTTTCTCCGGGAAATGCAGTGCTGGCTTCTTATGGAAACATCGTGGAGGATATTCGATGATTAGTTTCATCTTTTCAGTTTTTTTTTTTTTTTTTTTTTTTTTTTTTTTTTTTTTTTTTTTTTTTTAATTTCATTCATGTTCACCGTACTGGTAATTTGGTGGCTGATGCTTTGGCTAAAAAAAGCTAAGAACATAGTTGTCAGGTTTCGTTTGAGGCTATGCCTGAAGACATTGTGCCTTTGATTGGTTTTGATGTTCATTAGTTCGGCTGTTTAATATATTCCCGGGCTTATTGTCAGGTTTCTCAAAAAAAAAAAAAAAAAAAAAAGGGGGGGTATGATCATATTGTTGCCATTATTGAAGTAAATAAAGATATTAATGATTTGGGTAGTTAAGAATTAATGGGTTTAATTAAAACGTTTGAGTAAAGGTTGAGAGTAGGCGCTCCGAAAAATCAATAGAAATTAGAAAGTGTCTTTCAATCCAAGCTCAATGTTGACTCCTTAAATTATAAACAAATAAAAAAAAGAATCAAATTTTGATCAGTACAAAGGTTAATCTGCCAGGTGTGGAAGACATGAAAGAGGAAGGAGAAATTTTAAAATGTGGAGTCCACTCAACAAAAATGTGAAATTTTTAAAAGTAGGCATGTGGATAAAAATTCTTTATTCCGGGAAAATCTCAATGTATAGCAAGAAATTTAAGCATATTAAAGAATTGTGTTAATTGAAATATCACACAATTTAGGAAACTTTCAAAAAAATTTGGGTTCTCCCCTAAATTCCTGTCAACTGAGCACTCTGGAATTTGTCCTTTCCAATTTAGTTACAGTTTTGCCAATTTATTTTCAAACCTCATGTTTCTAATATAATAAAACCAATACTATATTTTAAGAAGAGAATATATGTTTTCCTGTTTATTGAATAGGTTATTTATTTAATTTTTTTTTTTAAAGAGTTTCTATTTATTGCATCCGTTCTTGATAATAACTCATTATCATCAGATCAAAATAGTTTTTGATATAGGCGGGGATTGAACTCCAGATTTCTTATTTAATAATCAGAGATTTTACCAATTGAGCTAACTGGAACCAACTTTTATTGAATAATTATTAAACCACTTTTGGAGAATAGTTATTATTTTCTTGTAATGTCCTCCTTTTCTTTTTTGCATAAAATTACATACTAAAAAAAAAGTGATGTAGCGCATCAAAATCTAACTCACTTTTTCATTACCTCCAATTAATGCATAGAAGGATGAAATTTGGCACCCAATATATATATGAATATGATTCACAAGAAACCTACGATGCAGCACAATTAATGGAGTCAAAGGATGAAAGCGAAAGATGCATGGAATGCATGAGGGAGGCATCTTCCGAAGTAAGAAAGGATATTTTGCCACAAAGTAAATGATCTGTGAGCCATTAAACCACACTAAATGCTATTAACAATATTCTTCCGTATCAACAATGGAAATTTTGTCAACGATTATAAGAAGAGAACCCGTTTTTGAGGGAATTTTAGAGAACAAAGTCAAGAAGAATATTTTTATTTGGTTATTCCCATTCCTTGCTTAATGTATCAGATGACCATATATTATCTATCTTTATTGTTTTACTTTATACTCTAATACATACTGTATGTCATGTATTTGATTTGATTTGATTTTTTTCATTTTATACTTTGTTATTATTCAATGTATTTCATGCAAATTTACTTTGTGTTACGTGGTGTGAATACTTTATTGGAAAATTTATTTTATGTAAGTTTACATTGCTTTTGGCTTGATTTGATAATATAAATAATTGTCAAAAGTCTTGTAACTCAATTGGTTAGCACTTCTTGATATTTCCAACAAAAACATTCAAGGTTTAAATTTCTCAACCCTAACTATTTATATTATATGTTATCATTTATTGATATATTTTTTGCTTTTGGAAACTAAGAATTGCATTGAGGATGATAATTAAGGGTGGGATTCTTCTGGCAGGAAAAATCCAAGAAGGGTGGAAGTGGGGCATATTAGGTTAGAGATATTCTGTCGTCCTATATTTTCTTATTAATAAGATAGGGATGAAAGAGAAAGAGGGACAAGCCTGAAAGTGTTAAAGAGAGAAAGTGCTAATACAAATTAACCATACTGCCTATACTAAATTTAAAAGCGTGACTTCCTTCTCTTCTCTTTCCTGGTGTTCAGATTTCAACAACCTAGGAGGTATGGTGTTTTCGTCCTCTATATGATGCTTTTGGTTTCCTTTTAAAAAAAAAAATATTTATTTATTTATTTTTTGACGATGCTTCAATATACTTTTACGTGTTTGTTATTTAATTTCATGATTCATGAGGATGACAATGAAGGATGATCGTCCAGTTCAACAAAAAGTAGTAGTGTAGACATTTCAAAATTCAAACTTTAGACCACCTGTTTTAACATTATGATAAATTATCAATTTTCCTTGAAGCTTAATTTCTTAGAAAAATTATGAATATATTTATTTAACTATAATTTTAAAAAGAAAATTGTTGATTTACACTTTTTACAAAATGTCCACATTTTGCAAAGCTAGATATCCATATTTTTAGAAATGTCCACACTTTACACTGAGTCTATATGGTCAGTGTGTGTAAAATAATCATTGTTCACTCTAAAACTATGTTGTCCCCTCTCCCTCATCTACTGTTTCTAGCACTAACAATATATTCTTCTTCTTTTTTTTCTTTTTCTTTTTTTCAATTAATTGATAGGCTCAGAGCCAAGTTTGAAAATATGGGCTCCATGGATATCCTTCGTTTTCTCATCTGTAATAATAACAACTATTTACTAGTAATAATAATGAATTTACGAGTTACTAGCTGCTAATAATAGCAATATGCTATATTTTATTAAAAATATTGTATTTTTTTACTAAACTACATTTTTTACCTTAAAGTTTTGGACTGTTTTATTTTGGTTTTTCATGTTTCAAAATTTTCATTTTGATTTTTCATATTTAAATCATTTTCATATTGACCCTCTCCTTCAAAATTTTCATTGGGCCCTTCATATTTGATTTAGTTTTGAAATGTAAAAAACCAAAATATAAACAATCTCAAACTTTAAGGGTTAAAAGTATATTCCAGTCTAATTATTCTAACATAAAGGATCATGTACGGTACATGCGATGCTTTTCATCATTGATAGTAAAAAGAAGTAAGGTTCACGAGTCCATTCATGAATATAGAAACCTCAAGGAGAGAAAGAAAAATTGAAAGCTTAGGGAGTCAATTTGCGACCAAAAATCAAAAGGTGTTTATGCATTTTGGCCTTTTATTTATTAACTTTTGTTCATAGCTACAATGGTAACTAATTTAATAATTAATGAGTGATGCCACTTGGCACAACCATGACTTCTAGAACCCAAGTTTTATAGATAGTTATTTGACATATCCATGTTTTTGGAACCTAACTTCAATTATATCGCAGAAGTTGCATAACTCATAAATCAGAGTTTTTTTAATGCATTAATTTTTTTTTTTTTTTTTTTTTTTTTTGGCCATGAATTTTTGGATTCTGAAGCCAATTGGTGCAAACGTAATATTTGACACCTCCTCCTCTCACCTCCCTCTTGGACACGTATCTAGTCCAATATCTAAATTAATTCATATTAGCTCATTAATCATCACAATTTGAATGAATAAAATAGTCTCTCTTCTTTTAGAAAAATTATTAAATACTCCAGGAGTACCATAAATGCGTACTCTTCCTCTCATATGAATTGTGAGTCACATCATAAATTTAATTAGTAGGAACTATAATTATGTGAGAGAAGGGAGTGCGTATTTATGGTATTACGAGAATACTCAATAATTACTTCTCATTTTCAATGTGAGATTAAACATTTTCACTAACTCCTTATCTTTCATATTAACTCGCACATCTTAATATTTATGTTGTAATATAAATCAATTTTAATTATATAATATTAAAATGCTCCCACAAAGCCTTTATTTTGTACGGTTGGAGTACTCTCCCCTGTAAGAGCAAATGGCCGAACATAAACTATTGTTGATTTGTTAGAATTTTAAGCTTTTTACTACTAACATACATGATACCTCTTATCATCTTCTTCTTCTTAATTATTATTATTTTTTCAATGATAGGTTCAGAACACAAAACCCACTTCCAGAATCTTGGCTCTATGGGTCAGCTTCTTCGTTTTCTTGTCTTTATCTTCCTCCTCTTCACCCCTATCAATACCACTTCTGTAAAAGCAAGCGACCCTGTCAATTGCAATACTATTGACTGTGGCAAGGACTTCAAGTTAACAAGGGAATCTGATGGTTTTTGTGAATCATGTGAGAGCACCCATGGAATCTGTGCAACCAATAGTCATGGTGGTTTCGTTTGCCTTTGTAATGGAACGAAGCATCAGTATAACTGTAATGGTCCGACTTAATATACATTTAGGTACTTGATTCTGTACCTGCATGTCACATGCTTGGATATATATACGTATGTATAGAAGGTGCTGCTGTGTGTATAAATTGGGTTTGTTTAGGAGAATCCTTAAAAGTGTGTACACAATATATAGATGATTAATTAATCGATACCAGGAGCTAGGGCTCCCATTTGTTAGGATGCTAACTCTCTTCCTTTTATCCCTATTCTTTTGTTTGTTTAAACAAAAGGGAGAGGAAAGGAACTATCAAATTTAAAGCTCATGAGGCGTGTAAATTATATGAATTAAGATAATCCGTAACTTCGTACCCGAATGGTACAGTATAATAATTTATTTTTTAGTTTTCTAAACAAGGGGTTGTTTGACCACAAACTATTGCCAAATTCTAATATATCCCTAGCCTCCAGGTACCTTTCTTTTAATTTTTTCTATGAATACAAAAGAGAGTTGTTCCTATTGCTTTCGATTTTGAAATGCAATATATAATGTGGTGTGCTTTTCTTTTTCATTTTTAATTTTCAAATTTCATTTATTTGTTTCTCTCATCATCATCATTTTTTCACTAAAATTGATTTTTTTTTCTCATATCACCAATTTGATTTCCTTATATTTCAATTTTTTTTTTCTCTCATTATCTTTACCTTAAGTATCATCATAGTCATATTTCAATAATAAAATAAGTTATGAGTTATGATTAACATATAAATACAAAATTCCCCCCTTAATAATCATTTTTTTAAATATAAGAAGTTTAGAATTTTTTTTCATTTTTTAAAATGGTGTGGCTTTTTTTTTTTTTTTTTTGAATTAAAAGGCTGACTTGGAAATTTATAAATGCCAATAAATATTTTTATTATTGTTTTAAGGGTCACGTCAACGTTTAATGTGCCAGCTGTGCCCTCTGTGTGCCACTTAAGTAATTTTCATTAGTTAGATGACGGTAAAGACTAAAATTAGAAAGATTTTTCATTTTTTGGGACTAAAATAAGTGGAAAAAGTAATGACCAAAATGAAAATCAGCCAAAAATGGTATTTACACCACACACATATATATAAAGATTAGATTAAATATGATCATTAGACAATACAACTGTAGAAGTATTAGAATAGAACAACACATCAAAAGTTTACTCATGAAGATCTTTGGGCTCATGTTCTTGATTTTCCTTCTCGTTGCCTCTGCTTGTAAGTCTCACTCAATCTCTATTCCTTAATATTATTTTGTCTAATATTAAAATTTAATATGCTAAAAGGTCTTAAATAACTTATCCAATTACTACCCATAAGCTTATAGACTTGCAACAGAATCAAAATATATATTTTACCAAAAGTAATGTTAGGTAAACCAAATTTATTACAATTTTATTATAAATAAAAAAAATTAATGTGGTAACTTTTGATTTGAGCAATAGTACATTTATACGAAATCATTATTGATATAACTTTTAGTATGCATCAATTAAAAAAATTCATTATAGTGGATGTTGGAAAAAAAAAAAAAAAAAAAATTTGCCACTAAATTTATGTTTCATCAAACTCATCAACAATTGCTTTTGTTAAGAAAAAGCAGTGAGCTGCAATAGTTTACCAAATGGGCCAAATCCTTTTATTTTAAACCGGAAAATTATGCTCTCATCTCCCTCGGCCAAAGATTTTTTCCTTTTTCTTTTTTCTTTTTTGGGGCTATTACTCTTATAGTTAGTGATTGATACAAAGGTTATTTGTTCTATAAACTACTAACTTAGGTACTTGATACTCGTAGTTAAAAAAGAGACAGTGATGCACACCGAAGCAAAATGCAATGCCTTGAGCACAACATTCAAGGGTCCATGTTCAAGGGTTCCATTTTGTGTAGACACGGTTGTCATCGCCCTTGAATGTTGTGCCCAAAGCATTTCATTTTGCTTCAGTGCGCATTATTGTCTCTTGGGTTTTTTTTTTTTTTTTTTTTTTTTTTTTTTTTAAATGGGAAATACTTGATCTTTATTGAAAAAGAAGCAAATTACAAATTGTCTTCATCGCATACATGTTCTATTAAGCTAGGACACTCCTCTAGCCATGCAATGTAGTCCACAACATGCTAGGCATGTTGGGCCAATAGATGAGAAGGGACATTTCCCTGCCATTTGATGTGAGACACTTTCCACTGCCTGAGGTGTGAAGCATGGTCCAAAAAGCCTGCTAGAACATTGATCACTGAAGAGGGCAGAGAGACCAGACCTTGTAACGCATTACAGACCACCAACGAGTCCCCTTCAAACTCAGCCTCTCTGATCCCCACCTCCCTAGCAAAGAGGGTGCCCACTTCCCACGCTTTTTCTTTTGCTTCTATTGCTCCTAATGGGTACTTCCACTTTTTGCTAAGGGCTGCAATCACTTCTCCCTCTTTGTCCCTAATAACAACTCCAACACCAACTTGCTTTCTTTTTGAGAAGACCACACCGTCAATGTTGACTGTATACAGCTCGTGACTTGGAGGTTACCAAGAGACCGTGGGCTGGGATAACCCTCAGATACTTTGTTTTGGCTCCATTGGTGCTCTAGTATTCCACCACCAAGTTCATAGCATTTCTTAGGATTGTCCGACCTACCTTGCCTTTTCTGCCCATGCGAAGGTCATTTCTATTTTTCCAAATGCTCTAGCAGACTGTAGTGACTTGTTACAACAGTCCAGGCCGAAGGTGCTCACACCTCTGTAAATTTTCAAGCACGTCCATGAACTTCTAGCTCGCCGAGATTTCGAAAGGCAGGAAAAATTTGTTGTTTTGCCATACTTCCTTGGCATGATCACAGAACCACAATAAATGACAGGTGGGCTCCTCTTCTTTCCCTCACAACTCGCAAACCCTGTTTTCTGTAATTTTCCTCTTTGCCAGATTTTGTTTCGAAGCAAGGATGTCTCGGCTTGCTTTCCAAGGAAAAAGCTTGATTTTCTAAGGGATGTGTAAAGTCCAAATTGTCTTCCATAGCCTTTTTCTCGTCGCCCCGTTTGAGCAATCAGCCATGGCTGATTGCTTTGCTCCTTCAACGCCAGTATGTTACGCACTTTTGATGGAGAACTTTCCGCTCCGGTTCTCAGCCCAGATTAACTACGAGTATCAAGGACATAAATTAGCATTTTATCGAATAACTAAGACTTTGTATCAATCACCAACTACAAGTGTAATAACCAAAATACGAAAGAAAAAATCTTTGACTGAGGGAGTTGTAGTGAGCACAAAAATGCACATCGCTCTAAAGGAATGGTGTGCAGATGAGAGATAGGCACAAGGAATGACACGCTATCCTAAAGAAAAGATAGGTAGTCTCAGTGAGTTCAATAGAAGTGATCCGAGGATCAAAACCCCATCGGATAGAAGTACTAGTGATGTATGACATGATGTCGTCTAGGGGAGGAGACTCATCATAAGGATAAACAGGGTTTGGGACCACAGGTACCCCAAGAGCATCAACCACTACACGAGAAGTAATGGTGAACTCTACACCTCATATCCAACTCTTGGCTAAAGTGTTGGAATCATAGACATGGATAGAAAGGTTCGAGTAGAACTCTCTAATCAGGGTAGCTGGAGGAGGATAATCAATATCCAAAAGTGGCAACCAGCCCCAACGCTCAAAGTTTGCCCTAATGGCAAGATCTAGCTCATCTAACAGAACTTTACACTCAGCCCAAATCTTTCTCTTAAGGTTTAGTGTCTTATACAACTCTTGGCTTTTCTCACTCCGAAACAAAGCGCCCACAGAGGAAGGAGCAGAAGAAGAGGAGGATGTCCTATGGGCTCTAGTCTTCCTAGGCATGGTGCTAGGCTAAGGACAAAGACACAAGAGAAAGAACAAAAACAACAACAAAAAAACACCAAGGGCAGATTGCAAGTTAGCACAAAAAAAAAAATAGAAAAAACAATCTATATGATGCATGAACAGATAAATGTCATGATGCATGCTCTAATGCAGTGATAACAAGTTCAATTTAAGTTTAGAATTACAAAATTGGCTTGAGCAGAGAGTTTATAACAAAAATCCCAAAATTTTGAAAAACCACTTGTTCAATTTGTACTAAATTGACCAATTGATCATCACACAAGTTAGAAAACAATTTACAATGATCAAATTAGTCAATCCAACAAGCCAATTTCATCAATTAAACTTAATTTGAGCAAAATCCCCAAATTGGGTAGTTTCGAGCCCTAGAATTTTCAATTTCTCACAATACATCAAATTAATCAAATTAAACACCAAAGATCATGTTTATAACATCCCCTAACAAAAAATCATTGATCAATTGTGAAAGAAAAGGCTTAATTCATCAAAAATCCCAAAAATTTCATAGGTTCGAAATTTCCCAAATAATGCATGATTTGATGCATGAAAAGTGAAAATAAATGCAAAAGGAAAGGTATAAAGGTCTTACCAGCCTTGGGAGAGAAAAACCTTGCAGAAAGAATGGTGGAAAACGACAAAAAATTGGATTGGAGCCTTGACCGAGTCGTATAGAGAGAGAGAAAAAGTTGAAAAACTTTTGAAAAAGTGAGTTTGAACACATGAAAATCAGTTTTTAAAAAATTCTCTACACGATTTTCGATCGATCGAAAAACAAATTCGATCGGTCAAAAATGCTTCGATTGATCCAACACCAATTGAGCACCAATCGAAACAGATAGAGACTCATAAACATTTTTAATCGCAATTTTGATCGGTCAAAAAACAATTTCGATAGGTTGAAATTCTGGAAAAATCAGTTTTTTGAAAAACAAAGCAAAATAATGCAAAAACTCCATAAAACATTGAAATTTATGAATCACATGCATGAGTATGAGATGAAATGCTTTTCAAAAACACATGTTTTGAACTCAGTTTTCCCAAAATTAAGATTTTCAATCCATTCTCTTAAAATCTCAAACATCAAATATGTTTTGCATAAAACTCAAGGAATTTTCAAACATGGTTGGTCAAACCAGAAACACACATAATAACATGTACAAAGTTTAGCAAGGAGTAACTTGTGTAGTGTGTGCAACTAGCAAAAGCTTGAGATACATGTGAGGTGATATGTGAATAGAATTCAAACACAAAGTCTACAAAATTCATCACATAGAGTTTGAAAGAGACTATCACCTAAAGAGTTACATTATATAACTCCCACATCTCGTAGATCATAAGCTTGCAATCATGTAAGTTTCTTGATTTGCCTCATATTGTACACATATATTTGAATTTAGCAGGAACTTATTAAATTAGCCGGGATAATGTACACACCAATTTTATTTGATTGATTTAACTTTAAGTCTAATAATGTACACACCAATTTTAAGCAATTTAACCGAGGCTACACCTTATTTTCTTTTTGTGTATGTGTTACACTTTCTCAAGCACAAAATCTTACGATATGCACTAAGGTGTTCATGATTAGCTAGTGAATAGTGGTGAGATGGTTGTTTATACCTTTCTCCAAAGGTTCAAGTCCAACAGTCAAAGACATGTGACTTCAAGATCAAGGCAAAGTGATAAAAAACTGTAAACATCTTTCCCACACAACATGCACTACAAAGCTTCAACTAGTAAAGTGCAATAAATAAGCTCATCCAAGCTAAACAAAGTACAAAGACATGTTATGTGAAAATAAATTGACCAACCTTGTTTTCAATGCCAAGAAAATAAATGCAAGACACAATTTGCTTCATTTTTCTTCCTTTTTTTTAAATATTTATTTGAAAAGAATAAATAAAATAAAAATAAAAATAAAAAAAACATCCTAAAATGAAATGCATGAATGTAATACAATGCAAATCCTAGACATAAAGAAAATAAAAACCAAAGAACAATGGTCCTTAGAAAGGGTAGACTTCTTAAGAGGTGTAACTTCTAAGGGTTTGACAACCTCACTCACAACCTCACTCACAGAGGGTTCAGAAGAAGATGAAGGAACAAAGATTGTGGAATTGGGTGTAGGCACAAAGATGCTTTCTACAAAACCTAAGCCAGTTTTGTTAAAAGGATACTTTTGAACACTCAAGATGTGATCAAGTTTGGAGCTTGCAAACCTACCAGTTTGTTCTCTAGCAACAGGTAATTCATGTTCCAAATTCTTAACTTTTTTAAGCAAAAGCATGTTCTCAGTCTTCACATTATTCAACAGATCAGTAGCATCAAACAAATTCACAAGCAAATTTTTCTTATCAAGCTTAAAAGATGCAATTTTCTTTAAGCCTAATTCAACACTTATAGCATCCTTTGCAACAACTTTGTAAAGTTTATTATAGACTTCTTGAAGATCTGCATCCTTAGAAAGTTCCCCATCATAAGGGTTCTCTTCAATAGACAAGCTTTCATTGACTACAGTAGTAGACGTGAAAGAAATGAAGTTTTCATCCTCATCACAACCAGACTCATCATCAGAAACTTCATCATCACTAAGGGTTACAACCATAGCCTTATCCTTAGACCTCAAGTATGTAGGACATTCAGATTTCATATGACCATACGCTTGACATCCAAAACATTGAGGACCCATAGAATTATTAGAAGACTGACCTACTTTTTCTCTATGTTTTTCAGTGTTGTTAACCTTAGTAGGATCATTCAGCCCAGATTCCAAATGAATGAAAACGTGACTGAATCGGTCCTAGTTACTTCCTAAAGTTTCTAGGTTCAGCAGTGTTCTTACCTCTTGCCTTTCTGTTGTTGTTTCTAAGGAAATTCCTAAAGTTCTTAGCAAGGTAAGCAATCTCTGTAGCAGAGAGCTCATCATCAAATCCACCAACATCAACATCATCAACTGACTTAAGAGCCATTGATTTGGATTTGCTAGTTTTAGGTAGATCCAACTCATAAGACTGAAGAGATCCTACAAGTTCATCAACAAGGATGGAGTCCACATCCTTGCTCTCAGTGATGGCAGTCACTTTGGGTCTAAAATCTTCAGTTAAAGATCTAAAAATCTTCCTGACAATTTTAGGTTGATCATAGATTTCACCTAAATTATATGTAGAATTAACAATATCATTAAGCTTAGCATAGAATTCATCAAAAGATTCATCATCAGACATCCTAATGCTTTCAAATATAGTTGTTAATTGCTGTAACTTATTGATTTTAACTGCCTTTGTGCCTTCATGCACAGTCTGGAGGATATGCCAAGCAATGTGAGCAATCTTAACATTAGAGATTCTCTTAAATTCCTCCATAGAAACAGCATTAAAAATAGCATTCATAGCTTTGCTATTAAAAGCGACTGCTTCTTTCTGAGAAGTTTGCCACTCACTCACAGGAGTAGTAGGATTCTCCCATCCGTATTCAACGGAGTTCCAGACTCTCTCATCAATATATTTTAGGAATGCTTTCATCATTACTTTCCAATAAGCATAATTATTCCCATCAAAGTGAGGAGGAATAACCAAAGAGTGTCCGTGTTCCATGACAACAGGGGTCAAGGATCAGCTCAGAGATCAAAAGATCTACAACAAGAGAGCTACCTGCTCTGATACCACTTGTACGTTTTTAGACCCCTTAAATCACAAATGGATTAACCTAGTTAATTAGCCAAGTGATTACTTAGTCCAAATTTCCGATCTAGGTTAACACAATCATATAATCATATCAATGTAAAGTACGAAATATAAAGAACACAAAGATATGATGACTCAGGAAACCACACCAGTAAAAACCTAGGGAGGATTTAACCAAGCTATCCTCAAGGTAAACTTGAATCTACTATGAAAGAATCTAAGTTTTACAATAGCGACTTAGACCACTAACATCCTATTGCTACCCACTTGTAGAAAACTTATTGACACGACCACATGACAATTCCGAGACCACGAACTCCTTCTTCCTTGGATTCTCAAGCAAGTACACGCACTTTCGCTTGTGTATCTTTAAGCTTTTATTGCAGTAACTGAATGATCATCCAGCTCTCAATGAAATCTCCTTCTTGATAATCCTAAGCATGTGTAAAGGCAATCACCTCTCAAATCTCACAAGAGATTCACACACACAGCAAATAGAGCAACCTCAAAAACGTGGCTAGGATTTCCCTTTTATACCTAGGGCAAAACATAAAACCCTACATGTCATATGGGCTTAGGGTTGAGTTGGAAATTTTGCAGAAAAAGCATTATGCCCGACTTTTGATCGGTTGAATCTAATTCTCGATTGATCGAGCCAGACCAAATAAACTCCTCAAAGGTCACGAGGACCTAGAAATGATAGAAGAAATTAGGCAGATGAACCATCAAGAGATCAAAATGGTGATCCTGAAATGATGAACGTGATGAAGATGATTGGTGCGTTCACCAACTGCTTGGAAAGCTTCACACGAAGGTTTGAAAGCCCTAACTCTCGTACCCAATCCTATAAGGAAATCACCCCAAACGCAAGTGACGTATGGGTGAAAAAGGGTACTCATGCATAAGCATTACAACATGTCCATGCATTAATACTTCCTATGCTTTGTGACGTTGTTTGAATGTTTGCTTGTTGCTTATGTTGATGGTTGTTTGTTTGTTTGTCTATTTGTGCATACTTTTGGTTTTTTTTTGTTTTTGATCTATTTTTTTCTTCTTGTGTCAAAAAATCCAAAAAGCACATAAAAATTAGGAAATCAAAAAGTTTGATTGACATAGTTGAGTTTTGCCTCAAAACTTGTTTTGCCTTGTACCTTTGTGCTAATGGCTTTGTGCATTTTTTAGCATAGCTTGTTTCTTTGCACTCTTATCACTGTGGGAGAAATCTTGAAACCTATGTGATTGTTGTAAATAGATCTTCAAACTTGTCATGAATGATGAGTGAATGGTTATGATGATCTTGAGACATGCATAGACTTGTGTCTATATATCTTCCCACTCTTTATTTTTTGTTTTTGCTAAAAAGAGCTCACCAAATGTAAATCTCCAAATGAAAAGAGATATTGAGCTGCAAAAGCCTGTCGTACATACTAGTATTTGACTAGGAAAAAGGGAAAGCGACCAAAAATTAAAGTGAAAGTTTATTCAAAAAGCCAAAGGCTACCTCATCAAGGTGAAATATCAATTATCACTCTCACAATGAGAGGTGATTTTCTCGAAAGGATCAAAAAGATCAAATATTATGATTAAAGTGGAGTCAAATGTAAAGCTCCAAGATATGTTATCAAGTTTTGTGGGAGGTCATATATACATATTTCTATAATTGAGATGGGTCACATGATCTAGTGCTAATTGTGTATGTCTTGGTTGAATTGATCATTGAAACTTCACATTAGACTAAAGACTATCTCATTGTTGATATCCACATACAACACACAAGTTTATGCTCAATAAATGCCATATTCATTTGTGTGATTGTACTTGTTGAAATGTGTTTTCACATGCTTAATCTTTGTTGATTCAAGCACAAAAAGATTTTTGAATGTTTTAGGTGTTTTTGGAAAGTATTTTGTTCTTAAAATCTGAAAATTTCAAAAAAAAAAAAATTTTGCCCTGTTTTGGCGACTCAGTCGCGAGTACGCGGGTCAATTTTGGCGACTTGTTCGTGAGTGGAAAGTCCAGTCATGAAGGTTACTCAGAGATTTTTGCGGCTCAGATCGCGACTCCCTCACGGGTAGACCTTCTAGTCGCGAAAAACACTTAGAAAATTTTTCAAAATTTTGTCTTTAAGTGTTTTGGTGGCTTGACCTGACAACTTGTTGGCGACTCACTTCAGTCGCGAAAAACGCGTGTTTGGCAAAAATAGGGGCAGTTTTTAAATCTTTTTTAGTTTTCCCTCGAACTTATTGTGACTGTTCATTGTCTTTTCTTTCTGAAACTTCTCAAACACACCGTGTTACCCACTCCCAACTCCATTGTTGCTTCATTTCTTCTCAAAATCATCAAGAAAAGGTATGGGTCTTATTTTCCTCATCTCATATTCTCTGTTTAATGAATGTTTTTCATGCCATTTGAGTAGATACTATTTCAGAATCATTCTTCTCTTGGTTTGATGGGTATGGCTGGTTGTGTTTGTTGTTGCTTTCATCCGTTTTCATATTGTTGGTCACATTGTGCTTTTTCTTTGTTCTGTTATTTGCCTGTTGTTGATTTTCAAACTCTTTTGATAACTGGGTTTGGTACACTTTGTGACTTGCTCCATTCACTTGTGTGTGTGTTGAAGTATGCTTGCGGCATTGGATTACTTATCTCATATTACTGTGTTTTTATGATAACATTATTTCTGAATGCTATGTCTCACTGCCATGTGCTCTATTTTGGGTGTTCTGATCTTTCATTTTCATATTTTCTACCTGTTCCTATCTTATGTGGTCTGATTTTTGCTATTTGTTCCTAATGTTCAAATGTTGTCATTTTTTGCATATCATGGTCATGGTAAACTGTCTCATTGATAGCTATTTCTGAATTTGTGTTTCTCTATGCTGTATTGCACTTTCACCATTTTGTTGCACCTGTCTTATTATGCACTTTAGTATTGATAGTGGTTTTGTTTGGGTCTGACCTGTCTTAAGTTTGTATTTGTGTACTAAAATCTCTAGTTTACACTCTTATTTGCATCTAATCATGTTGATATTTATCTTGTGTGGTGCTGTTTTTGGTTCTTTGTTGTGGGCCTATTCTCTTGCAGATGTCTCGTCGATCCTCTAAGGGCAACGACATTGTTGCTAATGATCCAACAACCCCAGTTGCTAAAAGGACTCGACTCTCATCACAGTCATCTCAAGACTCCAATTTGGAGAGGTTTAGAACCCCGCTTACCTCACACATCTACTTAAACATCTTTGACAAGTCAACTCCTATAGTGGAACGGGTGGTTGAGTTTGACACCTTAGGGACCACTTTTATCCCTCGAATCTTTGAGCCACGAAATTGGGCAAACTTGTTCGGGAATTTTGTCGATCCAATGGATGAACTGGTTAAGGAATGCTTCTGTTATGCAAGTGATCTTGGAGTTGAACTCGTTTTCTAGGTCAGAGGAAAGGAATTTGGCATTTCCCCGAACTCTATCGCCGATATTCTCTGCATCACTAGACCTGAGAATATGGATCTAACTCTGTACGATGATCGAACTCCAGATATTCAAGACATTCTACAAGTTCTAGGTTCTGATCATGAAGTATCCAATACAGGCACATGCATCAGCACTGCAAAGTTTGCACCAGAGCTGACCACACTGAAGTTGATCATGTTCTCTAATCTCTACCCATTGTCCAACACTACCTTCATAAATCTTGGGAGAGCTCAATTCCTTTGTGATCTCATTACAGGAGCCCCCATTGATATCTGTGCTCACATCTTTCAAACCATGAGGAAGACCGCGATTCGAACTGCAGCTCAAGGATGTATTCCATTTTGCAGTCTCATCATGAAATTCATTCTTCATGAAGGCATTGTTCCTCCCACAGATGGAAAAATGTTGACCCGTCAGCATCCAATCTCCATGTACACTCTTCAAGCTAGCAGAAGTCACTCCTTTAAAACACCAAAGAGTGCACACATCTCTCTGGTCACTCCATCTGCTCCAGAGTCAGAGACACCTGTACATACCACACCTACTTCACGTGTCATCCCTGAACTTCCACAAGCTAGCATTCCGCAAGCGCAGGCTGATCCTCAAACTGATAGAGTGGCTAGTTTGCTTGCAAATATTCAGAAACGTGTTGATGAGATGGTGACACTTCTCTACTCCACCAACAACCATGTTTAAATGCGACTCGAGATCATGGAGAATCAGCTAGAAGCTATTCAATAGAAGTTGGACGACAGCCTTTAGCTATTCGTGCCAAAAAGGGGAAGAGCATTCAGTAAGGGCGAGAAAGCTCAAAAGGAAGTGTGCATAGTAGGGGGAGTACACATATACTTTTGTTTAAATCTTATCCTTTAAACTTATAGGTTTATGTTTTGGGTATTTAGTGTTTTTATGGGTTTGATACACTGTGGTTTTGGTGTATATTTGTTTCTAACCCTTATCCTATAAACTTGGTTTACTCTTTATATATTGTTAATGTTTTTCAGTTTATATTGTTTTTATACCCATGTTGCTTATGTAAGTTTTTAGGGTTATGTTTTATGCATAATTTGTAGGCTTTATGGTTTATACCATGCTTTATGCAGCCTTTTATGCTTTGTTTAAATCAGTATTTCTGTCTAAATGTATTGCATTTTC
This sequence comes from Quercus engelmannii, assembly GCA_029955605.1. Classification (NCBI taxonomy): domain Eukaryota; kingdom Viridiplantae; phylum Streptophyta; class Magnoliopsida; order Fagales; family Fagaceae; genus Quercus; species Quercus engelmannii. The sequence continues at coordinate 4,158,905 of JARPSG010000003.1, read as the reverse complement.
TTTTAAGTACTGTCACTCTTGTGCCCTTGTAGGATTGTTCCTAGATGCATATACTTAGTGTATTATGCATTGGTTGAGTGTTAGGCATACAAGTAACTTGATTTGTTCTTGTTAACTTGTATGTTCAAGTGTTCATTCCAAGTGTGAATGAACACTGTGATCACTACCTTGTGGTGATTACTTGGTTGATCAAGCCATGATTTGATACCTCACTTCATCTTTGCTTGATCACTTTAAGCCTGTTTCATATGCATTTCATACTTTTCTGCATACAATGATTATGGTGTATTGTTGTGTTTCAGGAGTTTCATATTTTTATGATTCAAGTGCTTCACAGCTTCTAGAGTTAGGTGTGAGTGAGTTTTGCTCAACTGTTTCCAACTCGCATGTTAAGTCTAGAATTTGTTTTAGGGTTTTGTCACGGAATAGCCAAAGGGGGAGATTGTAAGGTTGAATTTAATCAACCATCTTATTGGCTTCATTCCGTGCCAAATTTGCTTGTATTTCAGCATTTAGTAACCCTGTATTTAGGTGGGTTTGTTGTAAGGGTAGTGAGTGAGATAGAGTGTTGATTGCTCAAGAGTGTGCAAGAAAACAGAGACTCGCGGCTGCAAGCCGTCAGATGCAGCACACGTGCCAAGCATGCCAGAAGGTGAACAGTCATGCTAGCTGGAGTACTACAGGACAACTGGCCATACGGTTATCTCGCGATTGGGTCGCCGCGAGCCACCCCTGTTTTGGAAAAACCTAACGTTTCACATTCTCCTCTCACCCTAGTATAAATACCTCTTATACCCACAAACGAAAGAGAGCTTCCAGAGAGAATTTTGAGAGAGAAACCCTAGAGTAAAAGAAGATTGATTCACCTACAATCTATACATTAGAGTCTCTTCAAATTCCTCAACTCTCTTCCTCTCCATTGTCAAACCCTTGAGAGGTATTTTATCAAAACCTTGTTCTCACCATATTCATCACTGTGAGAGGGTTGTTTGGTGTTTTGGGAAGCAGTTAGGAAGGAACCAATCTTTATTGGTTGATACTATGGTCTAGTAGTGGAATCCGGGAAGCTAGAAAAGAAAAAGGTTCGGCGCAACCTCGCTGGAGCAAGAAGCTTGGAGGGCTTAGGTGCATTGGGTAGATTAAGCTTGGAGGGTCTATTGTTGTCCATGTATCCCAACTACATTTTCTAGTGGATTGTTTACCGTTTGGAGGGCGGTGGAGAGGTTTTACTCCAAGGGCTTCGGTTTCCTCTTCGATAACACATCACGTGTTGTCTTTGTGTTTGCATCTTCCTTCCCTTTTATCTTTGCCTTTTATTATCTGCTGTTGGTTGTGATTTTAATTTGGCTTAGATAGTTTTTCCAATTCTATATTATAGCTTATGTTCATTTTCCACACACTAGTTGTTTGACATAAAGCTTGAATTGGTTAATTTGTAAATTGGGGGTCTAAACGTTCAAGGGTGTTTATACACATATTTGAACTTTCAGCATCTCTAAAGTAAAGTAGTTTTTTCACTTTTTTGGACTTAACACACTACAAGTCTACAATTCAATAAATATTTGTACTTTAAGTTTGAAAAGGCAAGACACCACCACCGATGACACTTCATTACACAACACAAAAACACTTAATGGTTTCCAGCTAAGCAACAATCTAATTCAAACCAAAAATTAAATAATAAAAAACCTAAAGCAGCCACAGATTGTTTCGTACGGTAGCCTAGTTAACACTTAAATTAAATTTATTATTTAATTTGATAAAAGTAAAATTTTAAATTATTTGTTTAATTAATAGTAATGGCTTGGATAATTAAATTAAATTATTTTTAGACTTGTAAGTTTCATAACAAGATGGACAATGAGTTTTTGAGTAAGTGATTTCTAAAGAATTTAGTTCAAAATCAGTTATAAATGATTTTAATACCATGAAAGATACACATCTTTATTAAGTTATAGTTAATTTTTCAAATAAAGAATGTTTTCAATCATTATCTATATATATATATATATATATAAAACTGAAACTTTTGGAGCTTCCACAATTTTCCACGTCATCACTATTTTTTTTTTCTTTTTCTTTTTATTTTAGTACAAAGGCCACCTAATCGCTTTTAGTTTTGAACTCGATTGTCTTATTAACAACAAAATCTATGAATTGCAGTGATGGACAGCCATCCACAAATAACATCCACGCAAAGGCTTAATGTTCTTCTTAATTATCTCATATAATTCTAGGAATTATTTTATTTAATATTTTTTGGAATTAATATATTTAGATGGTTAGCATAGCAGACAACGTAAAAACAATTTTCTGTCATTTATGTTGCCTTCTGCATAATCCTAAATCAATTTTGAAAGGTTGTGTTTTACAACCATCTGATCTTGGTAACCAAACCCTGCACCTATGATTGTTTATGATTATTTTTGTTCATTGTTTGTAGTTTAAACCCATTAAAACTTATTGCTTGATGGTATTTCATGGTTTTTTTTCCCCTTTACTTTTTCTTTCAAGGTTGCTAGGATCACAACCTAACATGTGATTTTTTTTCATTGTTTAAAGTTTAGACCCATTAAAATTTAAAACTTATTACTTTATAGATTCATGTACTTTTTTCTTCTTCTTATTTTTCTCTCTTGAATAGTCATATATTTTTGGCATTTTGGAAGTTTTCACATCTGAATTTTTGGGTTAGTTTTTGCAATATTTGAACATATTTAGCAGGTTTCAACAACTATATCATGTATTATTTTTTTGAAGGTAATCAATTTTTCTTTTATATTTCTCTATTATAAAATCATATATATATATATATATATATATATATATAGTTTTGTTTCAATAATTTATAGGATGTAAATCTTATGATTCTTTAATATTTTTTAGCCTTTTGGAAGTTTTAACATCTAACTTTTTGAGTTATATTTTTTGAAAGTTCAAAAACGTGTAAAAATACCTTTGAACGTTTAGACCCCCAAATAACAACTTAATCAATTCAAGCAATATGTCAAACAATTAGTGTGCGCGGAAACTTAACATATGCTATCATACGAAATTGATTAAATACTATCTAAGCCATAACAGATTAAAATCCACAACAGATAAATAAAAAGGCAAAGATAGAGAGGAAGGAAGATGCAAACACAAAGACAACACGCGATGTGTTATCGAAGAGGAAACTGAAGCCCTCGGCGAAAAACCTCTCCGTCGCCCTCCAAGCGGTAATCAATCCACTAGAAAATATAGTTGGGATACAAGGACAGCAATAGACCCTCCAAGCCTAATCTACCCAGTGCACCTAAGCCCTCCAGGCTTCTTGCTCCAACGAGGTTGTGCCGAACCTTTTTTTTTTCTAGTTTCCCGAATTCCGCTACTAGACCGTAGCATTAACCAATGAAGATTGGTTCCATCCTAACTGCTTCCCAGAAATCCAAACAGTAGTCTCACAATGATGATGATGGTGAGAACCTGGTTTGGTATAATGCCTCTCAAGGATTTGACAATGGAGAGGAAGAGAGTTGAGGAATTTGAAGAGTCTCTAAGGTATAGATTGTGTGTGAATCAATCATGTTTTTCTTTAGGGTTTCTCTCTCAAAATTCTCTCTGGAAGCTCTCTTTCAATCGTGGGTAATAGGGGTATTTATACTGGAGTGGAGAGGAATGTGAAACGTCAGGTTTTTACAAAACAGGGGTGGCTCGCGGCTTGACCTCGCGGCTTGACTAAGTCGCGAGATCCAGTCGCGAGATAACCGTATGGCCAGTTGTCCTGTTTTGTCCTGTAGTGCTCCAGCTAGCATGACTGTTCATCTTCCAGCATGCTTGGCACGTGTGCAGCTTCTGGCGGCTTGCAGCCGCGAGTCACCCGCGAGTCCCAGCCGCGAGTCTCTGTTTTCTTGCACACTCTTGAGCAAACTTCACTCTATCTCACTCACTACCCTTACATCAAACCCACCTAAATACAGGGTTACTAAATGCTGAATTACAAGCAAATTTGGCACGGAATAAAGCCAATTAGGTGGTTGAATAAATTCAACCTTACAATCTCCCCCTTTGGCTATTCCGTGACAAAACCCTAAAACAGACTCTAGACTTAACATGTGAGTTGGGAACAGTTGAACAAAACTCACTCACACCTAACTCTAGAAGCTGTGAAGCACTTGAATCATATGTACATAATACTCCTGAAACACAACAATACACCATGATCATTGTAAGCAGAAAATTATAAAATGCATATGAAACAGGCAATATGTGATCAAGCAAAGATGGAGTTATGAAACAAACCATGGCTTGATCAACCAAGTGAACACCACAAGGTAGTGATCACAGTGCTCATTCACACTTGGAATGATCACAAGGACATACAAGTTAATAAGCACAAGGCAAGACACTTGTATGCTCAACACTCAACCAATGCATATCACACAAGGCATATGCATCTAGGAACAATCCTACAAGAGCACAAGAGTGACAGTACATAAACCAAAATGCATACCATTTAGATTAAAGTACTGATTTCAACATAGCATAAAGGCTGCACTAGACAAGGTACAAACCATAAAGCCTACAAACTATGCATAAAGCATAAACCCTAAAAGCTTACACAAGCACATGGGTACAAAACACAAACATCCTGAATAACATCATCAAAATATATTAAACTTTAAACCAAAAGTATAAGTTAAGAGTTAGAAGCAATACACCAAAAACATAGTGTATCAAACCCATAAAACATTAAATAGTACCCAACAAGCATAAACCTAAAACCATAAGTTTAGAGGACAAGACTAAAAACACAAGTATGACAAAAGTATGTGTGTATGTGTATACTCCCCCTATCACTATGCACACTTCCCTTTGAACTATTCTCCCCCTTACTGAATGCTCTCCCCCTTTTTGTCACGAATAGCTAAAGGCTCTCGTCCAACTTTCGTTGAATATCATCTAGCTGATTCTCCAAAGTCTCGAGACGCATTTGAACATGGTTGTTTGTGGAGTAGAGAAGAGCCACAAGCTCATCAACGCGTTTCTGAATATGCTCAAGTACACTGCCGACTCTATCAGTATGAGGAGCAGTCGGTGCTTGCGGAATATTAGCCGGTGAAGCTTCAGGAACAGCACGTGATGTAGATGTGGTATGTGCAGGTGTCTCTGAGTCAGGGGCAGATGGAGTAACCGGAGAGATATGAGCACTCCTTGGTGATTTAGAGGAGTGACTTCTGCTAGCTTGAAGAGTGAACAAGGAAATGGGACGTTGACGAGTCAACATTTTTCCATCTGCAGGAGGAATAATGCCTTCACGAAGAATGAGCTTCATGATGAGACTGCAAAATGGAATAACTCCTCGAGCTGCAGATCGACATGCTATCTTCCTCAAGATGTAGTAGATGTGAGCACATATGTCAATGGGAGCTCCTGTAATAAGGTCACAAAGAAATAGAGCTCTCCCAAGATTGATGAATGTAGTGTTGGTCAATGGGTAGAGATTGGTGAACATGATCAACTTCAGTGTGGTCAGCTCGGGTGCAAACTTTGCGGTGCTGATGGATGTTCCAGCACTGGATACTTCATGATCGGATCCTAGGATTTGAAGAATTTCTCCAACTTCTGGAGTTCGTTCATCATAAGGAGTTAGATTTACATTCTGAGGTCTGGTGATGCTGAGAAGGTCTGCAATGGAGTCTGGGGAAACACTAAACTCGTTCCTCTGACCCAGAAAATGAGTTGAACTCCAAGATCAGTTGCATTGGAGAAGCATTCTTTGACCAGCTCATCCATTGGATCATCAAAGTTCCCGAACAAGTTTGCCCAATCTCGATTCTCAAAGATACGAGGGATAAAAGTAGTCCCTAAGGTGTTGAACTCTACCACCTGTTCCACTATAGTTATTGACTTGTCAAAAACGTTTGAGTAGGCATGTGAGTTAAGAGGAAGTCTGAACCTTTCCTCATTGGGGTCTTGAGAAGCCTGAGATGATAGTCGAGTCCTTTTGGCAACTGGTGTTGCTGGTTCGTCAGCAACAATGTTTTTACCCCTGGAAGATCGACGAGACATCTGCAAGAGAACAGGCCCACAGCAAAGAACCAAACAACAATACCACACAAGATAAATGTCAACAAGATTCAGTGTAAACAAAATCTCAATATTTAAACACAAATTGGAGATATTGCAGTCCCAACCAAACTACCAACAGTACACAGGAGCACAAAATGATAGGTGCAGCAAAACAACTAACAACTGTCAATGAGACAGGTTATCAAGACCATGATATGCAAACAGATACAGCATTCGAACATTTAGAGCAGATAACATAAAACACTCCACCAGAGATATGAGCAAGGAAAAATATTTCAACATGAAGAACCCAATCATTCATACTAGAGCACATGGATGAGAGACATACATTATGTTATCATAAACACTCAGTAAACAATACCGAACACCAACATCAATACTTAAGCAAGTGAAATGAGTAAGTCAAAAAGACACCATACCCATTTAAGGAAAGATTTTCAGACTCAATAATAGGCAAATATCAGAACAATGAAAATCACATTTCGACCGCTCAACATGAAAACAGATGGGAACAATATCAAACGAGACCCGCCATACCCATTTCACATTTCATAAGTATTTCGTACACAATATCAACCCAAACAGCAGCAAGAATAACCAGGAAAAGTGAAAATGAGATTGAGAAAGCAAAAACCCTTACCTTTTCTTGATGATTTGAATAGGAAATGAAGCACCAATGAGGTTTGAAAATGGATTCACAGAGTGTTTGGAAAGGAGGAAGTTTAGAGAGAAGATGAACAGTTTCAAATGTTCGAGGGAAAACTGAAACAAGTTTTAAAACTGCTCCTGTTTCTGCCAAACACGCGTTTTTCGCGACTGGATTAAGTCGCCACACAGTCGCCAGCTCAAGCCGCCAAAGCCCTTAAGAACAAAAACTTGAAAATTTTTCTAAGTGTTTTTCGCGACTGGAAGGTCTACCCGCGAGTGAGTCGCGAGCTGAACCGCGAAAATCTCTGAGTGAACCTCGCGACTGGACCTTCCACTCGCAAACAAGTCGCCAAAAATGACCAGCGAAGATGCGACTGAGTCTCGTGACTTGACATACCCGCGACTGAGCCGCCAAAACAGGGCAAAACTGGATTTTTGAAATTTTCAGATTTTTCAAACAAAATACTTTCCAAAAACACCTAAAACACTCAAAAATCTTTTTGTGCTTGAATTAACAAAGATTGAGCATGTGAAAACACATTTCATCAAGTACAATCACACAAATGAATATGGCATTTATTGAACATAAACTTGTGTGTTGTGTGTGGATATCAACAATGAGATAGTCCTTCGTCTAATGTGAAGCTTCAATGATCAATTCAACCAAGGCATACACAATTAGCACTAGATCATGTGACCCATCTCAATTATAGAAGTATGTATATATGACCTCCCACAAAACTTGATAACATGATTTGGAGCTTTACATTTGACTCCACTTTCAATCATAACAATTGATTTTTTTGATCTTTTGAGACAATCACCTCTCATTGTGAGAGTGATATATGATATTTCACTTTAATGAATAAGCCTTTGGCTTTTTGAATGAACATTCACTTCAATATAAGGTCGCTTACCCTTTTTCCTAGTCAAATACTAGAATGTGCGACAGGCTTTTGCAGCTCAATATCTCTTTTCATTTGGAGATTTACATTTGGTGAGCTCTTTTTAACAAAACAAAAATAAAGAGTGGGAAGATATATAGACACAAGTCTATGCAAGTCTCAAGATCAACAAAACCATTCACTAATCATTCATGACAAGTTTGAAGATCTATTTACAACAATCACAAAGATTTCAAGATTTTTCCCACAGTGATATAAGTGCATAAAAACAAGCAATGCTCGAAAATGCACAAAGCCATTAGCACAAAGGTACAAGGCAAAACAAGTTTTGAGACAAAAACTCAACAAAGTCAATCAAGCTTTTTGATTTTCTAATTTTTATGTGGTTTTTGGATTTTTTGACACAATAAACAAAAAGATTGATATGACAAAATTAAATATATTCACAAGTAGACAAGCAAACAATCAAACAGCAAAAATAGCAAGCAAAACAAACAAACATAGTCACAAAGCATAGGAAGTATTAATGCATGGACATGTTGTAATGCTTATGCATGAGTACCCTTATTCACCCTCATGTCACTTGCGTTTGGGGTGATTTCCTTATAGGATTGGGTACGGGAGTTAGGGCTTTCAAACCTTCGTGAGAAGCTTTCCAAGCAGTTGGTGAATGCACCAATCACCTTCATCACGTTCATCATTCCGGGATCACTATTCTGATCTCTAGATTGATCTCCAGCCCAAATTCTTCTATCATTTCTAGGTCCTCCTGACCTTTGAGGAGTTGCACTATTCTTTGCTCTCAGCTTTTGGCAATTTGGTCGAGTATGCCCTTGAAGTCCGCAATAGTGGCACATATAAGTTCCTCTAGGACCTCTTTGTGGTCGAGGACGTGACTTGGCACGAGATTCAGATCTGCCTACAAACTGATTGCGAGGATTTAACATCCGCTGGTTCACCAAATTCTTCTTCTCCTCTACCTCGAGCTTCTCACCAGTAAGGTTAGCTACAACTGGAGCTTTAGCCTTTACAAACTTCACTTCATTATTGACATTTCCAGACGAACTACCTCCTCCGGTATATCCCAATCCGGATTTGTTTGAAAAGCTCTTTTGAGATGAGATAGCATAATCTAGCTTCTTGGTGGTCACCCTCTCTACTTTAGCATTAGCTTGCACAACCTCACTCTCAAGAAACCTTACTTTTGTGTAAGCTTCGGACAACTCTCCATTCAGAGTTTCTATCTCACATTTGGCCTCCCTATATCGGATTAGGAGACTTTTGTAGTCCTCCTCAGCCTTCTTCATTTTTCTCACAGCAGCCTTGGCCACCCTTGTGTATTCTCCGGACTTCTCCAAGAGTAAGTTATAATTCTCCTGAAGATTCGCTGTGTTTCCATCTTCTTCAGCATCCGATTCTTCAACAATTCCTAGTGATTCATCATCACTATGTTCTCCAAGGTCTTGCACAAGCAGATTCAGTTCATCTGACGACTCAACATGAGCAATAGTCATAAAAGCCGAATAGTTCCCTTCTCCATCACAACTCTCTTCAGATTCTGAGTCAGACGAATCCGAGTCACTCAAGGTCGTGGCATACACTTTACCTTTCGATTTCAAATAATTCGGACATTCCTTCTTGAAGTGTCCATGCCCGTTACATTCGAAACAAGTGACACCTTGTGTAGGTTGGGATTCTTTTCCATCTTTCCTTTTGAATTCCCTTTTCTCCCTTCCAGAACTTCGGAATTTTCTTTTATCATCAAATTTGCCATTATTTTTTAATTTCAAAAACTTTTTGAAATTTTTGACAAGGTATGCAACATCTTTGTCAACCACATCTTCTCCCGATGAGTCTTGATCTTCCACCTTCTCATTAATGGTCTTTAGAGCAAGAGATTTACTCTTCCGTTGATTTGGCAGCGACATCTCATAAGTCTGCAGAGAACCAACCAGCTCTTGCACTTTGATGTCATCGAGGTCCTTACTCTCTTCAATTGCTGTCACTTTAGCTCGAAAACTTTCCGGCAATGATCGAAGGATCTTCCTTACAATCTTCGAGTCCTCCGTTTTCTCCCCCAAGTTGAACTTGCTGACAACCACTTCATTTAACTTCCCATAGAAAGAGTCAAAAGACTCATTCTCACTCATTTTGAGCTCCTCAAACCGAGTGGTCAGCATTTGTAACTTGGTGTCTTTCACTTTCTTCGTGCTTTCATAGGTAGTTTCTAAAATCTCCCATGCTTCTTTGGCCACGGTAATATGAGAAATCCTGTGAAATTCATCTGGAGACACACCACAGAAAATAGCATTGAGTGCTTTACTGTTAGCATTAGATGCAGCAAGTGCTGCCTTATCCCATGTGGATTTGGCTACCTCTGGTTTGGTCCAACCAATCTCAACAGCATCCCAAACGGATTCATCAATAGAACACAGAAAAGCTCTCATTCGAACCTTCCAAAAAGCATAATTACTACCACCAAAATATGGAAGTGCATTTAGGGATTGAGATCTATCTATCTCAAAAGGGAGTCAAGGATCACACAATGGTAATGAAACCAATATCAGTGTACCCACTCTGATACCAAATGAAAGTTCAAAAACGTGTAAAAACACCTTTGAACGTTTAGACCCCCAAATAACAACTTAATCAATTCAAGCAATATGTCAAACAACTAGTGTGCAGAAACTTAACATATGCTATCATACGAAATTGATTAAATACTATCTAAGCCATAACAGATTAAAATCCACAGCAGATAAATAAAAAGGCAAAGATAGAGAGGAAGGAAGATGCAAACACAAAGACAACACGCGATGTGTTATCGAAGAGGAAACCGAAGCCCTCGGCGAAAAACCTCTCCACCGCCCTCCAAGCGGTAATCAATCCACTAGAAAATATAGTTGGGATACAAGGACAGCAATAGACCCTCCAAGCCTAATCTACCCAGTGCACCTAAGCCCTCCAGGCTTCTTGCTCCAACGAGGTTGCGCCGAACCTTTTTCTTTTCTAGCTTCCCGGATTCCGCTACTAGACCGTAGCATCAATCAATGAAGATTGGTTCCTTCCTAACTGCTTCCCAGAAATCCAAACAGCAGTCTCACAATGATGATGATGGTGAGAACCTGGTTTGGTATAATGCCTCTCAAGGATTTGACAATGGAGAGGAAGAGAGTTGAGGAATTTGAAGAGTCTCTAAGGTATAGATTGTGTGTGAATCAATCTTGTTTTTCTTTAGGGTTTCTCTCTCAAAATTCTCTCTGGAAGCTCTCTTTCAATGGTGGGTAATAGGGGTATTTATATTGGAGTGGAGAGGAATGTGAAACGTCAGGTTTTTACAAAACAGGGGTGGCTCGCGGCTTGACCTCGCGGCTTGACTAAGTCGTGAGATCCAATCGCGAGATAACCGTATGGCCAGTTGTCCTGTTTTGTCCTGTAGTGCTCCAGCTAGCATGACTGTTCATCTTCCAGCATGCTTGGCATGTGTGCAGCTTCTGGCGGCTTGCAGCCGCGAGTCACCCGCGAGTCCCAGTCGCGAGTCTCTATTTTCTTGCACACTCTTGAGCAAACTTCACTCTATCTCACTCACTACCCTTACATCAAACCCACCTAAATACAGGGTTACTAAATGCTGAATTACAAGCAAATTTGGCACGGAATAAAGCCAATTAGGTGGTTGAATAAATTCAACCTTACATTTTTCAATAATTATAACCATGAATTATTATTTTGAGTGTAACAAATTTTTCTCTTATATTTCTCTGTTGTGTAGTCACACACACATATATATTTTTATAATTTTTAAGCTCTAAATCTTTTGATTCTTTTCAATAGTTATAGGTTTATAGTCATGAACTATTCTTTAATATTTTTCGTAAGTCATTGCATGTCCAAGCAATGACTTTTTTATCAAATTGTAACACAAATTGAAATTATACAAGAGCAATTCATGCAATAATGTAATTTCTTAATCAATTTAAAATTTTATAAAATCATTTTAGTTTACCACACAAATAGGTAGGTTTCCGTGCATAGCACGGGTTAGTGACTAGTTTTTATTAATACTTAAGAATTTTATTGTGTTTACCTTGCCCCTCTTGGAATAAATTCCTGACTCTGCCACTGTCTAGTTTTGTGATTGGGGCCATGGGGCATTGGGGCTTGTCTATTGAATTAGGGGGTGGATGGGGCATGGGGCCGGGGTAGTGCAAATGTGCTGTGTGATAGTGCTTGTGCAAGTGTGCAACTAATAATTAATAAATATGGCTATGTGCTATGTGTTAGTTGATTAGTTCAACTAATGATCATAAAATATGTAATAAATCACTATTTTTTAGACTTGGACTTAAGCTATACTGCCTATATATTTTTGTGTTGTACAATTTATTGACTTTTCTTTTTTTTGTTAAGTAATAGTGTGATATTCCAAGTATCAAACAACCATAGTAATTAGTTGAACTAATTAATTTTATTTGTTTGGAATATTAATAAACCAATAATTAATTGGAGAAAGCAACTAATAAACAATAATTAATAATTTAATTAACTAATACATTATATTAGACAAACAAATTAAATTATGTTAGGCTAAACAAAAATTAATAATTTTGCTATAAAAAAAATTAATAATTTTATAATTAATGAAACAACAATATAACAAATTATAGTTTATAAAAGACAAACAAATTAATGAAACAACTAAACAACAATACATTTAGGAAAAATTCTTGGAACCGCTACTGGAAAAAATTATGCTTCATTAAGAAACACCCTGGAAAAAATTCCTGGAGTCGCCACTTTGAGGTCAAGGGTCAACCATGAACGTGGAGTGTGGACTTATGTTAATTTTTTTACAATTGGTTTGTATTGTCTTTAGGCCGACCCCAGTAATTTGGAACTAAGACTTGGTTGTTTTTGTTTTGTATTGTCTTTATGCTATGTGATAATTAGGGGATTCTAGCATTTTGCCCTTATTTTAAAAAAAATTTAGCAATATATCTCTATTTTGAAACTATTTAGGTCCATGTCTTTGTTTTGAAACTCAATTTTCTCAAAATCAAGTTTCAATGTAAAACTCGATTTGAAGAAAATCAAGTATGGAGCGATCAAACTTAAAAAAAAAAAAAAAAAATCTTGGATGGAACTCGAGTTCATGGAGCTTGAATTTCATTTAAAACGCCACTATAGGACTCTCTGAACGCAACTATTATGTATGGGGCAATCAAACTTAAAAAAAAAAAAAAAAAAAAAAAAAAAAAAAAAAAAAAACTTGCATGGAACTTGAGTTCACGGAGCTCGAGTTCCATTTAAAACGCCACTATAAGACTCCCTGAACGCAGCTATAGGTATGGAACTAGAGCTCCATGAACTTGAGTTCCACAAATTATTTATTTATTTTAATTTTTTTTCTTTTTAAGTTTCATTTGGCATAACTCGATTTTAAACCAATCGAGTTTTAAATTGAAACTCGATTTTATTAAAATCGAGTTTCAAAATAGGGACATATTGCAAATTTTTTAAAAAAATAAGGGCAAAATGCTAGAACTCCCGTGATAATCATACATATGATAATTAAATGGTGTATGCTATTTTGAACAGTGGTTGAGTGTTTTATATCTTGAGCTGATTCTTAGTGCTTGGAACAGAATTTTATTTTCTTAGTTGTTGATTTATACATTTACCACATATGAAAAAAAGGGAAAATTTTTAGCGACTTAGCTAGTGTTAATAAGACTTTGATCGTCAACCATCATACAAAAGCACATAAATTTAAAGATGGCTTGGTTGAAAAAAGTGGAATGTGACATTGCCTTTTTCAAACAAAAGCATCGATCATACACTAGCACACTTTTTCAAACAAAGATCTGCACATATCTAAACTGACACAAATGAAATTTTCTTGTACAATCCGAAATTCAAAGCCTACATTAAACAACACGAGACATAATATACAATTAATTAAGATAAAATTAATAAGAGTTCATACTCAAAAACAAAAAAACAAAACAAAACAAAACGTAATAAAAATTCTAAATTTTCAAAAGCAATAATTGTAAGGGTAGTGAGTGAGATAGAGTGAAGTTTGCTCAAGAGTGTGCAAGAAAACAGAGTCTCGCGGCTGGGTCTCGCGGGTGACTCGCGGCTTCAAGCTGCCAGAAGCAACCTCACGTGCCAAGCATGCTGGAAGGTGAACAGTCTGCTAGCTGGAGCACTACAGGACAAAACAGGACAACTGGCCATACGGTTATCTCGCGACTGGATCTTGCGACTTAGTCAAGCCGCGAGGTCAAGCCGCGAGCCACCCCTGTTTTGTAAAATTCTGACGTTTCACATTCCTCTCCACTCTAGTATAAATACCCCTATTACCCACGATTGAAAGAGAGCTTACAGAGAGAATTTTGAGAGAGAAACCCTAAAGAAAAACCAGATTGTTTCACCCACAATCTCTACCTTAGAATCTCTTCAAATTCCTCAACTCTCTTCCTCTCCATTGTCAAATCCTTGAGAGGCATTATACCAGACCTGGTTCTCACCATCATCATCACTGTGAGACAGTCATTTGGATTTCTGGGAAGCAGTTAGGAAGGAACCAATCTTCATTGGTTGATGCTATGGTCTAGTAGCGGAATCCGGGAAGCTAGAAAAGAAAAAGGTTCGGCGCAACCTCGTTGGAGGAAGAAGCTTGGAGGGCTTAGGTGCACTGGGTAGATTAGGCTTGGAGGGTCTATTGCTGTCCTTGTATCCCAACTATAATTTCTAGTGGATTGATTACCGCTTGGAGGGCGGCGGAGAGGTTTTTCGCCGAGGGCTTCGGTTTCCTCTTCGATAACACATCGCGTGTTGTCTTTGTGTTTGCATCTTCCTTCCTCTATCTTTGCCTTTAAATTATCTGCTGTGGATTTTATTTTGTTATGGCTTAGATAGTATTTAATCAATTTCGTATGATAGCATATGTTAAGTTTCCGCACACTAGTTGTTTGACATATTGCTTGAATTGATTAAGTTGTAATTTGGGGGTCTAAACGTTCAAAAGTGTTTTTGTACACGTTTTTGAACTTTCAATTGGTATCAGAGCGGGTACACTGATTTTGGTTTCATTACCATTGTGTGATCCTTGACTCCCTTTTCTTTTTCTTTTTTTGAGATGGATAGGTCTCAATCCCTTAATGCACCTCCATATTTTGATGGTAGTAATTATGCATTTTGGAAGGTTCGAATGAGAGCTTTTCTGTGTTCTATTGATGAATCCGTTTGGGATGCTGTTGAGATTGGTTGGACCAAACCAGAGGCAGCAAAATCCACATGGGATAAGGCAGCACTTGCTGCATCTAATGCTAACAGTAAAGCACTCAATGTTATTTTCTGTGGTGTGTCTCCAGATGAATTTCACAGGATTTCTCATATTACCGTGGCCAAAGAAGCATGGGAGATTCTGGAAACTACCTATGAAGGCACAAAGAAAGTGAAAGACACCAAGTTACAAATGCTGACCACTCGGTTTGAGGAGCTCAAAATGAGTGAGGATGAGTCTTTTGACTCTTTCTATGGGAAGTTAAATGAAGTGGTTGTCGGCAAGTTCAACTTGGGGGAGAAAACGGAGGACTTGAAGATTGTAAGGAAGATCCTTCGATCATTGCCAGAAAGTTTTCGAGCTAAAGTGACAGCAATTGAAGAGAGCAAGGACCTTGATGACATCAAAGTGCAAGAGCTAGTTGGTTCTCTGCAAACGTATGAGATGTCACTGCCCAATCAACGGAAGAGTAAATCTCTTGCTCTAAAGACCATTAATGAGAAGGTGGAAGATCAAGACTCATCGGGAGAAGATGGGATTGACAAAGATGTTGCATACCTTGTCAAAAATTTCAAAAAGTTTTTGAAATTCAAAAATAATGGAAAATTTGATGATAAAAGAAAATTTCAAAGTTCTGGAAGGGAGAAAAGGGAATTCAAAAGGAAAGATGGAAAAGAATCCCAACCTTCACAAGGTGTCACTTGTTTTGAATGTAATGGGCATGGACACTTCAAGAAGGAATGTCCGAATTATTTGAAATCGAAAGGTAAAGTGTATGCCACGACCTTGAGTGACTCGGATTCGTCTGACTCAGAATCGGAAGAGAGCTGTGATGGTGAGGGGAACTATTCGGCTTTTATGACTATTGCTCATGTTGAGTCTTCAGAGGAGCTGAATCTGCTTGTGCAAGACCTTGGAGTACATAGTGATGATGAATCACTAAGACTTGTTGAAGAATCGAATGCTGAAGAAAATGGAAGCACAGCGAATCTTCAGGAGAACTATAACTCACTCTTGGAGAAGTCCGGGGAATACACAAGGGTGGCCAAGGCTGCTGTGAGAAAAATGAAGAAGGCTGAGGAGGACTACAAAAGTCTCCTAATCCGATATAGGGAGGCCAAATGTGAGATAGAAACTCTGAATGGAGAGTTGTCCGAAGCCTACACAAAAGTAAGATTTCTTGAGAGTGAGGTTGTGCAAGCAAATGCTAGAGTAGAGAGGGTCACCACCAAGAAGCTAGATGATGTAATCTCATCTCAAAAGAGCTTCTCAGACAAATCCGGATTAGGATATACCGGAGGAGGTAGTTCGTCTGGAAATGTCAGTAAAGGAGTGAAGTTTGTAAAGTCTGAAGCTCCAGTTGTAGCTAACCTTACTGGTGAGAAGCTCGAGGTGGAGGAGAAGAAGAATTTGGTGAACCAACGGATGTTAAATCCTCGCAAGCAGTTTGCAGACAGATCTGAATCTCGTGCTAAGTCACGTCCTCGACCACAAAGAGGTCCTAGAGGAACCTATGTGTGCCACTATTGCGGACTTCAAGGGCATACTCGACCAAATTGCCAAAAGTTGAGAGCAAAGAATAGTGCAACTCCTCAAAGGTTAGGAGGACCTAGAAATGATAGGAGAATTTGGGCTGGAGATCAATCTAGAGATCAGAATGGTGATCCCGGAATGATGAACGTGATGAAGATGATTGGTGCATTCACCAACTGCTTGGAAAGCTTCTCACGAAGGTTTGAAAGCCCTAACTCCCGTACCCAATCCTATAAGGAAATCACCCCAAACGCAAGTGACGTGAGGGTGAATAAGGGTACTCATGCATAAGCATTACAACATGTCCATGCATTAATACTTCCTATGCTTTGTGACTATGTTTGTTTGTTTTGCTTGCTATTTTTGCTGTTTGATTGTTTGCTTGTCTACTTGTGAATATATTTAATTTTGTCGTATCAATCTTTTTGTTTATTGTGTCAAAAATCCAAAAACCACATAAAAATTAGAAAATCAAAAAGCTTGATTGACTTTGTTGAGCTTTTGTCTCAAAACTTGTTTTGCCTTGTACCTTTGTGCTAATGGCTTTGTGCATTTTCGAACATTACTTGTTTTCATGCACGTATATCTCTGTGGGAAAAATCTTGAAATCTTTGTGATTGTTGTAAATAGATCTTCAAACTTGTCATGAATGATTAGTGAATGGTTTTGTTGATCTTGAGACTTGCATAGACTTGTGTCTATATATCTTCCCACTCTTTATTTTTGTTTTGTTAAAAAGAGCTCACTAAATGTAAATCTCCAAATGAAAAGAGATATTGAGCTGCAAAAGCTTGTCGCACATTCTAGTATTTGACTAGGAAAAAGGGTAAGCGACCTTATATTGAAGTGAATTTTTTTTCAAAAAGCCAAAGGCTTATTCCTTAAAGTGAAATATCTTATATCACTCTCACAATGCGAGGTGATTGACTCAAAAGATCAAAAAGATCAATTGTTATGATTGAAAATGGAGTCAAATGTAAAGCTCCAAATCATGTTATCAAGTTTTGTGGGAGGTCATATATACATATTTCTATAATTGAGATGGGTCACATGATCTAGTGCTAATTGTGTATGCCTTGGTTGAATTGATCATTGAAGCTTCACATTAGACGAAGGACTATCTCATTGTTGATATCCACACACAACACACAAGTTTATATTCAATAAATGCCATATTTATTTGTGTGATTGTACTTGATGAAATGTGTTTTCACATGCTCAATCTTTGTTAATTAAAGCACAAAAAGATTTTTGAGTGTTTTAGGTGCTTTTGGAAAGTATTTTGTTTGAAAAATCTGAAAATTTCAAAAATCCAGTTTTGCCCTGTTTTGGCGGCTCAGTCGCGGGTATGCCAAGTCGCGAGCATCAGTCGCACCTTCGCTGGTCATTTTTGGCGACTTGTTCGCGGGTGGAAGGTCCAGTCACGAGGTTCACTCAGAGATTTTCGCGGCTCAGCTCGTGACTTACTCGCGGGTAGACCTTCCAGTCGCGAAAAACACTTAGAAAAATTTTCAAAAATTTTGTTCTTGAGTGCTTTGGCGGCTTGAGCTGGCGACTGTGTGGCGACTTTATCCAGTCGCGAAAATCGCGTGTTTGGCAGAAATAGGAGCAGTTTTTAAAAACTTGTTTCAGTTTTCCCTCGAATATTTGTGTCTGTTCATCTTCTCCCTCCCAAACACTCCGTGCTCCCATTTCCAATCTCCATTGTTGCACACTTGAAGCTCAAAATCTTCAAGTCACAGGTATGGGTTTTCTGTTCTGCACTCTTTTCTACTTGATTTTGTGTTTTTCCCCTTGTTCTTTCGCATATTTTTGTGTTTAAGAAATGGGTTTGTGTTTCGGTTTTTGCTCCTTGATTCATGCTTAGATTGTGAATGCTACTGCTAGGATATGATTTGTTCTTAGTTGTTTCACTATTACTCTTCATTCTGTGCTTAGCTATGTGCTTCTTTGATTTTCACTGATCTTTGAGCTGTTGAGTTGTTTCAATTTTTGTTGGGGTTGTGAGTTTAATGTGCTAAATATGCCTGCTCTTTTGTGTTAATCTTTTGGGAGCATATGTGTGCTTCACAATACTGTTTATGTGTCATATCAGTTTCCAGTTTTTGTCTCATTGACATATAACTGCCTTTAAGTTAGTTTCTATATCTGATGCTGTTATGTGTATTTCCTATCTTAGGCTTGCTTTTCCATATGATTGATCTAAGTAGCCTGTGTTTAAATGCTTCAAGTTCAGTTGTATGGATGATATCTCTTTGATAATTACATGAGACTAATTTGTTCTACACGTATATTGCTTTGTATTGTTGTGGCCTTTTCTGATTGTTCACAGATGGCTCCCTCACCTCCTAAGAAGAAAACTACTGCGAAGAAGGCTGACAAAAGGTTGAAAATGGATTCTAAGCTTTTTAGGTCAGTTCATCACTTTGAGAGATATAGGGATAACTTCTTGAGTGCAGGAATCATTCAAGAACGATTTGTTGATTTGGAGGATTTAAGACAAACCTTTATCCCCAGTTGTTTTGAAGGTAGAGGATGGGAAAAACTTCTGAGTGATTTCCCTGTAATTTGTGAACCCTTGATTAGGGAATTTTACTCAAATGCTGTGATAAAGGAGAATGAGTTAAGCTGCTGGGTTAGAGGGAAAGAATTCATTTTAGATGCTCATGTCATAGATGAGGCACTAGGACTTGAAGGATTAGATGATGAGGAGTTTATCAACTACAAGGATAGGAGTGTATCCATTGAAACAGTTCAACAAAGGTTGGGTGGGCAGAGAGAAGGAAAATGTTTGAATACCACTGCCTTTCCAGTGGACATGAGGTGTCTAACAATCATCATGATGTTTAACCTCTATCCCATTAAGAAGTTGACTACCATCAATTGTGCTAGAGCAATCTTTCTGATGGATCTCAAATAAAAGAACTTCATAGACATAAGTTCCCACATATATGACATCATTGTGGATGAGACAAGAACAACCTCTAGGCCAAAACTGATCTTTCCCAGTTTGCTAATGAGGATTTTTAGAAGGAAGGGTGTTCCTATCCTACAAGACATCAGTCCCATGTCCACACCTTCAGCAATTAACAGGCTTACCTGCAAAAGGATAAGTGTTAGACTTCCAGGAGAAGAAGATGAAGGTGATGAAGGAGAAGGTGTCCCAATGGAGACTGAAGCAGAGGCAGCAGGGCATCCATCAACCTCAACACCCAGGAGGAGTGGCAAAAGACCCAGAGCATCAACTTCTTCAGATATTCCTCCAGATGCTTTCCAAATCATTCTGGAAAGACTTGATGGGATCAGAGAAGTCCAGACTGAGCACTCTGAGAGGATGAAAGCTATGCAGGATCAGATTGATGTTTTGTCTGCAAAACTTGACAGCTTCACCACTCAGCCTGAACACTGATCATTTGGCCATTCCTGACAAAAAGGGGGAGATGTTTCTGTTGATGATCGACTGAGAAGCAGAAGAGCAGCCCTTAAGGGGGAGTAATGTGTTGAGGGGGAGTCATGTCAAACTCTAAAAACTTTGTCTATACATTTATATTTTTTTTAAGTACTTTTATGGGTTTTATGGGTTTGATACACTATGTTTTTGGTGTATTGTTTCTAACTCTTAACTTATACTCCTGGTTTAAGGTTTAATATATTTTGATGATGTTATTCAGGATGTTTGTGTTTGTACCCATGTGCTTATGTAAGCTTTTAGGGTTTATGTCATTTGCATAGTTTGTAGGCTTTATGGTATGTACCTTGCTTAGTGCAGCCTTTATGCTATGTTGAAATCAGTACTTTAATCTAAATGCTCTGCATTTTGTTTTTATGTACTGTCACTCTTGTGCCCTTGTAGGATTGTTCCTAGATGCATGTGCCTTGTGTGATATGTATTGGTTGAGTGTTGAGCATACAAGTGTCTTGCCTTGTGCTTGTTAACTTGTATGTCCTTGTGTTCATTCCAAGTGTGAATGAACACTGTGATCACTACCTTGTGGTGTTCACTTGGTTGATCAAGCCATGGTTTGTTTCATAACTCCATCTTTGCTTGATCACATATTGCCTGTTTCATATGCTTTTTAAAATTTTCTGCTTACAATGATCATGGTGTATTGTTGTGTTTCAGGAGTATTATGTTCATATGATTCAAGTGCTTCACAGCTTCTAGAGTTAGGTGTGAGTGAGTTTTGTTCAACTGTTCCCAACTCACATGTTAAGTCTAGAGTCTGTTTTAGGGTTTTGTCACGGAATAGCCAAAGGGGGAGATTGTAAGGTTGAATTTATTCAACCATCTAATTGGCTTTATTCCGTGCCAAATTTGCTTGTAATTCAGCATTTAGTAACCATGTATTTAGGTGGGTTTGATGTAAGGGTAGTGAGTGAGATAGAGTGAAGTTTGCTCAAGAGTGTGCAAGAAAACAGAGTCTCGCGGCTGGGTCTCGCGGGTGACTCGCGGCTTCAAGCCGCCAGAAGCAACCTCACGTGCCAAGCATGCTGGAAGGTGAACAGTCTGCTAGCTGGAGCACTACATGACAAAACAGGACAACTGGCCATACGGTTATCTCGCGACTGGATCTCGCGACTTAGTCAAGCCGCAAGGTCAAGCCGCGAGCCACCCCTGTTTTGTAAAATTCTGACGTTTCACATTCCTCTCCACTCTAGTATAAATACCCCTATTACCCACGATTGAAAGAGAGCTTCCAGAGAGAATTTTGAGAGAGAAACCCTAAAGAAAAACCAGATTGTTTCACCCACAATCTCTACCTTAGAATCTCTTCAAATTCCTCAACTCTCTTCCTCTCCATTGTCAAATCCTTGAGAGGCATTATACCAGACCTGGTTCTCACCATCATCATCACTGTGAGACAGTCGTTTGGATTTCTGGGAAGCAGTTAGGAAGGAACCAATCTTCATTGGTTGATGCTATGGTCTAGTAGCGGAATCCGGGAAGCTAGAAAAGAAAAAGGTTCGGCGCAACCTCGTTGGAGGAAGAAGCTTGGAGGGCTTAGGTGCACTGGGTAGATTAGGCTTGGAGGGTCTATTGCTGTCCTTGTATCCCAACTATATTTTCTAGTGGATTGATTACCGCTTGGAGGGCGGCGGAGAGGTTTTTCGCCGAGGGCTTCGGTTTCCTCTTCGATAACACATCGCGTGTTGTCTTTGTGTTTGCATCTTCCTTCCTCTATCTTTGCCTTTAAATTATCTGCTGTGGATTTTATTTTGTTATGGCTTAGATAGTATTTAATCAATTTCGTATGATAGCATATGTTAAGTTTCCGCACACTAGTTGTTTGACATATTGCTTGAATTGATTAAGTTGTAATTTGGGGGTCTAAACGTTCAAAAGTGTTTTTGTACACGTTTTTGAACTTTCAATAATGTGACAAGAAATTAGAGAAAGGGCTGCATCTGGGTGAAGCAACATCTGGACCGGGGAGGCCAGCGCAAGAGGTAGTTGAGAAGTCTAGGACCACTGGGACGAAGTGTGAAACAAAAGTAAGAAATGGAAAAGTAGTGGAATTTTTCAATAATTACCTAACGTGTTCGAAACAAGGACAGTACACACTTGGGCAATAGGCTCAAAGCAATTTTCTTTTCTTTTTTTTGGGAAAATTACAACTTACTGACATGTGGTTTGAAATTTGACATTTTACATACCTGAAGTTAACTCAGTTAGATTTTTGTAACCCACATCTGTTAAAAATATGGCTAAATATGTAATTTTGTTCCACTTTTATGTCTCTCTCTTCTAAAACACAAAAAACATAAAAATACAAGATCAAAAAGAATCCAGCGAAATGCTTGTATCATGGGATTTCAAACTACAGATAAGCAACTTAAATTTTAGTCAAACCTCAAGTGGATAAAGTGTCAAATTTTAAACCATAGATAGACAACTTAAATTTCGGTCAAATTACAGGTGAGTAAGTTGTAAGTTTTTTTTATTTATTTTTTTATTTTTATGATATAGGAAAACTCCACTCCGATTAGGTTGTACATTGCAAAGCATACTATGCAAAAATCATCACTATTAATCAAACTCCTACAGACAACTGATCCCATCTGCCAAAACAAGTTATTGGATAATCTAAGGGTGTCTTTCCTTTTGATGTGGATGCATTCCCCCACAATTTCACAATATTGTTTGGTCTGTGAGCTCCTACATAGACACAATAGATTGTCTAAAAAAATATAGCTATTTCTGCAAAGCAATAGTTGCCAAATGCAAAAACATTGTTCGACGGGACTTTTTGGAACATTATGCTTGTAGTGTTTGAAAGAATTTGTTAAAACCACATACATGGAGTATTTAAAAAAAGAGAGCGACCTGAAGCAAAAGCTAGAAGAAACAAGCCACTTTAGTTTTTGGACATTATTTCATTTTCATGAAAAGCTAAAATATAAGGTCAAAATAAAAATTTAAAACGTAAAAGGACAAACAGAAAATTGAATCAAACACGAAAGAGCCAAAATAAAATTTTGAAATGTAAAGGGCCAATATAAAAAAGGAATCAAACATAGAAGCCCAAATTAAAATTTTGAGTCGTAAAGAGCTAATATGAACACAACTTCGAATTTTAAGAGCCAAAATATTAATGTACTTTATTAGCCTTTAATTGTTTGATCTATATACTTAATAATGTATCCATTTTGAGAGAAGCCCTAGCAACTGGCTATTATCTAAGAAGTAAGGACTTAGGACACTGTGAATAGGTCAACACCAGTTTTATGCAACATAATTAAAATTTACTATGAGCATCCAATTAGACTCCACTTTTTGTATTTAACAACTCATTTCCAAATATATCCTTTCGCTAGACTCGATATTTCTTTTCTCCTCTATCAAAATATTATTTTCTTGGTTTTTTTTTTTTTTTAATCTTTCTCTTTACATTTTTCTCTTAGCCACGATCAGCTACTACCAATTCCATATCCATTCCATAGTCGATTGACTTGTGCAATATTAATGCTCTTACAAGTACTTGTAGGTTCTAGCATCCAATCAATAGTCATCATGTCTACTACTCGAGTATACACTGCAAATATCATAATGTTTATTGAACTTAGATCTAATTTTTTATATCCTTGATAACAAACGATATACCGTTTAAGAAATAGGGCAACTTGTGACATATTACTATATTAGGCCACAAGGATAAATTGATTGGGTTGTTGTTTCTTAGCCCTAATCTAAACGGCAGAAATGCCAAATGCAAATAGGTTATATATGTATTGGGTGCAAACAACACCCTCTTTGCCATTTTAGCATGAATTTTGCTTATAATAAAGGAGATGAGTAGATGAAATTTACAAACATAAGCCCAAACCCACCTATGAGACAGTGTGTAAGAGAAGAAGAATAGGTAACTTATATCTTGATAGTTAAAGTTTATAAGCATAAGCCCAAAACACTAAAAAAATGTGACTTTAACCCAAAAAGACGTGCAACTAATTTTTATTTTTAAAATATATAGATACAAGATGCTCTAAAAGTAAATCACTATAAGTGTAATTAAAAGTACGTTCAATAACTTGTGCCTTCTAAGGTTATCTCAACTCTCAAGCCTAGAGAAGGATTGTGATAACTAATAAAAAATTTGGTCGCTTTTTTCAAGAATAGAGAAAGACAGTAAGCATCACCATGCAGGTGCTCCCAACAAAATCAACTTGACTTCCATCAAAACCTTCAGCACTTGAAAATAATTTGAGTGTATCAATGAAATCATGCAGAAAATTTATTAATAAAATAACTTTACATTGACAAAACTTTGGAACCAGACCTAAGTTAAATTCCAAACTGACAAACAAAATATATGTACCGTCAAAGCATTCTCAATAACCATTTTCTCACTGCAAATTCCCTAGCCATTCTCTCATCTTTTAAAAGTTCACAAGCCTCCAAAAAGAGCTTCTTATCTATCTCAGGAACAATTTAAAGTGTCGTGACAATACATTCTATTGAATTGTAGTCTTTGTCCTTCTCGGTACCCACATCAGTTTTGACTACTCATGGCTTTTCGTCAACTGCTTCTTGTATCTCTTCCTAGATGTTCAAACTCCCTAGTTGGATATTGCATATCCCAAGTTATCATTGATCCCATCAGAAGGGCACTATTGTTGACCTCCATTTTCATGTCCAAACAACTTGATCTTCCATTCTAACTTTCATTAACATTAATCAAGCACAAATCACAAATATGAGATCCTATCTTTGTATGCAGTTGCATCAGGATGTTCCTGCAAATTATCACTTTTAAATGAATGAAAGCTACTCAATATTATCCAATTCATTGATTATTATAGAATTTATATGATCGTGCTTCATTCCATGTTACCCAAAAACACTCAATTTACTTGATGAAGAAAGTAGTAATGTCATTTCATCAAAGGGGTAAAAGTTACAACTGTACATGCACCGTGCTTTGGGATGCTCTTTAATGATAACTAGTTACTAGCCTGTGCATTGTATAGAGAAGCTATTGATAATAAGTCCTAATGAAATTTAGAAATAGAAAATTGAGGTAATAATATGCATATTATAGACACTTTGCAAGATAGCATTATTTTTTTTTAATAAAAAGAATAGTCATAATAAAATAAAATACAATGGGAATAAATATTTAACTTTTATACTTTTTCATGATTTAGAAGTGTTTTCTAACATAGAATGTTGTTGGATTGCTAAGAGAAATTTTTATAAACTGTTAATACCAAACATATGTGCTTATGTTATCAAGAACTCACTGCAAGTGCATAGGTACCAAAACCTAAAAAATAATTGGCAATTCTTAAATTACTACAACAAAAGTGGACTATGGTGACGAAACCAATCGTCACAATATGTCCTTATTTCGTCACTGAATACATATGGTGACGAAATGGTGACGAAACAGTGTTCGTCACCTAAGCTCCGTCACAGAATGTATTGGTGACGAAAATGTTTCGTCACTAATAAAAAAATGATAGGTGACGAAATTTTTTCCTCACCAATAAAAAATGATAGGTGACAAAAGTTTTTCGTCACCTAATATTTTCGTCACTAAACCTTATTTTCAGTGACAGAATATTTCGTCACCAAATGTTTTGTTTTTTCCAATTTCAATAGATTAGGTGACAAAGTTTTGCGTCACTGGTTTTTTTTTTTTTTTTTTTATATTAATTTCAATAGATCAGGTGACGAATTATTTTGTCACGAATTTCTGCTTATAGTCAAATATGGCAATGAAAATTATTGTCACCAATTTTTTTTTAATTAATATTCTTTACATTTAATTGCCATTACATTAAATTGTTCATTTCTAACCAAATCCATAAAAACAAACATCCATTCATTTCAAACCAAATCCAATAAATTAAAAAAAAAAAAAAAAAACATCCATACAATCTAAAAATGCAATAAAGATGTTCACAAAGTAATTACAACCATTTATATACAAATGATGTCTTAGCTTCCAAACTTTATAGAAAATTATTTGAGCTCAAGTAGCCTCACAAAAGCTATCTTTTTGCCACCAATCCCATATCTGCACAAGTATAAAGGAAAATACATCAATAACAAACTAAATTGCAAACCTATATCCCTAATAAGATGTACTGCAACAAAAAATATTATTATTAGTAAGACAATGCAGAAAAAATCCACAAAATACCCAATAACAAACTAGACAAAATAATCATAATGCAACATCATATGAAGCCAAACTATCAAAGAAAGAAGACTCACAACATTCTCATCAAATAAAAACCAAATCCACATTACAAATCTTGGAGAAATCATAAAGAATGCAAAAAAATTCCAATCTAAAACAAAACAAATAAAGTGAAATCCAAAACAAAAACCCAGCCACCATCATAAACACAAACCCAACCACCACAACGAATAAAAAATCTAGCCACCACCATTAAACAAAAACCACAGCCACCATCATAAACAAAAAACATAGCCACCACCATTAACACAAAAACCTAGCCACTACCATAAACTAAAAAACCCAGCCATCACAATAAACAAAAAACTCAGCCACCACCATAAACAAAAAACCCACCACCACTATTAAACAAAAAAACACAGTCACCACCATTAACACAAAAACCCAACCACTACCATAAATAATAAAAAAAAAAAACCCAACCACCACCATTAACACAAACCCAACCACTACCATAAACAAAAATCTCACCACCACCATTAAACAAAAACATAGCCACCAACACAAAAACTCAGCCACTGTTATAAACAAAAAACCCAACTATCACAATAAACAAAAAGTATAGTCACCACCATTAACACAAAAACCCAACCACTATCATAAACAAAAAACCCACCACCACCATTAAACAAAAAACATAGCCACCACCATTAACATGAAAACTCAGCCACTGTCATAAACAAAAACCCAACCATCACAATAAACAAAAAAACCCACCACTAACATTAAACAAAAAACTCAGCCACCACTATAAACAAAAAAGCCACCACCACCATTAAACAAAAAACACAATCACCACCATTAACACAAAAACACAGTCACTGCCATAAACAAAAAACTCATCCATCACAATACACAAATAACCCACCACCAACATTAAACAAAAAACCCAAACACCACCATAAACACAAAAACCCAACCACACAATAAACAAAAAATCCAGCCACCATCATTAACACAATCCACCACCACCATTAAACAAAAAATCCAACCACCACCACAAACAAATAACCCACCACCACCATTAAACAATATAGCAACATATACCACATACAAGCCTCAATACTAATGCTTTTAGGCAGGAAAATAAAACACTAACCAAGGTGTGTTCTAGTTAGTAGATGAGCTCCCTCCACTGCCACAAATGTCACTGTCACCCTTGCTCCTCAAATATTGTATGATGCAGTCCATCTTCTCCTCCAGCCTAAAGTTTGCATCTTGGAGCTCTTCTACTCGATCCTCCAGCTTGTAGTTTGCATCCTGGAGCTCTTCTACTCGACCCTCGAGTTGTTGAGTATACTGAGTTAAGGAAGATGAGGCAGGAGTCTTAAGAGATGAAGAAGGCCTCATGCCAAGTCCCTTTACATAGCCAGATCTCGGCTTAAGAACCATCATAGAAATCTCCTCTTCAGTTAAAGGCTGTGCTTCAGGAGTGCTACAATGCTCATCTTGTACTCTCAACATCTCTTGCTGTCATTTCAAATAATAGAAACCATCAGAAATACATATGTTCTAGTTTTGCAAACATATATAGAATAAAAATACATATATTCTAGTTTTGCAAACTCAAGGCATATACTGATATACATACATATGTATGTTCGCAATCAGGGTGTACCCACTGTTTTGTCTTTGAATTGAAGTGGGTATCATAGTAGAGTTGTGCCACCTTAGGAATATGACCTCCATTTTTTCGTCTCTGATCAATTTGCTTTCAAATGTTAGAAGACAAGTTAATTAATTACAACAAGTAATATACTAAGCTTTTGAAAAATTGAAATAACACACCGCCTCATCCACCCTAACTGCAAGTGACTTGCTTCCACATCTATGAATGTGTTTGTCAACCGTTTCCTCTTTATTTCTGTTTTTAGCATTTCTTTCTGAGACTTTCTATAAAGAATAAAGACCAAAAAAATATTAGAGTTTTGACTTAAGTTATATATATAGATTACAATATAAATCTACTCCACCTTCCAAATAAGTATTAATCCAACAAATTTGATAGAACGAATAATCTAGTAGACATGACATCATAATAAGATCTATATAAAACATTAATCCAATGCATATATAAGTAGGTATTATCTAGGTGAAAGGTGAGAACACACTTCACTTGTAATTAAAATTTTCAAAGTATTAATTACCAGCCAATCTTCGTCACTCCACTTTCCATCAATTAATTCAATCCATTTTTCTCGTGTAACATTTTTTGGTGGGTGGTTTCTTGCATACGTGCTTCCTTCATCCTTTACAAGTTTTTTATATTTTGCAAACAACCTGTAGTAGTGGCTGCTCAATAATCTACCACACTTTGTATTTAGAGATTTGTTCACAAGTATAGACTCTCCTTGTATATCAAATTGATCCTGCAAAGTGAAGTATGTATAAAGAAAATATTATGCCTTAAATTCAATATGCTTAGTGACAACATCAACAATACACTATAAAATATAGTATAAAGTATAAAGTAATGTAATGAAAACAACAAAATCAAGCTCATGGACAACTATAAACATTTAAAGTACCGCCACATTTTGAATGATTGCCTCTTTTTCACCGCTACCAACATTCTTCCAACTATAAGCATTCATAGTGGACAAATTCGTACGCATATGTACACCAATTTGGCTAACAAGCTTCCCTGCATGTTCACCAACAGGAGCACAAAACTCTGGGGCAATGCGGACTGGTAGTTTCCCATGTTTCTCAACAAGTCCTCGTACCCCTAATCCACGTGTCATGCCACGAGCACGTCTACTAGTCGATGCTATCAAGACATAATATAAATTAAATCAACAAGTGAACCAAATATAGTGTGACTACGAAATCAAGTAATGGAACTTAAATATCTCACCATCCATGGTAGACGGTGTGCCCACAAGCTGTGCCTCTAAATTAGTAGAAATTTGGGCAAAAGAATCTCCACCAAGATGCGTGCTCAATGATGGGCCAGTATGCTGGACTGCTGGGGTAGATTCCTCACGCCTATAACGAGCCATCTGTATCATACAAAAGTATATAAAGATATCTAAATTCATTACAAGTTAAAATATAAATAAGTTATTTCATCATTTAAAATATCTTCAATCAATGATTTTCATTTATCATTCCAAGCACAATAATACAAAGTATCTTGAGCACCAGATCATGTATATAGTACCTCAGAATCTCCACCAGGAAGTAGGCTCGATAACGGGTCCTTATGTTGGACTGTTGGGGTAAATTTCTCACGGCGTGAACGAGTGCTACGTCCTGGTGCCATCTATATCATACCAAAATATGTATAGATATTTAAATTCATTAAAAATAATAATAATAAGTTATCAGGCACCATATCATGTATATAGTACCTCAGAATCTCCACCAGGAAGTAGGCTCGATAATGGGCCCTTATGCTGGACTGTTGGGGTAAATTTCTCACGATGTGAACGAGTGCTACGTCCTGGTGCCATCTATATCATACCAAAATATGTATAGATTTTGAAATTCATTAAAATAAAATAAGTTATTTCATCACAATATTACAAAGTATGAAGTATCGCATGCACCAAATCATATATATAGTACCTCATTATTTAAAGAACTAGATAACTCATCATCACCAATAGCTGGTACATAGTCATCGTCATCCACCTGAACACTTAGTCTCTTTCTTCCCACATTTGCACATTTAGGCAGAAAAGTTGACAAATGCTTCAATCTCAAAGCATCTATTTTCTCTTGGTTTTGCTTGATTCTTTGTGCTCTTTCCATCTCATATTCTGTTATTTTATTATGAGTGTCTTTGCCCTTTTTGACCATTTCTGCAACTATAGATTTACATAGAAAATAAAATATAATATCTATTCATTACAAATTCTTCCTAAGTACGAAACATAAACTGGAACATCAAATAAAAATATCCATGAACAAATAATAGGGAATCAAAAATTATTAAACGCATGTTTCCATATACGAAGGAAAAAAATGAAATCTACATATCATAATCCATATCAGGATCCATATCAGAATTAGGTATGTTATGCACTTCATCTTCATTATTATCCCCTTGCTCTCCCAAACCTTCTGGAATATTCTCAACTTCAATACCACCCTTACAATATTGAACATTATCTTCAACATCGATAGGGACAACATCGATAGGGACAACATTACTAATGGCTTCTTGTTGGAATGCTTCATTAGCTTCTGTTTGATCATTGGATTCTCCATCACCCACCTCTGGCACATTAAACACTCCCCTATATTGTACGTATTGCACAACATGCCAAGGTTCACCCCATTTGGTATCACGAAGGTAGAAAACTTGTTTCGCCTGACTAGGTAATATGAAAGGGTCATTTTGATACCACCGACTTTGCACATTGATACTTGTGCAATGTGTCTCAGTTCGTATTGTTCTCCTTCGACCGATCTTATTACCAGTATTGTACCATTCACACTGAAACAAAACAACTTTATATTGATACATATACTCCAATTCCCAAATTTTGCACACATGACCATAGAAGTCATGTATTTGTCCATCATGTTCCCCTTCTGTAGATACACCGCTATTCTGGGTTACACGACGATTGTCCAGGTCTTTTGTATGGAACCTTACACCATTGACCATGCAGACCGAGTATTCTTTCATTAGCAACTTAGGACCATTTGCTAATGACCACATTTGTTTTGTAACTTCTGATGAGTCGTTCTCTTTCAATCTATAGATCTATAATGACATGCAACATGTGACATTAGTAGTGAGAAAAATATATAATTGCTTAATACTGTTTAATGTGTCACAAGATTCAAAATTTCTTACACGTTCTTTGAACCACTTAGGAAACTCTCGTCGTTGTATTTGAGTTATGTCTTCTCCAGTTGGATTATGTAATGTGTTTTTGTGTTCACTATTCAAAACAAGTGATTTATATTCAGCTAAAAAATGCAAATAATATTAAGGACAATTCAAGCATAATCAAAATAAGACTTCACATACTCTAAATACGGCTCCAACTCAGGACAATTGTATAACAAATACCACTGAGCAATATCACGCAATTCACGTGACATCCCCACATCATTCTGCCTAGACCCGGTGGGTCGAGCTGTTTGTGAGAAAATCATCAACCCTTGGCCATATTCACAACAATCAGCATTTCTTTCCCTTCGATTATGCACGGTTTCAGCTCCATCAAGATATAATGACGAGAAAGTAATACACTCTTTAAGAATGTAAGCCTCTGCAATTGAACCTTCTGGTCGAGCTCGGTTAGAAACGTATCTTTTCAACGTTCCAAGAAACCTTCAAGGAAAAATGAATTGGAAGTATGACTACATATGCAATAGAATTTTCTTTTAAAAAAAAAAAAAAAACACTCGACAAACTATAATTAATGGATGGAGAGAGTTACCTTTCAATGGGATACATCCACCTATATTGCACTGGTCCTCCAAGAATGGCTTCACGAGGTAGGTGAATAGCAAGATGAACCATTACATCAAAAAAGGCTGGAGGAAAGTATTTCTCGAGTTTGCATAGTATGAGAAGTATACGTCCTTCTAATTTCTCCAAGTCGCTCTTCCTTAGGGTCCTAGAGCATAAATCTTGAAAAAAACTGCCCAACTCAAACAATACTGTACAAATGTCCTTATCAGCAAAACCCCGCATCCCAATTGGAAGAATCCGCTGTAATAGCACATGACAGTCATGGCTTTTCAGATTTAATAGTCTACCATTTCGTGTGTTCACCGACCTCGATATGTTTGCTGCATAGCCATCTGGATACTTAACTGATTTCAAAAATTCATAAAAACCATCCCTTTCTTCAGGATACAATGAAAAGAAGGCATGAGGCTTGTCAAATGATCCATCAGGACGTTCTTGGAGGTGCAAAACACTCCTTATGCCCATATTTTTCAAGTCCTTGCGTGCCTTGTCTGTGTCCTTGTTTTTCCCCTCAATTCCCAACAAAGTTCCGAATGTACTCTCACTAATATTTTTCTCAACATGCATGACATCAATATTGTGTTTAAGCTTCTTATTCCTCCAGTATGGTAGCTTGTACAGGATACTTTTCTTTGACCAATTCGGTCCCCCAATAATTGGACGCTTTTTCTTATTGTTTGGATCCTTTCCTAAAATTATATTTGGCATTCGGTCAAATTGCTCATTTATCTTTTCCACCGACAACTCCAATGATCTCATCCGTTTCTCAATTTTACCATTGAATGAGCAACTCCTTCGCCAAGGGTGGTCCATAGGCAAGTAGGCACGATGGTTAGTGTATCCAATTTTACTTTCCAATGTCTCCGAATATGGTTCATCATTGCAAGTGTAACAAGCATGATAACCCTTTGTCCTCCATCCAGACACATTATCGAATCCAGGATAGTCATGTATTGTCCACAACAAAGCGGCACGCATCTGAAAATGCATACCACAAGATGCATCGTAAGTGCGTGCACCCTCTTCCCACAACTCCTTCAACTCATCAACCAATGGCCTCAAGAAAACATCAAGCTCATTTCCTGGTTGACTGGGTCCAGGAATAAGTAAAGACATCATAAAATAAGGTTCTTTCATAACTAACCAAGGTGGTAGGTTATAGGGAATGAGGATGACAGGCCACATACTATAGTTATTGTTCATATTCCCAAAAGGATTAAAACCATCTGTAGCCATCCCTAACCTCACATTGCGAGGTTCTAGGGCAAACTCATGATGTTTCAAATCAAACTCCTTCCACTCCTGACTATCAGCTGGATGTCTTAATATCCCATCATTCACTCGTTTTTCTATGTACCATCTCATGTCCTCAGCTCTTTTTCTAGACATGTATAATCTCCGCAACCTCGGAGTCAATGGAAAGTAGCGCAATACTTTTTGAGCAATCTTCTTACCACCTGTTCTGTTATCCTTGTATCTAGGCGTTTGACACACCGGACATTTATCAAGGTTTTCATTTTCCTTCCAAAAGAGAGCACAATCATTTTTGCACACATGAATGTGCTCATATGATAAGCCCAAGTCACGTAATATCTTCTTTGCTTCATAAGTTGACCTTGGAACCAAGTTACCTTTCGGTAAAATCTTACTCAACAAGTCTAGTATCATGTCAAGCCCCTTATTACTCAAGTTGGTTGTTACCTTCACATTTAGCATTTCAATGACAAACTTCAAAAGAGTGTAATCTATGCAACCTGGATACAGCTCATGCTTTGAATCACTAAACATTTTATCAAAATTACGCACTTCCTCATCTTGCTGGGTGGTATCTCTTGGTTCCCCTCTAATTCGATCCTCCACCAAGGCATCAATACCATCCAGATGATCATTGTCTGACATTTCTTCATCACCAATGTGCTCATTTAATTCACGGGGTTCTCCATGATAGTACCACTTAGTATAATCTTGCATAATCCCACGATGAAGCAAATGACTTTGCACAATGTGAGCATGTTGTTGATAGCAATTCAAACAGTCAATACATGGGCACAGAATTTTTCCACTTCGGTCCACAACAGTCATTGCAAAAGTAAGAAATGACTTCACCCCATCAATATATTGTTGACTTAGTCTGTCTCTAGGTGTCTTACCAAGTGTCATCCAACTATTATCCATATCTGATCACACATACAAGGTGAATTTTAAGTCATCAAGATAATGAAATGTCATACATAACGTTTTCTAACATCTAAACCTCCAATATACTTTGGAGTGGCACATTATATCAAGAAAGAAAAAAAAAAAAATTGTACCTATTTTATTCTGAATAACAAGAAGGAATTTTTTTATAATTTTTATTTTTATTTTTATTTTGGGTTTCTTCCTTTTTGTGGTGGCCAATGACATCTTTTGAATACGACTGTTATTTCCAACTAAAAATCTATACAAGTAATATAACACCTATTTTCGTAAATTGGATAGATTAACTGCAAGGCCATTGGGCCTTATGGTTAAAAGTTTCAAACAGGAAGTGATGGTGGTTTGTATGGTGCCAAAGATTAGCCCAACAACATAGCCCGTGAATGTGATGAAAGAGACATCTAAAAGAAAACAATGAACCATGCAGTAGAGGACACACAAAAGAAAGTTAATTTTTTTTTTTTTATTTGACAAAAGAAAGTTAATTAATACATACAATAGGACAAACAACAAGTAACTGTATTTTTTAATCACAAACAACACTGTTGATAAAATAATTTTTTGTTTCCAAGCACAAGTTTGACCAGTATTTATTGAAAATGCAATTGTACATGCCATGCATAGGAGGTAACAAAATTACTAATTTAAAGCATTTGTCAGGTACGATGATGCTTATGCCAAACCCAAACCCAATACTATTTTCCATTTTGTAATTTAAAAATTCTAGGATTAATTATAAATCTTCGACAAATTAATCAGTCCAAATCGGTCACATTCAAGAATATCTCAACGCCTATTTGTTGTGGATTTAATTTGCAAACTATCAACTTGAAATTTTCCTTGTGAAATAAACAAATATAAAAAATAGTTCAAAGCAAAGTTAGTGTTGGTAAACAGTATAAACTGTACAACAAACCCACCCTTCCATGTGCTAGCTTCTTGTTTTATATTACTGTTATCATTATTACTTAGCGTGCTAGTTGATATTCTCTATTATCTATATTTGTCAACCATATAAATTTCATTTATGTGGCTCCACAGTTGGAATGATGTGGTGCTTATTTCAATAAACTATTCTGCTTCAGAGAACCTTACTACGCTGGCCCAGTTTAAACTATTCTAGTACAAGGACCTATGGCGCATCTTGGTTTTGCATTAAGGTACCCCACAACTACAAGACTAAGCCAATAAGCCTAGCCCTTCTCAACAAATATCTATAAAAGCATTCAAAAGTGTGCAAATTTACGTGAGACTCTACGAAGGTTTTGGCAAAATAAGTAAATAACCATGCTTTGACCACTTTTGGTTATTTACCCTTCATGCATATATAATCGGCTATTCCAATTTTCACAATAAATTTGGATTTTTTTCCGTTTATAATATATTATAAATATAGGCCCCCAGTTTCAAATCACGCAAAGAGATTCTTGCTTAAAATTCAATAAGAATCAACAAACAAAAAGAAAAATATGGATATTTTAACATGAATCATCAAAAACCATGTATCATGAGTGCACCACTGTTGCAATGATTACAAAAATCAACTTGCAGCTAACTTTGACATACTTTGGGCTCAATATCAGTAAAGCATTGACAACTAGCTAGCATTGAATAGCTTCTCCTAGCTACTTCATTTACAATGACATACAGAATGATAATGATATTTAAAAAAAAAAAAAAAAAATCAAAAACATCTAGCAAATTAGCAATTAATAGGGTTTTCTCTCTTTAACTTTTTTAAACTACTAATATTTTCTTGTTTCCTAGCTAGTACTATTTATCTACCTTGATTAATAACCATTTTAAAAATATATATGAAAGAATTTTAAAAAAGAAAGCAACGAGTAGAAAAAATTTTTAAAAAAATACTAAACAAAGAAAATACAAATACCTGGAGCAGACAGCACAAGCACAGAAGCTTCACAAAATAGAGTCACAAATTCAGGGCCCCACAGCAATAGGTTACTGACAATGATAATGAGAAAGGGACAAAATTCTCACTCTTTGTTGTCTAAATTCAACACATAGTATGTTTACCAAAGAAAAATTGAACACATAGTACATACATTACACTATTGCAATTTTGGAAAGTGCAAAACCTTTACTTTTAAACAAAGAGACAAAACTTTTACTTTTAAACAAAGGGATGAAAAGCAAAGAACTAAAATCTGAAAAGATTAAAAAAAGAAAGAAGAAGAGGGCAAAGGCAGTGCAGTGGTGAGAAGGGGTTGATCTATGGCTCCTAAGGCTTCATGCAATTTAAGAAGTCCTCGGTTTAAAACTCTTAACTGATATTTTGAGGTTACTCCTATCAAATTCCTTCCTATAGTTACCTAATGTGTACGATAGACTAATAGGAAAAGTTCTATAATTCCTTGGGTTTTCTGAGTGTGTGTGTGCAATTAATTTTCTTTAATTTTATTCCATATTTTTGTGTTAATCAATCACTGCATAAATCGACAGTATAAAAATTTGAATTTGAACCTGGGGGCTCATTTTTATCATGTCACTTTTGGATTCAGATGGATGAAGGGGAAAACGAACTAGCGCTTCACAGTAAACATAAACCCCAGAAAATCAGTAAGTTTTACTTTGCTAGACCTGAAATTCATTAATCATTCCCTTCCAATTATTATTTTTTTTTTTCATTTAGTTATTGCTAAAAATATTACAGTACAAATTTTATTACATAACATTTACAAATTAATGTGGTAATAATCAATGTGATTGGTTAATGTCAACAACATAATAAATATCATAAGTATTTTGTTGTTATTGATAACACATCAATTTTGTAAAGATAGTGTAATAAAATTTGTAGTATCCTTTAAAGTACACATTATTATTATTTTTTTTACTTTTTCTTTTTTGATAAATATGATATGATAGAATTTAACTTATGCGGTCTATTCCATAGTTGAAAAGGGTTATTTGATTTGGATAGGTTAATGTCCTAAATTGGAATCCTCGGAAAATACAAAACATGGTTCCTTTAAGAATGCCATAAAAAATAAAAATTCTGGGACAGGGATTACTACGATCCTGGTAATTTCCATTTTCTACTATTGTTCAACTCTAACCCCTGCTTACTAAAGCAAAAAAGTCAATAAGTCATGATTAACTATAAAATCACATCATTGGAGGCCGTGGCCAACGCACTATGCCACTATGTAGTAGTATATCAACTGGAAGGATTCCTTTAATATTCCATTGTTAAACAAAGTGCACCACTTTGACTAAATATTGCTTAATTTGAAAATGATATTAACAAGTAAACCAATGTTACTGACAAGTAAAGTAAGCACACAAAAACATAGAAACCCATAAAACAAGCATTTTGGGTACACAGAAATCAGCCTCAAAAAAACAAAAAACAAAAAAAGATCTTTAAGGCCCTAGAAAAATCCAAATTCAGTACCAAACAAAAACTAACAAAACCCACAAAAATTAAACTTAAAAATCTAACATATCAAGTCACAAAATTGCATTTATTTAATAGAAACATTTATGCACACGCATGAAAGGGAAAAAAAATTATAAGAGCAATGTCCAAAATCCATAATGATATACATAAATTTGCTGCTAAGTTTAAATATTATAAAATCAATAGGGATTATTGTTCCATATCTCAAAAAATTAATAGGGAAAGACTCATTACCTTCTCCAATCCCAGAAGCTATGTCCTGAAATCAACACCCTCTCTAATCCCAAAATCAATATCCTACTAATCCTGAAAGAAGAAAAAATAATCCACAAAGTCACCAAGTTTAACATGAGAGAGAGAGAGATAGAGAGAAGAGTGATGAGAGAGAGAGAGAGCTTACCAATCTTTTTGGGAGAGGTTGAGAGGCGTGGGTCTGTGTATGGGAGGAGAAAAAGGGAGTAACAATGTTTTGTTTACACAAATAAAATAAAAAAAATAAATAAATAAAAAGTAAGACCTAACTACAATACTTAGATACTGTTCCTTAGATGCTATTTTTTAGATCACTCTTTTAAGATTTTATCACGTGGCTTTTTTCTCATGATAGAAGTATATTTTTAAAATTAAGTAGCCACATGGAAAAATCTTAAAAGAGGAACTTAAGTAACAGCACCTAAAATACCATAGATAAATTTTATCCAATAAAAAATAATGAAAGAAAAAGAAACTGAAAAAATTTAGAACCCGCGTGAAAATTGGTCACGCGCGAAAAGAGATAAAAAAAAAATCACTACGTGCTGTGC
Organism: Quercus engelmannii; assembly: GCA_029955605.1. Lineage (NCBI taxonomy): Eukaryota > Viridiplantae > Streptophyta > Magnoliopsida > Fagales > Fagaceae > Quercus > Quercus engelmannii. Next base: position 4,120,883 of record JARPSG010000003.1, on the reverse strand, counting down.
ACTACTCAAAAGAAAAAACTGGACCTCTACTTTTAGTTTGCTTTGCTAGTCTGCCAATTCTCTTTGTATACACAACAATTCAATGAGAGCCACACCTTTGTTTTTTAGTTTTTAATATAGAATGAATGTGAGCCACATAATTTTGATATTCTTTCAAGCCTTGAGATTTTGTTTTACTTGCAACACTATACGTTATACTACTTTCTTTCTTCTTCTTTTTTTTTTTTTTTTTTTTTTTGGTTGAGTGTACATTGTACTACGTACTACTTATCAAAAACATTATTTTATATATATATATATATATATATATATATATATATATATATATATATTACCACTACTACTTTTTTTTGAGAAAGATTACCACTACTACTTGATAATTATGATTTAGCTTTGATATTCACATAATTTAGTTTTTTTTTCTTCTTATGATAATTATGATTAGAAAAAAAAACAGTAGTTTTGATTAATTAAGTGAATAAATTTAAAAAGTACTTAATTTTTCTCTAACATTAATTCATTAATATCTATATATACACAAATAAACAAGTAATAAACATTTTATTTTTAAGATTACAATTCAATATATGTGATGGTCCATTTTGGAAAAAAATAATTAAATCCAAATGAAAGTATCACTAAAATATGTGATGGTCCGTTTTTACATTTTGCTATTTTTATTTTCTAAATATAAGATGTGAAAACCAACCAAAATCTTTTGCAAATTTTTACTTACATATTATTAGTAATAAACTTATTATATTTTTCCTTTTATAATTATAAAATAAATATTTACGACATCACCAGTCGAAACAAAAAACTGGTAACTAGTCACTTTTTTAGCACCTTGCTCGTATCAGTTTTTAAAACTAGACTAGACTTGCGAATTCAACCAGGAACCAATCACTGATATGGTTTGGTTATAACTAAAAACCGAAAAATAGTAAAAAACCAAGATTAACTACGAATCGGTTGATCAACCGTGAAAACTGAAAACCAAGATAGCTCAGTCGGTTTTTGAATGTTTCTGTTAAGATGCCAAAATGATCCAGAAATAACAGTTGTTATAGCAATCAAAATTCATATCAAATTAAGAAATATAGGGCTGGGTTCAAGTTACACCTAATGTAACTCTAAAAAATGTTACACCACCCAATAACTTGTTATTCAATTCATATTTTGAAAATCAGACCGTTGGATTATATGTTCTATATATTCTTAACATGCATGCCAATTTTCATGCCGATCGGATATAGTTTACCATTTGATATTTAAACTCATCTTTTATGCGTTATTTTAAACCATAAAAACTTGAATTTAGACAATTGATTGATGACATGCCTATTAATCTTTGATTACCTTGAAATTTCGTAAGCGTAAAAAATTAATGAAGATAATGTAATCTAACGATAGATTTGTCAAAATTCAAATCGAATTAAGAAATATAGGGCTAGGTTTAAGTTATACTTGATGTAACTTTAAAAAATATTACACCACCCAATAACTTATTATTGAATCCATATTTTGAAAATCTGACCGTTAGATTATATTTTCTATATGGTCTTAACTTGCATGCCAATTTTCATGCCAATCGGATGTAGTTTACCATTTGATCTTTAAACTCATCTTTTATTCGTTATTTTAAACTACAAAAACTTGAATTTAGATAATTGATTGATGACATGCCTATTAATCTTTGATCAACTTGAAATTTTGTAAGCATGAAAAATTAATGAAGATAATGTAATCTAACGATAGATTTTTCAAAATTCACATCGAATTAAGAAATATAAGGCTGGGTTTAAGTTACACCTGATGTAACTCTAAAAACTGTTACACCACCCAATAACTTATTATTGAATTCATATTTTTTAAATCTGACCGTTGGATTATTTTTTCGATATGTTCTTAACATGCATGCCAATTTTCATGTCAATCGGATGTAGTTTACCATTTGATCTTTAAACTCATCTCTTATGCGTTATTTTAAACTACAAGCATTTGAATTTAGACAATTGATTGATGATATACCTATTAATCTTTGATCACCTTGAAATTTTGTAAGCATGAAAAATTAATGAAGATAATGTAATCTAATGATATATTTGTCAAAATTCACATCAAATTAAGAAATATAGGGCTGGGTTTAAGTTACACCTGATGTAACTCAAAAAAATGTTACACCACCCAATAACTTATTATTGAATTCATATTTTTTAAATCTGACCGTTGGATTATATTTTCGATATGTTCTTAACATGCATGCCAATTTTCATGTCAATCGGATGTAGTTTACTAATTGATCTTTAAACTCATCTCTTATGCGTTATTTTAAATTACAAAAACTTGAATTTAGACAATTGATTGATGACATACCTATTAATCTTTGATCACCTTGAAATTTTGTAAGCATGAAAAATTAATTAAGATAATGTAATCTAACGATAGATTTGTCAAAATTCACATCAAATTAAGAAATATAGGGCTGGGTTTAAGTTACACCTGATGTAACTGTAAAAAATGTTACACCACCCAATAACTTATTATTGAATTCATATTTTTTAAATCTGACCGTTGGATTATATTTTCTATATGTTCTTAACATCCATGCCAATTTTGATGCCAATCGGATGTAGTTTACCATTTGATCTTTAAACTCATCTCTTATGCGTTATTTTAAACTACAAAAACTTGAATTTAGACAATTGATTGATGACATACCTATTAATTTTTGATCACCTTGAAATTTTGTAAGCATGAAAAATTAATGAAGATAATGTAATCTAACAATAGATTTGTCAAAATTCACATCAAATTAAGAAATATAGGGCTGGGTTTAAGTTACACCTGTTGTAACTGTAAAAAATGTTACACCACCCAATAACTTATTATTGAATTCATATTTTTTAAATCTGACCGTTGGATTATATTTTCTATATGTTCTTAACATCCATGCCAATTTTCATGCCAATCGGATGTAGTTTACCATTTGATCTTTAAACTCATCTCTTATGCGTTATTTTAAACTACAAAAACTTGAATTTAGATAATTGATTGATGACATGCCTATTAATCTTTGATCAACTTGAAATTTTGTAAGTATGAAAAATTAATGAAGATAATGTAATCTAACGGTAGATTTGTCAAAATTCACATCGAATTAAGAAATATAGGGCTGGGTTTAAGTTACACTTGATGTAACTCAAAAAAATGTTACACCACCCAATAACTTATTATTGAATTCATATTTTTTAAATCTGACCGTTGGATTATATTTTCGATATGTTCTTAACATGCATGCCAATTTTCATGCCAATCGGATGTAGTTTACTATTTGATCTTTAAACTCATCTCTTATGCGTTATTTTAAATTACAAAAACTTGAATTTAGACAATTGATTGATGACATACCTATTAATCTTTGATCACCTTGAAATTTTGTAAGCATGAAAAATTAATGAAGATAAAGTAATCTAACAATAGATTTGTCAAAATTCACATCAAATTAAGAAATATAGGGCTGGGTTTAAGTTACACCTGATGTAACTGTAAAAAATGTTACACCACCCAATAACTTATTATTGAATTCATATTTTTTAAATCTGACCGTTGCATTATATTTTCTATATGTTCTTAACATCCATGCCAATTTTCATGCCAATCGGATGTAGTTTACCATTTGATCTTTAAACTCATCTCTTATGCGTTATTTTAAACTACAAAAACTTGAATTTAGACAATTGATTGATGACATACCTATTAATCTTTGATCACCTTGAAATTTTGTAAGCATGAAAAATTAATGAAGATAATGTAATCTAACAATAGATTTGTCAAAATTCACATCAAATTAAGAAATATAGGGCTGGGTTTAAGTTACACCTGTTGTAACTGTAAAAAATGTTACACCACCCAATAACTTATTATTGAATTCATATTTTTTAAATCTGACCGTTGGATTATATTTTCTATATGTTCTTAACATCCATGCCAATTTTCATGCCAATCGGATGTAGTTTACCATTTGATCTTTAAACTCATCTCTTATGCGTTATTTTAAACTACAAAAACTTGAATTTAGATAATTGATTGATGACATGCCTATTAATCTTTGATCAACTTGAAATTTTGTAAGTATGAAAAATTAATGAAGATAATGTAATCTAACGGTAGATTTGTCAAAATTCACATCGAATTAAGAAATATAGGGCTGGGTTTAAGTTACACCTGATGTAACTCAAAAAAATGTTACACCACCCAATAACTTATTATTGAATTCATATTTTTTAAATCTGACCGTTGGATTATATTTTTGATATGTTCTTAACATGCATGCCAATTTTCATGCCAATCGGATGTAGTTTACTATTTGATCTTTAAACTCATCTCTTATGCGTTATTTTAAATTACAAAAACTTGAATTTAGACAATTGATTGATGACATACCTATTAATCTTTGATCACCTTGAAATTTTGTAAGCATGAAAAATTAATGAAGATAATGTAATCTAACAATAGATTTGTCAAAATTCACATCAAATTAAGAAATATATGGCTGGGTTTAAGTTACACCTGATGTAACTGTAAAAAATGTTACACCACCCAATAACTTATTATTGAATTCATATTTTTTAAATCTGACCGTTGGATTATATTTTCTATATGTTCTTAACATCCATGCCAATTTTCATGCCAATCGGATGTAGTTTACCATTTGATCTTTAAACTCATCTCTTATACGTTATTTTAAACTACAAAAACTTGAATTTAGATAATTGATTGATGACATACCTATTAATCTTTGATCACCTTGAAATTTTGTAAGCATGAAAAATTAATGAAGATAATGTAATCTAGCAATAGATTTGTCAAAATTCACATCAAATTAAGAAATATAGGGCTGGGTTTAAGTTACACCTGATGTAACTGTAAAAAATGTTACACCACCCAATAACTTATTATTGAATTCATATTTTTTAAATCTGACCGTTGGATTATATTTTCTATATGTTCTTAACATCCATGCCAATTTTCATGCTAATCGGATGTAGTTTACCATTTGATCTTTAAACTCATCTCTTATGCGTTATTTTAAACTACAAAAACTTGAATTTAGATAATTGATTGATGACATGCCTATTAATCTTTGATCAACTTGAAATTTTGTAAGTATGAAAAATTAATGAAGATAATGTAATCTAACGGTAGATTTGTCAAAATTCACATCGAATTAAGAAATATAGGGCTGGGTTTAAGTTACACCTGATGTAACTCTAAAAAATGTTACACCACCCAATAACTTATTATTCAATTCATATTTTGAAAATATGACTGTTGGATTATATGCTCTATATGTTCTTAACATGCATGCGAATTTTCATGCCAATCGGATGTAGTTTACCATTTGATCTTTAAACTCATCTTTTATGCGTTATTTTAAACTATAAAAACTTGAATCTAGACAATTGATTGATGACATGCCTATTAATCTTTAATTACCTTGAAATTTTTTAAGCGTGAAAAATATATGAAGATAATATAATCTAACGGTAGATTATTCAAAATTCACATTGAATTAAGAAACATAGGGCTTGGTTCAAGTTACACCTAATTTAACTCTAAAAAATGTTGCACCATCAAGTAACTTATTATTGAATTCATATTTTGAAAATCCAACCATTGGATTACATGTTTAATATGTGCTTAACGTGCATGTCAATTTTCATACCAATCCGATGTAATTTACCCATTATTATCCATTTAACTAATTAAATCTTATTGAAACCTAACTCAACCAAATTATTATAAGTAAACCCCAACCAACCCAATTACCCCATAATCAAAATTACCAAATTACCACTTAAACTTGCAAATAACCGAAGTACTCCTAAAATCCTCGAAAATTGCCGAAATGCACCCTAAACGTAAAAAATGACCGAAATATCTCTAAAATCATAAAATTACCAAAATAGCCCTTAAACTTAAAATATTACCAAAATATCCCCGGAAACTATAAAAATACCAAATTACCCCATAAACCTAAAAAATAACCGAAATACCCCCGAAACCTTTAAAATGACCGAAATACCCCCTGAAACTTAAAAATGACAAAAAATACGTCCTAAACCTAAGAAATGACTGAAATACTTCCCAAAACCTAAAAAGTACCAAAATGCCCATGAAACCTGACAATGACCAAAATACCCTCAAAATATTAAAATTAACAAAATACCCCCCTAAACCTAAAAAATGACCAAAATAGCCCCAAAATAAAAAAATGAGTATTTTGGTCATTTAGGGGGAATTTGATAATTTTTAGGTTTAAGGGTATTTCGATCATCTTTTAGGTTTAAGTTATACTTTTATCACCATATAGGTTTCAGGGCATTTTTGTCATTTTATAAGTTTCAGGGGTATTTTAGTCATTGTTTAGGTTTTGAGGGGGTATTTTGGTCATTTTTTCAAGATTAGGGGTATTTTGGTAATTTTTAAGCATCAAGGCTATTTCGGTCAGTTTTATTTTATTTTATTTTTTGTTTTGGAGGTATTTTGGTAATTTTTTTTGTTTCGAGGGTATTTTGACCAAATTTTAGGTTTTAGGGGTATTTTGGTTATTTTCTGAGTTTCGTGTGTACTTTGTTCATTTTTTAGGATTTGGGGGTTTTGGTCATTTATCAGGTTTAGGGGATATTTTGGTATTTTTTTAGTGGTTTTTGAGCATATTTGGTGATTTTGGGGGTATTTTGGTCATTTTTGAGATTATTTCATGGGTATTTTGCTCATTTTAAAGATTTTGGGATGGTCATTTTAGTGGTTTTTTTTAAAGCATAATTGGTGATTTTAGAGATTGTAGGAGTATTTTGGTCATTTTAAAGGTTTCATGAGTATTTTGCTTATTTTAGAGATTTTGAAGATATATTGGTCATTTTAGTGGTTTTTGAAAATATTTGGTGATTTTATAAAAATTGGCATTGGGTAGGGTATGGATATCTATGGATAAATAGACCGGGTAACAATTAGGTATGAATACTAATTGGGTAAGGTAATCAGATATCCATGAATAAATTAATTGGGTTGGGTATATATGGGTATACCTTGCCCATGAGCATCCTTAATAGGTGATGAACACTTATTTCTTCACCGAAAACACCTCCATCTTAATATTGGATGATAAATTTGGAATTTTGTCATCCTCCAGTTAGTCTTTGGTTAAACAATAAGTGACCAAAATTTATTTCGTCACCAAAAACACCTACATCCTAATATTAGGTGACGAATTTAGAATTTCGTCACCTTTGGTAAGTCTTTGGTGACATGAATATTTCGTCACCCTAGGTTTGCCTTTTTTTCATGATCTATAGTGACGAAATAAATATTTCATCACCAATTTGTGCATCTTTGGTGATAAAATATTGATTTCGTCACCAATTGGTACATCTTTGGTGACAAAATATTGATTTTGTCACCAATTTTAAAATTTTTATAATATTTGGTGACGAATTCTTCTTTTCCTCACTAAATGTTATCATTTTGTGACGAAATTGTTTATCCTCACTAGATTTCGTCACCATAGCCCACTTTTGTTGTAGTTAATATTTACTAAGAAACTATAAATGTCATTAAATATTTAATAATTTTATTTATATACCAAGCACATTACAATTAAACATTGAGAGATTTGAAGGAAAAAACTTCAAAATTATCCATTATAGAAAACCAACATTAGAATGTTCCATTGTTTGAGAGGAATTTGATTTCACATGAGAATAATCTAATCTCACATTAATGTTCTGATTTAGATACTATTTATAGCATAAAAACATACAAATACACATTCTTCTTCTTTTTTTCCCTTATAGTTATGAGTAATATATTTATCTATTTTGTAAAAATTCCTAAAGGAATGAGATGACATGGACATCCACATGCACATCCTCTTTTCTTCTTCTCTGTTTATCTGTCTCTCTCACTAAATCTATGTTTTCTCTTCCTCCATTTTAGCGATCTTTGTTTTTTTCTTTTTCGCTTTTTCCTGCATGTGAAGCACCAATGGTACCGCTGATGATGTCATTCTTTGATTTTACCTCTCTCTCTCTTGCATAAAGTAAGTATCATTATTTTGGTTTTGATTTTTGGTTCTATTGACTGTGAAATCTCCGTCAAAATCACAATTTTGAGTTACTCAACAAAAATTTCAATAGATTGCGATGCCTAAATCGCATAGATCTAGTTGCTCAGAAGGAAAGAGCAGGTGGGTCGTTGCTATAGCTTCCACTGTTCTTTCAATGTTCTTGGACAATATCAGTTAATATCCTGTGAACGTTTTCCAAGTCTCTCTTTAATAGCTCTCCCACTGCCATAGCTACTGTCACCGGTGGCAATAGAAGAAGCATTGAGTTGCACAGAGAGGTATTCGTGGTTGTGGCTATCAAGCTGTCGAGAGCATAAAGAGGAGTCGGGATCAAAAAAAGGGAGAGTTGCACAGAGAGGTATTCGTGGTTGTGGCTATGAAATTGTCGAAGAGATAAAAAGAGGAGTTGGGATAAAAAAAATATGGAATAAAATAAGAAATTAAAAAATAAAATAAATTATAATGAGGTGTAAATTTGTGATTGTGAGGCTTACAAAACTATGTGTCAAAATTTTAAGAGGTCAAAAAAAAAAAAAATCAAAGACTTCGATTTTATAAGATATATAAAACTAGACTAGAGGAAATGAAAGGGGAAAACTAAACTGGTCAAAGCTATAATATAGACGGGAGGAAATGAAAGGGGAGACCCTATTATCCCTGCAACATTACTAATGAGATAGAATGACACATCGATATTAGCTTCCCAAAGCTCAACATCATCTACCACTGTTTTGCAAATTTCATCCCAAGCTAAGCCATTCTAAATGAGGAGATCCATGGTGCCTGTATAATCTTTCATCAAGCTCACTATTGGCAACGGAGGTCATCCTCTTCAACTACAAGAACCTCACCAATATATACAAGTTAGTTTAATGACTTGAACTTTGTGCTGCCTTCTCCTCCTCTATCTTGAACCCCACCCCCCTTCTCCTCTACAACCACAGTATATAATCTCATAAAGCTAAAAAATTTCCCCAACGGTTTAAAATCATTTCACAAAGTCTTTAAATAAGTGCTATCTATCTTTGCTCAAATACCATCTATTAAGAAACGAATGAAATAATTGCCTATACTGTTGGGCTTTGTGGAGTCTAGTTGTATTTGATCTAGATAATGACCCGAACCACGTAAATACTGTCTTGTATGTGATTATTTTTCTTTAACATGTGTTTTCTCTATTTTTGTTTCTCATAGGTTGGGACTAATTCCCTACATATACTTGTGCACTTGTTAATGTCACAGAAGCTGTGTTTCATTCTTAGTGACACCAGAACGACAAAAATACGAGAATATTGTGCACAACTCTAATAATTAATATCCTCCTTAGCAAATAAGCCTTTTTAAAAAATTTCGGTAAGTTATGTGCTAATAATCCTTGCCATGACTGAATTGAAATACGACTTGACATTGCAAAAAAACCATTATATTGAGAACTACTTAAAACCCAAATATAACTTAATGCAAAAGAAAATGCACTCAATTTGGGTACAGAATCAAAGGTAATTAGCACACAAAATAGATCTTTTTAATAATGATCATGTCTAGCCTAATATTGAACTACAAGAAATAGGAATGAAGAGGATATCACATAGCTATTGCAAAAAAGAAAAGATTTGTTTTGAGTCAAATACAGTTAATATAAGCGGATACAACTCATGTTAACTTAATGCAAGATTACAGATGGATCTAAGATAGGGCTCCACCCCCTTCCTTATCACTGACTTGCTAACAAGATAACAAATTCATTTGCAAATAAAAATAATTAAAGCCTCATAACAAGAACATATAAAAGGGAATGAATCAGGATGAAAAAAATTGGATCTGAGACAGGGCACCCCTTCCTAGAAGCCTAAGTTAGGCAGGACAAGAAAATCTATTAAATAAAATAAAGGGTTTTTTTTTGGGTCCCAAATTTTGAAATCTTTGATCTAATACTAAGAAAGGGAAAAATATAGTTATCAAACGAAATCCAACACAAAAACGGAAAATATACTTCAATTTATCTTACGTATGAGCCACATGGAATGGCATACTGAAGAGACAAAGACAATAGTTTATTAAACTCAAAATAGTACTCCTTAAAAAGCAATCCTATCCGGAACGGCAAATTTTTAATATACTTCCTTATCACTTTTAAATGAATGACATGTAAAATTTCTTCAAACCTTAATGTCCACATTTGTTCAATCACCAAATTCCATGCTGCCAAAAACAAAGCTCCTGGCAGCAACCATATAGTTAATATGGCATGGGAAGAGAACCTACCTTACAGCCTAGAACACCCGAAACATTATAAGAATGCCACTAGCTGTTCTTGCAATCATTCTTTCAGCATCTTCATAACCAAAAAGTTGAAGAGAAAGGCTACAAGATCCCTATTGAAAATCTGTATAATGCTGAAGAAGCCAGTTGGAAATCTGTTAACAGGATCTAAGAATGTGACAGTGGAGACACAAACAGAAGTCCAATTTGACCAGCCAAATCTGAAACAAATACAAATAAATGTAACATGTCATGCCCCTGCGCATAAAACAAAAAACAAAAGAGGTCATCCAGACTCCAAATCCAAATCAAAATACATGTACCTCAAGTATCACCGCATCACTCTTCCTAAGAGGCACATATTACTAGCGACTATTGTGCTCTTTTTCCTGCTTGACATATTTTATTCCCAAAATAAGACCCTAAAATACTACCTGAAAGAATTTTCTAGAAAACCAGAAAAGGTCACTTTACTCACCTCAGCCACCTAAACAAGTTTTCTACATTTACATTCATTCCAAAAACTAGTTGGTATTACAAATTAAAAGGGACAATTAAACTGCCATACCGCACCTAAGCTTGAATCTCTTCTTTGTATGAAATATTTCAAAGGCATTTCTTTTCCACTATCATACTACTTCACTCACTCATCAAATCAAGTCTTAAACAAGTGCTAGAAAAAATAGCTAGTTCTGAGACTGCAAAGTTTGAATACAATGAAAGGGTGCAGACATGAGTACTAACGTAAACATCTTAAGCAGAAATGTAGTAAAAACATGTCCACGCACAAGATGTCTCACTATGTACGTAGAAACACTATTACACAGTTATGGAAATATTTATTGAAAGTTCAAAAACGTGTAAAAACACCTTTGAACGTTTAGACCCCCAAAATACAACTTAACCAATTCAAGCAATATGTCAAACAACTAGTGTGCGGAAACTTAACATATGCTATAATATGAAATTGGTTAAAAACTATCTAAGCCATAACAAAATAAAATCCACAGCAGATAATAAAAAGGCAAAGATAGAGAGGAAGGAAGATGCAAACACAAAGACAACACGTGATGTGTTATCGAAGAGGAAACCGAAACCCTCGGCGTAAAACCTCTCCGCCGACCTCCAAGCGGTAAGCAATCCACTAGAAAATACAGTTGGGATACAAGGACAGCAATAGACCCTCCAAGCCTAATCTACCCAGTGCACCTAAGCCCTCCAAGCTTCTTGCTCCAACAAGGTTGCGCCGAACCTTTTTCTTTTCTAGCTTCCCGGATTCCGCTACTAGACCGTAGCATCAACCAATGAAGATTGGTTCCTTCCTAACTGCTTCCCAGAAATCCAAATAACTGTCTCACAGTGATGATGATGGTGAGAACCAGGTTTGGTATAATGCCTCTCAAGGATTTGACAATAGAGAGGAAGAGAGTTGAGGAATTTGAAGAGACTCTAAGGTATAGATTGTGGGTGAATCAATCTTGTTTTTCTTTAGGGTTTCTCTCTCAAAATTCTCTCTGGAAGCTCTCTTTCAATCGTGGGTAAAAGGGGTATTTATACTGGAGTGGGAGAGGAATGTGAAACGTCAGGTTTTACAAAACAGGGGTGGCTCGCGGCTTGACCTTGTGGCTTGACCAAGTCGCGAGATCCAGTCGCGAGATAACCGTATGGCCAGTTGTCCTGTTTTGTCCTGTAGTGCTCCAGCTAGCATGACTGTTCATCTTCCAGCATGCTTGGCACGTGTGCTGCGTCTGGCGGCTTGCAGCCACGAGTCACCCGCGAGTCCCAGCCGCGAGTCTCTGTTTTCTTGCACACTCTTGAGCAATCTTCACTCTATCTCACTCACTACCCTTACATCAAACCCACCTAAATACAGGGTTACTAAATGCTGAATTACAAGCAAATTTGGCACGGAATAAAGCCAATTAGATGGTTGAATAAATTCAACCTTACATTTATAATGTAAATGCAAGAACGTAATTCATCTAACGGATAAGGATATAGGGTTTTCCTCAAACAAAGATGACGATATAGAATTATTATTTCCTAGCAAGTTGTACTTCAAAAAGTACAACCTAGATAAAAATAACTACTAATCAACTTCACACAAACATCTAGAGGGAAATCAGCATTGGAAATGGCTTTCTACTATGCCGAAGTCCAGGCAAGTGATCATAGCATTATGGCCACAAATACCAAAACAAATTCAAATCCGTCTTTTATCACAATCATTCAATTCAACTGTATTTTAAGACCACTAAGATCATAAACTATTCAAATAAAATAAGAACCATTATTTCCCCCCATTTTTTGTAGAGAGCAAAATCTATTCCTGAGTTTAAGTCACTCCCAGTTAAATATTTAGTTCTGCCAAATCCACCATACTTGATCGCTTTGTAAAATTGTTTTACTATTTGTTAGGTTCTAAGACTTTAGGAACTAAATATATTAGAACTACAATGTGTAATACGTTGGCAAACCATGAAACTTAGAGTCTAGATTTAGGTTGCTTAAAGTGTGTTTATGTGTAAAGTTAGAATCGAGTGATTGCATAATTTATTGGACTAAAGCTGCAAGGCTCAATCGATCAAGAATTAGACTCGATCGATCAAACCACGTGCAAATTGTTTTTTCTGCAGAATTTCCAACTCAGTCCAAGCCCATATGACGTGGAATGTTTTATGTTTTGCTTCAAGTATAAAAGGAAAAACTCTAACCACGTTTTAGAGGTTGTTGATATGCTGTGTGTGTGAATCTTCTGTAAGATCTAGAAGTGTTTACCTTCACACACACTTAGGGTTATCAAGATCAAGATTGATGTCAAGAACTTGGTGATCTCTTCGGTTGTTGTTTCAAAAGCTTAAAAAAAAACACAATTATGAGAACTTGTGGTTGCTGTGGATCAAGGAAAGAAGTAGTCCTTGGACTTGGAGTTATCACGTGGTCGTGGTAGTAAGTTTTCTACTTAAGGTAGAAATAGGATGTTAGTAGTCTAAGTTTTATTGTACAAACTTTAATTCTTTCATAGTGGATATGTTTTACCTTGAGAATAGCTAGGTTAAATCCTCCCCAGGTTTTTTACTGGTTTGGTTTTCCTAGTTTATCATATTGTGTGTTCTTTATATTTCCGCACTATTTACATGATATGATTTGAATGTGTTTAACCTAGATCTTATTAATGAACTTGGCTTAATATTAGGTTAAGCAACTTGTGTTTAAGGGGTCTAAAAATGTACAAGTGGTATCAGAGCTGGTTAGCTCTAGTATTTAGATCCTTTGATCTAAGAGTTGATCCTTGACCCCTGTTTTCATGGAACATGATCACTCTCTTGTGATTCCACCTCACTTAGATGGGAACAACTATGACTACTGGAAAGTAAGGATGAAAGAATTCCTGAAATCTATTGATGAGAGAGTTTGGAATTCCATTGAATACGGATGGGAGAAACCGACTACTCCTGTAAGCAAGTGGCAAACTTCTTAGAAAGAAGTAGTCGCTTTTAATAGCAAAGTCATGAATGTTATTTTTAACACTGTTTCTATGGAGAAATTCAAGAGGATCTCAAATGTTGAGGTTGCTCATACTGCATGGAATATTCTCCAAACTGTGCATGAAGGCACGAAGACAGTTAAGATCAATAAGTTGCAGCAGTTAACAACTAGATTTGAAAGCATTAGGATGTTTGATGATGAAAGTTTTGATGAATTTTATGTTAAGCTTAATGATATTGTTAATTCTGCTTATAATTTGGGTGAAATTTATGATCAACCTAAGATTGTTAGGAAGATTCTTAGATCCTTGACTGAGGATTTTAGACCCAAAGTGACTGCCATTACTGAAAGCAAGGATGTGGACTTCATCCCTATTGATGAGCTTGTAGGATCTCTTCAGTCCTATGAGCTAGACCTACCCAAGACAAACAAATCTAAATCAATGGCTCTTAAGTTAGTTGATGGTGTTGATGGGAATGGACTTGATGATGAACTCTCTTCTACAGAGATTGCCATATCTTGCCAAGAACTTTAGAAACTTTATTAGGAACAATAACAGAAGGGCAAGAGGTAAAAAATATACTGAACCTAGGAATTTTAAGAGGAATGAACCCACTAAAGTGAACAAAATCTAAAGAGAAAGTAGGTCAAACCTCTAATAATTCTTTGGGACAACAATGTTTTGGTTGTCAAGGGTATGGTCATGTGAAATCAGAATGTCTTACATTCTTGAGATCAAAGGGTAAAGCTATGATTGTAACCCTTAGTGATGATGAAGTTTCTGATCACAAGTCTGGTAGTAATGAAGATGAAAACTTCATTGCTTTCACAGCTACTGCTGTAGTTGATAAAAGTGTTGTTGTTGATGAGAACCCTTCTGATGGGGAACTCTCTGAATGTGCTGATTTGCAAGAAGGTTATAATAAACTTTGCAAGGTTACTGCAAAAGATGCTATGAATGTTGACTTAGGTTTAAAGAAAATTACTTCTCTTGAACTTGATAAGAAAAATTTTTGTTGAAGTTTTTTGATGCTAATGAATTGATTGATAAGGTGAAGACTGAAAACATGTTTTTTCTTGATAAAGTTAAGAATTTGGAACTTGAATTATCTGTTGCTAGAGAACAAACAAATAGGACTGCTAGTTCTAAACTTGAACACATGTTGAGTATTCAGAAGTCTCCCTTAGACAAATCTGATCTAGGTTTTGCTGATAGCATCTCTGTGTCTGAAACTCATTCAACAAACTTTATTTCTTCCTCTGAGCCCCCCAAGAGTGAGATTGTCAAACCAGTAGAAGTTACACCTCCTAGGAAGATTAGGGTTGATCTTAAAGAGTCTAAACCTAAGAATCCTACTTTCCCTAAGGATAAGTTGCATGATAGACCTTTATGGGTTTATCATTTTTTGGAAAGATTGGACATATTCGTCCGAACTGTTTCAAGTGTTAGGGACATATTTTTATGTATTTGGCATATTTTTTGACAAAACGCACTTTACTTGTATTTGGGTAAATCTAAGTAAAGTTCAAGATGATCATTACAAGTGGTTAAATTAAAGATATGAAGATTACTCAAGAACTGCTCAAGAAAAATGCAATCTGCAGGTCTCGATACCTTCTCGACAGAAGCTTAATCTGTCGAAATTCATTAAAACTCAACAGATGTCTCGATCTATCGAGCTTACAGGATTTAGATCATAACCAGCAACGTTTTTATTTTAATAGGCTATTTGTTTATGGGTTTGTATAATTCTTATTGGAGTAGGAAAAGCCAAGGTCTGTGTAAACCTATTTGGAATAGGAGAGCCTATTAAGCTCCTATTTAAAGGAGGTGGAAAAAGAAAACCAAACCCTAGAGAGCTTCATAAGGTTTTCTTTTTGAAACCCTAGCCTCCTCTTATAGAAGAAAGAGTTCTTACTGCACCAAGCTTCATAAGGTTTTCTTTTTGAAACCCTAACTTCATAAGATTTCTTGTACGCCTTTGGGTTCTGTAACCAAGTTAAGTCTCTTACACCAACATTGAAGATCTTATTGGTGTTTCTATGTGAAGTTGCTACAAATCAACTACAACAATCAAAGGGTTGCTGTGGAGTTAGTCACGTACTTGGATTCGTGCAGAGGAGTAAGTCGCGTAATGGGATCTGCGCATCAAATTGGTTAGTCACGTACTGGGAGCCATGCATCAAAAGGAGAGATTGTCACTACAGAACAAGTCTAATTGGGTATTGGGGTAAGGGTTCAACTGTAGGTTGGTATAAGATACTGGGATTCCTTTACTTGTAACTGCTTGTTTTGATAATAGTGGATTCTCGGGAGTGATGACCTTAAATTCACCCGGTGGAGTTTTGCCTCGGTGGTTTTCCCCATTCGTAAACAAATCACCTATATCAAATTTAATTTCCGCTACATTTAGTTATTTAGTGATTTGTTTGTGCTACCATGTGTTTGCATGTTAATTTGATTAAATAATAAACTTGACTAATTAATCAATTAATTAATCACAATGGGTCATTTCATTTTTGGCCTATCATCAAGTTGCAAGTTGCAAAGCGAGCAAATAAGCCAAAAGTACCTGTGCCTCAAGCACAAGATCCTATGATACTTATTGGTGAGTTGGTAAAGGCATTAAACTTTATTCCAATCCTGGAGTTGCTCATCATTCTAATATGAACAATAACTCCAATGCTAGAGTTGCATCTAAAAAGTTTTGGATGCAAAAGGCTCAATCTCATTGAGTCTTTCTAACATGGTCCTTGTGCTTCATCTCTCTACTCTTTGTGACCATTCTTCTTTGCTGGTTTTTTTTTTTTTTTTTTTTTTTTTTTTTTTTTTTTTTTTTTTAGGATTTACATTGCATAACATTCATGCATTTCATGATAGGTTTTTTTTGTTATTCTTTTCAAAATAAAAAATAAAAAATAAAAAAAAAAAAAGGAGAAAAGAAGGAAAAATGTGTTTTGCATTACTTGGACATGTAGTCAAGGTTGGCCATATTATCTTTACATGACATGTTTATGTACCTTGTTTAGCTTGGATGAGCTTATTTTATTGCACTTTACTGGTTTAACTTTGTAATGCATGTTGTGTGAGAGTTGTTTATAGTTTTTGATCACATGATCTTGATCTTGATCTTGAAGTCACATACTTTTGATTGTAAGGACTAAAAAATCCTAAGAGAAAGGCATAAATAACCATCTCACCACTATTTACTAGCCAATCTTAAACACCTTAGTGCATATCATATGATTTTGTGCTCGAGAAAGTGTAGCACATGCACAAAAAGAACATAAGGTGTAGCCTCGGTTTAAATAATAAAATTGGTGTGTACATTATTGGGCTATAATAAATTCAAATTGAAATAAAAATTGGTGTGTACATTATGAGACAAATCAAGAAACTTACATGATTGCAAACTTGTTTTCTAGGAGATGTGAGAGTTATATGATATAACTTTTTAGGTGATAGTCACTTTCAAACTTATGTGATGAATTTTGTAGAAATTGTGATTGATCACTATTTACTTATCACCTCACATGTATCTCATGCTATTGCTAGTTGCACACATTACACAAGTTAGTCTTTACTAAACTTGGTACATAATATTGTATGTGATCTTGTGACCATCCAAGATTAAGAATTCCTTGATTTCAATGCAAAATGTGTTTAATGTTTAAGTTTTTGAGGACAATTGTTTGAAAAACTTGCTTTTGGGAGATTTGGGTTGAATTCAAGTGTTTTTGCATTAAGGAGTTTTTGCATTAAAATGCTCTATTTTTAAGGAGTTTCTGCATTAAAATGCTCTATTTTTCAAAAAACTGAGTTTTTCATATTTTCGATCGATCGAATTTGTCGCTCGACCGTTCGAAAATGAGATTAAAATTTAGGTTTGAATCTACCTGGCTCAATTGATACTAGGTCAATCAAAATTGATTTTCAATCGATCGAATCTAATTTTCGACCGATTGAAATTCGTACTGTGATTGTTTTAAAAAGTTTTTCTCTCACGTGTTCTTCACACTTTTAAAATCTTTTCAAAAGCTCTTTGACTGTTCCTCTTCAACCGATCCAATCCAAACCAAATTTTTCGTTTTCTTCCTAAAATTTCTCAGGGGTTTTTGTCTTCTTAAGCTTGTAAGTCCTTTTACCCTTTCTTTTTCATTTTATTTACATTTTTCATGCATTTAAGTTGAAATTTTTGAACTCATAATTTTTGGGGTTATTGAATTTTGAGTTGTTTTTTTTCACATTTGATCATTGGGTTTTTGTCTCTAGATGTTATTAACATGGTTCCCATGCATTAATTTGATTAATTTTGTGATTTGGGAAAATTTTGAAATTCTAGGGCTTGAAAGTTTAAGAAATTGGGGATTTTGTTCAATTGGGCTAAAATTGTTGAAATTGACTTGTGGTATTGATTGATTATGTCATTTTATGATGTTATCTAACTAGTGTAATGGTAAATTGATCAATTTGTTGGGATTTTTGAAATTAAGTTTTTCAAAATTTGGGGTTTTTGTTCTAAAACTCTATGTTCAAATCAATTGTTGGCTTATAATGTATAATTGAACAAATTTCAATGCGTTAGGGCATGCATCATTTGTGCATTCATGACATGTATCATATAGGTTGTTAATTTTTTTTTTTTTTTATTGTTTTCTCTAACCCACTCTAATGTAGTCTACCTTGGGTTTTCTACGTTTTTTTTTTTTTTCTTTTGGTTTCTGTTTTTATCTTTCCTTTCTAACCCTTAGCATCATGGTTAGGAAGACTAGAGCCAACAAGAAACCACCATCACCCCCTCTACCCTGGCTTTTGATAGTGAGAGGTTTAGGTTTGAGAAAAACCAAGAGACCTATGAGAAGCTTAATATTTTTAGGTCTATTTGGGATGAGCGGAAGGTGATTTTAGATGAGCTTGATGGAGAGATTAGGAGGAATTTTGAGCGTAGGGGTTGGTTATCTTTTATGGACATTGAGTACCCTTCTCCAGCTGCCTTGATAAGAGAGTTCTATTCGAACCTCTCTATCCACTCCGATGATTCCAACACTCACTATGTTATGAGTTGGATAAGGGGTGAAAAATATGTCATTACTCCTTTAGTAGTGGCCTCTGCTCTTGGTGTACCTTTGGTACGATAGCCTATGTACCCTTATTCTGATACCCCTCCTCTCGATGACATTATTGTGAGAGACCGCGCCCCCGGCCCCTTTTTTTATGATGTTAGGCCAAACTCACGTAAATGGGTGAAGTTGTGTTATTGCCTCTCAAAATGGAGGTCCGACTAGCTATATTTTCCCCTTTAGATTAAGGGTTTTATAATGGAGTTGTCACTTATTTAATTATTGGGATAAATAAGAAAACCAAAATTGAAAAATTCCTCATTTTATTAATTTGTAATTGAATTTACATTGATCATAGGAAAATTATATGGTTTTGGTCCTAGATACAATCTAAGATAAAGTACATGGCTTTATTTTCTAGTTACAATCTAAAAATTGAAAATTACATGGATAAGTATTTGATTTAAGCTCGGAGGCTATGTTACAAGGTGGGAAGGTGTTAGGCACCCACCTTGCCTGGTGAAACCGGTCTTCTAGACTATGGTGGCCAACATTCATATCATATCATCCAATATGTTATCAATCAATTTGCATGTTGAATTTAAAGTGTGTGTGCATGTGATAAACCCTAATTCAATTTATTAAGCATTTCATTTGGATTGAAAAATAAATTCTAGTGAATGTGTATGGATGGTGATATCCTAGATTCAAGGGTTTGAAAGAATTATTAAACAAACATGTTTTTCATATTTTTGATGTGAATTTAAGATTAAAATTAGTGTTATGCATGAACATGTGATGAAAAACCAAGAACATGTGAAGAACATATAAGAACAATTAAAAACATTCAAACATATTCAAGGGAATTTAAATAATTATTATTATGCTTTAATCTTAAACTCTCATCATGGAAACACAAAAAACAATTAGGGAAAGGGTTTATACCTTCATGCAAGATCCATATGGTGGAGGAGGAGACTCTTGAGGGAAGTTCTAAGGGTGGAGGAAAAAAAGAGTTAGGAGAAGAAGAGTGAGTCTCACTCAATACCTTGAGCTTTAAGAAGACCAAGATATGACAAGACTACTCAACTTCCTAGAACTTAATAGAGGAGAAGAGAAGGGGTTTTTTGTGTGCTCTAGAATGAAGGAGTGGGGGGGTTTATATAGTAGTGGAGGAAATATGAATGGAATTCCATTTAATGAGGGTTGACAGAGAATCATGAACCTAGACCTCATTTTAGCCTTTCGGGAAATTTGGTACGTTAAATGTGGAGATTGATGAGAGTGAGGAGCAAGCAAAATTCGGTTTTTCCGTAGCTGTTGTAACAGCCTGTAGAGTCAACTTCAAAAAATTATATCTAACTCAATTCTGACCGTAATTGTCTCATTATTGTGCTCAAATTGAAGCCCCGGATGTCTAGTTTCTGGAAATTAACCTCATTCACAGATTCAAAATATTCTGAGAGATATTGATGAAATAGTGAGCAGAGGTCATTTGTTAGAAAATGGTTTCAGCACAATTAACATTAATAGGTCCCAAATTAACTCCCAATTAACATTAAATGGCTCCAATCACTCTCATTTTAGACTTAGCTGGTTCCAAATTTACTCTAATTAAAAGATAATCACAAATTACTCATTGAATAATTAATGTTTAACTATCTAGTTAATTAGATTTGTGCAACCCTACCATATAATGTAGTCCTAACCAATCAAATTATGACACATTATTGATCTCAAATTAATTATACTTATAACCAATTGAAATCAATTGTTCATAATCACATATAGTCGGACTCAATTTGTGATGGTGTATCTCAGCCATTAAAACTTGATTTGATGATAACTTTCAATCTGGTGGTCCGATTCGGGCTTATAACCAGTCGATTTGATCGTTACAACATCAAGATTATTTTGGTGAAATGAGATTAAGGATCTAATGACCAAAATCAAGATGCATATTTCCAAGGTGAAATTACCCTTTTACCCTCCATGTGAGGTTAAATGCGGGTTGCAGAATAGGATGTCAACAATTATGTCATATCTCACCGGTACTTCCATTAGTTGGGGTACTAATCCTCATATCACCTCCCATGAGCTTATTGAGCTCAATTACTTGTTTTTCTAGATTTCTTGTCATTTGATTTGGCCTATCTCTCATTTGTACACCATTCCTATTGAGAGATATGCTTTTTGTATGTTCTTGTGACTAATGCTCCCATGTGTTTTCCGTCTCGTTTCATTCTTTCTTTAGTTGAGGTTCATAGGAGTAGTTCTAAGTCACATGGTCTTTTCTTCCCTGTTTTTATCCATAGGATTTTGTTACATTTAGGATTAGAGGATTTTCCTGCATCTGAGCCTGTCCATATCATAGCTCCCATAGGTGCCACCATCCTTAGGAAAAGACTAGCTCAGATGAAAGCTAGCTCTAAACGCCCTCGAGTAGAGTTTTCCACAGGTGTTGCATCTCATCCTCCTTCTTCAAGTGACCCCACAGCTGAGGAGTTTGTCGATCCCACTGTCGTTGTTGATCCTTCACCTTCTTTAAGTGATTCATCCATTCGGAGTATGTTGGATACTGTCATGACTGTTCAGGCGACACATGGACAACTTTTGGTGGATGTGCTCACGGAACTTCAGGCCTTGCGTGCAGATTTGGCGAGTGCTCAGCGGTCTTCTCCACCACCTCCTTTTGATGATGAGCCTTGATTGCCCTATGGTAATTCATCACAAAAAGGGGGAGTACAAATTGATGGAGATAGGGGGAGTTTTGTTAGATTGTATCTAGGAGTTTCATGATTTGTTTTGGCTTATGATGTATTTGTTTTGGTCCTAATGTATTTATTTTTTATGGGTTGTATATGTTAGGGGGAGACACTTTGTTTTATATTTCTTACTTTGTTTTATGTTTCTTTTATTGTTTCCTGTTTCACATGTGCTACATTGGTTATTGATTTATATTATGAGGTTATTCAAGGTATATGTCTTTTATTTTCTATTTTGTGAAATCAAGAATTTTATTTTGTTTTACTTGTATTTTCCACACATGCATTTATGTGTTTGTTGAGTGTTTCAAGAAGATACAGGTTACAAGTTTATTCAGTCGTGTTGCTGTCTACACTCACAACTGATAGATAGTAGTTAGGTTGAATTGTTTTTGGGCGTATTAATTTTTAAATGGGCTTTTTGTAACTTTGAGCATTTCAGTTTTGGTATGTGTTTTGTCACGGATTGCCAAAGGGGGAGTTTGTTAGGTTCTAAGACTTTAGGAACTAAATGTATTAGAACTACAATATGTAATGTGTTGGCAAACCATGATCAAAACTTAGAGTCTAGATGTAAGCTGCTCAAAGAGTGTTTATGTGTAAAGTTGGAATCGAGTAATTGCATAATTTATTGGACTAAATCTGCAAGGCTCGGTCGATCGAAAATTAGACTCGATCGATCGAATCTCATGCATATTGTTTTTTCTACAGAATTTTCAACTCAGCCTAAGCCCACATGACGTGTAGGGTTTTAAGTTTTGCTTCAAGTATAAAAGGAAAAACCCTAGCAACATTTTAGAGGTTGTCGATATGCTGTGTATGTGAATCTTCTATAAGATCTAGAGATATTTACCTTCATACACACTTAGGGTTAT
This sequence comes from Quercus engelmannii, assembly GCA_029955605.1. Lineage (NCBI taxonomy): Eukaryota > Viridiplantae > Streptophyta > Magnoliopsida > Fagales > Fagaceae > Quercus > Quercus engelmannii. The sequence goes on along the minus strand of JARPSG010000003.1, from coordinate 4,098,300 downwards.
CAAGATCAAGATTGATGTCAAGAACTTGGTGATCTCTTCGGTTGCTGTTTCAAGAGCTTAAAGAAAAACACAAGTGGGAGAACTTGTGGTTGCTATGGATCAAGGAAAGAAGTAGTCCATGGACTCGGAACTGTCACGTGGTCGTGGTAGTAAGTTTTCTACTTAAGGTGGCAATAGGATGTTAATGGTCTAAGTCTTACTATGCAAACTTCAATTCTTTCATAGTGGATCTGTTTTACCTTGAAAATAGTTAGGTTAAATCCTCTCCAGGTTTTTTACCGGTTTGGTTTTCCTGGGTTATCTTATTGTGTGTTCTTTATATTTTCGCACTATTTACATGATATGATTTGAATGTGTTTAACCTAGATCTTATTAATGAACTTGTTAATTAACTTGGCTTAATATTAGGTTAAAAAACCTGTGTTTAAGGGGTTTAAAAACGTACACTATCAAACGACTTTAAAATTGCACCAAATTTAACAAGCAATGACTTTATCAGTTGAATATATAAACCAAAAATTTAAGCTCAAGGATTTACTCTTGCTTCGACTTCTAAATTTTTCTTTTCAATTGGTTGAATCTGTATATTTATTTATTTTCCATAATACACAGTGCATTGTGGTTGAACTGAGTCTTCTAGCTGAAAATTCATGGCACCATGACATTTACATCCACCAAAATTTAAATTTCTAGCAACATTCACTTAAGCTATTTATTTCAAAACTAATACCACTAAGCCATTTCAAAACATTATAACAATACGCTAAACTAATTAAAACCAACAATTCTAATCATTACAAGTATTCTCTTCACAATGGCCAGTTAGATGTGTATCTTTGTGAGTCTGAAAAAGTATAGGCCTTTTAACTTTACTGGTTCATTAACTAGACAATTTAATGCTTTTTTCTCAAATAATTTTGAAGGCTTACAAATTTACAAGAAATTAAATTCAAAAACAAATAAAATGACCATCAATTCTGCTTTTTCTTTGCATAAATGTCCTTCCAAATTGAATTAGTATCCCACATGGAAGAGCCCATTAATTTAGAGAAAGAGAATAGGAAGTGAAAAAGACCTCCAAATATGCAAATCAAACAATGCAAAAGGGGGAGACATACTCTGACATTCAACAACATAAAATAAATCAAACGAAGATGATGCAAAGGAAAATAGTTTCAACGTAATAATAATTCCATTTGGTATATCCATTATAAGCCTTGAATCAGATGTCAAGGAAAGACACCCACTATGATCAGGGACTATAGGAGGTTGAGCAACTGCTGCATGGGAAAATGGCTCTCTTCCATGCAGAAGTCTAGGCAGGTGATCATAACATTAAGGCAAGAAAAATTGAAACCCATTACAACCACAATCATCCAATTCATCTGCATGTTAAGACAATTCAAATCATAAAATAGTTAAAGAAAATAAGAACCAATATTTTCCCCCATTTTTGAGGGGAGATAAATCTATTCCTAAAATTTTAAGTTACCCCTAGTTAAATGCTTACTTCTGCCAAATCTGGCAGGCCTCAGTTGCCAAACAAACACCACTCCGCCCCCTCAAAATTCCATAGAGAATATGCTTAATTAATTACGCCAATAAATCCAACTCAATACAAGTAATCTCTTCTGTATGACCAAGTCGATGTTGACCATCGTCAATATAAAATATTATATTCATTTTAACCTCACTTGTCCATTAAGTTGCACAACTTAATGCTTTTCTCTAGAAGCATTTTGGAAACTTCTTGGCCATTAAAAGCAATAGAACTTGGCAACAGATCAAATTACTAATTTCTTTCATTAGTTCTGTTCTTTTTTTTTGCGTTATTATATCCTTCAAGTTGTACCTATTTATTAATAAGAGTGTTAATTTAGTGAAAGAGAGTGAGAAGTGACAAAGATGCAAATCAAACAATACAACTAGAGAGGGAGATATACACTGCCATTCAACAACTCAACAGAAATCAAACAAAGATGATGCAAAAGAAAACAGTTTCAATGTAATAACAGTGCCTTGCCATGTTTCTCAAAAATTTGATTGAACTAAGACGTTTTCATTTTCTTCAATTGTAGATATGGATTGAAGTCGAAATCATCGTTTATAGAGGAATAGACCAATGAAGAAGAACCCAAGTTAAACCCATGACCAACGGTTATGTCGAACTCTAAACCAAAATCAAACCCATTTGTCACATCCATTGGAACCCCTGAATCGGATGGTAAAGAAAGGTGCTGAATGTCATTAGGGACTAGAGGAGGTTGACGTTTTGTTAAATATGAGTCATGCATTGCGTTCAAAAGGATGGGCAATCGATGATGATAACAAATCACAGCCATCATTGTGAAAGCCCATCAAACTTGAGTGAAGCCCTCTATTTGTCTAGTCCATTGAAAACCCCCAAAGCTTCGACATTGTTGAAACTGTAAGAAGTTGGCAAAGGAGGCAATAAATTCTAGAGCTCAGTGTCGTGAGGGACTGAGGATGACCCGCCACCATCTATAGCATTTGGGATAGTTTTTGGAGGGTGACATTGATGCTGTTTTTCTGGTGTATCTTTTTATTTATTTTTTTTATTTATTTTTTTTTATTATGGGTTTTTCTGGTGTATCTTGTATCTCTGAAACACTGGTGATGATAGTCAGCAATAACTGGCATATCCCTGATTAGACTATCTGAATTGCTCGAATGCACTGAAGGTGCTCCCACTAAATGAATGAAGCCCACCTCTTTTAAACATTGGCAACGGGTTTGAGCTCCACACAAACATGCAACTTAGGGCCTGTGTCGACCAAAAGTACTCCAATTTGGCCACTTTGTATTGTACAGCTTATGCAGGATAAAACTTGGACCTTGTAGAAGACAATTAAAATCATAAATTTTCAAATAAAATAAGTTTTGGGTGCATGTGACACCCTTGGATTCCAGCACACACCTTTGTCAAAGCTCATTTATGAGCTTGTTCCAAAAGTCTTCAAAGCAGCTCTTTCATTTATTGAGAAATGACCAAAGCGTGGGAGAGGTCTGACTTCTCTTAATGAGAAGTGATGCAAGGCATGTGGGACACGTTGAAGGAAAAGGAAAGAAAGAAACTAAGGCCATTCGGCCTAGTGAGAAGAGCTGAAACAGAGCAATTTTTGGCCATTTTGTGTGAGTTTCAGAGAGAGCAAGACACAGAGAAAGAGAGAGTTTCAGCTTGAGAAGTACAGTCCAAATGAAGAGATAGAGAGAAAAACAGTGAGAGTGAAAAAGAAAAAAGGAGACATTTTTCTTTGCTCAAGTTACACGCAAGGAAGATAAATTGGTGGAGTTTTCATGGAGTTTTTGAGTGCTACAACCATGGAGAGTTGGAGTATTTAGAGGAAGATTTTGCTACTGGCTTTGTGATGAGATTGTATTTACTCATTGAGATTTATTTGTTGTATATCCAACTTATTGTGGACTCAAGTTTAGCATAAACTTGATAGTTGTAATCTCTATTTCATAGTGGATATTTTTCAGAGTTGCTCCGTGGTTTTTCCCTCTACACCAAAGGGTTTTCCATGTAAAATTTGGTGTTCTTATGTGCTTGTGTTTATGTGGTGCTTGCTGAATTTTTTTTTTGTTTCCATAATATTGCTATTGCTTGGTAGTTATATATTTTAATTCACACGTAGACGTTAAGGGGATTAGGATTTTTCCCCAATAATAAGAACCTTGATTTTCCCCTTTTTGAAGGGAGCAAAATTTATTCTTGAGATTTTAAGACAGTCCTAGTGAAATTCTTAGTTCTGCCAAATCCTACATACTAGACCACTTTGTAAAAATGTTTGACCAAAAGACTTTGAAATTGTACCAAATTCAAAAAAACTATAACTATCGATCTTGCTTTCCCATTGGGGGTCTTTGTCACTTCCCATTCTCTTTCTCTGAATTATTACCCTGTATGAAAAAGCCCATTAATTTAGGGAAAGAGAATGGGAAGTGTCAAAGTCCCCCAAAGATGCAAATCAAACAATGCAAAACAATGAGACATACTCTGGCATTCAACAACATTAAAAAATCAAATAAAGATGAGGCAATGGAAAATAGTTTCAATGTAAAAATAATACCTAGAAATATTTCTTTTTAGAAAGGGTTGGGCTATTGAAAAAGACCCCATCTTAAACCCATTACCATCTGCTGAGTCAATACCCAAATTTTAGTCGAACCAACTTGCTATATACATTGGAAGCCTTGAATTAGATGTCACCTAGTGTTACCAGAGTCTCTAGCATCTGAGTCCGTTGAGACACCCAAGATTCGTATGTGAACCATTAGAAGTGGAGCAAGAAGGTAGTAAAGGTGAGAGCATAGTGATTTTAGAGTAATCAACATTTTGAGAGTTGTCTTGGATGATAACGGAATTCTGAGGAGAACAAATGTATTCCACATGGACCCCCATCCTTGCAACCATGGGAGCAAATTTTCCGAATTCATTTGTCCAATGAGAGATTTTATATGAAATCTCAACATGATTCCGACCACCATGCATCAAGTCTCCAAATCTCCTCTGTAATTGGCTATGAGGCTCACCATATACTGAAAGAATGCCCCCTCAATGAAAGGTCACTTATGACCATTGATGAAAATTCTAAGATCACAAACCCAACTGATTATATCATCATGAATGAAACCATAGCTATCATTATTAGCATAATTGCCTTTCAACGGAACTAGATTATGGGAAATGTGGGAAATTCAGGACCAACCCAAAATAATACGGAATTCCTTGTGCTTTGATGGTTAAACCACAATGGAATCTTCTTCCCTAGTACTGTAATATCATATTTCTCTCCAAAATCAACCATCAGATACGCAATGTGAGTGCAAATCCATTAATACGTTCCCATTCACACCTGAGCATTTCATATATTTTGGAAGCCCTAACTTTCTTCCCAACTGCATGCAATTTAGAATTTTGAAGTTTAGCAAATTCAGTATTGGCAAAGTTAGCAAATTATATTACTTTAAGAGAGGGAGAGGTACTTAAGGATTAATTTTCTTAATGATTCTGAATTCAATGAAATGCAGTTATTTGCATCTATTCTTCTTATACCTTCTGGAAGATTTGGAATTTTTTTAAGGAACTTGGAATCACTAACTAGAAGCCAACGTAATCTATTGAATCTGATAATTGAAAGTTCAAATATGTGTATAAACACCCTTGAACGTTTAGACTCCCAAATTACAACTTAACCAATTCAAGCATTATGTCAAACAACTAGTGTGCGGAAAATTAACATAAGCTATAATATGGAATTGGAAAAACTAACTAAGCCAAATTAAAATCTCAACCCACAGCAGATAAAAAAGGCAAAGATAAAAGGGAAGGAAGATGCAAACACAAAGACAACCCGCGATGTGTTATCGAAGAGGAAACCGAAGCCCTCGGCGTAAAACCTCTCCGCCGCCCTCCAAGCGGTAAACAATCCACTAGAAAATATAGTTGGGATACATGGACAGCAATAGACCCTCCAAGCCTAATCTACCTAGTGCACCTAAGCCCTCCAAGCTTCTTGCTCCAACGATGTTGTGCCGAACCTTTTTCTTTTCTAGCTTCTCGGATTCCGCTACTAGACCATAGTATCAACCAATGTAGATTGGTTCCTTCCTAACTGCTTCCCAGAAATCCAAACAGCCCTCTCACAGTGATGAATATGGTGAGAACAAGGTTTGGTAAAATGCCTCTCAAGGATTTGACAATGGAGAGGAAGAGAGTTGAGGAATTTGAAGAGACTCTAATGTATAGATCGTGGGTGAATCAATCTTGTTTTTCTTTAGGCTCGCGGCGTAAAACCTCTCCGCTGCCCTCCAAGCTCTCTTTATTTTGTGGGTAAAAGGGGTATTTATACTGGAGTAAGAGAGGAATGTGAAACGTCAGGATTTACAAAACAGGGGTGGCTCACGGCTTGACCTTGTGACTTAACTGAGTCGCAAGATCCAGTCGCGAGATAACCGTATGGCCAGTTGTCCTGTTTTGTCCTGTAGTGCTCTAACTAGCATGACTGTTCACCTTCTGGCATGCTTGGCACATGTGCTGCGTCTGGCGGCTTGAAGCCGCGAGCCACCCGCGAGAACAAGTCGCGAGTCTCTGTTTTCTTGCACACTCTTGAGCAATCAACACTCTATCTCACTCACTACCCTTACAACAAATCCACCTAAATACAGGGTTACTAAATGCTAAAATACAAGCAAATTTGGCACGGAATAAAGCCAATAAAATGGTTGATTAAATTCAACCTTACAATCTCCCCCTTTGGCTATTCCATGACAAAACCCTAAAACAGACTCTAGACTTAACATGTGAGTTGGGAACAGTTGAACAAAACTCACTCACACCTAACTCTAGAAGCTGTGAAGCACTTGAATCATAAGAACATGAAACTCCTGAAATGCAACAATACACCATGATCATTGTATGCAGAAAAACATGAAATGCATATAAAACAAGCTTAAGGTGATCAAGCAAAGATGAAGTGAAGATTCAAATCAAGGCTTGATCAACCAAGTAATCACCACAAGGTAGTGATCACAGTGCTCATTCACACTTGGAATGAACACTTGAACATACAACTTAACAAGAACAAGGCAAGATACTTGTATGCTCAACACTCAACCAATGCATAATACACAAAGTATATGCATCTAGGAACAATCCTACAAGGGCATAAGAGTGACAGTACATAAATCAAAATGCAAGACATTTAGATAGAAGTACTGATTTCAACATAGCATAAAAGGCTGCATTAAGCAAGGTACAAACCATAAAGCCTACAGACTATGCATAAAACATTAACCCTAAAAGCTTACATAAGCACATGGGTACAAAGACACAATATTAAACAAAACATAATACAAAACATAATAGGTTGAATAACATCAACAATGTATATAAAAGATTAAACCAAGATTATAAGTTATGAGTTAGAAACAAGAACACACCAAAAACCACAGTGTATCACACCTATATAAACATTAAATACCCAAAACATAAGCATATATAAACAATGTCTCTGAATTTGACAACTCCCCCTCAACACATTACTCCCCCTTAAGAGCTGCTTTTCTGCTTCTCATCAACAATCTCATCAACAACAGAAAGAACATCTCCCCCTTTTTGACCGGAATGGCCAAAGGGTCACTGTCCATGCTGGGTGGTGAAGCTGTCAAGTTTTGCAGACAAAATATCAATCTGGTCCTGCATGGCTCTCATCCTCTCAGAGTGCTCAGTCTGGACTCCTCTGATCCCATCAAGTCATTCTATAATGATTTGAAAAGCATCTGGAGGTGTATCTGAAGAAGTTGATGCTCTAGTTCTTTTGCCAGTCCTCCTGGGTGTTGAGGTTGATGCATGCCCTGTTGCCTTTGCCTCAGTCTCCATTGGGACACCCTCTCCTTCATCACCTTCATCTTCTTCACCTGGAAGCCGAACACTTATCCTTTTGAAGGTAAGCTTGTTAATTGCAGAAGGTGTGGACATGGGACTGATGTCTCGAGGGATTGGAACACCCTTCTTTCTAAAGATCCTCATCAGCAAACTAGGAAATATCAGTTTTGGCCTAGAAGTGGTTCTAGTCTCATTCACAATAGTGTCATATATGTGGGAACTGATGTCAATGAATGACTTTTCTTTGAGATCCATCAGAAAAATTGCTCTTGCACAGTTGATTGTAGTCAACTTCCTTATGGGATATAGGTTAAACATCATGATTATTGTTAGACACCTCATGTCCACTGGAAAAGCTGTGGTATTCAGACATTTCCCTTCTCTCTGTCCACCTATCCTTTGTTGAACAGTTTCAATAGACACAATCCTATCTTTGTAATTGACAAACTCCTGATCTTCTAATCCTTCAAGACCTAGCACATCATCAATGTCATGTGCATCCAAAGTGAATTCTTTACCTCTAACCCAGCAGCTTAGATCATCCTCCCTTATCACAACAATTGAATAAAATTCCCTAATCAGGGGTTCACACACTACAGGGAGATCACTCAGAAACTTTTCCCATCCTCTCCCTTCAAAACAGTTGGGGATAAACGTGTTCCTTAAATCCTCCAAATCCACAAACCTTTCTTGAATAATTCCTGCTTTTAAGAAGAAATCCTTGTATCTCTCAAAGTGGGAAACAGACCTGAACAAGTTAGGGTCCATTTTCTTCCTCTTATCTGCCTTCTTTGCAGGTGTTTTCTTCTTTGGGGATGAAGGTGCCATCTGTGAACAATCAGAAGAGGCCACAACAACATAGAGCAATACATGTGCAGAACTAATCAGTACTATGTCATTAACAACAAAAAAAAAAATGCAACCACACAGATGAACTTAAACACTTAAACCTTATGCTACTTAAATCAGCCACATGGATGAACAAGCCTAAAAGAGAAAACACAAGAACAACAGGGAGAATGCAGGGGAGTATTAAAGCAGTAGAGATAGAAAACATCCTAAAGACAGATATATGTCAATGAGACATACAATGGGATGAAAATGACATGACTCATAATCAGCATAGTAAAACTCACAGATGCTCCCAATAGAACATGCACATTCGGCACAGTAAACTTCACATCCACAATAGGAACATTTTGAATCAACTCATCAGCACAAGTTTAGATAAAATGAGTAACCAAAAAAAACTTAGCTAAGCACATGATGAAGACCAAAAACAACAACTAAAATAATTTCAAACTCAAGCAACAGCATCCACAAGCTAAGCATGAACATAGAGCAATAGCCGAAACACAAACCCATCTCAAAAACATAAACAAATGCGAATAATCAAGGGGGAAAAACACAAAATCAAGTAGAAAAGAGTTCAAGAATGAAAACTCATACCTGTTACTTGAAGATTTCGAGCAGAAAATATGCAACAATGGAGTTTGGAAATGGGAGCACGGAGTGTTTAGGAAGGAGACAGTTGTGAGAGAAGATGAATAGTCACAAAAGTTCAAGGGAAAAACTGAAAAAGATTTAAAAATTGCCCCTATTTTTGCCAAACACGCGTTTTTCGTAACTGAAGTGAGTCGCCACAAAGTCACTAGTTCAAGCCGCCAAAACACTCAAAGACAAAAGTTTGAAAAAATTTTCTAAGTGTTTTTCGCGACTGGAAGGTCTACCCGCGAGAGAGTCGCGAGCTAAGCCGCGAAAATCTCTGAGTAACCCTCGCGACTGGACCTTCCACTCGCGAACAAGTTGCCAAAAATGACCCGCGAAGACGCGACTAAGGCTTGCGACTTGACTTACCCGTGACTGAGTCGCCAAAACAGGGCAAAAATGGATTTTTGAAATTTTCAGATTTTTTAAACAAAATACTTTCCAAAAACACCTAAAACACTCAAAAATCATTTTGTGCTTGAATTAACAAGGATTGAGCATGTGAAAACACATTTCATCAAGTATAATCGCACAAATGATTATGGCATTTATTGAACATAAACTTGTGTGTTGTGTGTGGATATCAACAATGAGATAGTCATTAGTCTAATGTGAAGCTTTAATGATCAATTCAACCAAGGCATACACAATTAGCACTAGATCATGTGATCTATCTCAATTATAGAAATATGTATATATGACCTCCTACATAACTTGATAACATATCTTGGAGCTTTACATTTGACTCCACTTTTAATCAAAACATTTGATCTTTTTGATCATTTGAGACAATTACCTCTCATTGTGAGAGTGATATTTGATATTTTACTTTAAAGAACTAGCCTTTGGCTTTTTGAATAAACATTCACTTTAATGTAAGGTCGCTTACTCTTTTTCCTAGTCGAATACTAGAATGTGCGACAGGCTTTTGCAGCTCAATATCTCTTTTCATTTGGAGATTTACATTTGGTGAGCTCTTTTTAACAAAAACAAAAATAAAGAGTGGGAAGATATATAGACACAAGTCTATGCATGTCTCAAGATCATCATAACCATTCACTAATCATTCATGACAAGTTTGAAGATCTATTTACAACAATCATATAGATTTCAAGATTTCTCCCACAGTGATATGAGTGCAAAGAAACAAGCAATGCTCGATAATGCACAAAGCCATTAGCACAAAGGTACAAGGCAAAACAAATTTTGAGACAAAAGCTCAACAATGTCAATCAAACTTTTTGATTTTCTAATTTTTATGTGATTTTTGGATTTTTGACACTTGAAGAAAAAGATTGATCAAAAAAAAAAAAAAAAAAAATCAAAAGTATGCACAAGTAGACAGGCAAACAACCATCGGTAAAAACAACAAGCAAACAAACAAATATCGTCGCAAAGCATAGGAAGTATTAATGCATGGACATGTTGTAATGCTTATGCATGAATACCCTTTTTCACCCACACGTCACTTGCGTTTGGGGTGATTTCCTTATAGGATTGGGTACGGGAGTTAGGGCTTTCAAACCTTCGTGAGAAGCTTTCCAAGCATTTAGTGAATGCACCAATCATCTTCATCACGTTCATCATTCCGGGATCACCATTTTGATCTCTAGATTGTTCACCTACCCAATTTCTTCTATCATTTCTAGATCCTCGTGACCTTTGAGGAGTTGCACTATTCTTTGCTCTCAGCTTTTGGCAATTTGGTCGAGTATGCCCTTGAAGTCCGCAATGATGACACACATAAGTTAATCTAGGACCTCTTTGTGGTCGTGGACGTGACTTGGCACGAGATTCAGACCTGCCCACAGATTGATTACGGGAATTCAACAACCATTCGTTTCCCACATTTCTCTTCTCCTTAATCTTGGGCTTCTCAGCAGTAGGACCAACATCAGCTGATTCTTTGGCCTTTATAAACTTCACTTCTTTAGTGACATTTCCAGATGAGCTACTTCCTCTAGTATATCCCAATCCAGATTTTTCTGAAAAACTCTTTTGAGATGAAATAACATCATCTAGCTTCTTGGTGGTGACCCTCTCTATTTTAGCATTTGCTTGCACAACCTCTTGCTCAAGAAATCTCACTTTTGTGTAAGCTTCTGATAGCTCACCATTCAGTGTCTCTATCTCACATTTGGCCTCCCTATATCGGATTAGGAGACTTTTATAGTCCTCCTCTGCCTTCTTCATTTTTCTCACAGCAACCTTGGCCACCCTTGTGTACTCACCCAACTTCTCCAGGAGTGAGTTATAATTCTCTTGAAGATTGGCTGTGCTTTCATCTTCTTCAGCATCTGATTCTTCAACAATTCCCAGTGATTCTTCATCACTATGTTCTCCAAGGTCTCATATAAGCAGATTCAACTCGTCTGAAGACTCAATATGGGCAATAGTCATAAAAGCTGAGCAGCTCCCCTCTCCATCACAGCTTTCTTCAGATTCTGAGTCAGATAAATCCGAGTCACTCAATGTTGTGGCATACACTTTGCCTTTCGATTTCAAATAATTCGAACATTCTTTCTTAAAGTGTCCATGCCCGTTACATTCGAAACATGTGACACCTTGTGTAGGTTGGGATTCTTTTCCATCTTTCTTTTTGAATTCCCTTTTCTCCCTTCCAGAACTTTGGAATTTTCTTTTATCACCAAATTTTCCATTATTTTTTAATTTCAAGAACTTTCTGAAATTTTTAACAAGGTATACAACATCTTTGTCAACCACATCTTCTCCCGATGAGTCTTGATCTTCCACCTTCTCATTAATGGTCTTAAGAGCAAGAGATTTACTCTTCCATTGATTGGGCAACGACATCTCATAAGTCTGAAGAGAACCAACCAGCTCCTGGACTTTGATGTCATCAAGGTCCTTGCTCTCTTCAATCGCTGTCACTTTAGCACGGAAACTTTTCGGCAATGATCGAAGGATCTTCCTTACAATTTTAGAATCCTTCGTTTTCTCCCCCAAATTGAACTTGCTGACAACCACCTCATTTAGCTTCCCATAGAAATAGTCAAAGGACTCATCCTCACTCATTTTGAGCTCCTCAAACTGAGTGGTCAGCATTTGCAACTTGGTGTCTTTCACTTTCTTCGTGCCTTCGTAGGTGGTTTCCAATATCTCCCATGCTTCTTTGGCAACGGTAATGTGGGAGATCTTGTGAAATTCATCTGGAGACACACCACAAAAAATAGCATTGAGTGCTTTACTGTTAGCATTAGATGCAGCGAGTGCTGCCTTATCCCATGTGAATTTGGCTGCCTCAGGTCTGGTCCAACCAATCTCAACAGCATCCCAAACTGATTCATCAATTGAGCAAAGAAATGCTCTCATGCGAACCTTCCAAAAAGCATAATTACTACCATCAAAATATGGAGGTGCATTTAGGGATTGAGACCGATCCATCTCAAAAGGAGTCAAGGATCACACAATGGTATTGAAACCAATAAAAGTGTACCCGCTCTGATACCAATTGAAAGTTCAAATATGTGTATAAACACCCTTGAACATTTAGACCCCCAAATTACAACTTAACCAATTCAAGCATTATGTCAAACAACTAGTGTGCGGAAAATTAACATAAGCTATAATATGGAATTGGAAAAACTAACTAAGCCAAAGTAAAATCTCAACCCACAGCAGATAAAAAAGGCAAAGATAAAAGGGAAGGAAGATGCAAATACAAAGACAACACGCGATGTGTTATCGAAGAGGAAACCGAAGCCCTCGGCGTAAAACCTCTCCGCCGCCCTCCAAGCGGTAAACAATCCACTAGAAAATATAGTTAGGATACATGGACAGCAATAGACCCTCCAAGCCTAATCTACCCAATACACCTAAGCCCTCCGAGCTTCTTGCTCCAACGAGGTTGCGCCGAACCTTTTTCTTTTCTAGCTTCCCGGATTCCACTACTAGACCGTAGCATCAACCAATGTAGATTGGTTCCTTCCTAACTGCTTCCCAGAAATCCAAACAGCCCTCTCACAATGATGAATATGGTGAGAACAAGGTTTGGTAAAATGCCTCTCAAGGATTTGACAATGGAGAGGAAGAGAGTTGAGGAATTTGAAGAGACTCTAATGTATAGATTGTGGGTGAATCAATCTTGTTTTTCTTTAGGGTTTCTCTCTTAAAATTCTCTCTGGAAGCTCTCTTTATTTTGTGGGTAAAAGGGGTATTTATACTGGAGTAAGAGAGGAATGTGAAACGTCAGGATTTACAAAACAGGGATGGCTCGCGGCTTGACCTCGCGACATGATTGAGTCACGAGATCCAGTCGTGAGATAACTGTATGGTCAGTTGTCTTGTTTTGTCCTGTAGTGCTCCAACTAGCATGACTGTTCACCTTCTGGCATGCTTGGCACATGTGCTGCGTCTGGCGGCTTGAAGCCGCGAGCCACCCGTGAGAACAAGCCGCGAGTCTTTGTTTTCTTGCACACTCTTGAGCAATCGACACTCTATCTCACTCACTACCCTTACAACAAACCCACCTAAATACAGGGTTACTAAATGCTGAAATACAAGCAAATTTGGCACGGAATAAAGCCAGTAAAACGGTTGATTAAATTCAACCTTACGATAATGCTTTCTCGTAGGTTCAAATCTTTACTTTTCTCTAATTGCTCAAGCCTAGTGAGATTCCCAATTGATGGAGGAAGCTCTATAATGGCAGTGTGTCCCAGACTTAGAAACTTTAAATTTTCCATTTCCTGTGGAATATTAGGGAACCTCTTAACCCATTTGCATTCTAAAATATTTAAAATTTTAAGAGATTTCATCACAATGCGGCTTGGAAGAATTTGAAGTTCAACGCAACGGCAGAGGTCCCAGCTTTCTAGCTTATTAAGATATCCAATAGAGTCATGAATCTTAACTAATTTTCTACAACCACGAAGATCCAATTTCTTTACATTTGGGGTGGCACTCAATAAGTTCGGTAGTTTCCTAATGTATTGACAATTAGGAAAATTCATGTGTCAAGCTTCTTCATTTTGTCCTCTATAGAAAAAAAAAAAAAAAAATTTAACTTCAATATATGTTAAAATACATATTAATGAAGCTATAATAATTTATAAATATATAAAAATTACTATACCTTGAAAAGCGTGTCCAATATAATCTGACTTTGTGGCATGTTGAGTACAACGAGTTTTTGAGGATGAAAATTGGATGGCAAGGAGGATAAAGGAAACCCTAGCCATTCAATCACCCTTAATCCATTAGGGATATATTCACAACCTCTACAAATATCTACATTACCAACAATAAGGAACTTGAGATTTTTCATCTTTTCAAAACAATTAGCTTCTAGTTGCAACTTTGTTGGTTGAGGCGAGACTATCACCATGCCTCGAATGTTGTCTGATCCCTAATTGGACAAAAAATTTAGTGAATTAAATCATACAAAAGTCTTCACTAAAAATATAATAACTATTAAATTTTAACCCTATTAACAGACTTGAATTTTCTTCCATAACTAAAGAAAAAAAAAAAACTATATCAAGGAAAAAACCAAAAATAAAAAAATTATTAAATTTTCCCTATGAATAAAAGGGAAAAAGGAGAATGAGACCAAGTTATACCTTATTTTCCGTTAGTACTTCAAAAGCATCCTCACGATAACATAGTCTACAACATAGTTCCGGTTTATGAGGTGATTCTTGTCGGACAATCTCTCTACCCATTTGTTGTAACAAGTTATGCATCCATAATCTGTTAAATTGATCAACATTTATAAGACACCTATCAATAAGTATTTGAATACCAATAACTGGGTGTAGATGGCAAGAATTTAGTATATCCATAACATAATCCTTGAAAGGACCCTTGAAGAAACATGCAAGATCAAGAAAAATATTTTGTTCCATTTCATCCAATCCTTGATAACTTACTTAGAGTACTTTTGAATATCTATTTTAGGAATCCTTTCATACTTAGCTAATGTGCTTTTCCATTCCATTTCACTTCTTCCGTGCAAATTGGCACCAATTATTGATAGAGCTAATGGAATGCCCTTGGCATAGCATATAACTTGATTAGTAAGTTTTGAATAATCTTCCTCAGGTTTTTTTTTGAAAGGCGTGCATACTAAATGGATCAAGAGCTTCATGATCACCTAATTCCATAACCTTGTAAGTTGAATGACGTATTCTTAAAGTATGTAACAAATGTTTATTTCTTGTTGTTATAATGATTCGACTTCCAGAAGCAAACCAATCACATCCTCCAATCAATCTTTCTATGGTCCGATTTATCCACATCATCAAGAATTAAAAGAATTCTTTTATTGCGAAGTATGTCCTCTATCGCAATGATTCCTTTCGATTCACTGCACACCTTCAGTTGTCTATTCCCTAGGGTCTCACGAAGATGTATCTCTTGTAGCTGAATAATGTCATCAAATGTCCTTGACTTTTCTCTAACATTTTCCAAAAAGAAGCTTCTTTCGAAATAGTAAAAAAATTTGTTATAAATAGCTTTTGCAATGGTTGTTTTACCTACTCCACAAAGGCCATACATTCCTAACATACGAACATCATTTGACCCAATATCTAATTGCAATATTATGACCTCTACGCGAGAATTTATTCCAACTGGGTATTTAGCAACAAATAATGGCATCCGATTTAATTTAGAATCTGAGATCTCTTAACCAATTTCTTGGATAAATTCAAATTCAGTACAACTATCACTTAGTACAAGACATGTAAATAGTTAGACTATAAAATTGAAATATAAACTTGAACTAAATTCAAGATGTTCAGTTTGAGCATTACCCAAAAAAAAAAAAAAAAGTTCGATTAGGATTTTTATTTTTTATAGTAAACCTAATGTAATTTATAGGTCTAAGAACTATAATTTGATTAGGATTTTTTCTAATTATCATTTTCTAGGAAATTAGTTTTACATTTTTGCAAAGAAATTGCATTGAAAATCCAATTAAGTGAGGGGCACAAACTTATTGAAAACCCATTTAATACTTGAACAAAATTATTAAGAATTTCTTCTAAAAAAAATTAAAAACTACAAGTTAGAAAAACTCCTGATTATTTGGTAAGATAATATAATATTTTGTTATTTTATTTTTACTATTGAGTCATAGCTAACTGCCTTAATAGAAGATACAACCAAACAAATCTATAATTTGAAAAACATAAGTAAATAAAAATAATTTTTAAAAAAAGGACAGCCATCACATAGTAGTAGTTATTTAACAATAAAATTTACTGGTCATTACAAAACTCTTAGAACTTTTCTTTTTATGAGAAAAACCATTAGAACCCTTTTTTTATGAGAAAAAAGCATAGAAGTAGTCATTAAATATAGAAACATACTCATGCTTGTAATGCCAACCAGATATATTGGCAGCTTCATGTAAAGCTTCCCTCCAGTTCTGCACCTTCTTGTTATCCTTTAATTTTTCTTGATGTTTAGACAATACTTCTCCAAACTTTCCTTTTTGGTTACGAACTTCTAATGAATATACGTTGTAAAAAACTGGTCACACTAATTGGTCATTTTGCTTACACTCAACAAACTTCACAAGTTCATCCAAACACCATGTGGAGGATGCATAGTTTTCAAAAAATACAATTATTGAAATGCTTGAACTTTCAATAATTTTGAGAAGTCCTGCAAAAAAAATTTCTCCCTTTTGAAGGTTATCATCAATAAAGGTTTTAATACCTCGTTGACACAAAGCATTATACAAATGGCTTATAAAACCAAGACGGATATCTTCACCTCTGAAACTCAGGAAGACATCAAAGTTCTTGAGTTGGTGGGTGAAAGAGGAAGATGAAAATGAAGATAAGCCTCCTTTTCTTGTAACAAGAGCCACTGGGGGGATTTTGGGGCTAATTGTTGTAAAGATCTGAAAGGACTAGAAAGAAAACTACGAAGGGGTTGTCACTATAAAACAGGAAATTAACTGAATGACAAATTAGGAAGAGGATGAATAAAAGCTAGAGGAGCCTTTAAAGGTAGCTTGCTTTGGGTGTGACTAGTAACTCTTTGAACTTTCCAAGAACCATACTGATGTTTTTTTCATTGCAATATCATGCAAGTTTCCACGTGAAACCTAATATAAATCTTTGAACATTCTAAGCACTACACTGGTCATTGTGGTCAAACGGAAGGGTAATTTCTTATTGGAAAGTGGGACGGAAATAATGAAGTATCTATCAAACATTTCCCACTTTCCATAATAGTCGTTCATTTTCTGGGAAAAAAGGGAGTTAATTTTCTATGTTAGCATTTTGAAAATGGGGCCACTCAGTACTTGGATAACTCTCTTTTTTTTTTTATAAATAATTCGATGATTGAGAGGAACCTGGTTTTCCTAATTCCATGAACTTTATGAGCATGTATATCTTATTAATTAATACGTATTTGAAAGAGTTTATTTTTTATAGGCTTATTTTACTTTAAATTTTAAAAATAAATTAGACATAGAGTACAACAATACCAATGAAGAGCAAAGTTTTTTTAAAAAAAATTATCAGTAAGTTAAAGAAAACTAGAGGAAAAAAAACCTCACGCAAACTGAAATTTTTGATAAAGTAGTTATTTTTAATCATAAACCGTAGACCCAACATAGACCCAGAAACAATACATAAATAAATGTAGATATCTCACTTCCATGCAATCCAACAAAGTTCAAAGAGAGGTCCACATGTTTTTGTCTTTTGGAAAAGTAGCTATCTTTAGTCTAGCACCATGTCATGTAGATATCTTTAGCTATCTTTTGATAAAGTAGTGATTTTATTTTTTTTATTTATGAAAGTTCAAATATGTGTATAAACACCATTGAACGTTTCGATCCCCAATTTACAAATTAACCAATTCAAGCTTTATATCAAACAATTAATGTGCGGAACATGAACAAAAGCTTAATATAGAATTGGTAAACAATCTAAGCCAATTAAAATCACATCCACAGCAGAAAATAAAAGGCAAAGATAAAGAGAAGAGAGATGCAAACACAAGGACAACACACGATGTGTTATCGAAGAGGAAACCGAAACCCTCGATGTAAAACCTCTCCGCCGCCCTCCAAGTGGTTAATAATCCACTAGAAAATGTAGTTGGGATACATGAACAGCAATAGACCCTCCAAGCCTAATCTACCCGATATACCTAAGCCCTCCAAACTTCTTGTTCCAACGAGGTTGCGCCGAACCTTTTTCTTTTCTAGCTTACCGGATTCCGCTATAATCCATAGCATCCGCCATCCTTGGCATCTTCCAATGCTTCCCAAAACTCCAAAAACACTCAACACTCTAAATGGGTGTGGGTAGTGTTTGGATAGAAATCTCCTCTCAATAGGTATGACAATGAAAGAGGGAATGAGAAGAGACTACAAAGATTTCTCTAGGAATGAGTAGCTCTCTCTAATTGGAAGAAACTTCTCTTAGGGTTTTTCTTTCTGAATGGCCACACATATTTTGTGGGAAAGTGGGGTATTTATACTGGTGTGATAGTGGAATGTGAAAAGTCAGTTTTTCCCAAAACAGGGTTGGCTGGCGACTTGACTGAGTCGCGAGTTCAAGCCGCGAGCTAACTTAATGGCCAGTCTAGATTTTTGTCCTGTAGTGCTCCAGGTGGCATGACTGTTCAGCTCCCCTGCATGCTCTGCGCGTGTGCAATTTTTGGCGGCTTGAAGCCGCGAGTCACCCGCGAGATCCAGCTGCGAGTCCCTGCTTCACTGCACAATCTTGAGCATTTCTTCACACTCTCTCACACACTACCCTTACATGATTCCCACCTAAATACAGGGTTTCTAAGTGCTGTATTACAAGAAAATTTGTCACGGAATAAAGCCAACACATTGTTGATTAAATTCAACCTTACAATCTCCCCCTTTGGCTATTCCGTGACAAAACACCCTAAAGCAGACTCTAGACTTAAACGTGAGTTTGGGAACAATGGCAAAACTTACTCACACCTAAATCTAGAAGCTGTGAAGCACTAGAATCATATGAACATGAAATTCCTGAAACACAACAATACACCATGATCATTGTATGCAGAAAAGCATGAAATGCATATGAAACAGGCAATATGTGATCAAGCAAAGATGGAGTTAATAGACAAACCATGGCTTGATCAACCAAGTAATCACTACAAGGTAGTGAACACAATGCTCATTCACACTTGGAATGAACACTTGAACATACAAGCAAACAAGAACAATGCAAGTTACTTGTATGCCCAACACTCAACCAATGCATAATACACTAAGTATATGCATCTAGGAACAATCCTACAAGGGCACAAGAGTGACAGTACTTAACCAGAAAATGCATGACATTTGGATAGAGGTACTGATTTAACAAAAGTATAGAGGCTGCATAAAGCATGGTACAAACCATAAAGCCTACAAGAAATAAACCCTAAAAGCTTACAAAAGCAACATGGGTACAAAACACAAAAAAACTGAATATAAACTTAAACAATATAAACTAAAAGTGCATAAAGTTTCTCCCCTTCAAAGTGATGAGAAGCTGTGATGCACTTGGAACATATATACTTGTAACCTGAAACACTTGCATAAAACACATTAGACCCTTAAGGTAAAGCAAATAATAAAAGGACAAGTGTAATGTAACAAGTAAATTGCGATCAAATAAACATGATGTGAAACATGTGAGCAACTTGATCATACACCAAAACAGTCATATAGAAATGACTACAATCGTCACATAGCAAAGCAAATGATCATCCGAATATGCATTCAATGGAGCACAATAGCATAGGGATATATGCATGTCTAAAACAAACATATGATGCGATGAGAACCACAAAGCATAACTCAAAGCACAATAAAGCCAAAAAGAAAACAAACAGAGCAAAGTTTTCTTATTATCTCAATGCCTTCTCTCCCTTGGTATATGCATCTCCCCTATGGAATATCTCTCCCCCTACAAATGTGCATGAGAGATAGAATTTCTCCCCCTAAGGATGTGCACAAGAGTCATATAGAAATGACAAAACACTCCGGTATACTTTCTAGAGTATACTCTCCCCCTTTTTGTCAGGAATAGACAAAGGGTCAAGAAAAAACGAGGGCAAGAGATGAAGGTACGAACAATGCTAATGATGCATGAAGGGTGCGAGATGAATGAGAAAATGAAACTCAAACCTAAGACAATGTAAAATGTTACAGAGCATAAGGTAGACATGACATGCTAGGATGAAGAAGTAAGGTCTAGATCAATGCATGACAAGGGTAGCAAAGGTGTGTGCAAGAGGTGGCTGTAGGCAATGCATGACCAATGCATGAAAAATGCACATGTGGGGTAAGGTGTGTTAAATACACAACCAATTAACCAAACATGTTCCTAATGAGGAAACATGAGAAACCCCAAAGTTTGGTACTCATCGAAGTCCAAACAAACGAGAAAATGTCTAAGAGGCATTTTATCAAACACCTAGCATGCACACTATGAACAAAAATATGAAACAATGCAAGAACATCATGAAATCCACCCTTAATACATGTTCTTTCTACCACAAGGGGCCAACACCTAATGCAAATCAGCAAAAGAAACCAATCCCACGAAGAAATTTGACAAAAAATAAGTTTTCCCAACCCCTATGATGAAAATCCCAACCAAGAGCACAAAACTCTCTAAAACATAATCTAAGGATCAAAATTAATGAAAAGAGTTTATAATTACCTTAGAGATGTTAATGGAATGAAAAACCATTCAAATTGATTGGGTTTTGATGTAAAAATATTGAAAGAGGGGTTTTAGAGAGGATGGGAGAGGTTTAAAACACGTTTCCCACGAAAAAGCTCTTTAAAAAGCTGATTCTGGGCGTTTCGCGACTGGCGAGTCGCGAGTGAGCCGCGAAACCCCTCTGTATGAACTCGCAGCTTAAACTCGCAGCTTGCAAGTCGCCAAAATGAGTGGCCAAAACTGGCAGCTTGTTGGCAGCTCACGCAAGTAGCCAAAATGAGTAGCCAAAAATTCTGACACTTGTTTTTCAAAACAGAACATGTTTAAACATTGAAAAATAAAGTAAGCACTAAACAAGAACATAAAGAGTGATAAAAATCACTTCCAAAAATATATAAAATGATCAAAAAAAAAATTTGGATTAATCCATATAAGATTGAGCACACACGCATCACATTTGGACAAGTACAATCTAACAAATGAATAAGACATTCATTGAACATTAGGCATGTGTGTTGTGTGTGCGTATCAAATGTGGAATAGTCCTTAGTCTAGAGTGAAGATTCAATGATCAATTCAATCAAGTCATACACAACTAGTACTAAGTCAAGTGGTCTATCTCAATTATAGAAAAGAACATATATGACCTCCCACAAGAAAATGATTACATACGATGAAACTTTTCATTTGGCTTTTTTACAATTCATAACATTTGATCATTTTGAATCAAAACATCTCATTTTGAGATCGATGCTTGAAATTTGTGATATTTCAAGTTGATGAACAAGCCTTTGGCTTTTTGGGCATCATACATTTTCATATAAGTCGCTTTCCCTTTTTCCTAGTCGAATACTAGTATGTGCGACGGCTTTTGCAACTCATTATCTCTTTTCATTTTGAGATTTACATTTATTGAGCTCTTTAAGCAATAAAAATAAAAGAGTGAGAAGAGATATAAGCACAAGTCTACGCATGTATCAAAACCAACATGACTATTGACTAATCATTCATGACAAGCTTGAAGATCGATTTACAACAATCACACAAAGATGTCAAGATTTTTCCCACAAAGATATAAGTGCAAAAATAGCAAGCTAAGCTCGTAAATGCACAAAGCCATTTGAACAAAGGTACAAGGCCAAACTCACATGTGATATGTGCTCAAATATATACGATCAAACTTTTTGAAATTTTCACTTTTTATGTGGTTTTGGATTTTTTACTCACACAAAGCAAAAACATAAAAGTAAGATCAAGAACAAAACAATGCATACAAATAAATGCAAGATGCACAAAATGCATGATGATATGACATTTAATGCATGAAGGGTCCTACAAAGATCGAAAGAATTAGATTAAGGATCAAAAGAGCAAAAGCTCAACCATAGGAACCCTTCCTCATCCAAACGGAACGATTGTTTGGAATGAGTGTCTCAAGAGAAGTATGACGAGGGTTGGAAGAATGAGAACCGGAGATGCACATAGTCAAGGAGTTAAGAGCATTAAACATTTTCTTTAACAACATGCTATTTTCACTCAAAACCGGTTTACTCTTTTTAGCACAACTTCCAAAAAGCTCAAGTTTTTCTCTTCTTTTGATTCTTTTAAAAGCATGAAACTTAGAGCATTGAGGTCTTAGATGACCAAAGGCACTACAATTGTGACAAACAATGTGTTTAGGTCCACTAAGCTTTTTGGGAAGGGATCTAGCAACATGGTTTTGTTCCCTCTTCAACTTATGACATTGAAGTCTTATATGACCAATCACACCGCAATGGTGGCAAGTTGGAACAAACTTAGATCCATTCAAAACCTTAGGTTGAGACCTAAACGAAGACTTTGACTTAACAGCTTGCTCTCCACCTTTTGATTTCTTTTATGTGGAGGAATGTACACCGATTTGTCCTTTAAGGTAGAACACACACTAGGCACAAAATCGGGTACCACAACATGATTGCAACAAATATTTTCATCCTTTTTAACAATAGGTTCAGCAATCAAACACTTGGCATGCATCTTAAGAGATTTATTTTCACATTTAAGATCGTCAACAAGTTTGTTAGACAAAACAAGTTTAGCATCCAAGTCCATATTCAAACATTCAAACTCTTTCAGCTTTTCAAGAGAAATTTCAACAAGTTTTTTATATTTCTCAACCAATTTGTTGGATTCATTGAGCTTAGCAATCAAATCATCATTTTCACAAAATAACTTGCTCAAATTCTTTTGAAACTTCTTAGCATTTTTCTTCAAGAGTTTGTCATCAACACCCATAGATTCAAATAACATGTCATCACACTTATGAGGATTAACACTCATAGAGACATTTTCACAAACACGTGGCATGTTACATTCATCACCAACCAAATCATACAAAGAGGCATACAAAGCACAATCTATGGCAAATAAACACAAGGGGTCAAGGATCACACTTAGGTATTTAAACCACAACAAGTTTACCCGCTCTGATACCAATTGAAAGTTCAAATATGTGTATAAACACCCTTGAACGTTTAGACCCCCAATTTACAAATTAACCAATTCAAGCTTTATATCAAACAATTAATGTGTGGAACATGAACAAAAGCTTAATATAGAATTGGTAAACAATCTAAGCCAATTAAAATCACATTCACAGCAGAAAATAAAAGGCAAAGATAAAGGGAAGAGAGATGCAAACACAAGGACAACACACGATGTGTTATCGAAGAGGAAACCGAAGCTCTCGGCGTAAAACCTCTCTGCCGCCCTCCAAACAATCAATAATCTACTAGAAAATGTAGTTGGGATACATGAACAGTAATAGACCCTCCAAGCCTAATCTACCCGATGTACCTAAGCCCTCCAAGTTTCTTACTCCAACGAGGTTGCGCCGAACCTTTTTCTTTTCTAGCTTACCGGACTCCGCTATAATCCATAGCATCCGCCATCCTTGGCATCTTCCAATGCTTCCCAAAACTCCAAAAACACTCAACACTTTAAATGGGTGTGGGTAGTGTTTGGATAGAAATCTCCTCTCAATAAGTATGACAATGAGAGAGGGAATGAGAAGAGACTACAAAGATTTCTCTAGGAATGAGTAGCTCTCTCTAATTGGAAGAAACTTCTCTTAGGGTTTTTCTTTCTGAATGGCCATACATATTTTGTGGGAAAGAGGGGTATTTATACTAGTGTGATAGTGGAATGCGAAAAGTCAATTTTTCTCAAAACAGGGTTGGCTGGCAACTTGACTGAGTCGCGAGTTCAAGCCGCGAGCTAACTTAATGGCCAATCTGGATTTTTGTCCTGTAGTGCTCCAGGTGGCATGACTGTTCAGCTCCCCTGCATGCTCTGCACGTGTGCAACTTTTGGCGACTTGAAGCCGCGAGTCACCCGCGAGATCCAGCCGCAAGTCCCTGCTTCACTGCACAGTCTTGAGCATTTCTTCACACTCTCTCACACACTACCCTTACATGATTCCCACCTAAATACAGGGTTTCTAAGTGCTGTATTACAAGCAAATTTGTCACGGAATAAAGCCAACACATGGTTGATTAAATTCAACCTTACAATTTATATATATATATATATATATATATATATATATATATATATATACAAGATAGAATTTTTACTTTAACATAATCTAAGTGTATATGTGTGTGAAACTCTCTCCTAGAGACTTGAATCCTGGCCCTTGCCCCCCACACTCCTAGAGACTTGTGAAGTGACCACTGCACCAAGGGTGTACAGTGGTAAATGAGTGATTATTAGATACTCCTGGAGTGCAGTGATATAATGCTCTACCCTCTCACATTTATGATAGGTCTCATTAATTAAATTTGTGGTGAGATCTAGCATAAATGAGAGAGCATTGCGTCATCTTACTCTAGAAGTACCTAATAATTTTTTCCATTTGAATAGAATAAAAAGTAGTTTTTGTAAGAGAGAAAAGATGAGAAAATGAGAGATTGAAGAAAAGGGAAAAATAAAGGAGAAGGGAGATTGATTAAAAAATAGAAAGGAGCGAAGTAAAAATTAGATTCCACTTAAAAGAAAAGTAGTGGGGGAGGAGAAAAAAAAAGATGACTAATTATGATATGAAAGAAGAGGAAAAGAATTTTTTATAAAAAATTAAAAAAAAAAAAAAAAAGGAAAGAAAAAAAGAGAAGGAGACAAAAGAGAGGCGACGGTAATTTAAAAAAAAAAAAGAAAAAAAAAAGATAAATAGGAAAGAAAGAGAGAGATAGAGAAAAAGGAAAAAGAGAATGAGAAAGAAAATATTATAAATAAATTTTTTTTAAAAGGAATAAAGACAGAAGAAAGAGGAGGCTGACAAAAAAAATAGAAAAAAGATAAAGCAGAGAGACAAAAGAAGAAAAACAAAAGAGGAGATAAAAAGCACTAGTTTCAAAACTCTAGACACAAAATAGATAACTGGGACAAACTTTAAGGAATATGTTTTGTGTTTGCCCAAATAAGAAAAAGGTTAATGTTGCATAAAAATTACACGCAAGCTATTACCACATGCAATTGACATGAAAAAAATAAAATGAAAATAAAAAATAAAAAATAAAAATCACTTTCTAGACTTGAATTTGCTAAACAATTTTCTATTCTAGTTTTCCTGATTAGAAAATATTGGAAAAATACAGCGACATATAAAAAATAAAAAATAAAAAGGAAGAAAAAAGGACCCACACTTTGAAGATTTGGTTACCACTTTCGAATTTCTAGAAACCGAATTGAAAAATGGACCAAATTTTGAGGACAATACTTGAAACTTGCCCATTTCACACGAAAAAGGGGGGGGGGGGGGGGGGGGGAATGGGCAGACTAGCAGTGTGAGGGGCAACTATGTAGTCAGTTAGGCAACGTTTCAAAGTTAAAAAAAAAATAGCATCTCGAGTTTTAGAAACTCGAGATCCATATTAAAACCCGAGTCCCAAAGACTCGCTTTGCGAGTGTTTGGCTGGATGACTTGGACTGAAAGTGCCACATAGATCTCGAGTCTTTAAAACTCGAGTTCCATGCAAAAAAAATTTCCCCAAACAGGGAGCCTATAGTGGCGTTTTTAAACCCTATAGCGGCGTTTTCCTGCAAATTTTTTTATAAGTGTGATCATCACATACCAGGTTCAGGGGAGCCCTATAATGGCGTTTTTAAGCCCTATAGTGACATTTTAAAGCCCTATAGCGGCATTTTTCTGCAATTTATGGAAATCGAGTCTTTAAAACTTGATTTCCACGTGGATTTTTATCCACATCAGACCCATCCCCTTACAAATCGAGACTTAAAAACTCGAGTTTTAGATACTCGAAATGCTAGTTTTCAACATTGTTTTGAAACGTGACAACTAACTAAATTTTTTGGTATTTATTGTTATTTGGAAAGGGTGTTCGTTGGGTGGGCCTATGGATTTTTTTTTTTTTTTTTTTTTTTTTTTTTTTTTTTTTTTTTTTTTCTTGAGACAAGGCTCTTCTTTTAATGATTCATCCGTGAAGCTAGAGACATTTCAAGTACCAAAGTCCATACTATGGGATAAGGAAATATTTTATCCGTAGTAGGCACATCAGCAGTCCCATTAACAACAAAAGTTGCATATGAATTGTCCGTTAAAGTTTTTAGACCCCTTGGTTGATTTTAGAATGGAATTAATCAATTTCAAA
Source organism: Quercus engelmannii (assembly GCA_029955605.1). Taxonomy (NCBI): domain Eukaryota; kingdom Viridiplantae; phylum Streptophyta; class Magnoliopsida; order Fagales; family Fagaceae; genus Quercus; species Quercus engelmannii. Next base: position 4,072,069 of record JARPSG010000003.1, on the reverse strand, counting down.
TAATTAACCAGTTATGAATTTAGATTGATTTCAAGTTAATTGTCACTGATTAAATATATCACAATAAAGCAATAAAATAGTTGTAAAGTCTATATTTTTAGGTTGGCAACCATGAACAATTTTAACCTTTTAAAACTTAGTTTGTCTAGTTGTTTAGTGTTGAAATATTTAGTTAAACAAGACAAATGAAGTTTAAAACAAATGAAGACTCAAGAAATCAGAAAAGTTGAAGTGCAGATAAGATTCACTAATCTTGATTGATAGAGATGTACATCTCGACTGATCAAGTTTCATGCAAATTGCAGATCTAATTTTTCTTCTCAACCATTTGACCTAGGGTTTTGGTTGATCTTAAGTATATATAAATACAAACCCTAGAGCACGTTTTTATTAATTCAAGAGGGCAATGTTCCGTACACAGATTTGGAGATTTTCCTTACCCTTTTAGAGCTATCGTTGGAAACCTTGTGTAAACAACAAATCCAGTTATAAAGCAAAGTTGCTGCATTTAGTCAACCACAGTTGCTGATCTAAATCTTTGAGTGGAGATCTCAAAGTCACAAACTGGAGTGTTTGTGTGCAACAATTTCAAAATAGAAGAGTCTGTGAATTTGTAGCTACGTGTGGTCATGACCAGTAAGTACTACTTGAGGTAGTAGTAGATTTAGGGTTAAGTTTATTGTACAAATATCAATTCTATTAGTGAAATGTTGCCCTGAGAATTGTTTAGGTTAAATCTTTCCCATTTGTTTTTTACTTTGGAACCACTGTTTCAAAAGTTTTATTGGGTCATCATTCTTGGTGTTCATGTGATCTATGCTTGTTTGATGTGTTAATCATTTTAAACAATATCATAATTAATCTAATTAATTTTTTGGTTAAAAGTTGAATAAATCCTAGATAATTGGGGTTTAAAACCCTAACAACAGTAAATCCAATGGAAATTATAGAAGACAACAATATGGTGGTGACCCATGAAAACTTGTGAAACTATGGTTTCACATTGGAGAGAATTTAACCTAAACAATCCTCAAGGCAACATACCATTAATAGAATCGATGCTTGTATAATAAACTCAACCCTAAATCTACTGTAACCTCAAGTAATACTTACTAGCGTGACCGCACGTAGATCTGAATCCTCAGACTCTTCGGTGTTGGGATAGATTTGGAAAAGAAGAAAGTGATGGTGATGGTGTTGGATAAGTTTTGGATGTTAGGATTTGTGGGATTGGCGGGTTAGGGAAAAAGAGGAAATAACAAAGAGAAGGGGCTATTGCGTGGGAGTTTATCTTTTTAGCTTAAAAAGTACTTTATTTGTCAGTATAATTACCCACTTTTTGCAAGTATTTTTTTTTTTTTTTTTATCTTTTTATCTTTATAAATATATCATTCTATTATTTTTTTTGTATTTGATTGATATTTTTTTAAGGTGAACCATATCCTTCTAACTTTTGTTGTAATGTGTTATAATTGCCTAATATACAACTAAATTTATAATTCAAATTTCTCATCTCTTAAAGAACAAGGAGATTATCATAATAATCAGAACACATCACAAAATTGCAATGTCATCTAAACCAAAATTAAAATGAAGCCAAAGAATAAAAGATAGACTTTATAATAATTCATTATTTAAACAATTAGTAGGCATATTCAAATTCATAGCCATGTAAATTGTGTTTTGATATAAACTAAAATTCTATTTCCAAAAAAAAAAAAAAAGTATTAACTCAAACCAAATTTCAATCAAAGCCATAAAAAGGAGAGAGAATACTTTGTGATGGGAAATTTAAAAAACACAATACTAAAACACATATTTAAAATTTTTCTTAAAAAAAAAATCAACCTTAATTAGAGTTATAAGAAAGAACAAAATTCACCAAGAGAGAGTACTCACAGTTTTTGTGTGAGAAAAATATGGATTGAATGGGAGAAATGATATCAAATTTATACAAAATAAAATGGGAAGAAGAAGAGTCAAATTATAAGGAATAATAATAATAATAATAACGAAGATAGTGTAACAGTGAAGTAGAAAGTAGTAGGGGAGGTAAAGAGGCAAAGAGGGAACAAAAATGTTGGAGGAGGTAGAAGAAGAGGACTTTGTTTTTTTTTTTTTTTCTTTTTTGAGAGTAGTGAGATGAAAAGTTAAAAAGTAAAAAGAAGAGATAGAAAATAAATGGATGATGTGACTCAATGTTTAGGTAGCAAAATTTATTGCATGCATGCATTAATATATATATATATATAGAAGGATGTAAAGAAAATGACACTCAGTGTTGAAAGTAGCTTTCAATATAGACAATAGATAATTAGAGTTTATGATGGCATATAGTGCAATACGTTGGCCACAAAGAAATAGTTTTGCAATAGACAATCAATAAATATGGAAAACCAAATTTTTTTTAAAAAAAAATAGTGATGTTGCCTACTTAACATGAGTGTAGCAACAATAAATGTTACGTTTTAGCTATTAAATGTATATTATAAAAATATAGTACTAAACAGTTTTTTATTTTGCATCATAAGTAACCAAAACACATGTTTTTACTACACTTTTTAAATTACAATTTTCAAATTGTTTTGAAAACCATGATCTCAGTACTACTAATTTAACATACGCTACCCTATTTTCTTCTCTTCTCCTCATTCTGTCTCCACCCACCAACCCTCCCCGTGTTTCTCTCTCTCTCTCTCTCTCTCTTAGTTTCCTTCTCTTACTACCTCAAACCCTAAATCATTCCTTTTCACCTCACCATTTTTTGTCCCTCCTCATGAGATGACAATGCTTAGAGTTCAATCCCTCACCAAGTCACTAGTAGTATCACCACACACCATTCAAAAGGACAAGGTAGTCAAATTTTGGGAATTTGAAGGCAATGTGAGTAACAAAAGACAAGGATGTTGGTGTCCTTCAAATCTCTTTGTTTGTGTTAGAGATATGTTAGCCCAATATAATAGGCCCAAGCCCAATCCTTCTAGTCTAGGGTTTAGCCTACTATATATACACATGTTATGGTTCATCGTAACACAGGATTTGTACTACACTCTAATATATTATTGATGTAACCCTTTAGGGTTTCCTCAATGGATGTAGGCCGTTAGACTGAATCACATAACCCTCGTGTTCTTGTGTTCCTATTTTATGCTTTCCTTTTTTGCATCTATTCAAGCATATTCAACATAAAATATATCATATCTAATATTTAAGATAGTATCAAAGCCAATTTCATGTGGTCATGGTTTCTATCCTTACGGTGTGTTTAAGAGCAATCTTTGTCTTCCTTAATGTTTCTTTGCTGCGTTCATCTTCTTTGCCTTCCCACTACTACCGTTAAAACTCTGGTATAGTCATGCCACCATTAGAAGTCATATCAACACTGCAAGACCATTGCCTTCCACAAACCACTATCACAAAGCCAAACTTCATTCAAGGGATCTTCTCAACCTTAACAAATCTTAAGGTTTTATCAAGCTTCCATCTTGAGTTTGAGAGAGGGCGTTAGAGATATGTTAGCCCAATATAATAGGCCCAAGCCCAATCCTCCTAGTCTAGGGTTTAGACTACAATATATACACATGTTATGGTTCATTGTAATACAAAATTTGTACTACACTCTAATATATTATTGATATATCCCTTTAGGGTTTCATTTGTGGATGTAAGCCATTAAGCTAAACCACGTAACTCTCGTGTTCTTGTATTCCTACTTTATGATCCCCTTTTCCACATCTATTCAAGCATATTCAACATGGAATATATCATAGCTAATATTTAACAATTTGATTTCCTCTTCTTCTTCTTTTCTTTTATTTTTATTTTATTTTATTTTTGGTGAGTTCCATTTAAATAAAAAATAAAAAATTGGTTTTATGTTGAGTTTTCCCATTTATTTCATTTGGGTTTATTATTGTTTGTTTCTATGATCTGCGTTTTATTGATTTTTGTTGTTTGTTTCATGAGAAAATACATGAAATAGTTCACAACATAAAATAAAAATAAATTGCTACAATTAAGATTGTACTTTACACATTAATATTAAACAGACCCTTAATATTTCACTACATGAAATAAAACTAAATTCCTACAAAGTAAATTATATGATTGATCATAATGATTTGAAAGATAATAATGGTAGAACAGTCGATGACGAAGATGAAGCAATTTCTAAACATGATTGTGTTGATGTAAAGCAAGTATATGAAGGCTCAATTTCTTCGCTTCTAAGATATTGCAGTTCTTCACAATTTTGTTGAGCATTTGAAGCTTTACGAATTCCTTGCAACTCTATTGCGACCTCCCTCATTGTAGGGCGATTTTTCCTTCTCGAGTGCAAACATCTTTCTGCAAGATTAGCAACTTTGATGACCTCCTCTTTATAATCTTCATTTCGTACTCGATCATCAAGAATATTAAACAGGTGGTTCTCTTTCATTGAAAGAACAAAATATGTGGCTAGACTTCTACCTTCTTCTGACCTTGTTAATGAAATAGCTTTTTCTCCAGTTAGGAGCTCAATAAGAACTACTCCAAAACTATATACATCACTCTTATCTGTGAATTGGCTTGTTTGGAAGTATTCTGGGTCCAAGTATCCAAAAGTTCCATTTATTAGGGTGGTGACATGAGTTTGGTCAATCGTCACTGTCTTTGATGTCCCAAAGTCTGCTACTTTTGCTTTGTACATTTCATCTAAGAGTATGTTTGTAGACTTTATGTCTCGATGATAAATTGGTGTGGAAGCTGCTGAGTGTAAGTAGGAAAGAGCTCCTGCAATTTCTATGGCAATCCTTAAGCGCATATCCCATGTTAATGGAAATTCTTCATTTTCTTCGTGAAGATATTGGAAAAGTGTCCCATTTGGGATGAACTCATAAACCAACAAAGGAACTTCTTTTTCGAAACAACACCCAAGTAACTTCACCACATTTCTGTGGTTGATTTGAGAAAGAATGACAATCTCGTTAATGAACTGTTTGAGATTCTCCTCACCCACTATATTGCATTTTTTAATTGCAATAATTTTTCCATCACTTAACATCCCTTTGTAAACCGTACCTTGACCACCCTTTCCAAGTATTCTACATTCACTAAAATGGTCAGTTGCCTTTGCTAACTCCTTCAAACTGAACAATTTTGTATTTTGAACATTATTTTGAGCCAAAGATAATTGTTGTTGTAACAATGTCTTTATGAAGAATTTTTTCTTGAGCTTGGCTTCATTTCTCTTCTTTATTACTTTGTATAAAAATCGTGTGATTGTGAGTAGAAATATTACTCCAAGGATTATACCAAGAACTGCAAAATTCAAACCAATAAATAAATAAATTATATATAAAAATATAAAATGCAAATTTCTATCTATAAAATATGAACATGCAAAATAGATTTTGGTCATAACTACCCTAATATTTTGTAGATTTTACTAACTCTTCTAAGTTATGTTCCCACAACCCGGAAGTTCAACTAAGGATAGATTCAATTAATTTCTTTTTATAAATACAATAGAATTTGAAACTTATAGCTTCCACTTTTTTATAATTTCTCTATTACTTGGTTAAGATATCAATTGATTTGTTTCTTACAATAGTTTAGATTTTGAACATTGCAAGGTTGAATTTAATCAACCATCTTGTTGGTTTTATTCCGTGCCAAATTTGCTTGTATTTCAGCAATTAGTAACCATGTATTTATATGGGATTCTTGTAAGGGTAGTGAGTGAGATAGTGTGAAGAAATGCTCAAGAGTGTGCAAGAAAAACAGAGACTCGCGACTTGATCTCGTGGGTGACTCGCGGCTGCAAGCCGCCAAAAGCTACACACGTGCCAGGCATGCCAGAAGTTGAAGTGTCATGCTAGCTGGAGCACTACAAGACAAAATAGGACAACTAGCCGTTCAGTTACCTCGCGGCTGGAACTCGTGACTCAGTCAAGCTGCGAGGCCAAGCCGCGAGCTAGCCCTATTTTGAAAAACCTGACTCTTCACATTCCATTCTCACCCTAGTATAAATAGTCCTTATACCCACGAAAGAAAGAGAGCTTCTAGAGAGGATTTTGAGAGAGAAACTTTAGAGAAAAACAAGATTGATTCATCCACAATCTTCACATAAGAGACTCTTCAAATTCCTCTACTCTCTTCCTCTCCATTGTTAAATCCTTGAGAGGCTTTTTACCAAAATCTTTTCTCACCATATCCATTACTGTGAAAGGGCTGTTTGGTGCTTTGAGAAGCAGTTAGGAAGGAACCAATTTCACATTGGTTGATGCTATGGTCAAGTAGCGGAATCCGGGAAGCTAGAAAAGAAATAGGTTCGATGCAACCTCGTTGGAGCAAGAAGCTTGGAGGGCTTAGGTACACTGGGTAGATTAGGCTTAGAAGGTCTATTGCTGTTCATGTATCCCAACTACATTTTCTAGTGGATTACTTACCGCTTAGAGGGCGGTGGAGAGGTTTTACGCCGAGGGCTTCGGTTTCCTCTTCGATAACACATTGTTGTGTTGTCCTTATATTTGCATCTCTCTTCCCTTAATCTTAGCCTTTTATTTTCTACTGTGGATGTGATTTTATTTGGTTTAGATTGTTTACCAATTTTGTTTATAGCTTGTGTTCATTTTCCGCACACTTATTGTTTGTCATAAAGCTTGAATTGGTAATTTTGTTATTGGGGGTCTAAACGTTCAAGGATGTTTTATACACTATTTGAACTTTCATTTGGTATCAGAGCCAAGGTCATAGGTTCGAGTCGTTGGAGCCGCATTGTGAGGGAGGGATTGTGAGAGATTTCACAATTTGCTCCAATACCAATGGGCTTGGTCTGTGATTGAATGCTATAAAAGATATGTGCCCCCTCATCCTTCACCAATTGGTGGTTGGATGGATTGGTAAGGCACACGGTCCGACAAGACATAATTTCCACATTCAAAAATAGAAAAGAAAAAAATATATATTATTAAGAACTAAACCAATGACACCTAATTAATTTCTAAAAGGAATTGTTTTAGGGCTGTGAGTTTGGGATTCATTTTGTCAGTCAACGAAAGTTGCTCGCTTTTGTGGGTCCATCCAAGTTGACAGCATATCTGTTCTTGAGAACTGCTGTACCGGTAATTAATAAGTCTAGTGACAACAATTTTCATAATTTTTATAATTGTTTATGTGCATTGTCACAGAAGTGATATTATTCTAATCATATCATGAATCTTAGTAAATTATGGAGATGTTGTGTCGTGAAGATGCTCATGGAGTTATGACAAACACTTAGGGGTTATGGGTTGAAATAATTGTTAAAAAACAAAACAAACAAACAAGCATAATTTTTTTTTTGTCAAAACTCACCATTTTGACATCCTAATTTAAAGAAAAACCCTTGAACTCATCTCAAACCCTAAATTTTGTCACTTTATTATCTACTATTGCTCTTAAATTAGTATATGTTTACTATTACATGAAAAACTATTTTTAGTGATATATAGATGTAGGGACACGATTTGCAGCCCAAGCCCAAAATGTATGGGATCTTGGCCCAGTGAGCTCAGTACAATAAATTTGTAGAGAGTGGATCAAAGAACTAGGCTTTAGTGAATTGGACAACGGCTAATATGGATGAACTCCTTCTCCGAGGAGGCAAGTGTTCACGTCCGAGGAGGCAAGTGCTCATATAAATCAAGTAAACAGAGTACAAGTGCAATTGTGATTGCTACAGTGTTCTTTCTCTATTTTCTGATCCCCTTCCTCTAGGGTCTCTATTCTCATTTATACTACATCTCTTCCTTCGTCTTTACCCTACACGTGGATAGTTGATGGCTTAGGCTGATACTTGTCCCATCAGCCTCCTCTAGAAGTCTTTGAAGGATGATTATAAGGCTAGAAAAGTACTGTTCAGATGTCACTTCCTCATTAATGCGACTAGGGAATTAGCTACAGAGCATTCAATGCTGTGGTAGCAGCTTTCCCTTAGATATTTTTCAGTTCCCATCTTTCTTGTACGTTTATGGTGCACATCCCTATCACTAGAGCTTCTTGGAAGGTCACTATGGTCATTAGGATCTATACCTGATCTGCATCTAGCTTATCCGAGGAGATATTCCTCCTCAAATTTGAACTTCTCACGCTCTCGGCCAAAGCCCCACGCTCTCGGCCAAAGCCCGAAACCCAATTTTATGATTTGGGCCTATGACCCCATAATAGCCCCTCAAAACTCCGGTTTTTTCCTCTCATCCGAGTAGAAAAGTGGGGTTTTGAATTCTTTAAGAGTTAATTCTACTTGATCCCTTAATTTACACCCGAGGGAGTGCCGTTTTACGTGCCCCATATTTGTACTATAAATTGCTCCTTTTAGAGCTACCAATCTGAGAAGTTGGTTATGATCTTGGGTTTGTCTTGACACTTTAGTGAGAAACAAATAGATAGCATAGAATGTTAACTTCCCCACATCATCTGGTCCGAGGACTACAGGCATGACTAAGTTTGAGTTTAAACACTTGGAAGATGCCATTGAATGTTAACTTCCCTCATCATTTGGTCCGAGGACCGAGGCATGATTGAGTTTCAGTTTAAACACTTGTAGAGTTGCCCTTAAGTGTTAACTTCTCCTTAGCATCTGGTCCGAGGACTACAAGCATGACTAAGTTTGAGTTTAAACACTTGGAAGATGCCATTGTGTGTTAATTTCCCCAAAGCAAGCGGTTTGAAGGACCCGACATAGCTAAAGTTTTGTTTAACCACTTCAAAAGATGTCAGTGTGCGTTAATTTCCCCAAAGCAGGAGGTCCAAGGGACCCAACATAGCTGAGGTTCTGTTTAACCACTTCAAAAGATGTCAGTGTGTGTTAATTTCCCTAAAGCTTGAGGTCCGAGGGACCCGACATAGCTGAGGTTCTGTTTAACCACTTCAAAAGATGTCAGTGTGTGTTAATTTCCCCAAAGCTTGAGGTCCGAGGGACTCGACATAGCTGAGGTTCTGTTTAACCACTTCAAAAGATGTCAGTGTGTGTTAATTTCCCCAAAGCAGGAGGTTCGAGGGACACGACATAGCTGAGGTTCTGTTTAACCACTTCAAAAGATGTCAGTGTGTGTTAATTTCCTCAAAGCAAGAGGTCTGAAGGACCTGACATAGCTAAGGTTCTGTTTAACCACTTCAAAAGATGTCAGTGTGCGTTAATTTTCCTAAAGCAGGAGGTCTAAGGGACCCAACATAGTTGAAGTTCTGTTTAACCACTTATAGAAAGATTAAAAGATATCAATATATACCTTCCAGAACTAGCCCCACTACGGAGCCCCTTTGATTTGCTACACCATCAACATATACCTTCCAGAATAAAGGTTTTTATAGGGAGATTGTGCCAACCACTTCTTCATCCATGCTCTTTGTTGCTGCCACTTCCTCTAATGGAGGTTCAGTGAACTTGGCCACCAGATTCGTGAGGACTTGGCCTTTGACAGAGGTACGAGGTATGTGCTTGATGTTAAAGGCCCCTAGAACTGTGATCCTACCATACTTAACCATTGCTCTCACTATCACACAAGCTCTCCCCACAGACGGCGCCAATTGTAGGGACACGATTTGCAGCCTAAGCCCAAAATGTATGGGATCTTGGCCCAGTGAGCCCAGTACAATAAATTTGTAGTGAGTGGGTCAAAGAACTAGACTTTAGTGAATTGGACAACGGCAAATATGGATGAACTCCTTGTCCAAGAAGGCAAGTGTTCACGTTCGAGGAGGCAGGTGCTCATATAAATCAAGTAAATAGAGTACAAGTGCAATTGTGATTGCTACAATGTTCTTTCTCTGTTTTTCGATCCCCTTCCTCTAGGGTCTCTATTCTCATTTATACTACATCTCTTCCTTCATCTTTACCCTACACATGGATAGTTGATGGCTTAGGCTGATACTTGTCCCATCAGCCTCCTCTAGAAGTCTTTGGAGGATGGTTATAAGGCTGGAAAAGTACTGTTCAGAGGTCACTTCCTCATTAATGCGGCTAGGGAATTAACTATAGAGCATTCAATGCAACTTTCACTTAGATATTTTTGAGTTCCCATCTTTCTTGTACGTTTATGGTGCACGTCCCTATCACTAGAGCTTCTTGGAAGGTCACTTTGGTCATTAGGATCTATACCCGATCTGTGTTTAGCTTATCCGAGGAGATATTCCTCCTCGGATTCAAACTTCTCATGCTCTTGGCCAAAGCCCCACGCTCTCGGCCAAAGCCCAAAACACAATTGTATGATTTCAGCCCATGACCACAAAATAGAAAATATAAAAAAAAATATATTTAATAATTTATTAATAAACGTATCTCACTGTACTTGCACCTTACTTTTTCACAGAAGTGATATTATTCTAATCATATCATGAATCTTAGTAAATTATGAAGATGTTGTGTCCTGAAGATGCTCATGGAGTTATGACAAACACTTAGTGGTTATGGGTTGAAATAATTGTTAAAAAACAAAACAAACAAACAAGCATAAATTTTTTTGTCAAAACTCACCATTTTGACATCCTAATTTAAAGAAAAACCCTTGAACTCATCTCAAACCCTAAATTTTGTCACTTTATTATCTACTATTGCTCTTAAATTAGTATATGTTTACTATTACATGAAAAAAAAAAATATGCTTAGCAATATATAGAAAATAAAAATAAAAATATATTTAATAATTTATTAATAAACGTATCTCGCCGCACTTGCACCTTACTTTTCACAGAAGTGATATTATTCTAATCATATCATGAATCTCAGTAAATTATGAAGATGTTGTGTCGTGAAGGTGCTCATGGAGTTATGACAAACACTTAGTGGTTATGGGTTGAAATAATTGTTAAAAAACAAAACAAACAAAGAAGCATAAAATTTTTTGTTAAAACTCACCATTTTGACATCTTGATTTAAAGAAAAACCCTTAAACTCACCTCAAACCCTAAATTTCATCACTTTATTATCTACTATTGCTCTTAAATTAGTATATGTTTACTATTACATAAAAAAATATGCTTAGCAATATATAGAAAATATAAATAAAAATATATTTAATAATTTATTAATAAACGTATCTCGCCGCACTTGCATCTTACTTTTTCAAAAATTGCCAAGTCACTGCGCCACACCCGAACCCAAATTTGCACCCATGCTTCCCAAAACAAAAGTGCATCCAATTCTAGCTTAGACAATTGCGGAGTTAAAAAGTTCTAGAATCGGCTTTGGAAAATTAAAGTTTCAAATAAGGTGAGAAGTTTTTATTGACGTGGTCATTCGAATTCTCTGCCAACTAAAGAAAATTTGCAGCGTTGGAAACTAGTGGTAGACTCTTCGTGTCCTCTTTATTTGAAGGATGGGGAGAATACTCTCCATGTACTAAGGAGCCCTGTTTTCAGCTGGGTTCGAGCAAATAGTCCAAGTATCAACTCTTTTTCTGATTTGATTGATGTAATGGGACAAAGAAACCAAAAGCTGGAATTATTTTCAAAGACAACTGGGTCTATTTGGCAAAGACGAAATTGTTAGGTTCTAAATATTTAGAATTAAATATTTAAAATTTTAATTTATGTATGTTGGCAAACCGAAAACAAAAACATGTCTACATTAGGTGTTAGACATTGCTCAAGATTGTACAAGTCAAGATTTAAGAACATGCAAGCTGCAGAAAGAAGAGTTCAAGATCTATGAAGTTCAACTGTTTAAAAATTTAGGCTCGGCCAATCAAAAATCACAGATAACAGAATTTAAATTAGGCCCATGCCCGTGAAAACGTTTAGGGTTTCAGTCCAATACTACTTGGTATAAAAGAAAAACCCTAACTACATTTTAGAAGCTCTTGGAAGTCTTATGAGTTACTCCTATGAGATTTATGAGGTTTCTATAACCTTCTAACTTTACAAGCATCTACAATCAAGAACTAGTGGAAACAGGTTGCTACATAAAGATCTATTACCGATGGTGATCTGAAACCTTTGAGTGGGTTCTCAAAGTCACAAGCGTGGGAGTTTGTGTTCAACAAATCCAAGATAGAAGAGTTCGTGAAGTCGGAGTTGCACGTGGTCGTGTTAGCAAGTTCTACAAGAGGTAGCTTTAGATTTTAGGAGAATATCTTTTGTAAATTTTCATTCTGTCATAGTGGATTTGTTTACCTTGAGGATACCTATATTAAATCCTCCTCAAGTTTTTATCTTGAAACGATTAGTTTCATTGGTTTTCCTAGGTCATCATATTACCGTCTTCTTTATTTTTCCACACTAGGTAATATGATTGCATCAATTAAATCTAGATCTGAATAATTAACCTAGGTAACTACTTGGCTAATTCACTAGGTTTAACTAGTATGGTTTTAAGGGGTCAAAACAGAACAAACAAGAATAAACTTCGAGTCCATGAAGTGTGTGTTCCTATTTCAAAAGTACTTGAGCAAGCTGCTACTCTTCTTATAGATTTTTGTAAAAGATCAACTCCTTTTTGCTTGAAACTTTGACCTACTGTTGCAAAATGGAGGCCTACTACTCTAGATGATGCTATTTTTGAAGATTCAAATGAAGCTGAAATTGGGGTGGTGGTTCAAAACAATAAGGAGGAGGTTATGGCTGCTATATCTGAAAAAATTTCTATGCCATCATCAATTGTTATGGTGGAAGTTCTTGTAGCTAGGAGGGCAATCTAATTTGTGAAAGAAATTTGTATTACCCACTCTATATTTGAGGGTGACTCTGAGCTTGTTTGTAAGGCCCTTACCCTTAAGGGCTCTTCTCTCTTGTCCTTTGGACATATCATCTGACAATGCACAAAAATTGTCAGTGAGTTAATCGTCCACACACGTGCCAATGGGTGTACCTGAAGAATAAAAGAGAAGAACCAATCAAAGGGCACTGGTGGGGTATGAGCCAAAGACCCTCCGAAAGTTAAGTCAATGATAGAAGAATCTCCAAGAACTCAAGAGTGCAAGAGCTAGGGAGAATTCACGTACCTCAAGAAGGGTAAGGTTTGTGGTTTATATAGTGGTAGAGAGCTGACTCGAATCCCTTGACACGAGGGAGTTTCTTTATAGAGAGAAGGGTCCTAAGATTCTCGAGATCACTTTTCCATATATAAGAGATCTAATCATGCGGTAGGGCCTTTGGTCGTGATGTGCAAGTAATTTCCATATAAAGATGCCTGGGTGGGCCCCACGCAATCCCCATGAAAACCCTAGGGGATAGGTCGTTGGGATCGGGGATTGCCCGATCCATTGGCCCATGAATTGATCGTCCCTTTCAAGGGTTGATCTTCCTTTTCAGGGGATGATCATCCCCTTCAGGGGTTGATCATCCCTTTTGAGGGTGGTTATCCCTTATGGGGTTGATCTTCCCTTTTAGGGGTTGATCATCCCTTTTGAAGGTTGGTCAAAAGAGATGGTCAGTGTGGGCCTCGTCGGCCTCTTCAGTCGATAGAGAGGCGGTTGCTCTTCATGAGGTGGTTGAGTGGGGAACGATCTGATGGGTTAGGAGGATGCGTGACATCCCTCAACGAATCCCTGATGACGGAGTCAATCGGCATGGGAATGATTTGATGGGTTGATATGCTGACGATGCTTTTGGTGATCAAAGACTCTTTTGGTGAGCTCATGATACTTTCTATAACCGAGAACTCAAGTGTGTTAGAAAAACTTTCTGGATGGTGAAAATATTCCCTATCATCATCAAAGACATTACGTTTATTATTGGTTCGCTTGCAAATCACTCCTTCTCTCATACTAGGAGGTAAGGTAACTCTATTCTTCCAAAAATAGTTAATCTCCTTTTTTTTCTTTTTTTTTTTCTTTTTTTTTTTTTATGTTTTAGTTTCTTAATAAAAAGCAGGGTTGACCTTTTCCTTATTTTATTTTTTTTTTTTAAAAGTTCCTTCATATTTAATTATTTTATGAAATAATAGCTTTAAAATATCAAGTAATGTAGCAAATTCGTTGTTATTAAAATTATTGCATGTGCTGCTCGTTAGGTCATCACACGAAATGTCATTGACCCTTAGGAAGTAACTAGCGACAATCAAGTTCAATTATTTTCTTCTCAAAAAAAAAAAAAAAAAGGTTCAATTATATATGTTGGTTTTTTTAGCTTCTCAATTACATATTATTTTATGTTCTGAATTTAATGGGTATAGTTTTCCAAATAAAAAATAATAATAATAATGCGCATGGAACATACCTATTAGAATCATGTTCCGGATCATATTCGGTTGAGATTTTCGCTCGTTGCAACTGTAACTTCCTTCTGTATTCTCACAATCCAACTTGCTTTGACAATTATTGAGATGATCATTTTCACATTCATTTATATCTGATAGTATAACAAACAAATTAAATTAATAAATTCAATAATAAATTATTATTATTATTATTGGAAAAAAAAAAAAAAAAAAAAAAACTCTTTATTGTCCACTTTCTCAATAATTCTAAAAATAATCTAATATCTAATCAACAAAGATTAGCAATAAGACAAAGAAGGGTGTTAGGAATGTCTAGATTCTTAAGCACCCTTATTCTAAGGAGGTAATATAAAGAGACTAAACACATAAAACAATGTTGATGGCTCCATCAAAAGTTAAAAAGAATAAGTGGTGCGATTTTTGTTGTAACAAGTTTGATTCCTTTAATTTCTTGAAGCTCTCTGAGTTGTCTCCTCAGAAACTAGAGAAGTAAGGTCCAACTTTTATTTTGTCTTCATAAATGCATTTTCATTAGCCAAAATAAAATTCAAAATAAAATAAAAATCTGGCAAAAACGGTTTATTTTAGTTATTAAATATAATATATATATATATATATATAATAGAACTTAAACTTATGACATTTACTCCATTACTATTGTTCTTTATAATGTCAAAAGATATAATTTAACAAAAATTATATTTTAAGGTTTTGTAGCCTGTAATAGGAGGCGTGCAATAAAATTTAAATTTTATTGCATTCAATACAGATGTCGCAAATGTTAATTAGTTTGGAGTGTTTCTGTGTGAGAGTAGTAAAACATATCTTTTAAGTAATTTTGCGAAAGAAAAACGTGTACCAACTATTAAAAAAATGTAATTATTCCGTGCTTTATTAAAGTTTTATTTTTATATAACTGCTACCGATTTTACTTTTTATTTTTATAAAGATTTTACATAGCTAGTGGTAATATATTGGTGTAATAATTTTTTTTTTTTAATTATTCAATATTCTGGGAGGAAGGATTTGTACCATTTACGTCTTGAAAATACTAAGAGATGTCAATTGAGTTACAAGACTCTTGACATACTAGTGTAATATAATTTTACTCACATTATAAGGGTGTAATAATGGTAATTTTTTTATGATAATTTGATAGTTGGTGAAGGAGGAATTCGAACCCTGAATTTCTTTATTAAAAATATTAGAATGTATCAACCAATTGAGTTTCAAGATTCTTGGAAATAATAATACTTATTAAATATAATAACTACTTAATTGTCCCCTAATCTAGTACACCACCCAAAAATTAAAAACATACTTAGATCTGTTCACCAAAATATAAAATAATTGATCAAATGAAATTAGGTTAGTAAATTTGATTTAGATTGTTACACTAACTTTATCCTGTTCTGCATTATGTATTCTAGCTTAAACGTACAATATGTTAAGAGTCACTTACAAGTTAGTAAGTTACAACTCTTGTGCAATTGGCAAATAGGATTGGAACTCAGGCTTTTTATGGTAAAGTATAACTGTATAACCTCGAATATATGTTTTAAAAACCAAGCAGGAGAAGGGAGTGGTTTCTGGTCCTCTATTTTGATTGGGGTACATAATAATAAGTTTATAACAAATAATATATTTAGTTATAATATACATAATAAGAGTTTTCACCTCTTTTTTTTTTATAAATATAACTAAACATATTAACATCAAAGTATCATCCTCAAAACGAAAACAATTAGTGATATCCCCTTCTTTTTAAGTAGCCATCACTATCAAAGAGTTGGACTCAAGTAGCCATCAGCTTGTACATAAGTCTTTATTTTCTTTTATGACATAAATTGTAATTATTGATCCTAAAAAAACAAAAAAGTGTAGTTTTTTATCTCGTAAATTATATTATGAAATTATTAAGAGAAGAAAATAGTAGTTGGATTTTTATGAATTCATTTGAAAGAAAGATTTAGGTAATGTTTGGATACAGCTGATAAGCTGCGCGTCTATCTCTGCGTCTGCATTTTCTTTTTTTGAAAAGCGCGTTTCAGCTTTTCTAGTGGGTCCCGTGCACTATTCATTGCACGGGACCCACAAACCTATTTTTTCAACAAAACTTTCATTAAAAATGGTCCCATGGCACTATTCACACATTTAAAAATTATTTTGTTACAGTGTTTTTAGTTTTTAGTAAAATAAGCGGTATCCAAACACACCCTTAGTAGATTTTATGTTATTTCATTTAATTAGCCAAAAATAAGTCTCAAATAGGGAAAAAAATCCAAAAACAAAAAAAATAATAATAATAATAAGAAGAAGAAAGAAAAGAAGTCAAAACTTGTGTTGGGCTACCTTACTAAAAATGCAAAAGGATGAAAACTATCTACTACACAAACATTTCCTTAAATAAAAAATAAAAGGGTAAATTTCAGTAACCTACTTTGAGGTTTGAGCTAATACTTACAAAGTTCAAAACATTTCAAAATTGACCAACTTAGTCACTAAATCTAATTTGAGTCTTCTCTTCTCTCTCTCTCCTCTCTCTAATTCTCTCTTGTCCCTTTATTTTCTCTCATCTCTCTCTTCTCTTTTTATGTGTACACCAGTCCCAATCAAATCCATACCAAATCGATGAGCCATATACATAGATGTTGACTAATGAACCCATCAAATTTTATTCTTCTCTTGTACAAAACCAAACAAAATCAAAATCACTACCTTACCACCATTGTAGCAAAGTCCACAACCATAAGCAAATCTTACACATCATTGATCCAGGCACATATACACAATACATCCAAACTCATTTTGATAACAACCTCAAAATTACATTTTCCAAATTCTCCAAACCCTAATAGCCAAGCTCAAAATACCTAGTACTCCATTTTATAAACCCAAATCAAAATCACTAAATCCCTACTTTCAATAGAAAACTCAATCCTTAAATTAACAAAGCTAAAAACCAATCACAAAACCAAACACAAAAGGAGGTTTTGGCCATAAAAAAATGAGAAAATAAACGGGAAAATAAAGAAGAGAGAGAAAGAGGAGAATGCGTCAGTTGTTATGGTTGTGGTGGTGGTGTTAAGCATAACTACCATTAGTGGTGGCATGGGCTTTGGGGAGTTCCAATATGGTTGAGCTTGAGAGAGAGAATCGAGAGGGATCAGAACTAAGAGAGAGCCACTGTGGTGGTGGCGTGGGCTTTGAGGAGTTCAACCATAGTTGAGCATGAGAGAGAAAGAATTAGCAGAGAGAGACACTAGTGGTGGCTTGCGGTGGCTGTGACTTGCTGGTAGTAGCCATGAGGTTTTGGGGGATCATAGTTAAGGGTTAGGGAGAGGGATGAGAAAAGTTGAGATGAGAAAAAAGAGATAAATGAGAGAGAAGAGAGAATTAGAGAGAGGAGAGAGAGAATAAGGGCTCAAATGACTAAAGGATGGAGATGGGTTTAATGGTGTCTAAGGACTAAGTTGTTGGTCAATTTTGAAATGTCTTGGATCTACTTGAAATTGGCCTAAACAAGAATAGGATACTAGAATTTACCCAAAATAAAACAAAATTTCAAAAACAAAAAATAACCTCCACAACCCAAAATAAAATGCCCCAATAAATACTAAAATATAGTAGTCATCTGCAATTGTAGCCTAGCTGCCACTTACTCTCAGACTAGATCTATTTTTTTTCCTCTCTCTCTCTCTCTCTATCCCTCTCTCTCACAAAAAGTTCTCTCTCATAGTGAGTTCTCACTCTCTCAACACACTATGAAATCTGTAGTAGTGCCTCCAAATGGGAGATGAAACCATGATAAAGATTTTCAAGTCGAAATTTGCAAATCTGCTGTGGTGTTCTTTTTTTGTCTTAGCACACTATGTAATTTTTAGTCCAGATTTTAAATTCATGTTCGAAAATTCTGCTAATTAGAAAATTTCTACTCACAATATGATTATCCTTTATAATTTTCACTTTCTTCATTTAGTGGAATTGCTATGCCCACCACTTTTTCAAAATTAATAAGGCTAAAAATTGTTGGGGAGATTACACAAAGTAATGATAGAAGAACAATGTCTATACAATCAAGTTGTTGGTTTTTACAGATAGCAATTCTAGACAATGACCACAGGATTTCTTGTGTTTCATTGTAACTTACTATTTTTTTAAGTGAATATAAACCTTTATTTATACTCATAGGTTTATATTTCACCAAAAGGCATGTATGGAGGGTTAAAATGTTTCATAAAACCATTTACAATGCTTGAAACCTTTTCAAATGTTCAGAACAGTTATCAAAAATTCTATAGAAAATTCAGTTTTACAAGTCTCAATCAATCGAGAGTTCCTTTCAATCGATCGAATGCTCTTTTCGATCGATCAAGCAAGAATCGAGTATCAATCAAACCAAGGCAAGACTCCAGAGCAATTTTACTCATCACTTCGATTGATCAAGGAAAGACTTCGACCAATCGAAAATAATGAATTTCGAATTTCACTTAAAAAATTTCAAAACTTGAATTTTCACTTTATAAACTTTAGGAAACAATGTTCTCCAAACTCAGATATCATTATTACAACCTATTCATGTATATACCTACAACAAATACAAAAACAGTTCCTGGAGCGTTAGATTAGTTACTAAAAGTTTAAAACGCGCCCCAGAGTTTCAATTCATCTTTATAATTTCATGAGGTTTTCAGATTCACCCAATTGACTATTATAACAAATGAAAAAATTAAGTGAGCATCATGTGACTAGTGACACAAATCAATTTATCAGTCTTCTTAATGTAGCCATATAATCAGCACACGATTTTTCCATTTATAATAATTAACGAATGGTCATATTACTACCTTGATTTGCAAAAAATGTATATATACATTTGCAAAAAGAAATATTATATACTAAACTAACATATTTTAACTACTTTAATAAAAATGTTGAACACTCTAACTTGAGAATAACAGGAATTTGGGTTCAACAAAGATAAGACTAATTCTATATCCACAATTATTTCACTACAAATCTTATGTGGTAAGATGTCACTGATTCTAATTTGGGTCCAAAACTGACATCATTTTTCTACCTACTAATAGCAGCTTGTCACATAAGATTTGTTGTAAAAATGTTGTGAATATAGAATTACTCCAAAAATAATTTTGGCCCTCAAACCAAAAGAAAAAGTTTAAATAGCAACAATAAAAATTAGCCCAAATAACAACAAAAATACCCAAGCATAAACAAGATTAGATCAAACAACAATAGGTGAAAAAATTATTCAACAAAAAACCTATTAAAAAAAATAATAAAAATCCCTAATCATTCAAATGTGTAACTAGTTCAACCCATTATATAAAAATAATCTATAATGTCAATTTTTCTTAAAAAAATGGTACCAAGAGAAATACTATGGTCATAATTTCTTCTTAGTAGTGCAAGCAATTATGTTCTTATCGACTTTACAATTGAAACAATTTTACTCGACTGTTCTCGCAATTGTAGCAAATATCATTTGTTTCTCTTTCCCTCTTAATTTTTCTCTTTTTTATTATCATTCCAGACTCTCTTTCACTTTATTAATTTTATCTCAGTTCCTACGTTATTTCTTATTAGTCTTTTTTCTCTCTCTCTTTATTAGAAGAAAGAAATTGTAATAATTCATATATTTGCATTTTATATATATATATATATATATTTTTTTTTTTTTGAAACTTGCATTTTTTATATTTAAATTATATCTCTATTAGATTTTGTATTATTTAAGTTTCTTAGTATTCTAAAAGCCACCACTAGCAACCAACCTAAACACCAGAGTTATCTTTGCATTAAAATAACATACCAAGCATAGAAAATCGGTATGTTTGGAAAAGGGAGGGAAAAAAACCTATAAAGGAAAAACTATTCAGGTTGTTAATGTTCTATTTTCTTTTTTTTTTTTTTTTTTTTTTTTTTTAAGTTCATTAATACTCTTCGACTCATGTGGAATTGTCCACCAACTAAAACCGGAAAAATTATACAATCCTTATAGTGTACCATCTTGCTTATCCACCATTCCACTAAAAGTCTCCTACCTATTTAAAATTGATGAGTCCGTTAAAAAAAAATTATCATAAACTAATTAATTAATTTTAAACAAGTGAAAGTTTTTTTTAGTAGAATAATTGACAAATGACATGATCCACCATGAGAATTGTATAACTTTTCTCAAAACCAGATCCTTTTCATTTCAAAAGTGGTTAATTTCTTCAACTTTTATAGTTCAGATTTTATTTTCCCAATTGTCAACTTTTATCCCCCTCCAGAATCTAAAAATAAAACATAATAATAATTAACAAAACAAACTTTAACCTTGATGCTCTCTGTACGTAATCAGCAAGAATGATATGTATCAGAAAATAGCTACTTTGTAATGGTACATAAGTTAGAGTTAGGCATGCAATGTAGTAGATGACTATGCAAAATTAGAGGTGTGTACCTTCACATCCCGTGGAAAGATAAGGATTTCCTTCGAATCCCGAAGCACAGGCACAATGAAAGGTGTTTCTTGAGAATTTACAAATAACATCATGTCTATCTGAGCGAAACATCTCAAGTGAATTCTTGGTTTGGTTTAATATCGCCCATTCCAGCACCACGGGAACGTCGTCCGAATACTGCACAGAATTGGTTGACAACAACCAATCTTTTACTACTAGGAAGGCAAATTTGCAATTCTCAGGTCGTTCTCTTGATTCGCTTATTGATTCTCTTATCGTTCTAAAATCCACCGCAAATTCTTGAAGATTTGAAGGCACATTCGTGGACTCGCAGCACATGAAACCCGTGCAATTAGATATATTTGCTTCCCGTATGTTCATATTAATGTTGCAATCCGATATACACCCAAAAACCGTGGGAGCAATTCCAGATACTGTTGCAAAGTTATCGCAGCCAACCGAAATGAACGTATTATAAGAACCAGAGAAGTGAAAAGGGCTTCCTTTAAGGCTCATACTCATATTACCTTCCGTGCCAGAAGGCCTAACATTACAATACCTCCAATAAATGATTGGCATTTGGACTTGAACCGTACCGTCAGTAATATTGATTTGCTGCACCTCCCAGCGGTTTCTTCTTAAGAAGGCTTGAGCAGAGTCGTAGCCAGTTATTTCGCAATAAATTTCGAACCACGGGTCCATGTAGCAATCTGGTTCGATTCCAAAGGGGTATGGAATTGAAACATTTCCACACCTACTTGTACAAGAGGGTTTTGCCATAGGTGGTGTTGCTTTTGCTAAGTCGTGCGTTAGCAAAAGTAAGAAAGTAATTCGCATTGCCAAATGCACAGCCATTTTTTTGCAGGTCTCTCACGACTTCAACAGGGCGGAATTTATAGACTTCTTGTCACCCACAAGTTCACAAGTCGCAACCTTTTCTTATCTGTTTTGAAGCACAGGCACAGCCATCTGTTCTTTTTCGACTTTTTCCCCTCTACCAAACACAAAGCAAAATGTCGATCTTCTCCCTCGCCAAAATTCATTTTCATTAATATATATATATATATATATATATATATATATAAATTTACAGGTCTTCTAATTTTATACCTTGAAATTTTAAGAATTTAAATTTTTCTTGCTATATTTTGGATGCATCAGCAGTACTTTCATCTAAATTTTTCTTTAAATACAACATAAACTTACCATGCATTTTTAATTCGTCTAATAAAAGTCATTTTAATTATGTCATGTCATTCTCGTTATGCCTTATGACATATTTTTTTTCAGAAATTTTATGTCTATAATTTTTTTACTACTCTTTCACAATAAATCTTAAATTATAAACTATTACTATTATTAATTTAAATCACTATTTAAATTACTTTTTTATTCATCAATTTCTTCGTACACTATGGAAATTATAATACCACATTGATTATTGCCTATGATATGATTCAACAAGCTTATGGACAAAAAAGATTTATGAACTATTTCTCAATTATTGAGATATGTCGAAATGGGTGGGGAAAAAAAAGTACTAAGTAGTGGCATTACTGAATACGACAATCAACTACGTGAATTACCACTTCCTTGCTCCGTCACAATCGTAACATATTTTACTTTTCTTTATTTTTTTTCTTTTGACTAAGCACTATCGTAGTAGTGGCGTTACTGAATGCGACAATCAACGACTAAGCACAATCGTAGTAGTGGCATTACTGAATGCGACAATCAACCACGTGAATTACCACTCCCTTCCTCCATCACAATCGAAACATATTTTTCTTTTCTTTATTTTTTTTTTCTTTTGACTAAGCACAATCGTTGTAGTGGCATTACTGAATACGACAATCAACCACGTGAATTACCACTCCCTTCCTCTGTCACAATCGAAACATATTTTTCTTTTCTTTATTTTTTTTTTCTTTTGACTAAGCACAATCGTAGTAGTGGCATTACTGAATACGACAATCAACCACGTGAATTACCACTCCCTTCCTCCGTCACAATCGAAACATATTTTTCTTTTCTTTATTTTTTTTTCTTTTGACTAAGCACAATCGTTGTAGTGGCATTACTGAATACGACAATCAACCACGTGAATTACCACTCCCTTCCTCTGTCACAATCGAAACATATTTTTCTTTTCTTTATTTTTTTTTCTTTTGACTAAGCACAATCGTACCACTACCACCTGAACAACAAGCCATATGACATTTTTGTTTCTGTTTTTCGTCAAAAGTACACTATGGGAATGGGATTTTTTTTTTTTTTTTTTTTTGAGAAACCAGACTGTAAGAAGTCTGGGCTTTTATTCAGAAAAACAAAACCTCAATGAATGTCAAAAGCTACAAGAGGGACAATGTCATCAGGAAGGGAAACAGTCCAAACCCGAGACTCTCTAGAAAACTTGGCTTTTTTGGCTAGAGGGACATTAATTTGGATTTGGACCCTTTGCAACAAGGGAGATTAAAAAGAGTAAAAAGTTAAAAAGGTAAAATTTAAAAGCGTAAAAAAAAGAAAATTGATCCATGGTTGATATCGAAAGTGTTTTTAATCTTAGCCCTTCAATGTAGAATTGCACAGTGCAGTAGTAGGGCTATTGGCTAATCTCAATCCCATTATTTTTTTTTTTCCTGTAGTCTGATTCATCAAGCTTATTAACCAAGAAAAAAATATATAGAATTAACTATTTCTCAATTATTGAGACATGTCGTAATCAGGCGGCTTTAACTGTAAGCCATGTTCATATGAACACCATGATTTGTTTAAAAAATTATACTTATAAAAAATGTTCTTTAATTAATTATTTTTAAAGTAACATGTTTTATTTGCCCTAAAAAAATATTGAACACCCTAATTTGGAGGAAATTATACTTTATCATCATAAACTATATCCCAAATTACACTTGCACTCTAAACTTTTAGAATGTAAGGTTAGCACCCTAAACTATAACTCATGTTACACTTTACACTCTCTTTAACCATTTTTTACAAGAAAAAAAAGGTTGCAATAATTGAAATTATTCTTTCGAATGTAACCCATATTTCTCTATTTTTTTAGTCATATATATTTTGTTTTGTTTCAATAATTTCTAAGTAGTGAATCATCTGATTCTTTAATATTTTTGAGTTATTTTTTTGCAGTATCTGAAACTGTCTGACAAATTTTTTGTAAGTCATTGTACGTTCAAACAATGGTAGCAAATCATGCAATGATTTAGTTTCTTAATTTTTTTAAAAAATTATTTTAATCTACCTTACAAATAGATAAATTCTCATGTATAGCATAGGTTAACGACTAGTATTATTCAATTACATAGCATGACTGGGATAATTTGGTGTTTATTACTATATTTTTTATTTTTACTATTTTTCTTCTCATATTATTTTCTAGTAATTTGTTATTCCCTTATATTTTCTCTTAAAAAAAAGTAATTATTCTCTCATGACTTTGATTGAAAAAGTGAATATTCTCTCATGACTTGGATTACCACTCCCTTGCTCCGGAAAAGTAAGTAGTGGCATTACTGAATACGACAATCAACCACGTGAATTACTATTCCCTTTCTCCGGCACAATCGTAACATCTTTTTCTCTTCTTTATTTTATTTTTTTTCTTTTGACTAAGCACAGAGTCGTCCCACTTGAACAACAAACCACAATGACTGTGTTTTCCTTTGCAATAAGTGCGAAACTCAAGGTAATCAAAATTGGGATTTTACATAAGATCGTTGAAGGAAGGTAAGATCGTAAATCATAAGATCAGATCATGAATTGTAAAATCCTATATATTTTCATATTTAAAGAAAAAAAACATATTAATAATGGGTTTGTATGTTGAATAGTTATGTAAATTATAAATTCATCCATAAAAAAAACTTAGATTTGCATCATATAATGTAATTTGCATGTTATACATAGCTAAGTTCATACTAACGAAACAAATATATTTAACTTTTGACCCAATGTATCTAAAAATTTCAATAAATGTTTAATTAGCAACTAAATACCAAAATATTCATCAAAACATATGGAAAATATTTTCCAGATTCTAAGTTTCAAGTTTGAAATCCAAAATAAGTTAGCAAATGGAAACTAGCTAACTAAAATATGAAATCCAAAAGCAAGATGAATATTAAGGTGAAGTGAACATTTAATGTTAGGTTTTGAGTTTGTAATGTTGGCAAACCATGATAAAAACTAAGTCTCATTGGTTTACAATGGTGTACATTGAAGTCCAAGACAAAAAACTCAAGTTCGGGATGAAAAAAATGAGTTACAAGCTGTTTCGATCGAAAGTCATTCGATTAGTACTCGATCGGTCGAAAGTCGCATATCAGCAAAAAATCAGCAAACGTAAAAAGGCCAAACTTGACCGTTTGAAGCCCAAATCACAAGCCGTTTTTCCAATATTTAAAGGACATTATAAGCTAACCTTAGAGAGGGTTTTCAAAGTTTTTTAGAGAGATTAGAGTGCATCTTGTGCCTATTTTGTAGATCTAGGGTTTTGTACCCAAAAACTCTCTAATGTCTTCTACTTGTGTCATTCCTTGAAGAATCTCAAGATCCGATGTTGTAGAAGTTTTAATAACCTATTAAGATGACAAATTTGTAACTATTGAATTAGTCTCTTGAGGGGTTTTCTCAAAATAAAGCTCGAGGGGTTTGCGGACCCATGTTTCCAAGAGTGGGAAGGGGGTGCATTATTTAATTAAGTAAATATTTCTAATCAATTTTTTGTGTGTATATATATATGTGTGTAATTTGTGATTAAAAACAAATTGCCACATGATCATAAAACTATAGAATAAATAAAAAAAATATTATTGGGGGGATCCCAGTCAAGGTGGGAAAGACATGGACCAGGGTTTATTGTCTTTTTTTTTTTTTTCTTCGATAAACCATGATTAAACATTAACTTAAGAATTCACAAGTCTATTACAACGCAAATTAGCCTTGTCAAAAGCTAATATAGCCTCCACCACAGGCGGTGGGTTACAAAAAGTAGCAAAACTATACAATGACTGAGCTCCTAGTTTAGCCAGTGCATCAGCGCATTGGTTTGCTTCCCGAAAAGCATGGATCACGACCAGGGTTTATTGTCAAAGCTCTGTCATGGGTTTCTACCCTTTCACAAAATTGATTGAGCCATAAAATATTGCAACTTGCAAAGACAGTAGTGGCCTAGGAGGACACACCTTTTTTTTTTTTTTTTTTTTTTGAAATCAGGAAAGTAGGACACTATATAATATCTTGCTTTTTGCTCCATCATAGAATTCGTCCCAAGACCTATTGTTGTGGGTGTGTGTTACAAATATTTTTATTATTATTTATTCTCTAACCGTTAGGAATTTACAAGTAAAATAGTTGTTGGCAATTATGATAAAAATAATCATTGGGCAATAATGGATAATATAACCGTTGGGCTTTTATGGGTATTAGTTACCAATAACTATATGTTATTATTGTCATGAATAGCCCATATAATACTCATCATCACACCCTTTTTTATAAGTCATTTTTTTACTACTCTATATTTAGATATACACAATTCCATTATGTATCTCCCACATATTTTTTTACAATTTATATTTTTTCTAAGGAAAGGCAATAAAGGGTTGTTTTTGAACCATCGTGAGTGGAAGTGCGTCCATCACAAAGGTTGACGCTATAGTCTAATCTTGAAGAGTTGTTTGGCCAAGAGAACTAGTCGCACCAAGTTTTACTCCAAGTGGCACGAATCAACCTTTATGGACAACACTTTCGTAGCATGATTCTATAGCATTGTGAAATCGTTCTAAACTCCTTTTTATTTTATGTTCTTGCTAATTATTTGATATATTAATTTTGTATCAAAACTTGTTTATTCACTAAAATATTTCCAACAAGACCAACAGATAAAAAGGCATGTCAGTGCACCACACGATATATATGCTGATTGCAGTGACGGAACTAGGAATTTATATTTAGGGGGCTTCTCTATAATTTTTTTTTTTTTTTTTTGTATGAAATGTAAAATAGTAATGTACAATACTTCATAGCTGAATATGTATAAACAAAAGTATATTTAATTAAAATTAAACAATCATCCAAATGTCAATACATAAAAAAATATAATAAACAACAACTAAATATATGTGTATATATTGTTCATAATATATTGATTATTATAATAATAAATAATATATTATAAGGAATTTAAAAAAGAAAGCAATGAAAAGAAAAATTAAAAAAATTAAAACAAAGAAAATACAAATACCTGGAAAGTGTTAAAAACTTATGGGCCAGTTGGTCTCAGGGGCATAAATAGAGCACTGCACACTACAGAAGCACCAAAGCTTCATAAATTGAGTCACAAATTGAGGGTCCCACGGTAATGAGTCACAGACAATGACAATGACAAAGGGACAAAATTGAGTCACTCTTTCTTGTCTAAACTGAACACATAGTACACTACACTACTACAAAACTTTTACTTTTAAATAAAGGGACAAAACTTTTACTTTTAAATAAAGGGATGAAAAGCAAAGAACTAAAATCTGAAAAGATAAAAATAATAATAATAATAATAATAATAATAATAATAATAATAAAAGAAAAAAAAAAAAAAAAAAAAAAAGAAGAAGAAGGCAAAAGCAATGGCGAGAAGAAGGCAAAGAGAAAGAATTGAAAGTCTGAAAGAAGAAAAAGAAAAAGAATGCAAAGGCCAAGTCCTCAACAGAGACAGAGAGAGCAAGAGAGAGAGAGAGAGTCACCTATGTAAGAAAGACTGTTTCTACAAGACTACAACTGTGTGGCCGTGTGGGAGAGACAAAGTTTCAGACTTTTCAATTTTTCTACTACATACAAGTAAGCCCTAGATGTGTTGGGATGAAAATTAGAATTTTTTTTCCCTTTTATTTGTTGAGATAATTGTTAAAATACCTATGTATTCATTTTAAAGATGTTGAATGTGTAATTATTGTAATTTGTTGACATGTATTTGTGGATCGTATTTTATTTAAAAGAAAATTGTGTTTATTTTTAAACTTTCTTAAATATATATGTGTATTATCAGGTATGGGGGGCCAAAATGATAAGGCTATTTAAGAATTTTCAAATTATTTAGGATATTTCCAAAAAAAAAATTTTAATTTTTTTCAAAAATTTTGGGCCCCTGGGTCCTCAAGTGGCTCTACCACTACAGGCTAATTGAAAACAACAAAATTTTTTTTAATAAAATGATTGAAAATTACAAGGGATGTGGTCCGTGTGGGGTTAAGGTCGAAGGGTGACTCCAATTCTAACCCCCAATTATAAAAGCTTATTATTATTATTAGAAGTGATATTAAGAAAAAAGGACAAAATTTTTTTGAATCGGTTTGGATATTTAAAATAAATAAATAATTCTAGAACCATAAAAATTACATAAAATATTTCACAATTGCTTATGTGACATGTTGTTAATGGAAAAAAAAAATCACAAAAAACAAGAAGTTATTAATGGAAAATATTAATGGAAAATAATTAAGTGATACTCATTGTGGACTCAAATAAAAATTAATAAAAACTTGTCAAGTCAATTGTTGTAAAAATTATTGTTAGTAACATTACTTTTTCTTTTGAACTAACTAGGTGACAACTCAAATATATTTTTATTTATACTTTTAATCACATTACATATTTATTAATCATGTGACTTGTTTAAATATGATTTAATGAATATGTGATTTAATACACGTAGATGATTTTAAAAACAGTCATGTAATTAGATAAAGGAGATTCCTACAACCAAAGAAACTTTATCTTACTCCTCCAAAAGGAAAAAAGGGAAATCTTGAATCTTATCATTTTCACCCAATTGTTTCCCTAAAATTTTGTTTTAGTTATAACTAGTTAAAGTCTCTTATATTGTACGGTTTTGTTCATGAATTTATAAAATATATAATTTATTTGAGAAACAAAACACAAAGCTCTACATGTAGCATGGGCAGCTACTATTTGTTATTTTTATGAGGTCTTGTCAAGTGACGCTCTAACTTTGCATTTGGCCTTTTTTTACCTCTTTCATTAAGTTTTTCTATATTAAAACGTGCTGTGATGGTCCCAAGCATTTTCACTTTTTAGTTTTCTATTAAAAAGTGAGAATACACAATTTGATCGATTCACCAATATTTCATACTTTTTTTCTTTTTTGATGAAGTTTCATACTTTTCTCACAACCCATCATTTTGAGAAAAGTTTGTATTCTAGAAATTTTCTTAGCACAATCCTTCAGACGGTCCCATTATTTTTTCAAAAAAGACCTTTCTTTTGAAGAAATTGTTTAATGCAATCCTTCTATATACAACTCTCTCTTCTTCCCTTTCCCTTCCCTTACTTTTTTCTCCCTTCTTTCCTTTTCATCTCCCTTACAACCAAACAAAATCTTAGTTTCCAAATTCAGCTAATAAAAAAAAGTGTTTTGAGGATATTAATAAAAAGAGTTTGAATTTGGTAATAATAGGGTGTAAAATTCATGTTTTACACTATCCAATAAGAGATGTTACATCAACTTTTTACTTAAAACTTAGTACATCATACCACAATTAATAACATCTTAATAAACTCTCAATTTGTTGAATTTTCAGATGAGCATTATAATTGATTGAGTGTGGTTGTTTTTATTTTTTAATACGTGATAAGATGATGTGGCATGTTGGAATTGGAGGGTGTAAAACTTGGGTTTTAAACCACATCCTTATAGAATTTAATCTTTAATAAAAATATGTAAAAAACATGTTTAATTACCGTTTTAGTCTTTAACACTTGTACTATGTATCAAAATGGTTTTTAACATCTTAAAGGTGTCAATTTTGTTTCTAAACTTTTGATATTGTGTCAAAATAATCCTTATTATTAAGCGGTACATGAAAAGAATTGATGTATCTAACATTAATATCAAAACAATATTTTTATGCCATCTAAGCTATCCTTTGAATTATCACGTGTCCTTAATTAGAAAATAAAATAAAATATTTGAAAATATATTAATTGCATCTCCATAAGTAAATGAGATGTCATTTTATTAGCAGAAATTGAAAATTTCTTTTCTTTTCTTTTCCTTTGATTTCTCGGCAACCAAATGGGGTCTAAGTCTTGACGTTTTAGTTAAAGTGCTCATGAACATCATCTAAAAAACATACTATTTACCTAATTTTAAAATGAAAATTTAAAAAAACAAAAAAAAACAAAAAAAAAACAAAAGCCAAATGTCAATTTTTTACATTATCATTTTTTTAAGAAGTTAAAGTTATTACCAATTATATTATAAAAATCTTGTAAACTAACATGGTAATGAATATAATTAGTGTCATGTCAACAAGGTAAGAAATCAATTTCCTAACTATTTTCTATTTTGTGTTTAAAAATTGATACATTCATTTAATAAAAGTAGTGTGTAACCCTGTGCATATGCACATGTACATTTAAAAACAATCACAATTATATATATATATATATATATATATATATATATATATATATGATTTAGAATCTAATTGGATCTAGACTCTTCGGTTTTTGTACTAAATAATTCACTTGCTACAAAAATTAAAATATTAGATGGGATACATGGCGTAAAATTGAACTCCAATTAAAATTCAATTTAGAATCTAATTGAATTTAGAATCTTTGATTTTTGCACCTAATAATTCACTTGACATACACATTTAAAAATTAGATGAGACACGTGGTGTAAAATTAGACTCCAATTTAGAATTTAATTAAATTTTCTCTCAATTTTGGCTATATGTGTGTGTGTGTGTAGCAACCTACCATCAGTCTTTTTAAAATTACATGTTGTTCATGAAATCACAGTCCCATATATGACCCTTTTTTAGGAGCCACTATCTCATCAAAAAAAACTATCTAATAAAAAATAAAAATAAAAAGTTATTATATTGCAATGTATTTGGAATGGTGAGTCCATCGGTATTTGGAATCGATGTTTTTTTTTTTTTTTTAAGCCTTAAATTGGACACATGACACAAAATTAGACAACAATTGGAATCTAATTTAGAATCTAATTGGATTTTCTCTCAGTTTTGGCTTTAATTATATATATAGACTGGTTATTGGCCTATGCGTTGCACAATTTTTTTTGGTATGATCTTTTTTGGTAAATATTATGACTGGAGAACATTTTTTTGGGAAAAAACTTCTTTTATTTTTATGTAGTGATTTAAAAAAAAAAAACAATGAAGGGTTTTATGATAAATTTTTTTAATTTTTTGAAATACATTTATATAAAATAAAAATCATAAAATGCATAAGATATACGTAAAGGTATAATTCATGACTACGCATGAAAGTTGTTGTATTTTTTTAATTTCTATTAGCTAGATCAGATTTCTTAAATAAACTGAACAACCATTTCATCACCCCGTTATACACATAATGATTGGAATGTTGTTAGTTAGTACATGATTGCTTGATAAACAATATTGAGTAAAAATTATTTTAATTCTATTTAAGAAATTTTTTGTGAAATTTTCATTTTCATGTCCATTTTTTTAATCTAATAGATTTAATTTTTCACATTAGTTTAATTGAATAGTATTGTGTTTATACTTTTTTTTTTTTTTAACTACAATTGATAAT
Source organism: Quercus engelmannii (assembly GCA_029955605.1). NCBI lineage: Eukaryota > Viridiplantae > Streptophyta > Magnoliopsida > Fagales > Fagaceae > Quercus > Quercus engelmannii. Next base: position 4,040,797 of record JARPSG010000003.1, on the reverse strand, counting down.
TCACAAAATGAGTAAACAACATATTGAGTATTGCAAAAGATACAAATATGAACATCAACATGAGCATAAGCATGAAGGGAGATTTCTATTCATTTTCTTGAAGAAAAAATTTACTTACAGAAAATTCCAAACTTTATTTGGTAAAGAAGAATCAAAGTTATAGATAGCAAAATCAATAAACCAAAAAATTTAGGAGCCTAACAGGAGCCATTATTCATTTGAAACAATCCAAAATACTCAAGGACTTAAAAAAAAAAAAGAAAAAAAAAAAAAAAACCATCCACTCCACACTTCCATCGCAACTACTTTAGCTCAAGGAAAACAATATATATATATATATATATATATATCTCTCTCTCTCTATATCTTTTTTTTTTTTTTTGAAATAATTACAATATACTACTAACCCTGCAACTTGAACCTTTTTTCCCTAACTCCCACAATTTGAACATTTTCTCCCTAAAACCAGAGACACTTTTTGTATGGGGAGGTTCCAATTCAATTACATGGCCCTCGACATATATATATATATATATATATATGTGTGTGTGTGTGTGTGTGTGTGTGTGTGTGTGTGTATATATCTCATTTAATAAATATAAAACTTCTTTTTAAAAAAATAATATGTTTATCATAATTAAGGGAAATCCTAATGGATACTTCAGTCAAGCATATGTGAAAAAGGTATATACATACCAAAAATGGTAAAGGAGAAAGAAAAAGTTGCTAATCCCTTTTAATATGGTTAATTGTTTTGCCTCAATCAGTCCCCCAAACAACATACCGGTTATTCATACCACAATCACAAATGACAATGCAGCATTAGTCATCTGTAATTGCTAATCAGAAAGTACAAATTTCTTTGTAGCAAAAAAAAAAAAAAAAAGTACAGATTTCTTTAATAGCTCTACCTTCGTTTCTTTTGGCTAATATGTCTTTACTGAATCAAAATCAAACCACAAAAATCATATAAAAATCACCAAATTAGAGTTTGAAATTATAATTAAATTTTTAAAGAAATCTAGGCACATTTGCACAAAAACTCCATGTAACTAAGTCACACTTAGGAATATTGGACCCTTTTTCCTTTATATAAATAGGGGGGTTCCAATGGGTTAAGGAGGCTAACAATTTTCTCTCCAAAACATTTATTATAGGAACACAAAAGTTTTCTATTGTAGACTTTTCACGATTAAAGAACATGACTTGCCAACTAATCAAACTAGAGTTTATAGTACCTACAGCAATTTCACAACATCAAGAACAAACCCCAGTGTATACAATGTCAAATTCCATAGTCTCCTGTTACATCAAATGAGTGTTTAATTTTTCTCGCAAAGTATTGAATAGTAAAGCTTCTGGGCCATAGTCTCAATTACAACTCTCAATCATGTTGGACTTGGATGACACCTATCAACAACGTATCATTATGAGATGTAGAAAAAATTTGGAGTATACACAACATTTAGTGTGGATGGGAAGAAATTTCATCCTATTCCAATTGGTTAGGTTAGTAAGGGACCCATTCCAATTTAATGATCCTGGAATTTTGTATACAAGTAATAATCAAGGAAACTTCCACCTAAAATAAGTCGGACTTTTGGCAAGAGAGAAAATTGATGTCTAGACAAATCAAGCTAAGGCCGGCAAAATGGACCATATTCTTAATTTCTTATCTCTATTTGTTCCATGTACAAGACTTATAGTCAATGCTTGGCGTATAAAAGTTGAACATCTTATCTATAGTCCATCCTCTGAAAACTTGAGAAAAAATTCATTTAAACCAACACAATATATAAATTATAAAGGAATCAAAGAAAAATTGTCAAAAATTATGAAAATTTAATCTATGCTTAAATTCTTATGAGGATGAACACAATAGAAATATCCTTTTAAAAAAAATAAAAATAAAAAAATCTATACTTATTTTGTACGTATGATAAAGTCCTATCACAAAGTTTTTTGAGACTCATGTTGATTAGTGATTAGAAGTTATAAAGGAATAATCATCAATATATATATATATATAAGAGCAGAGATCTCATGCGGGAGTGCGTGAGGTCTTGTCAAGTGACGCTCTAATTTTGCATAAAGCATTTTTTTTACCTCTTTCATTAAGTTCTTTTTACTGTTACCCAAAAGTTTACATTAACTTATTCTACTGTTATCTCATTAGTCTCTCATTAATTGCCTAAGCATACATCACACATTTCTCTCTTTTTCATGTCTTTTAGCATACCCACCATTTTAATATTTTTTAAAAAGTGAAAAAGTAATAATTAAAGACTAATAGTAATAACTAACCAGATAAGGCCTTGGAGAGAGATAGAGAGACATAAAAATGTTGTGGATTGTTAAATAAAACGCATTGTTTCACTACAAAATCAAAACACATTGTTTCACTATAAAAGACCTGAGACTGAAAAAACATTTTATGTATGATGTATCTTTGAAAGTTTTTCTCAGCTCTTGCAACTTTTCTCTGGACATGGAATGTTTTTCTCAGCACTTCCAATGTATGTCTGAGAAGTTTTTCCCAACACAAGGGAAATTCTAGTTTTTGGTTTGTCTAAGTTAAGTTTTCAGTGTTTTATTTGTTTAAAACGAAACCAAAAAAGGGTCTTTTTATATTACTTAATGAGCAAAATAAACAAATAAGCTACTTTTTATTTTGTTTTTAGTCAATGATGTGTTACCACTTATGAGTTAAACTAGGTTACCAGTTGACTAGAAATCCACAACTGCCAAAAAAAGTTAAGTTTCTTTCCTTTTCTTTTTTGGTTTTTATTTAATGATTTTTTACCAATTAAGTTTTGACATGTCACATTATATTCCATGTTTTCTTTTTTAATTTAACATTTTTGACCTTTTTTTTTTTTTTTTTTACATTTTTGACATTTAGGCTTTATTTGGGAGTTCATAAGGTAATGGAATAGAATGGAATGGAACGATCATAAGGGAATGAAAAGGAATGGAATGGAATGGAATGTATTTAAGTAAAGGAAAGGAATGGAAAAGAATGGAATTAAGTAACCTTGATTGGATGTTTTAAAATAAAGGAATAAAAATGAATGCAATGTAAGTAATCTTGTTTTGGAGTAACATGGAGGGAATGGAATGGAATGGAATGGAATCATTTTATGACAATATTACAATTAGACCCCTATTTTAAAATAAATGGTTGAATATATAGGGGTATTTTGGGAGTTTTAGTAAAAAATTCATTAAATCTAATTTCATTCCCTCCCATTTTCTCCCAATTTCGAGGGGAATGAAAATTTGAGGTTTTAAGGGAATAGAGAGGAATTAGTGTTCCCTCCTACCCATTTCATTCCTTCCCACTTAAACTCCCAAACGAGAGAATGGACTTTTCATTCCCTCCATTAAAACTCTCAAACAAGGGAAGGGAAGAATATTCTAAAATTATTTTTTTTCCCAAAATACAATAACATGTTGACAAATGTTATTGACAATGTTAACACATGTAACAATGAATATGAACTCCAAAATAGACATCATACCTTCAAAAACTTCAAAGCATCATAGAAGGATCGTAATCAAAAACACGTTCATTTGTTTCCTTATATGTCCATATATAAATTACATAGAAGAGTCCCACAAATTTTTTTAGTTGAATGCATGCACTGATCCAACCAAGCCATCATAAATTTGTCAAACCCTTTCATTGAAAAAAAAAATGTCAAATCCCCTTTTATCTTCATGCCCCTCCATCTTTCTTTCTTTTTTATATACAGTTTGGCTATCATCAGGAGTAGACGCCATATATCTCTAAAAAAATATACAATTTGGCTACAAGCTTAGTTGCAACCTTGGGCTACAACACAATAAAAGATGATATGTGTCCCTATCATATGCAATATTGTATTGCACATGATAAACACACATATCATCTTCCTATTATGGGTTGAAGCCTAAAACTCTAACCAAGTTTGTAACCAAATTTTGTTCATCCATATATATTTTGTTTCTTACCACTTTACTTTTTGTTTGGGGAACAACCTTACCACTTTACTTGGTTTATAGTGTAATTCTAGGGCTCTAAATGATCCAAGCCGTTCAAAATCACTCGGCCTTAGTTCAATAAAAACTTATGTTCTGTTTGTTTCAATAGAAAACTTTGTATAAAAATAGTTTTTTATGTTTTCTAGCGTTTGGTAGAATCAGAAAAACTGAGTTAATGGAAAACTACTTTGGTCAACAAAAAAAGTATGGCTTATTTTTAGAGATTATTTTCCTCTAAATATTTTTGGAAAACAACTCCATCTCACAACAAGCTAAATAAGAGAAGTTATGAGATTGTTTTTCAACTTATTTTAGGTTGTTACCAAACATAGGAAAATGAAATCGTTTTATAAAAAATACTTTTGGAAAATGACTCGATCATTTTCTAGAAAATGTTATCACCAAAACAAACAGAGCGTTCATGTTTGTTTGTTTATAAAAAAGCCAAATTTGAGTTTTAGTTTTAGATTTGTTTAATAAACAAACCAAGCCAAGCAAAAAAATTTTAATAAAAAAAAACTTTCATGAACATTAGAGCTCAATACAATATAAGTTGAGCCTAGGCTCATTTATGGGCTTAGTAATAAGTTTGATATGAGCTTAACAAATAAACTTATATCTTTCTAAGACTTTAATTAATTAGGCGTTGGGACCCATTCGTCCAAACCAGATAAGCTAGATAATAAATTTGATATGTGCTTGATAATGTACTTGTGTTAGATCTCAAGTTCAAATGTTTGATATTATTAAGCTCAAGTTTGAGCTTGATATAGAGCTTGAGTTTGGCTTGAAAAATGATTTAACCTAAGCCAAGCTAAGCTTAAGCATTTAGACTTTTTGATGAGCTCAAACTTGAACATTATTTGTGGGCTTGATTCAAGCTCAAGCCAAACTTGAACATGTTACTTTTGGTGTCAAGCCAAATTTGAACATTCACTACACAACAAGGCTCATCTCGTTTACCACCCTATATCTAATCCCCACACAACTCATTTTGCACACATACATACATTTTTCAATAAGACTAGGGTTACAACTAAACATCATAATAATGACATGACACTTAATTCATCTACCATCTCACACCAAGGCCTACCAAAATCTATAACTATAACTATAGGTGTCTATTGACCCACCTAACCTGAGCCACCCAACTAGTACAGACTCAACCCATACCTAATCCAGTGGTCAACAACGGTTGTGCCCCTTTATAACCGACTTATGATGGGTATCCCTCTCTAATAACCAACTTAACCTGATCTAACCATGAAAAAAATTTTTGGCAAGGATCCACCAACTCTAATTCAAAACTCAATTAACTCTGATGGAGATCTGCTAGATCTAACAAGATCTCTACTAGATCTAGTGAGATCTCACCAAATTTTCCATGTATTAAGCTTGTCCATTCCCCTTCTCCACCATTGCTGATCTTGATTGAACCACCCACTACCTATGAAGAGACCGAACTGCCCGATATGCTACTCCTCCCAAGTCAACAAAGAGTTGATTTCCATGCACCTTATCAAATCTAGTCAAGCGTTGGTTGAATACAAACCTGGCCTGTACTGACCTGTGAACACCTCTACTGACCTGTGGACACCTCTATCTAAAACTTTATATTTAAAGTGTTGTTATGGATACTACAAAGTTTACTCCATAAAACTTACAAATTGATGTGACACAAATTAGGAAAAATCTATTCAAAGATTCATTCATTATGTTGTTAAAGTCCACCAATGGCTCATATGTGAGATGTTAAGCAAATTAAATGTTATTGTGAAATTGTAATGACCATTTGTTGTAACTCTAACTTTATTTTATACAAGTAATATGTTTGTGTAATGAGCTGATTAATTAAAATTGCTGTTAAAAAATATAATATTATTTTACAAATATTATTGAAGATATGATAATAATTGATAGTTTTTAGACCCCTTAAAAACACAATTGGATTAACCTAGGTAATTAGCCAAGTTGTTACTTAGTCCAAATTCCAAATCTAGGTTATCACAATCAAACAATCATATCATGCAAAGCAGCGGAAAGATAAATAACACAAAGATATGATCACCCAAGAAACCAAACCGGTAAAAACCTGGGGAGGATTTAACCTAGCTATCCTCAAGGTAAACCTGAATCCACTATCTTGAAACAATCGAAGTTCATACAATAAGACTTACAAGCCCTCACGCTCGACTTCTTATTACTACCCACCAGTAGAACTTACTGATACGACCACGTGCAAACTCTAAATGCACGGACTCCTTCTTTCTTGGATTCACCACTAGATACAAGCACACCTACTTGTGTTTCTTTAAGTTTCAATGGCAGCAACTGAATCGATCATCAAGGTGTAGATAATATCTCCTCCTTGAAAACCCTAAGTTTGTGTAAAGGAAAGCTCCTCTAGATCTCACAAGAGATTTACACAAACAGCAATATGAGCAACACTAAAACGTGGCTAGGGTTTGCCTTTTATACCTAGGGCAAATTAGAAAACCCTAAACGTTTTAAACAAACTAGGGCTGAGTTGAAATTCTGCAAAAAAACGCCTCTAACCCGATTTTCGATTGATCGAGCCTAAGCTTCGATCGATCGAACCAAGCCGAGAAGCTTAAATGGTTCCTGCATCAGCTTATTCCAACTTTGAGCAAGTCTAAACACAACTAAACATATTGTTTTGATCATGGTTTGCCAACAATACACATTAGAGTTCTAAATACATAAAATCCTAAGTCTTTAAAACCTAACAAACTCCCCCTTTGGCAATCCGTGACAAAACATAACTAGAAGCTCAAAGTTTACAAAGAAAAGCCCTTTACAAAAGTAATGCTCATAAAAATAAATCCAATCCTAACTACTATCCATCAGTTGCAAGTGTAGACAGCAGCTCAATTGAATCAACCTGTAATTTTCCTGAAACACTAAACAAAACGCATAACCGCATGTATGGAAAATACAAGTAAACAAAATAAATTCTTAATTTCAAACAACACACAATAAAAACATATATCAATGAAAAACTCATAAATATAAAAAAAAAATAATAATAATAATAAGAAGTTGAAAACAAGAAACATATAAAGCAATAAAAGTAACTCCCCCTAACATGAATATCCCAACAAAAGTATGGCAAGAGCTAAAAAAGATAAAATACAATGTGAAGCACCTAGATACAATCTAAACTCCACAAACTCCAACTAACAAAAAATACTCTCCCCTTGAAGACAAAACTCTACAAGTGCTCAAAATATGTACTCCCCCTTTTTATGAAGGAATGCCAAAGGGCAATCAAAATCCATCATCAAAAGGGAGGTGGCAGTGAAGAACGTCTAAACTATGCCAACTTTGTGCGCAAAGCACGGATCTCATCGAGCACGTCCACCAAAATCTATCCATGAGCCGCCTAAACAGTCAAGACATGATCCAATGTACATCGAATGTCTGAATCATCTGAAGTAGTCGGTGGAGGAACATCAGCATCAACAACAGTAGCACCAGACGTCTCAGCAGCATCAGTACCTGTAAAAGAGGGAGGAGGGGGAACAGCACCAGAAGGCGCACCTCTAGGACGCGTAGGATCAACTCTCAAGTGAGCAGCCCTCTGCCTAAGAAAGGTGGCATCTATGGGAGCAACAACATGAACAGGCTCACTAGAAGGGAAACCATCTAGATAAGAAATAACAAAATCCTATGAATGAAAATAGGATGGATAAGCGCATGCCCTACGATAGAACTCCTATGAACCTCGTTCAAAGAACGAAGGAACAGATGTGGGAAACTGATAGACGCACCAGAAACAAAAGCATACAAAAACACACATCGCTCTAGAGGGATGGTGTGGAGATAAGAAATAGGCCACAAAGAATGACATGCTATCTAAAAGAAAAGATAAGCAGTCTTGGTAAGTTCAGCAGACATGATCCGAGGATCAGAACCCCATTGGATAGAAGACCCAGTGATGTATGACATGACAACATCTAAGGGTGGAGACTCATCATAAGGATAGTCAGGCTCCCTAACGACCGAAACCCCAAGAGCTTCAGCCACTACCCGAGGAGCAATGGTGAACTCAATACCTCATATCCAACTCCTAACAAAGGTGTTGGAATCATAGACGTGGTAAGAGAGATTCGAGAAGAACTCTCTAATCAGGGCGGTCGGGGGTGGATGATCTATCTCTAATAGGGACAACCAACCTCTAGACTCAAAGTTAGCCCTAATGGCAGGATCAATATCATCTAAAACCACAGAACGCTCAGCCCAAATCTTACGCTTACAATTCAGTTTCTCAAAGGCCTCTCTGCTTTTGTCATTCCTAAACACCTCACTCCTAGAGGGAGACTCAAAGGAAGTGGAGGGGGTCCAATTGGCTCTAGTTTTCCTAGGCATGGTGCTAGGATAAGGACCAAGACACAAAGCAAAAAAAAAAAAAAAAAAAAACCAAGGGCAGATTGCAAGTTAGCACAAAAAAATAGAACAAAAATCTATATGATGCATGAACAAATTAAATGTAGTGATGCATGGCCTAATGCAGTGCAATTAAGTTCAAGTTCACAAATTTGGCTTGAGCATAGAGTTTCTAACAAAAACCCCAAAATATTGAAAAACCACTTGACCAATTTGTAATAAATTGACGAATTGATCTTTACATAAGATAGATTACATAAAACAATGGTCAATTACATCACTTCAACAAGCCATGTTTGACACAACTGAAAAATAGTTTTTTTTTAAAAAAAAAACTTCTCATACGACTTTCGATTGATCGAAGTATTAGGTTCAATCGATCGAAACAAACAAAGGCTCACCTAAATTTTTAGAACCAATTTCGATTGATCGAAAAACAGACTCAATCAATCGAAACAGACAGAGACTCACAAATTTTTTTGAGAAAACACAGTTTTTGAAAAAGTTTTGGAAACAACTCAAAGCATTGAAATTGAGGAACAAAATGCATGAGCATGTGATGATATGATTTTCAAAAACAAGGATTAAAGCCCAATTTTCCCAAAAATAAAATTTCCTACATTCTCCATAAATTTTCAAGCATCAAATCAGTTTTACACAAAAACCAAAGTATTTGCAAACTTGGTTGGTCAGACCAAAGACACACACAATAACATGTACAATGTTTAGCAAAGAGTAACTTGTGTAGTGTGTGCAACTAGCAAAAGCTTGAAAAACATGTGAGGTGATATGTAAATAGAAATCAATCACAATTTCTACAAAATTCATCACATAGAATTTGAAAGAGACTATCACCAAAAGAGTTACATCATATAACTCCCACATCTCCTAGATCATAAGCTTGCAATCATGTAAGTTTCTTGATTTTGCCTCATATTGTACACACAAATTTTAATTATTCGGAAACTTATTAAAATAGCCGGGATAATGTACACACCAATTTTATTTGATAGATTTAATCATTAAATTCAATAATGTACACACCAATTTTAGCATTTAAACCGAGGCTACACCTTATGTTCTTTTTGTGTATGTGCTACACTTTCTCGAGCACAAAATCTTACGATATGCACTAAGGTGTTCATGATTGGCTAGTGAACAATGGTGAGATGGTTATTTATGCCTTTCTCTAAAGGTTCAAGTCCGATAGTCAAAGACATGTGACTTCAAGATCAAGACAAAGTGATCAAAACCATAAACATCTTTCCCACACAACATGCACTACAAAGCTTCAACTAGTAAAGTGTAATAAGTAAGTTCATCAAAGCTAAACAAGGTACAAAAGACATGTTATGTGAAAATAAATTGACCAATCTTGTTCTCAAAAACCATGAAAATAGTGCAAAACACAATTTGGATCCTTTTGCTTCCCTTTTTTATTTTTTTTAAAAAAACACCTAGAATAAAATGCATGAATGTTATGCAATGCAAATCCTAGAAACAAAGAAAACAAAAAACCAAAAAACAAAAGGTCACAAAGGGTAGAGCAACGAAGCACAAGGACCATGTCAGAAAGACTCAATTAGTTCGAGTCTTTTGCATCCAAAACCTTTTAGATGCACCATGAGCATTGAAGTTCTTATTCACATGGGAATGATAACCAACTCTAGGATTGGAATAAAGATTTAAAGCCTTTACCAATTCACCATAGAGTACCATAGGATCTTGTGCTTGAGGCACGGTTACTTTTGGTTTGTTTGCTTTCTTAGCAGCTTGCAGCTTGTAATAGTTTGGACGAATGTGTCCAGACTTTCCACAAAAATGACAAACCCATGCAGGTTTATCATGTGACTTGTCCTTAGAAAGGGTAGGCTGCTTAGGTTTAGACTCTTTCAGATCAACCCTAATCTTCCTAGATGGTGAAACTTCTATGGGTTTGACAACCTCACTCACAGGGGGTTTGACAGTTTCACACACAATCTCACTCACATAAGGATCAGAAGAAGATGAAGGAACAAAATTTGTGGAATGGGGAGCAAACACAGAGATGCTTTCAACAAAACCTAATCTAGATTTGTCAGAATGAGACTTTTGAACACTCAGGATTTGATCAAGTTTAAGCAGATCTAGTAACAGATAAATCAAGTTCCAAAGATTTAACTTTATCAAGCAATAGCATATTCTTAGTTTTCACATTATTCAAAAGTTCATTTGCATCAAACAGTTTTACAAGCAAATTCTTCTTATCAAGCTCAAGAGATTCAATTTTCTTCAGACCAAGTTCAACATTCATAGCATCCTTTGCAGCAACTTTGCAAAGTTTATTGTAGGCCTCTTGAAGATCTACATCCTCAGAGAGTTCCTCATCAGAAGGGTTCTCTTCAGCAGATATGCTTTCATTGATTACAGCAGTAGCAGTGAAAGCAATGAAGTTTCCATCCTCATCACAATCAGACTCATCATTAGAAACTTCACCATCACTAAGGGTTACAGCCATAGCCTTACCCTTAGACTTCAAATAGATAGGACATTCTAATTTTATGTGACCATACCCTTGACATCCAAAACACTGAGGACCCATAGAATTATTTGAAGATTGACCTACTTTTTCTCTAGGTTTATCATTATTGTTAACCTTAGTGGGATCATTCTTCCTAAAGTTTCTAGGTTCAGTAATGTTCGTACCTCTTGCCTTTCTGTTACTATTCCTGAGAAAGTTTCTAAAATTCTTGGCAAGGTAAGCAATCTCTGTAGCAGAGAGCTCATCATCAAATCCACCAATCTCAACATCATCAACTGACTTAAGAGCCATTGATTTGGATTTGCTAATTTTGGGTAGGTCCAACTCATAAGATTGAAGTGATCCTACAAGTTCATCAACAGGGATGGAGTCCACATCCTTGATTTCAGTGATAGCGGTCACCTTGGGTCTAAAGTCTTCAGTTAACGATCTAAGAATCTTCCTAACAATATTAGGTTGATCATAGATTTTACCCAAGTTAAAAGCAGAATTAACAATATCATTGAGTTTAGCATAGAATTCATCAAAAGATTCATCATCAGACATCCTAATGCTTTCAAATTTAGAAGTTAACTGCTGCAATTTGTTGATTTTGACAGCCTTTGTGCCTTCATGCATAGTCTGGAGGATATTCCAAGCAGTATGAGCAACCTTAACATTAGAGATTCTCTTAAATTCCACCATAGAAACAGCATTAAAGATAGCATTTATAGTCTTGCTATTGAACGCGGCTGCTTGTTTTTAAGAAGTTTGCAACTCACTAACAAGAGTAGTGGGCTTCTCCCATCCGTATTCAATGGAGTTCCAGACTCTCTCATCAATCGATTTCAAGAATGCTTTCATCCTTACTTTCCAATAAGTATAATTATTCCCATCAAAATGAGGAGGAATAACAAGAGAGTTTCTGTATTCCATGACAACAGGGGTCAAGGATCAGCTCAGTGATCAAAAGATCAACAACAAGAGATCAACCCGCTCTGATACCACTTGATAGTTTTTAGACTCCTTAAAAACACAATTGAATTAACCTAGGTAATTAGCCAAGTTGTTACTTAGTCCAAATTCCAAATCTAAGTTATCACAATCAAGCAATCATATCATGCAAAGCAGTGGAAAGATAAATAACACAAAGATATGATCACCCAGGAAACCAAACCGGTAAAAACCTGGGGAGGATTTAACCTAGCTATCCTTAAGGTAAATCTGAATCCACTATCTTGAAAGAATCGAAGTTCATACAATAATACTTACAAGCCCCCACGCTCGACTTCTTATTGCTACCCACCAGTAGAACTTACTGACACGACCACGTGCAAGCTTTGAATCCACGGACTCCTTCTTTCTTAGATTCACCACCAGATATAAGCACACCTACTTGTGTTTCTTTAAGTTCCAATGGCAGCAACTGAATTGATCATCAAGGTGTAAATAATATCTCCTCCTTGAAAACCCTAAGTTTGTGTAAAGAAAAGCTCCTCTAGATCTCATAAGAGAATTTACACAAACAGCAATATGAGCAACACTAAAACGTGGCTAGGGTTTGGCTTTTATACCTAGGGCAAATTAGAAAACCCTAAACGTTTTAAACAAACTAGGGCTGAATTGGAATTCTGCAGAAAAACGCCTCTGACCCAATTTTCAATTGATCGAGCCTAAGCTTCGATCGATCGAACCAGGTCGAGAAGCTTAAATGGTTCCTGCATCAGCTTATTCCAACTTTACATAAACGAACCAACTTTGAGCAAGTCTAAACACGACTAAACATATTGTTTTGATCATGGTTTGCCAACAATACACATTAGAGTTCTAAATACATAAAATCCTAAGTCTTTAAAACCTAACAATAATTAATGAGCTACTTGATACTCTAAACTAACTATCATCATAAATACATATATTGAGTCATGCCAAGACGATATGTAGTGTGAAAGCATATAAAAATACAAAATTATGATAAATTATTAAAATAAAAATTTTTATTTAGAACTTCTCGAAAAAAATTTGTAATTTATATAATTTGAGTTGGCCGGAATAGAAGTTTAAATTTCTTTAAAAATTTTAAATAATAGATTTTAAAATTTACAATTTCTTGGAATAGAATTTTAATTTTTTGAAAATTGAGTAATAGATTCTTAGCTATATTAAATTATCCTAACAATTAATTAGATAAATATAATTTTAATTGGAGTAAATAATGTTATTTCTTAAAACTTAGGTAACAGAGTTTTCATTATATGAAACTATAATAACAATAAATAAGATAAACTAATTAACAAATAAATGAGAATGTAGTGAGTCACTTGTAGTTGTGTAGACACCCATTTTTGCAACTATCATTTAACCTCACATGCATTGCATCATGCACCACATTGCATATCATATCACTGGGAAAAAATTTAATTTTTGATCGTTTGATTTCTAATTTCATTGCATGATATGAATTTTTAATTCTAACAGGCCTATTTTTAGTTTAATTTAAATTACATGATATGTCATAATGCTCTTGGTTGAGTATAGATTCTACGGTAAAGTTGCATGCACTTGATTTAATCCAGAGAAAAAGCATTAGTTGATTCCTTGCTAAGTTGGTAAAAATTGATTAATTAATTGAATATATTTGGAATTAATATTCTGAACTTGAGAACCAAGAAAGTCCGAGAAAAAAAAAATTGTAGAAATTTGGAGGAAATCAAAACACCACTAAAACAAAAGATGACGAACCAAAAAAGAAAATATACGGGAAAGATTTGGACCAAGATCGGATCAGCACTTGGGCCAGATCTCCTAGATTTCCTTCCTTTTCTGCTTAGGCTTGCTCCCCTCTCAATTTGACTTTGAGACCTACATTTTTCATTCAAAAAATCTAATTTTCATAACTCCCACATTTCCTAGAAACTCATCGGTAACCCTTAGCCTTCAGTATAAATACCCCTATCCAATATCAAACCACCAAAGCACACCAAATTTCAAATCCATACCCCAAAATTTTAGAGAAAAATGAAAATTGCTCTCTCTCTCTCTCTCTCTCTCTCTCTCTCTCTCTCTCTCTCTCTCTCTCTCTCTCTCTCTCTCTCTCTCTCTCTCTCTCTCTCTCTAGAGTTAATAGTAGGAAGGTTCATTTGGTGTCTTGGACCTCCTAATCTCAATTCACTAGAAAGGATAGCTTGGTCCTTCTGGTCTTAAGCTACCAATTTCCTATTCATGAATTTTTTTTGCTTAGACTGCTAAGGAGTGCCCATGCATGCAAGTAATGTTTCTAACCTCCTCTTTTTAATTATGCTCTAACTTTTAGATTCAAGCATGCTTTACTTTTGTTGTTCTTCATATGTTCTTGGTTACTAGCATGTTAATTCTAGGTAGTCATGGCAACAAGCAGGTTTGGGGCGGGTTTCCCATTTCCCACCTCCACTCCACTTCTGCTTCAGGGCGGGTTTCTCCCCGCCTCATTCTAGTAGGTACCCGCGGGTGCTCACGGGTACCTTTCCCACCACACTCAAATTTTATATATATATAATTTATTAAAATTTTATTTTGAATGCATTAAATTAAAACTAAAGAACATTAAAATAAATAAATAAATAAGATCTAACATTACAAAACCTTATCAAAGTATAACAATACAACAATTCAAGTAATAAGAAATACAAAAATAATTAAAACATAGCAATACAATAATTAAAAAATATAAATAATGTAATTATTAAAACATAAAAGTATAAATTCAATAATACAATATAAAAAACATCATAAATTTAAAATTAGAAGGCTAAAAACACACACACACACACACACACACATATGTCTTATAAAAACCTATAAAAATATTTTTTAATTATTTAAATATAAATAGGGCAAGAGTGGGGGAAAATATTAACCCCCATCCCCGCCCCATTTGTTATGCGGGGCAGGTAAAGCCTATCCATTAAGGGTGGGTGAGGCAGGTACTGACGGGTGTGGGTTTAAATTGCCACCCCTAAATCTAAGTTCTTTTTAGCCTTTGCATGTTTTAGGGCTTTTCAATTCAAAAATCATGTTCATAGATTAGGGTTTATTAGATCACACACATATTCACTATGTCTTTCAATTCTTCCAATCTACCTTTGTATGCCTAGAATCGGGTTTCATCATACTCATGAATGTTGTTTTAATCTTCGCAATCACATGTTCTTTAATAAAATAAACTAATTGTTTGATGTGATATGATCATTGGTCACTCAAATCTAAAAAAACTGGTTTTACCAAGTAAGTTGAGTGTCTAACACTTTCCCAATCTTGTAACCTCCGAATTTAGATGAAGCAAAGCTATGTATTTTTGTTTTCTTATTGTATCTAGGGCCAAAGATTTGTAGTTTTTTTGTTATTATCAAGAGATGTACAATTTGAATTCATCAATGAGAAAATACACTTTTCAACTTTTTATTTTCTTATTTTTCAAATTAATTAAGCGGCAACTTCATTGTAAAAACCTTAACCTAGGAGGGTAGAAAATGTCAGTAGAACCTTCACTCTTGAGAGGCACCAATACAACTCTACTCATTCATGTGAGTTACGCCAAAACCTATTCTAAAAGGTTTGGGCCAGGAGCATGGTCTCTCACAAATAGAGAGAAGGTAGCTACTTGGTGTAACCATAGTTTCTAGAACCCTACTTTTAACATAGTCACTTTACGTAACCATGATTTCTATATCTTCATTTTTATTGCATAGTATATGATGTTTTACAAATTTTATAAAGCAACAAGTCTAGAGGCACAAAAAAAAAATCATAAATCATAACTATGGAACAAATCGATATTGACAGGTGAAAAGAAAAAACTGATGTTAATTGTGGACTTAAAAAAAATTGGTAAAAATTTATCAACTCTACTGTTATAAAAAATATTTTAAAAGTATTATGTCTATAGCATCACTCTTAGATAAACAAGCTTGCCTATCTAAAATGAACCAATACACTGTACTTTTTTTGAAAACGCAAGGCAAACAAGCCTAAACCTAAGTGCTTATCTAAAGTGAAAAAGGATTTCATCCCAAACAAAATAAAATCTCACATAAACTCATAAAGGAAGGAATGCTCTAGAAGTCATAAGATGTCATTTATTTATCACAAAACCTTCATTTTATTTCATTACTTCTTCTCTAAGATTCCACCGCCAATAATGCTTAAGAAAACTATTTAATTACTTTGTCATATTTACCAAAATATCCTGCAATTACAGTGGCAAAACCTATCATTTGCATGCTTATATATATTATATAAGGATTATGGAACCAACTTTCTCATTTCTCAAATTGCACACACAACCACCCCTCTCCTAATTTGGCAACAAATAAAAAGAAAATAGTACTAATTAAGGCTATGCCAAGTGTCAAAGTTAACTTATAAAGAAGGAAAAGCTAACTTATAAATAGTTAAAAAAAAAGTTAGCCAAGAGTCTTATAGCTTAATTTGTTGGTATACTTTTTAATATTTTTAACGAAAATGTCTAGTGTTAAAATCCTTTTATCCCATTATAACTATTGAATTATAAAAAATAATTTTAAAAAATAAATAAATAAATAAAAGAGGAATGGTAAAGAGTTCAAAATTCTATTTGATTTCAAAAGCAATTAAAAAATAAAAAGGGAGAGAAGTGTATCAACGGATAAGCACACTCACCTATAGTGCATATTGTTTGCATGATGGTTGTCTAAAAAACAGTGACTCTCTATAGTATAAATAGTAGTAACGTTCTAGAGAGACATTATGTGAGTGTGTGCACTTTTATTAGAGAAGATGCTTCCAGGTTACTCGTCTCTATCTTTCTCTTGGATTTGTTTGGATGCTTAGAATATTTCATTGGGATTCCTTGGAAATGAACACGAATTATATATATTATATATATGGGTCGTATCTCTCTGCTGACTCTGCATCTCTCTCTCTCTCTCTCTCTGAAATTGAAGTTGATAATATTTGCTTTCAATATAAGGGTCGCAACTCGCAAGAGCAATATTTGCTCTCTATGAAATTAACTTTGTATGGATAGGTCTTTCTCTTGCAAGAGCAAATACCAGAACATAAGCTATTCTTGATTTGTTAGAACTGTAAGATTTTTATCACTAACATACCTTTTTTTCTTTCCATCGATAGGTGCAGAACTCAAAACCCGCTTCCAGAATCTCGACTCCATGGATCGGCTTCTTCGTTTTCTCATCTTTATCTCCCTCATCTTCACCCTTACCATTTCCACTTCTGTACAAGCTAGCAACGCCGCAACCAATTGCACTACTATTGACTGTGGCAAGAATTTCGAGTTGACAAGGACACCTAATGATGTATGTGAATCATGTGTGTTAACGTATATTATGTTATGGGCTTTAGGCCCAACTAGGTTACTTGTATAGCACACTTGTACTTGTACTACACTTTACTTGTACCGCACACATAGGTCTCCTATATTAAGGCACTGATGTATATTCTTTAATTTATGAAATACAATACAATCATTCAGTATTTCTAATATGGTATCAGAGCCATTGCTCTAACCTTCTTGTGTCTTGCAGTCCTGTCTTTGTTGGTGTTTTCCGTTGCCTCGACTTCTTCGGTCAGGAAACCTTTTTTTTTGTGCCCTCAGAGGTGCCAAGGTTGAATCTTCACCGTCAGAAGCTCAATCACCGCCACCAAGATCACTGCCTCCGTCAGGTCTTCCACATCAGACCTCCGATTAAGACATAAGAAATATCAACGTGTAGATTTTCAACCGATCTACACATAGCCGCCGGAATCATCATCATCTGACATATCACGCGCCGCCACGCGCCAGTCAAAGATTCGGCTGCTTTTCCACGCGCCATCTGTGTTGCTTCGATCATCTCACCGCCGCAGTCATCGGATTCGTCTTGCTCCGATCTACATCACCGGCGAAGAATCAGCATCATCAGGTGTGCCACGTGCCCTCACGCGCCGACAGAAGTTTCGGCGAAGATTGGACCATGCGCTCACGCGCCTCACGCGCCGCTGGGTTATCTGCTGACGTCATCTCTGCCACGTCATCATCTACGTCAGCCCTAGCTGACGTCATCCGATAACGTCATCTTGCTGACGTCATCACTGGAGTTGACCTTTGACCGTTGACTTTGATCGTTGACTGTTGACTTTTCTACAGAGTTGACTTTTTGCAGTCCAGGTGCTCCTTACCCAGTTTTTCGCGTAGATTTCGTTTTTGCAGTCTATTTTTGCATATTTTGCTTCAAAATGAAGAATAAGGACAAGTCTTCTTCCTTTTGCAACAATCGTCGCCGACAATCCAACAAACGTTTTTGCAATTTTTGCAAACGTTTTGGCCATAATATTGAGACGTGCTATCAACGCAACAAATCAGTTGTTTCCATTTCTACTACTACTGTTGCTAACACTGAGAGTGTCCAACCTATGGCTCCCGTCTCTGCAAAGTCTCAGTCTTCTGGATCCACTTTCACCATTTCCAGAGATGACCTTATAAATATCATCGCCAATGTCATTCGTATGGTTGGTAATGCATCTTATTCCTCTTCTCTCTCAGCTTTATCTGGTATGTCTCCTACCTCTTGGCTTATGGATTTTGCTTGTTGCAATCACATGACACCTCACTCGTCCTTATTTTCTGACCTTAAACCTGCACCGCACCCTCTTAATATTCGCACAGCAAATGGTTCCACAATGTCTGGTCATAATATAGGTTCCATTGCGACCTCCAATCTCTCGGTTCCTGGAGTCTTTAATGTTCCTGACCTTTCTTATAATTTGTTTTCTGTTAGACAATTAGCTGAGTTGGGTTATCGCATTATCTTTGATTATTCTGGGTGTATTGTGCAGGATCTGAGGACGGGACGGGAGCTTGGGACTGGTCCTAGAGTTGGGCGTATGTTTCCCGTGGACAACCTTCGTCTTCCACTTGTTGCTCCTGTTTCTGTTGCTGCAGCTGCTACAGCTTCTTCAATTCCTTCCCTTGCACTTTGGCATGCTCGACTTGGTCATACATCTTCCTCTCGGGTACAACAATTAGCTTCTAGAGGTTTGTTAGGTTCAGTGTCTACAAAAAATTTTGATTGTGTTTCGTGCCAATTAGGAAAACAACCAGCTTTGCCTTTCAATACTAGTGAATCAATATCCACTGATATCTTTGACCTTATTCATTCTGATGTTTGGGGCCCTTCCTCTGTCTCTAGTATTGGTGGGTCTCGATATTTTGTTGTCTTTGTTGATGATTACTCTCGCTATAGCTGGATTTTTAATATGAAACATCGTTCTGAATTATTGCAAGTATATTCTAATTTTTCAAAAATGGTTGAAACTCAGTTTTCCAAACGCATCAAAATTTTTCGATCTAATAATGCTCTTGAATATACTCAATATGCTTTCCAAGCTGTTTTGTATTCCTATGGCACTGTTCATCAACTAACTTGTCCAGGTACCTCTCAGCAAAATGGTAGAGCCGAACGGAAACTTCGTCATATTCTTGACACTGTTCGTGCTCTCCTTCTCTCTACCAAAGTTCCTGCTCCTTTTTGGGGCGAAGCTGCTCTTCATGCTGTTCATGTTATTAATCGCATTCCGAGTCCGGTTATCCAAAATCAAACTCCATATGAGCGCCTTTTTGGGTCATCTCCAGACTATCACCACCTTCGCTCCTTTGGTTCTGCTTGTTTCGTTCTTCTTCAGCCACATGAGCATAACAAACTTGAGCCTCGGTCAAGGCTTTGTTGTTTTCTTGGCTATGGCGAAACTCAAAAGGGGTATCGGTGTTATGACCCTGTCTCTCATCATTTTCGTGTTTCCCGCAATGTTGTCTTTTGGGAACATCGCCTCTTTGTCGAGCTCTCTCACTTTTGTGCCTCCCTATCTTCCTCCTCTGTTTTAGATCTTTTTCCAGATGAGGCACATATTCCTTCTGTAGCTGCTCCTGATCCTCCTGTAGTTGCTTCTGATTCTCTTGTAGACTTCTCTGTCCAACCACCAGATATCACTGATCCCTTTCCTAGTTCACCCTTTAATGAACAGGTGGAAGATGAACAGGTTGAAGACGAGCTACCCAACCCCAACCCTGAGCTTGGGTCCCCTGCTCCTGCTCCGCCTGAAGATCTTGCACAAGACATTCCACCTCGTCACTCAACTCGAGTAAGATCTATTCCTGCACATTTACTTGACTATCACTGTTACACTGCTCTTGCTACACTACATGAGCCTCACACCTATCGTGAGACTTCCACTGACCCTTTATGGCAGATTGCAATGAAAGAGGAACTTGATGCATTATCTAAAAATCATACTTGGGATTTGGTGACACTCCCTCCCGAGAAATCTGTGGTTGGTTGTAAGTGGATCTACAAGATTAAGACTCGCTCTGATGGGTCCATTGAGCGCTACAAAGCTCGTCTTGTTGCAAAAGGTTTTACGCAGGAGTATGGGATTGATTATGAAGAGACCTTTGCTCCGGTTGCTCGTATCTCATCTGTCCGTGCCCTCTTAGCTGTTGCTGCTGCCCGTAAATGGGATCATTTTCAGATGGATGTCAAAAATGCATTCCTTAATGGGGATTTAAATGAAGAAGTTTATATGTAACCTCCTCCTGGTCTCTCTGTTGACTCAAACAAGGTTTGTTACCTTCGACGTGCACTTTATGGTCTTAAACAAGCTCCACGAGCTTGGTTTGCCAAATTCAGCTCTACCATCTCTCATTTGGGTTACATGGCCAGTCATTATGATTCTGCCTTATTTCTTCGTCGCACTGACAAAGACACTATTTTACTTCTCCTGTATGTGGATGATATGATCATAACTGGTGATGACCTCAGTGGCATTCAAGAACTCAAAGGTTTTCTCAGTCAGCAATTTGAGATGAAAGATCTTGGACATCTCAGCTACTTCTTGGGTCTTGAAATCACTCATTCTACAGATGGACTTTATCTTACTCAAGCTAAGTATGCTTCTGAACTCTTGTCTCGAGCTGGCCTCACTGATAGCAAGACTGTTAACACTCCAGTTGAGCTTAATGCGCATCTGACTCCCTCAGGGGGGAAACCATTGTCTAATCCCTCTCTTTACAGACGATTGGTTGGCAGCCTAGTTTATCTCACAATTACTCGTCCAGACATCTCCTATGCTGTTCATTAGGTGAGTCAGTATCTGTCTGCTCCACGATCAACTCACTATGCTGCTGTTCTGCGCATTCTTCGATACTTGAAGGGCACCCTCTTCCATGGCCTTTTCTACTCAGCTCAATCTCCTCTTGTACTC
Organism: Quercus engelmannii; assembly: GCA_029955605.1. Taxonomy (NCBI): domain Eukaryota; kingdom Viridiplantae; phylum Streptophyta; class Magnoliopsida; order Fagales; family Fagaceae; genus Quercus; species Quercus engelmannii. The sequence goes on along the minus strand of JARPSG010000003.1, from coordinate 4,019,592 downwards.
CGTGCATTCTCTGATGCTGATTGGGCAGGAGATCCCACTAATCGCAGGTCCACTACAGGTTATTGCTTTCTCCTTGTTTCTTCTTTGATTTCTTGGCGAAGTAAGAAACAAACCTTTGTGGCCCGCTCTAGTACTGAAGCAGAATATCGTGCCCTTGCTGATACCACATCTGAGCTCCTTTGGCTATGATGGCTTCTTAAGGATTTAGGTGTGTCCACATCCTCTGCTACTCCCCTTTATTGTGACAACCAGAGTGCCATTCATATTGCTCACAATGATGTCTTCTATGAACGGACTAAACACATCGAGATTGATTGTCATTTTATTCGTTATCATCTTGTCCATGGTGCTCTCAAGCTTTTCTCTGTCTCCTCCAAAGATCAACTTGCAGATATTTTCACCAAGTCACTTCCTAAGGGACGCACTCGTGATTTGGTTGACAACCTCAAGCTGGTCTCACATCCACCTTGAGTTTGAGGGGGGCTGTTAACGTATATTATGTTATGGGCTTTAGGCCCAACTAGGTTACTTGTATAGCACACTTGTACTTGTACTACACTTTACTTGTACCGCACACATAGATCTCCTATATTAAGGCACTGATGTATATTCTTTAATTTATGAAATACAATACAATCATTCAGTATTTCTAACAATGTGAAAGCACCCATGGAGTCTGTGCAACTAACAGCCATGGTGATTTCGTTTGCCTTTGTAATGGAGCGAAGCATCGGTATCACTGTAATGGTCCAACTTAGTATTATAGGGTTCTTGCAAGTTACTTCTGAACCCTGCATGTCACATGCATGGATATATTTAGAAGGTCCTGTTGTGTTTTAATAGAGGTGTATTGGGTAATGGGTTCATGTGTCCATGCACTCTCCTTAAAGTGTGTACACAATGGGTGATTAATTAATCGATACTGGTAGGGCTTCTATTGTGTTAATTAAGCTGCTAGCTCTGTTTTTTGTTTTCTTTTTTTTACCCCTCTTCTTTTGTTGTTTGAATTGAATTTTTATTTTTTTTAAATGCTAAAACACAAATTTCATTAAGGGGTGAAGTTTCATCAAATTGAGGCATGTAAATTATACGAATTAAAATAATTATTTCCCGTAACTTCGCACCCATTTGGTACAGACTGTAAAGTTTAATATTTTATTTTTAAGTTTTCAAAAAATATAGTTGTTTGACTTTGACTTTGATCCAAAATTTTTTTTTTTTTTAAATTACTGTAGGTTTAGCTGTAACGGGTGAAGTTTAAAATTTTATATATAACTGTTTGAAACCTCTTTATCAATGAACCCATAAGGTTTTTGAAAAGAAAAATTGGAAAACACAACATTTGTCTTTCCTTTACTTTACCCCATTCTTCAATTTGATCCTGATAGAACAAATTCTTGAAGTTTATAAAATAATAATCTAACTGGCACACGTGAGAATGGATATAATGTAGAGGAGATCTCTACTAAGCACCCATGACTAAATAGTTAAAGGCCCGTTTGGTAACCCATTTTAAGCAACATTTTGCGCATTTTAAACACATTTATACACATTTTCACACACTTTTTTACCCACATGTATATCAAAAACACCCAAACAACATTACTTAAACTCCTTTACCAAACACCCCCTAAAGCACTCAACTCATCAATGGTTAAGTCAGTTCAATTCGTACTAAATGACACCAATAGGAAAAATAACTATGCAGAATTACTGAGCTACGTGGAATTATAGTGGCAAGTGGGATGAGAACGTGACGATTTTAGTCTAAAGTGAAGTAAAGATCCAATTAGATCTTTGTAAATAAATAAAGGTTTCAATCACTACTTTCAAAACTCTAGACGCAAAATAGGTAACTGAGACAAACTTTAAGGAATATGTTTTGTGTTTGCCCTAATTAAAAAAAAAAAAAGGTTAATGTTGCATAAAAATTACATGCAAGCTATTACCAAATGCAATTGACATGAAAAATAATAATAATAATAATAATAATAATTTACCTTCTAGACTTGAATTTGCTAAGCAATTTTCTATTCTAGTTTACTTGATTAGAAAATATTGAAAAAATACAGCGACATAAAAAAATAAAAATAAAGAAAAAGGACCAAACTCTAAATCATTTTACACACTTTGAAGATTTGATTACAACTTTCGCATTTCTAGAAACCGAATTGAAAAATGGACCAAACTTTGAGGACAATACCTGTTTGCTAAACAAAATGAAACTTGTAACGTATTTTTAAGCCCAAAAATTACCAAATGTCTCAAGGCCCATTTCACACCAAGGGTTGGGTGGGCCTGTGGCACTCTTTTTTGGTTCTTTTTCCTTTTTTTTTTAATGTATCATACTTCAACATGGGATTAGTGAATCTCGATAGGGGTGGAATTAGCTCAGATTAAAACTCAATAATCCTTTTAAGCCCGAGAATGAAATACTCGGTTAGCTAGTATAAAAACTCAATCATCCTGCTAAGCCCTAGAATGAAATGTCAAGTTTAAGGAAAATATGTTGCTCTTTAGTAGTTTTTACTTGGTACCTCTTAAAGGTTGTCACATTTCATCTTAATTTTTATGTTAAGAAATATAATAAAAGCTTCCCTGGTCACTCCAGCACGAGTCAGTCCCACCCATCTCACAGCATGTGAAGCACACAACTGCATGAATGAACCACTCCATGGAGTTGATACATGCTAGGTGACTTTACCCATATGTTTCCAGCCTTCTCTCATTTTGAATCCAGGGTTTGATAGCAAGGTTTACAATGTCAACTATAAACCGTGATTGCCAGTCCATTAGCTGGACTTATCATGTAGACTAAACCATGTTTGCCTGGTCCATAATATTGGATTCATCCGTGAAGCTAAAGACATTTCAAGTACCAAAGTCCATACTATGGGATAGAGGAAATATTTTATCCAAACAAAAGAAAATTCCAACCCTTGCGCTTAGTAGTGTGTGTATATATATATATACATCTTATTTTACAGGAAAATGCATATGGCACATCAGCAGTCCCATTAACAACAAAAGTTGCAAATAAATTGTCCGTTAGGGTTTTTAGACCCCTTGGTTGATTTTAGATGGAATTAATCAATTTCAAATAATTAACCAGTTATGAATTCAGATTGATTTCAAGTTAATTGTCATAGATCAAATATATCACCAATAATGCAATAAAACAATTGTAAAGTCTATATTTTTAGATTGGCAACCATGAACAAATTTAACCTTTTAAAACTTAGTTTGTCTAGTTGTTTAGTGTTGAAATATTTAGTTAAACAAGACAAATGAAGTTTAAAACAGATGAAGACTCAAGAAATCAAAAAAATTGAACTGTAGATAAGATTCACTTATCTCGATTGATAGAGATGCACATCTCAACCGATCAAGTTTCGTGCATATTGCAGATCTGATTTTTCTTCTCAACCATTTGATCTAGGGTTTTGATGGATCTTAAGTATATATAAATACAAACCCTAGAGCACATTTTTATTAATTCAAGAGGGCAATGTTCCGTACACAGATCTAGAGATTTTCCATATCCTTTTAGAGCTATAGTTGGAAACCTTGTGCAAAAAAACAAATCCAATTATAAAGCAAAGTTGCTACATTTAGTCAACCACAGTTGCAAATCTAAATCTTAGAATGGAGATCTCAAAGACACAAATTAGAGTGTTTTTGTGCAAAAATTTCACAATAGAAGAGTTCGTGAATTCGGAGTTACGTGTGTTCATGATCAATAAGTACTACTTGAGGTAATAGTAGATTTAGGGTTAAGTTTATTGTATAAATTTCAATTCTATTAGTGAAATGTTTCCTTGAAAATTGTTTAGATTAAATCTTTCCCACGTTTTTTTACTTTGGAACCACAGTTTCAAAAGTTTTATTGGGTCATCATTCTTGGTGTTCATGTGATCTATGCTTGTTTGATATGTTAATCATTTTAATCAAGATCAGCATTAATCTAATTAATTATTTGGTTAAAAGTTGAATGAATCTGAGACAATTGGGGTCTAAAACCCTAACAACGTACAATAAATCCAACGGAAGTTACAAAAGACAACAATATGGTGGTGACCCAAGAAAACTTGTGAAACTATGGTTTCACATTGGAGAGGATTTAACCTAAACAATCCTCAAGGTAACATACCATTAATAGAATTGAAGTTTGTACAATAAACTAAACCCTAAATCTACTATTACCTCATGTAATACTTACTGGCGTGACCATACGTAGTTTTGAATCCACAAACTCTTCTATAATGCTCTATTGCATACAAACTCCCATGCTTATGACTCTAAGATCCACTCTTAAAAGATTTTAATTAGCAACTATGGTTAACTGACTACACACAAACTTTCTTGTTTGTAACTCTAAGAAATCTGAAAGTTCAATAACGTGTATAAACACCTTTGAACGTTTAGACCCCTAAAATACAACTTAACCAATTCAAGCAATATGTCAAACAACTAATGTGCGGAAACTTAACATATGCTATAATATGAAAATGGTTAAAAACTATCTAAGCCAAAACAAAACATAATCCACAGCAGATAATAAAAAGGCAAAGATAGAGAGGAAGGAATATGCAAACACAAAGACAACACGCGAAGATGTTATCGAAGAGGAAACCGAAGCCCTCGGCGTAAAACCTCTCCGCCGCCCTCCAAGCGGTAAACAATCCACTAGAAAATACAGTTGGGATACATGGACAGCTGAAAGTTCAAAAACGTGTAAAAACACCTTTGAACGTTTAGACCCCCCAAATTACAACTTAATCAATTCAAGCAATATGTCAAACAACTAGTGTGCGGAAACTTAACATATGCTATCATACGAAATTGATTAAATACTATCTAAGCCATAACAGATTAAAATCCACAGCAGATAAATGAAAAGGCAAAGATAGAGAGGAAGGAAGATGCAAACACAAAGACAACACGCGATGTGTTATCGAAGAGGAAACCGAAGCCCTCGGCGTAAAACCTCTCCGCCGCCCCCCAAGCGGTAAGCAATCCACTAGAAAATACAGTTGGGATACAAGGACAGCAATAGACCCTCCAAGCCTAATCTACCCAGTGCACCTAAGCCCTCCAAGCTTCTTGCTCCAACGAGGTTGCGCCGAACCTTTTTCTTTTCTAGCTTCCCGGATTCCGCTAATAGACCGTAGCATCAACCAATGAAGATTGGTTCCTTCCTAACTGCTTCCCAGAAATCCAAACAGCTGTCTCACAGTGATGATGATGGTGAGAATCAGGTTTGGTATAATGCCTCTCAAGGATTTGACAATGGAGAGGAAGAGAGTTGAGGAATTTGAAGAGACTCTAAGGTAGAGATTGTGGGTGAAACAATTTGGTTTTTCTTTAGGGTTTCTCTCTCAAAATTCTCTCTGGAAGCTCTCTTTCAATCGTGGGTAAAAGGGGTATTTATACTGGAGTGGGAGAGGAATGTGAAACGTCAGGTTTTACAAAACAGGGGTGGCTCGCGGCTTGACCTCGCGGCTTGACCAAGTCGCGAGATCCAGTCGCGAGATAACCGTATGGCCAGTTATCCTGTTTTGTCCTGTAGTGCTCCAGCTAGCATGACTGTTCATCTTCCAGCATGCTTGGCACGTGTGCTGCTTCTGGCGGCTTGCAGCCGCGAGTCACCCGCGAGTCCCTGCCGCGAGTCTCTGTTTTCTTGCACACTCTTGAGCAATCTTCACTCTATCTCACTCACTACCCTTACATCAAACCCACCTAAATACAGGGTTACTAAATGCTGAATTACAAGCAAATTTGGCACGGAATAAAGCCAATTAGATGGTTGAATAAATTCAACCTTACAACAGCAATAGACCCTCCAAGCCTAATCTACCCAGTGCACCTAAGCCCTCCAAGCTTCTTGCTCCAACGAGGTTGCACCGAACCTTTTTCTTTTCTAGCTTCCCAGATTCTGCTACTAGACCGTAGCATCAACCAATGAAGATTGGTTCCTTCCTAACTGCTTCCCAGAAATCCAAACAGTTGTCTCACAGTGATGATAATGGTGAGAACCAGGTTTGGTATAATGCCTCTCAAGGATTTGACAATGGAGAGGAAGAGAGTTGAGGAATTTGAAGAGACTCTAAGGTATAGATTGTGGGTGAATCAATTTTGTTTTTCTTCAGGGTTTCTCTCTAAAAAATCTCTCTAGAAGCTCTCTTTCAATCGTGGGTAAAAGGGGTATTTATACTGGAGTGGGAGAGGAATGTGAAACGTCAGGTTTTACAAAACAGGGGTGGCTCGCGGCTTGACCTCGCGGCTTGACCAAGTCGCGAGATCCAGTCGCGAGATAACCGTATGGCCAGTTGTCCTGTTTTGTCCTGTAGTGCTCCAGCTAGCATGATTGTTCATCTTCCAGCATGCTTGGCACGTGTGCTGCGTCTGGCGGCTTGCAGCCGCGAGTCACCCGCGAGCCCCAGCCGTGAGTCTCTGTTTTCTTGCACACTCTTGAGCAATCTTCACTCTCTCTCACTCACTTCCCTTACATCAAACCCACCTAAATACAGGGTTACTAAATGCTGAATTACAAGAAAATTTGGCACGGAATAAAGCCAATTAGATGGTTGAATAAATTCAACCTTACAATCTCCCCCTTTGGCTATTTCGTGACGAAACCCTAAAACAGACTCTAGACTTAACATGTGAGTTGGAAACAGTTGAACAAAACTCACTCACACCTAACTCTAGAAGCTGTGAAGCATTTGAATCATATGGACATAATACTCCTGAAACACAACAATACACCATGATCATTGTAAGCAGAAAATTATAAATGCATATGAAACAGGCAATATGTGATCAAGCAAAGATGGAGTAAAGAAATAAACCATGGCTTCATCAACCAAGTGAACACCACAAGGTAGTGATCACAGTGCTCATTCACACTTGGAATGAATACAAGGACACACAAGTTAACAAGCACAAGGCAAGACACTTGTATGTTCAACACTCAACCAATGCATAGTACACAAGGTATATGCATCTAGGAACAATCCTACAAGGGCACAAGAGTGACAGTACATAAACCAAAATGCAAGACATTTAGATTAAAGTACTGATTTCAACATAGCATAAAGGCTGCAATAAGCAAGGTACAAACCATAAAGCCTACAAACTATGCATAAAACATTAACCGTAAAAGCTTACAAAAGCACATGGGCACAAACACAAAACATCCTGAATAACATCATCAAAATATATTAAAGTTTAAACCAAGAGTATAGGTTAACAGTTAGAAACAACTATACACCAAAAACACAGTGTATAAAACCCATATAAACAGTAAATAGTCCAACAAACATAAACCTAAACCTATAAGTTTAGAGGATAAGACTATAAAACAAAAGTATGACAAAAGTATGTGTGTACTCCCCCTATCACTATGCACACTTCCCTTTGAAACTTTCTCCCCCTTATTGAATGCTCTCCCCCTTTTTGGTACGAATAGCTAAAGGCTCTCGTCCAACTTTTGTTGAATACCATCTAGCTGATTCTCCATAGTCTCGAGACGCATTTGGACATGGTTGTTTGTGGAGTAGAGAAGTGCCACAAGCTCATCAATGCGTTTCTGAATATGCTCAAGTACACTGCCGACTCTATCAGTATGAGGAGCAGTTTGTGCTTGCGGAATACTAGCCGGTGAAGCTTCAGGAACAGCACCTGAAGTAGATACGGTATGTGCAGGTGTCTCTGATTCAGGCGCAGATGGAGTAACCGGAGAGATGTGAGCACTCCTTGGTGATTTAGAGGAGTGACTTCTGCTAGCTTGAAGAGTGAACAAGGAAATAGGACGTTGACGAGTCAACATTTTTCCATCTGCAGGAGGAATAATGCCTTCACGAAGAATGAGCTTCATGATGAGACTGCAAAATGGAATAATTCCTCGAGTTGCAGTTCGACACGCGGTCTTCCTCAAGGTGTAGTAGATGTGAGCACATATATCAATGGGGGCTCCTGTAATAAGGTCACAAAGGAATAGAGCTCTCCCAAGATTGATGAATGTAGTGTTGGACAGTGGGTAGAGATTGGTGAACATGATCAACTTCAGTGTGGTCAGCTCTAGTGCAAACTTTGCGCTGCTGATCGATGTTCCTGCACTGGATACTTCATGATCGAATCCTAGGATTTGTAGAATTTCTCCAACTTCTGGAGTTCATTCATCGTAAGGTGTTAGATTCACATTCTAAGGTATGGTGATGCCGAGAACATCTGCGATGGAGTCTGGGGAAACGCTAAACTCTGTTCCTCTGACCCAGAAAATGAGTTGAACTCCAAGATTAGTTGCATTGGAGAAGCATTCTTTGACCAGCTCATCCATTGGATCATCAAAGTTCCCGAACAAGTTTGCCCAATCACGTTTCTCAAAGATTCGAGGGATAAAAGTGGTCCCTAAGGTGTTAAACTCTACCACCCGTTCCACTATAGTAGTTGACTTGTCAAAAATGTTTGAGTAGACGTGTGAGTTAAGCGGAAGTCTGAACCTATCCTCCTTGGGGTCTTGAGATGCCTGAGATGATAGTCGAGTCCTTTTAGCAACTGGTGTTGCCGGTTCGTCAGCAACAATGTCTTTACCCCTGGAAGATCGACGAGACATCTGCAAGAGAACAGGTCCACAGCAAAGAACCAAACAACAGTACCACACAAGATAAATGTCAACAAGATTCAGTGAAAAAAAAAAATTCAATACATAAATACAAACTGAAGATAGTGCAGACCCAACCAAACTTCCAACAATACAAAGGAGCACAAAAAGACAGGTGCAACAAAATGGTGATAGTGCACAAAGGCAGAGATAGACAAAACAACTAACAAAACTGTCAATGAGACAGGTTATCATGACCATGATATGCAAACAGATACAACATTCGAACATTTAGAGCAAATATCATAAAACACTCCACAAGAGATATGAACATGGGAAAATATTTCAACATGAAGTAACAAATCATCCAAACTAGAGCACATGGTTGAGAGAAACTCAGTAACCAATACCGAAATCCAACATCAATACTCAAGCAAGTGAAATGAGCAAGTCAAATGATCCCCAAACCCATTTAAGAAAAGATTTTCAGACTCAACAACAGGCAAATATCAGAACAATGAAAAACACATTGTGACCACTCAACATGAAAATAGATGAGAACAATAGCAAACATAACAGGCCATACCCATCACACAAAGAGAGAAATGTTTCGAACACAATATCAATCCAAACGGTAAAAGAAATATCCATGAAATAGGTAAAATGAGATTGAGAAATCAAAACCCATACCTTTTCTTGATGATTTGGACAGGAAATGAAGTACCAATGAGATTTGAAAATGGATTCACGGAGTGTTTGGGAAGGAGATAGTTTAGAGAGAAGATGAACAGTCACAAATGTTCGAGGGAAAACTGAAAAAGATTTAAAAACTGCTCCTATTTCTGCCAAACACGCGTTTTTCGCAACATGATTAAGTCGCCACACAGTCACCAGTTCAAGCCGCCAAACACTCAAGGACAAAAATTTGAAAAAATTTTCTAAGTGTTTTTCGCGACTGGAAGGTCTACCCGCGAGTGAGTTGCGAGCTGAGCCGCGAAAATCTCTGAGTAACCCTTGCGACTGGACTTTCCACTCGCGAACAAGTCGCCAAAAATGACCCGCGAAGACGCGACTGAGGCTCGTGACTTGACATACCCGTGACTTAGCCGCCAAAACAGGGCAAAACTGGATTTTTGAAATTTTCAGATTTTTCAAACAAAATACTTTCCAAAAACACCTAAAACACTCAAAAATATTTTTGTGCTTGATTTAACAAAGATTGAGCATGTGAAAACACATTTCATCAAGTACAATCACACAAATGAATATGGCATTTATTGAACATAAACTTGTGTGTTGTGTGTGGATATCAACAATGAGATAGTCCTTAGTCTAATGTGAAGCTTCAATGATCAATTCAACCAAGACATACACAATTAGCACTAGATCATGTGACCCATCTCAATTATAGAAGTATGTATATATGACCTCCCACAAAACTTGATAACATAATTTGGAGCTTTACATTTGACTCCACTTTTAATCATAACATTTGATCTTTTTGATCGTTTGAGGCAATCACCTCTCATTGTGAGAGTGATATTTGACATTTCACTTTAATGAACAAGCCTTTGGCTTTTTGAATAAACATTTTCTTTAGTATAAAGTCGCTTACCCTTTTTCCTAGTCGAATACTAGAATGTACGATAGGCTTTTGTAGCTCAATATCTCTTTTCATTTGGAGATTTACATTTGGTGAGCTCTTTTTAGCAAAACAAAAATAAAGAGTGGGAAGATATATAGACACAAGTCTATGCATGTCTCAAGATCAACATAACCATTCACTAATCATTCATGACAAGTTTGAAGATCTATTTACAACAATCACATAGATTTCAAGATTGTTCTCACAGTGATATGAGTGCATGAAACCAAGCAATGCTCGAAAATGCACAAAGCCATTAGCACAAAGGTACAAGGCAAAACAAGTTTTGAGACAAAAACTCAACAAAGTCAATCAAGCTTTTTGATTTTCTAATTTTTATGTGATTTTTGGATTTTTGACACAAGAAACAAAAAGATTGATAAGACAAAATTAAAAATATGCACAAGTAGACAAGCAAACAACCAACAGCAAAAACAGCAAGCAAAACAAACAAACATTGTCACAAAGCATAGGAAGTATTAATGCATGGACATGTTGTAATGCTTATGCATGAGTACCCTTTTTCACCCACACGTCACTTGCGTTTGGGGTGATTTCCTTATAGGATTGGGTACGGGAGTTAGGGCTTTCAAACCTTCATGAGAAGCTTTCCAAGCAGTTGGTGAATGCACCAATCATCTTCATCACGTTCATCATTCCGGGATCACCATTCTGATCTCTAGATTGATCACCTGCCCAAATTCTTCTATCATTTCTAGGTCCTCCTGACCTTTCAGGAGTTGCACTATTCTTTGCTCTCAGCTTTTGGCAATTTGGTCGAGTATGCCCTTGAAGTCCGCAATAATGACACACATAAGTCGCTCTAGGACCTCTTTGTGGTCGTGGGCGTGACTTGGCACGAGATTCAGACCTGCCCACAGATTGATTACGGGGATTCAGCATCCGTTGGTTCCCCACATTCTTCTTCTCCTCCACCTCGAGCTTCTCACCAGTAAGGTCAGCTACAACTGGATCTTTGGCCTTTACAAACTTCACTTCTTTAGTGACATTTCCAGATGAACCACTTCCTCCGGTATATCCCAATCCGGATTTTTCTGAAAGCTCTTTTGAGATGAGATAACATCATCTAGCTTCTTGGTGGTGACCCTCTCTATTTTAGCATTTGCTTGCACAATCTCATTCTCAAGAAATCTCACTTTTGTGTAAACTTCGGACAACTCACCATTCAGTGTTTCTATCTCACATTTGGCCTCCCTATATCGGATTAGGAGACTTTTGTAGTCCTCCTCAGCCTTCTTCATTTTTCTCACAGCAGCCTTGGCCACCCTTGTGTACTCACCCGACTTCTCCAAGAGTGAGTTATAATTCTCTTGAAGATTTGCTGTGCTTTCATCTTCTTCAGCATCTGATTCTTCAACAATTCCTAGTGATTCATCATCACTATGTTCTCCAAGGTCTCGTACAAGCAGATTCAACTCATCTGAAGACTCAACATTTGCAATAGTCATAAAAGCCGAATAGTTCCCCTCTCCATCACAGCTCTCTTCAGATTCTGAGTCAGACGACTCCTAGTCACTCAAAGTTGTGGCATACACTTTACCTTTCGATTTCAAATAATTCAGACAATCCTTCTTAAAGTGTCCATGCCCGTTACATTCGAAACAAGTGACACCTTGTGTGGGTTGGGATTCTTTTCCATCTTTCTTTTTGAATTCCCTTTTCTCCCTTCCAGAACTTTGGAATTTTCTTTTATCATCAAATTTGCCATTATTTTAGAATTTCAAGAACTTTCTGAAATTTTTGACAAGGTATGCAACATCTTTGTCAACCACATCTTCTCCCGATGAGTCTTGATCTTCCACCTTTTCATTAATGGTCTTTAGAGCAAGAGATTTACTCTTTCGTTGATTGGGCAGCGACATCTCATAAGTCTGCAGAAAACCAACCAGCTCCTGTACTTTGATGTCATCAAGGTCCTTGCTCTCTTCAATTGCTGTCACTTTAGCACGAAAACTTTCCGGCAATGATCGAAGGATCTTCCTTACAATCTTTGAATCCTCTGTTTTCCCCCCCAAGTTGAACTTACTGACAACCACCTCATTTAGCTTCCCGTAGAAAGAGTCAAAAGACTCATCCTCACTCATTTTGAGCTCCTCAAACCGAGTGGTCAGCATTTGTAACTTGGTGTCTTTCACTTTCTTCGTGCCTTCATAGGTGGTTTCCAAAATCTCCCATGCTTCTTTGGCAATGCTAATGTGAGAAATCCTGTGAAATTCATCTGGAGACACACCACAGAAAATAGCATTGAGTGCTTTACTGTTAGCATTAGATGCAGCAAGTGCAGCCTTATCCCAAGTGGACTTGGCTGCCTCAGCTCTGGTCCAACCAATCTCAACAGCATCCCAAACGGATTCATCAATAGAACACAGAAAAGCTCTCATGCGAACCTTCCAAAAAGCATAATTACTATCATCAAAATATGGAGGTGCATTTAGGGATTGAGACCTATCCATCTCAGAAAAGGGAGTCAAGGATCACACAATGGTAATGAAACCAATAGCAGTGTACCCGCTCTGATACCAATTGAAAGTTCAATAACGTGTATAAACACCTTTGAACGTTTAGACCCCCAAAATACAATTTAACCAATTCAAGCAATATGTCAAATAACTAGTGTGCGGAAACTTAACATATGCTATAATATGAAAATGGTTAAAAACTATCTAAGCCAAAACAAAACATAATCCACAGCAGATAATAAAAAGGCAAAGATAGAGAGGAAGGAAGATGCAAACACAAAGACAACTCGCGATGATGTTATCGAAGAGGAAACCGAAACCCTCGGCGTAAAACCTCTCCGCCGCCCTCCAAGCGGTAAACAATCCACTAGAAAATACAGTTGGGATACATGGACAGCAATAGATCCTCCAAGCCTAATCTACCCAGTGTACCTAAGCCCTTCAAGCTTCTTGCTCCAACGAGGTTGCGACGAACCTTTTTCTTTTCTAGCTTCCCGGATTTCGCTACTAGACCGTAGCATCAACCAATGAAGATTGGTTCCTTCCTAACTGCTTCCCAGAAATGCAAACAGTTGTCTCACAGTGATGATGATGGTGAGAACCAGGTTTGGTATAATGCCTCTCAAGGATTTGACAATGGAGAGGAAGAGAGTTGAGAAATTTGAAGAGACTCTAAGGTATAGATTGTGGGTGAATCAATCTTGTTTTTCTTTAGGATTTCTCTCTCAAAAATCTCTCTAGAAGCTCTCTTTCAATCGTGGGTAAAAGGGGTATTTATACTGGAGTGGGAGAGGAATGTGAAATGTCAGGTTTTACAAAACAGGGGTGGCTCGCGGCTTGACCTCGCGGCTTGACCAAGTCGCGAGATCCAGTCGCGAGATAACCGTATGGCCAGTTGTCCTGTTTTGTCCTGTAGTGCTCCAGCTAGCATGACTGTTCATCTTCCAGCATGCTTGGCACGTGTGCTGCGTCTGGCGGCTGGCTGCCGCGAGTCACCCGCGAGTCCCAGCCGCGAGTCACCCGCGAGTCCCAGCCGCGAGTCTCTGTTTTCTTGCACACTCTTGAGCAATCTTCACTCTCTCTCACTCACTTCCCTTACATCACACCCACCTAAATACATGGTTACTAAATGCTGAATTACAAGCAAATTTGGCACGGAATAAAGCCAATTAGATGGTTGAATAAATTCAACCTTACAATCTCCCCCTTTGGCTATTCCGTGACGAAACCCTAAAACAGACTCTAAACTTAACATGTGAGTTGGGAACAGTTGAACAAAACTCACTCACACCTAACTCTAGAAGCTGTGAAGCACTTGAATCATATGGACATAATACTGCTGAAACACAACAACACACCATGATCATTGTAAGCAGAAAATTATAATTGCATATGAAACAGGCAATATGTGATCAAGCAAAAATGGAGTGAAGAAACAAACCATGGCTTGATCAACCAAGTGAACACCACAAGGTAGTGATCACAGTGCTCATTCACACTTGGAATGAACACAAGGACACACAAGTTAACAAGCACAAGGCAAGACACTTGTATGTTCAACACTCAACCAATGCATAGTACACAGGGTATATGCATCTAGGAACAATCCTACAAGGGCACAAGAGTGACAGTACATAAACCAAAATGGAAGACATTTAGATTAAAGTACTGATTTCAACATAGCATAAAGGCTGCAATAAGCAAGGTACAAACCATAAAGCCTACAAACTATGCATAAAACATTAACCCTAAAAGCTTACAAAAGCACATGGTTAGAAACACAAAACATCCTGAATAACATCATCAAAATATATTAAAGTTTAAACCAAGAGTATAGGTTAACAGTTAGAAACAACTATACACCAAAAACACAGTGTATCAAACCCATATAAACAGTAAATAGTCCAACAAACATAAACCTAAACCTATAAGTTTAGAGGATAAGACTAAAAAACAAAAGTATGACAAAAGTATGTGTGTACTCATCCTATCACCATGCACACTTCCCTTTGAAACTTTTTCCCCCTTATTGAATGCTCTCCCCTTTTTTGGAACGAATAGCTAAAGGCTCTCGTCCAACTTTTGTGGAATAGCGTCTAACTGATTCTCCATAGTCTCGAGACGCATTTGGACATGGTTTTTTGTTGAGTAGAGAAGTGCCACAAGCTCATCAATGCGTTTCTGAATATGCTCAAGTACACTGCCGACTCTATCAGTATGAGAAGCAGTCTGTGCTTGCGGAATACTAGCCGGTGAAGCTTCAGGAACAGCACGTGAAGTAGATGTGGTATGTGCAGGTGTCTCTGATTCAGGGGCAGATGGAGTAACCGGAGAGATGTGAGCACTCCTTGGTGATTTAGAGGAGTGACTTCTGCTGGCTTGAAGAGTGAACAAGGAAATAGGACGTTGACGAGTCAACATTTTTCCATCTGCAGGAGGAATAATGCCTTCACGAAGAATGAGCTTCATGATGAGACTGCAAAATGGAATAATTCCTCGAGCTGCAGTTCGACACGCGATCTTCCTCAAGGTGTAGTAGATGTGAGCACATATATCAATGGGGGCTCCTGTAATAAGGTCACAAAGGAATAGAGCTCTCCCAAGATTGATGAATGTAGTGTTGGACAGTGGGTAGAGATTGGTGAACATGATCAACTTCAGTGTCGTCAGCTCTGGTGCAAACTTTGCGGTGCTGATGGATGTTCCTGCACTGGATACTTCATGATCGAATCCTAGGATTTGTAGAATTTCTCCAACTTTTGGAGTTCGTTCATCGTAAGGAGTTAGATTCACATTCTGAGGTCTGGTGATGCCGAGAAGATCTGCGATGGAGTCTGGGGAAACGCTAAACTCTGTTCCTCTGACCCAGAAAATGAGTTGAACTCCAACATCAGTTGCATTGGAGAAGCATTCTTTGACCAGCTCATCCATTGGATCATCAAAGTTCCCGAACAAGTTTGCCCAATCTCGTTTCTCAAAGATTCGAGGGATAAAAGTGGTCCCTAAGGTGTTAAACTCTACCACCCGTTCCACTATAGTAGTTGACTTGTCAAAAATGTTTGAGTAGACGTGTGGGTTAAGTGGAAGTCTGAACCTATCATCATTGGGGTCTTGAGATGCCTGAGATGATAGTCGAGTCCTTTTAGCAACTGGTGTTGCCGGTTCGTCAGCAACAATGTCTTTACCCCTGGAAGATCGACGAGACATCTGCAAGAGAACAGGCCCACAACAAAGAACCAAACAACAGTACCACACAAGATAAATGTCAACAAGATTCAGTGAAAAAAAATTTTCAATACATAAATACAAACTGAAGATAGTACAGACCCAACCAAACTTCCAGCAATACAAAGGAGCACAAAAAGACAGGTGCAACAAAATGGTGATAGTGCACAAAGGCATAGATAGACAAAACAAATAACAAAACTGTCAATGAGATAGGTTATCATGACCATGATATGCAAACAGATACAGCATTCGAACATTTAGAGCAGATATCATAAAACACTCCACAAGAGATATGAATATGGGAAAATATTTCAACATGAAGTAACAAATCATCCAAACTAGAGCACATGGTTGAGAGAAACTCAGTAACCAATACCGAAATCCAACATCAATACTCAAGCAAGTGAAATGAGCAAGTCAAATAAACACCAAACCCATTTAAGAAAAGATTTTCAGACTCAACAACAGGCAAATATCAGAACAATGAAAAACACATTGTGACCACTCAACATGAAAATAGATGATGTAAGGTTGAATTTATTCAACCATCTAATTGGCTTTATTCCGTGCCAAATTTGCTTGTAATTCAGCAGTTAGTAACCCTGTATTTAGGTGGGATTGATGTAAGGATAGTGAGTGAGATAGAGTGAAGTTTGCTCAAGAGTGTGCAAGAAAACAGAGACTCGCGGCTGGGACTCGCGGGTGGCTCGCGGCTTCAAGCCGCCAGAAGCAAGCTCACGTGCCAAGCATGCTGGAAGATGAACAGTCTGCTAGCTGGAGCACTACAGGACAAAACAGGACAACTGGCCATACGGTTATCTCGCAACTGGATCTCGTGACTCAGTCAAGCCGCGAGGTCAAGCCGCGAGTCACCCCTGTTTTGTAAAAACCTGACGTTTCACATTCCTCTCCACTCTAGTATAAATACCCCTATTACCCACGATTGAAAGAGAGCTTCCAGAGAGAATTTTGAGAGAGAAACCCTAAAGAAAAACCAGATTGTTTCACCCACAATCTCTACCTTAGAATCTCTTCAAATTCCTCAACTCTCTTCCTCTCCATTGTCAAATCCTTGAGAGGCATTATACCAAACCAGGTTCTCACCATCATCATCATTGTGAGACTGCTGTTTGGATTTCTGGGAAGCAGTTAGGAAGGAGCCAATCTTCATTGGTTGATGCTACGGTGTAGTAGCGGAATCCGGGAAGCTAGAAAAGAAAAAGGTTCGGCGCAACCTCGTTGGAGCAAGAAGCTTGGAGGGCTTAGGTGCACTGGGTAGATTAGGCTTGGAGGGTCTATTGCTGTCCTTGTATCCCAACTATATTTTCTAGTGGATTGATTACCTCTTAGAGGGCGGCGGAGAGGTTTTTCGCCGAGGGCTTCGGTTTCCTCTTCGATAACACATCGCGTGTTGTCTTTGTGTTTGCATCTTCCTTCCTCTATCTTTGCCTTTAAATTATCTGCTGTGGATTTTATTTTGTTATGGCTTAGATAGTATTTAATCAATTTCGTATGATAGCATATGTTAAGTTTCCGCACACTAGTTGTTTGACATATTGCTTGAATTGATTAAGTTGTTATTTGGGGGTCTAAACGTTCAAAGGTGTTTTGTACACGTTTTTGAACTTTCATTTGGTATCAGAGCGGGTACACTGGTTTTGGTTTCATTACCATTGTGTGATCCTTGACTCCCTTTTGAGATGGATAGGTCTCAATCCCTTAATGCACCTCCATATTTTGATGGAAGTAATTATGCTTTTTGGAAGGTTCGAATGAGAGCTTTTCTGTGTTCTATTGATGAATCCGTTTGGGATGCTGTTGAGATTGGTTGGACCAAACCAAAGGCAGCCAAATCCACATGGGATAAGGCAGCACTTGCTGCATCTAATGCTAACAGTAAAGCACTCAATGCTATTTTCTGTGGTGTGTCTCCAGATGAATTTCACAGGATTTCTCATATTACCGTGGCCAAAGAAGCATGGGAGATTCTGGAAACTACCTATGAAGGCACGAAGAAAGTGAAAGACACCAAGTTACAAATGCTGACCACTCGGTTTGAGGAGCTCAAAATGAGTGAGGATGAGTCTTTTGACTCTTTCTATGGGAAGTTAAATGAAGTGGTTGTCGGCAAGTTCAACTTGGGGGAGAAAACGGAGGACTCGAAGATTGTAAGGAAGATCCTTCGATCATTGCCGGAAAGTTTTCGAGCTAAAGTGACAGCAATTGAAGAGAGCAAGGACCTTGATGACATCAAAGTGCAAGAGCTGGTTGGTTCTCTGCAGACTTATGAGATGTCACTGCCCAATCAACGGAAGAGTAAATCTCTTGCTCTAAAGACCATTAATGAGAAGGTGGAAGATCAAGACTCATCGGGAGAAGATGTGATTGACAAAGATGTTGCATATCTTGTCAAAAATTTCAAAAAGTTTTTGAAATTCAAAAATAATGGCAAATTTGATGATAAAAGAAAATTTCAAAGTTCTGGAAGGGAGAAAAGGGAATTCAAAAGGAAAGATGGAAAAGAATCCCAACCTTCACAAGGTGTCACTTGTTTCGAATGTAACGGGCATGGACACTTCAAGAAGGAATGTCCGAATTATTTGAAATCGAAAGGTAAAGTGTATGCCACAACCTTGAGTGACTCGGATTCGTCTGACTCAGAATCTGAGGAGAGCTGTGATGGAGAGGGGAACTATTCGGCTTTTATGACTATTGCTCATGTTGAGTCTTCAGAGGAGCTGAATCTGCTTGTGCAAGACCTTGGAATACATAGTGATGATGAATCACTAAGACTTGTTGAAGAATCGGATGCTGAAGAAAATGGAAGCACAGCGAATCTTCAGGAGAACTATAACTCACTCTTGGAGAAGTCCGGGGAATACACAAGGGTGGCCAAGGCTGCTGTGAGAAAAATGAAGAAGGCTGAGGAGGACTACAAAAGTCTCCTAATCCGATATAGGGAGGCCAAATGTGAGATAGAAACTCTGAATGGAGAGTTGTCCGAAGCTTACACAAAAGTAAGATTTCTTGAGAGTGAGGTTGTGCAAGCAAATGCTAGAGTAGAGAGGGTCACCACCAAGAAGCTAGATGATGTTATCTCATCTCAAAAGAGCTTTTCAGACAAGTCCGGATTGGGATATACCGGAGGAGGTAGTTCGTCTGGAAAAATCAATAAAGAAGTGAAGTTCGTAAAGGCTGAAGCTCCAGTTGTAGCTAACCTTAGTGGTGAGAAGCTCGAGGTGGAGGAGAAGAAGAATTTGGTGAACCAACGGATGTTAAATCCTCGCAATCAGTTTGCAGGCAGATCTGAATCACGTGCCAAGTCACGTCCTCGACCACAAAGAGGTCCTAGAGGAACCTATGTGTGCCACTATTGCGGACTTCAAGGGCATACTCGACCAAATTGCCAAAAACTGAGAGCAAAGAATAGTGCAACTCCTCAAAGGTCTGGAGGACCTAGAAATGACAGAAGAATTTGGGCTGGAGATCAATCTAGAGATCAGAATGGTGATCCCGGAATGATGAACGTGATGAAGATGATTGGTGCATTCACCAACTGCTTAGAAAGCTTCTCACGAAGGTTTGAAAGCCCTAACTCCCGTACCCAATCCTATAAGGAAATCACCCCAAACGCAAGTGACGTGAGGGTGAATAAGGGTACTCATGCATAAGCATTACAACATGTCCATGCATTAATACTTCCTATGCTTTGTGACTATGTTTGTTTGTTTTGCTTGCTATTTTTTTGCGGTTTGATTGTTTGCTTGTCTACTTGTGAATATATTTAGTTTTGTCGTATCAATCTTTTTGTTTATTGTGTCAAAAATCCAAAAACCACATAAAAAATTAGAAAATCAAAAAGCTTGATTGACTTTGTTGAGTTCTTTTTTTGTCTCAAAACTTGTTTTGCCTTGTACCTTTGTGCTAATGGCTTTGTGCATTTTCGAGCATTGCTTGTTTTCATGCACCTATATCACTGTGGGAAAAATCTTGAAATCTTTGTGATTGTTGTAAATAGATCTTCAAACTTGTCATGAATGATTAGTGAATGGTTTTGTTGATCTTGAGACTTGCATAGACTTGTGTCTATATATCTTCCCACTCTTTATTTTTGTTTTGTTAAAAAGAGCTCACTAAATGCAAATCTCCAAATGAAAAGAGATATTGAGCTGCAAAAGTCTGTCGCACAATCTAGTATTTGACTAGGAAAAAGGGTAAGCGACCTTATATTGAAGTGAATGTTTATTCAAAAAGCCAAAGGCTTATTCCTTATAGTGAAATATCATATATCACTCTCACAATGAGAGGTGATTGACTCAAAAGATCAAAAAGATCAATTGTTATGATTGAAAGTGGAGTCAAATGTAAAGCTCCAAATCATGTTATCAAGTTTTGTGGGAGGTCATATATACATATTTCTATAATTGAGATGGGTCACATGATCTAGTGCTAATTGTGTATGCCTTGGTTGAATTGATCATTGAAGCTTCACATTAGACGAAGGACTATCTCATTGTTGATATCCACACACAACACACAAGTTTATGTTCAATAAATGCCATATTCATTTGTGTGATTGTACTTGATGAAATGTGTTTTCACATGCTCAATCTTTGTTAATTCAAGCACAAAAAGATTTTTGAGTGTTTTAGGTGTTTTTGGAAAGTATTTTGTTTGAAAAATCTGAAAATTTCAAAAGTCCAGTTTTGCCCTGTTTTGGCGGCTCAGTCGCGGGTATGTCAAGTCGCGAGCCTCAGTCGCACCTTCGCTGGTCATTTTTGGCGACTTGTTCGCGAGTGGAAGGTCCAGTCGCGAGGTTCACTCAGAGATTTTCGCAGCTCAGCTCGCGACTTACTCGCGGGTAGACCTTCCAGTCGCGAAAAACACTTAGAAAAATTGTCAAAATTTTGTTCTTGAGTGCTTTGGCGGCTTGAGCTGGCGACTGTTTGGCGACTTAATCCAGTCGCGAAAAACGCGTGTTTGGCAGAAACAAGAGCAGTTTTAAAACTTGTTTCAGTTTTCCCTCGAACATTTGTAACTGTTCATCTTCTCTCTAAAACTTCCTCCTTTCCAAACACTCTGTGAACCCATTTTCAAACCTCATTGGTGCTTCATTTCCTATTCAAATCATCAAGAAAAGGTAAGGGTTTTTGCTTTCTCAATCTCATTGTCACCTTTCCTGGTTACTCTTGTTGCTGTTTGGGTTGATATTGTGTACGAAATACGTATGAAATGTGAAATGGGTATGGCAGGTCTTGTTTGATATTGTTTTCATCTGTTTTCATGTTGAACGGTCAAAATGTGATTTTCATTGTTCTGATTTTTGCCTATTATTGAGTCTGAAAATCTTTTGTTAAATGGGTTTGGTGTCTATTTGACTTTCTCATTTCACTTGATTATGCATTGTGTCTGATAATGATATTGGGTGTTTTTGGGTGTTTGTATCTCAACCTTGTACTCTAATATGGTTGTTTGGGTTCTTCATGTTGAAATATTTTTCCTTGCTCACATCTCTGGTGGAGTATTTTGTGTTATCTGCTCTAATTGTTCGAATGTTGTATATGTTTGCATATCATGGTCTTGATAACCTGTCTCAGTGACAGTTGTTAGTTGTTTTGTCCAGCTATGTTTTTGTGCACTATCACCATTTTGCTGCACCTATCATTTTGTGCTCCTGTGTACTGTTGGTAGTTTGGTTGGGACTGCAATATCTCCAATTTGTGTTTAAATATTGAGATTTTGTTTACACTGAATCTTGTTGACATTCATCTTGTGTGGTATTGTTGTTTGGTTCTTTGCTGTGGGCTTGTTCTCTTGCAGATGTCTCGTCGATCTTCCAGGGGTAAAGACATTGTTGCTGATGAACCAGCAACACCAGTTGCCAAAAGGACACGTGAAAGTTCAAAAACGTGTAAAAACACCTTTGAACGTTTAGACCCCCAAATTAAAACTTAATCAATTCAAGCAATATGTCAAACAACAAGTGTGCGGAAACTTAACATATGCTATCATACGAAATTGATTAAATACTATCTAAGCCATAACAAAATAAAATCCACAGCAGATAATTTAAAGGCAAAGATAGAGGAAGGAAGATGCAAACACAAAGACAACACGCGATGTGTTATCGAAGAGGAAATCGAAGTCCTCGGCGAAAAACCTCTCCGCCGCCCTCCAAGCGGTAATCAATCCACTAGAAAATATAGTTGGGATACATGGACAGCAATAGACCCTCCAAGCCTAATCTACCCAGTGCACCTAAGCCCTCCAAGCTTCTTGCTCCAACGAGGTTGCGCCGAACCTTTTTCTTTTCTAGCTTCCCGGATTCCGCTACTACACCGTAGCATCAACCAATGAAGATTGGCTCCTTCCTAACTGCTTCCCAAAAATCCAAACGACTGTCTCACAATGAAGATGATGGTGAGAACCAGGTCTGGTATAATGCCTCTCAAGGATTTGACAATGGAGAGGAAGAGAGATGAGGAATTTGAAGAGATTCTAAGGTAGAGATTGTGGGTGAAACAATCTGGTTTTTCTTTAGGGTTTCTCTCTCAAAATTCTCTCTGGAAGCTCTCTTTCAATCGTGGGTAATAGGGGTATTTATACTGGAGTGGAGAGGAATGTGAAACGTCAGAATTCTACAAAACAGGGGTGGCTCGCGGCTTGACCTCGCGGCTTGACTGAGTCGCGAGATCCAGTCGCGAGATAACCGTATGGCCAGTTGTCCTGTTTTGTCCTGTAGTGCTCCAGCTAGCAGACTGTTCACCTTCCAGCATGCTTGGCACGTGAGGTTGCTTCTGGCGGCTTGAAGCCGCGAGTCACCCGCGAGACCCAGCCGCGAGACTCTGTTTTCTTGCACACTCTTGAGCAAACTTCACTCTATCTCACTCACTACCCTTACATCAAACCCACCTAAATACAGGGTTACTAAATGCTGAATTACAAGCAAATTTGACACGGAATAAAGCCAATTAGATGGTTGAATAAATTCAACCTTACAATCTCCCCCTTTGGCTATTCCGTGACAAAACCCTAAAACAGACTCTAGACTTAACATGTGAGTTGGGAACAGTTGAACAAAACTCACTCACACCTAACTCTAGAAGCTGTGAAGCACTTGAATCATATGAACATAATACTCCTGAAACACAACAATACACCATGATCATTGTAAGCAGAAAATTATAAAATGCATATGAAACAGGCAATATGTGATCAAGCAAAGATGGAGTTATTAAACAAACCATGGCTTGATCAACCAAGTGAACACCACAATGTAGTGATCACAGTGTTCATTCACACTTGGAATGAACACAAGGACATACAAGTTGACATGCACAGGGCAAGACACTTGTATGCTCAACACTCAACCAATGCATATCACACAAGGCATATGCATCTAGGAACAATCCTACAAGGGCACAAGAGTGACAGTACATAAACTAAAATGCATAACATTTAGATTAAAGTACTGATTTCAACATAGCATAAAGGCTGCATTAAGCAAGGTACATACCATAAAGCCTACAAACAATGCAATAAACATAAACCCTAAAAGCTTACATAAGCACATGGGTACAAACACAAACAACCTGAATAACAGTTTACAAAACAACGTAAAGAGAAAACTTAAGCTGAAGAAGAATGTAAAGACACTCCCCCTTAGGTAAAACTCCCCCTCTGATCATGCCTAGCTCTCCCCCTTTTTGTCATGGAATAGGCTAGTCATCCTCTTCCATCTTTCTTTGAATCTGATCCAATTGAGTCTGAAGAGAAGTAAACTTCATATCCCACCGAGTGCTGTGATGGTGTAGAGAGGCTGTGAGCCCAGACATCTTTGTATTCAACTCGTGAATAGAGGATACAATACGTTCAAGTTTCCCATCTAGGGAGAGAGAGCTAAACTGAGAGTCACTGTGAGATGCAGAAGTTTCTGGTTTGGCCCTCTTCCGACTATGTCCAATGCTCGCATTGAATGTGCGCATGTTGATTGGACTTGGTTTGGGCATAGGGGATTCATCAGCCAGTGGATAAACTCCCTTGAGCTTCAAGACCCGGGAAATTAGACTGCAAAAAGGAACGCATATCCGAGACTCATTGCGAAGAACCGTTTTGCGCAAAACATGAAAGATATGAGCACAGATGTCTATTTCCACATCAGAGATTAGATCATGAAGAAACAAAGCCCGTCCAAGGTTCATATACCCAGTGCTGGACAAAGGGTACAAATTGTGAAACATTACAATTGTAAGCACTCGAAGCTTTGGAGAGAGAGAGGAAACACTGATGGACTTGCCATTTGGCGAGAACTCCAAATCTGGACCAAGACTCTCTTTAAGAAGCTCCTCATCAGGGCAGAGATCATCGTAAACTGGCGAATGTCGGAAAATGGGTCTGTTGATGTGAAGAATTTCTGCCAGATATGCAGGAGAGACAGAAAAGCTCTTCTTCCGAACCCAGCACTTAAGTTCATCTCCTTCCACAATTGCGTTGGCATAAAACTCCTTTACCAACTCTTCATACGCGTCATCCGGATCAGAGAGAAGGTAATTCCAATCCTTGTGAGCGAACCATTTTGGAATGTCAGTGTCATGAAGTGATGACTGATCCAAAGCTCTCTCTAGTAATGGTGTGGCATGAAGAAAGAAATTCTCATACGACTGATAGGCTGCATATGATCTGAACCTGTCGGGATCGAATCTCCTCGATGAAGAACGAGTCCCTCTTGGTTGAGGTGAGAAATCATCAACATCTATGACTGGTTCCTTCCCTTTGGAACTACCTCCTTTTACAGCAGCTTTCTTAAATGGTGACATGACCAGTCTGCAATATGAACAAGGAAAAGGACAGAACACAATCCAACAAGCTTTATTAGCAGAGGGTTAGTGGAAATATAGGGACAATGAAGAAACCCTAATATCCTGATGAAAATGGTCAGACGAAATCAATGAGGGACACAGAAGGCCCAAATTGAACTGCACAGAATCAGCTGAAAACGGACCCACATTCAACAACATATCAACAGGAAACCACACAGGACCATAGTGAAACACGACATCAACAGCAAATCAGACACAAAAGAGCAAACCCTAGCTAAGCACATGATGAAGAACACAAAAACCATCCAAAATAAACCAGCTCAAAAATGGAAACACAAGATTCCATAAGCGAAGCATGGACAAAGAGAAATAGTGTAGCTAGAAACCCATCACAAAAGCACAAACAAATGTGAAAAATCCAGAGGGAAAACCATAACAACAAGTAAAATAGAGTTCAGGACAGAAATATCATACCTGTTAGTCGACGATTTTGATCTGAAAGGAGGCACACAATGGAGATCGAAAATGGAGACACGGAGTGATGGGTAAGAGCAAATGAAGAAGACAATGAACAGTCACAAAAAGATCGAGGGAAAAACAAAAAGTTTAAAAACTGCCCTTCTTTCTGTAAAACACGCGTTTTTCGCGACTGGATTAAGTCGCCACACAGTCGCCAGATGAAGCCGCCAAAGTACACAAGAACAAAAATTTGAAAAAATATTCTAAGTGTTTTTCGCGACTGGAAGGTCTACCCGCGAGTAAGTCGCGAGCTGAGCCACGAAAATCTCTGAGTGAACCTCGCGACTGGACCTTCCACCCGCGAACAAGTCGCCAAAGATGACCAGCGAAGGTGCGACTGAGGCTCGCGACTTGACATACCCGCGACTGAGCCGCCAAAACAGGGCAAAACTGGGTTTTTGAATTTGCAGAATTTTCAAGCAAAATACTTTCCAAAAACACCTAAAACACTCAAAAAACTTTTTGTGCTTGAATTAACAAAGATTGAGCATGTGAAAACACATTTCATCAAGTACAATCACACAAATGAATATGGCATTTATTGAACATAAACTTGTGTGTTGTGTGTGAATATCAACCATGAGATAGTCCGTCGTCTAATGTGAAGCTTCAATGATCAATTCAACCAAGGCATACACAATTAGCACTAGATCATGTGACCCATCTCAATTATAGAAATATGTATATATGACCTCCCACATAAACTTGATAACATGATTTGGAGCTTTACATTTGACTCCACTTTCAATCAACACAATTGATCTTTTTGATCTTTTTCGAGACAATCACCTCTCATTGTGAGAGTGATAGATGATATTTCACTGTAAGGAATACGCCTTTGGCGTTTTGAATAAACATTCATTTCAACATAAGGTCGCTTACCCTTTTTCCTAGTCAAATACTAGAATGTGCGACAGGCTTTTGCAGCTCAATATCTCTTTTCATTTGGAGATTTACATTTGGTGAGCTCTTTTTAACAAAACAAAAATAAAGAGTGGGAAGATATATATACACAAGTCTATGCAAGTCTCAAGATCAACACAACCATTCACTAATCATTCATGACAAGTTTGAAGATCTATTTACAACAATCACAAAGATTTCAAGATTTTTCCCACAGAGATATAAGTGCATGAAAACAAGTAATGTTCGAAAATGCACAAAGCCATTAGCACAAAGGTACAAGGCAAAACAAGTTTTGTGACAAAAGACTCAATAAAGTCAATCAAGCTTTTTGATTTTCTGTTTTTTATGTGATTTTTGGATTTTTGACATAAAAGAAGAAAAGTGATTCAACAATCAAAGAGAGAACCAACAAAATTAACAGAAGGACAAACAACCACTAAACATATTACACAAAGGGTTAACAAGGAAGTGTGTGCCACATCACAAGCAATTATATCAAATTAGAAATATGTGAAGCACACAGCACACAAGAGAGTCAAGGAATTGTACCGACACCAATGGTCTTACGGAGTGATTCAAACCGTGGACCATCGAGAGGCTTGGTGAAGATGTCCGCCTTTTGATTGTCGGTGTGTATGAACTCAAGACACACAACTCTTTCCTCTACCAAATCCCGAATGAAATGGTAGCGTATCTCTATGTGTTTAGACTTAGAGTGCTGAACAGGATTCTTGGAAAGATTGATGGCACTGGTGTTGTCACAGAAGACACACATCGTTTCTTAAGGAATTCCATAATCATGAAGTAGTTTCTTCATCCAAAGAAGCTGAGTGCAGCAACTTCCAGCAGCGATGTATTCTGCTTCTGCAGTAGATAGAGACACTGAATTCTGCTTCTTGCTCATCCATGAAACAAGATTGTTACCAAGATAAAAACAGCCGCCTGAAGTGCTTTTCCGATCATCTACACTTCCAGCCCAGTCAGCATCTGAATACCCAGCAAGACAATCATTTGAGTCTTTTGAATACCACAGACCATAATTTGCAGTACCATTCACATATCGAATGATTCGCTTAGCAGCAGTCAGATGAGATTCCTTCGGATTAGCTTGGTACCTGGCACAAACGCCCACACTAAAAGCAATGTCTGGTCTGCTGGCTGTAAGGTAGAGCAAACTCCCTATAATGCTCCTATACAATGTAGGGCTTACTTCAACTCCCGACAAATCCACATTCAGTTTAGTGGAAGAGCTCATGGGGGTGGAGGCATGTTTTTTGGATTCTAGACCAAACTTCTTGACAATGTTTCTGGCATACTTTTCTTGAGAAACAAAAATACCCTCCTTCTGTTGTTTGACTTGAAGACCCAAGAAAAATGTGAGCTCCCCCACCATACTCATCTCGAACTCCTTCTTCATCTCTTCAGAAAATTCAGTAGCACGATCTTCGATGGTTGCCCCAAACACTATGTCATCTACATAGACTTGTGCCACAAGGAGATAACCTTCATCATTTTTGACAAACAGAGTTCGATCTGCATACCCTCTCTTGAAACCTCTGTCTAGAAGATACTGTGTAAGACGATCGTACCAGGCTCTAGGCGCTTGTTTTAATCCATAAAGGGCTTTCTTCAATCTTAGTACATGATCTGGAAAATGAGGATCTTCAAATCCTTTTGGTTGCTCAACAAATACTTCTTCATTTAGATATCCATTCAGAAACGCGCACTTTACATCCATTTGATAAAGTTTGAAATTCAAGATGCACGCAATGGACATGAGGATGCGAATGGATTCGAGTCTTGCCACCGGAGCAAACGATTCATCAAAATCCACTCCTTCAACTTGAGTGTATCCTTGAGCTACTAACCGAGATTTGTTTCGGATTATCTCTCCATCTTCATCAGTTTTGTTCTTAAAAATCCATTTTGTCCCTATAACATGAATGTTCTCAGGCCGTGGAGCAAGTTCCCACACATCATTCCTCACAAACTGATTCAGCTCTTCATGCATTGACTCAACCCAATTCTCATCTTGAAGAGCCTCTTCAACCCTTTTTGGTTCAAACTGTGCAAGATAGCAGTGATATGTTACATGATTTGCTAGCAGAATGTTTCCTTTCCTGAGGCGAAGACCGTCATCAAGAGATCCTATGATGTTACTTTCCGGATGATTCTTGATAACTCTTGAAGATGGCCTTTTTGAAGTGGAAACTTCCTCACTGCGAGAGATAGGAGGATGAACTTCAGGAGGAGTAAGAGGGCTTGAGGTTCTAGACATCGATCTCGTTTCCATTCTTTGATTGATTGGAGTCGATTCTACTTCTGGTATAGGTTCTTCACCTTCTATATCCAAAGCTTCTACCTCAACATCTGTCTCTTTGGTGCTCGGCCCTTCTACATCATCAATCATTTCCACCTTAGGTAAGGCATCATCAATCTTGACATTTATGGACTCCATCACAGTCTTTGTTCTCTTGTTAAACACTCTATACGCTCGACTTGTAGTAGAGTAGCCAAGAAAAATACCCTCATCACTTCTCGCATCAAACTTCCCAAGATTCTCTCGATCATTCAAGATATAGCATTTACTTCCAAACACCCAGAAATACTTCACTTTTGGCTTCTTTCCATTCCATATCTCATAGGCAGTCTTCTTTGTACCAACTCGAAAGAAAATCCTGTTGCCAATGTGACACGAGGTGTTGACAGCTTCTCCCCAAAATTTTTGAGGTATTTGCTTGTTAAGCAACATGACTCTTGCCATCTCCTGAATCACACGATTTTTTCTTTCTACCACTCCATTTTGTTGTGGAGTTTTGGGAGCTGAAAATTCTCTCTTAATTCCATTCTTTTCACAGAAGGACTCGAATCTTGCATTCTCAAATTCCCTCCCATGATCACTCCTAACTTTGGCTATCGGAATCCCTTTTTCATTTTGTAGTTTCTTGCACAGAATCTCCAACCTCTCACAAGCTTCTGATTTTTCTCTAAGGAATTCAACCCAAGTGTATCTTGAGTAGTCGTCCACAATAACCATAATGTATCTCTTTCCCCCTAGGCTTTCAGTTTTGGTAGGCCCCATTAGATCAACATGAAGTAACTCCAAGCACCGAGAGGTGGCTATCACATTCACCTTGTGATGACTTGCCTTAGTTTGCTTCCCCATTTGACACGCACCACAAACGGTCTTCTTCACTTTTCCAAACTTAGGAAGTCCCTCGACTGCTTCTAGTTTGGAGACTTTTGATACTTGTTTGAAGTTGGCATGCCCAAATCTATGATGCCACAGCTCCAACATATCCACACGAGCACTTCTACATGATATGGGTGCCGTGGGAACTATTCCATAACAGTTATCTGTAGTCCGATTTCCTTCCAATACCTGAATCCCCTCTTCATTGATGATCACACATCCCTTCTTAGAGAATTGTACCAGAAAATCATCATCACAAATTTGAGTGATGCTCAGCAAATTCGCCTTCAGCCCTTTTATGTACAGCACATCTTTTAACAGTGGCAAACCAGGTATCTCAATGGTTCCTTTGCCTAGGACTTGAGCATGACTTCCATCACCGAAGGTCACATAATCACCAACCTTTTCTTTGAGTGTCTTAAACAGAGACTTATCCCCTGTCATATGGCGAGAACACCCACTGTCAAGATACCACAAACATGCATTAAACACCTTCAATGAGGTATGCACAAATAGGTTCACATGTGACAGGCATTCTTGACCTTCAAATACAAACTCAACATCAGTTTTCATGCTTCTTTCAGATTGATTTTTCATTTTCAGATTCTCAATCATCTCACACAATGTTCTATTCTTTCTTTTATATTTCTTAATCAATGATTTAGATTCAGATATGCTACAATGTAAGGCATGACTCTGACTTTCAAGAAATTCCAGCATGTGAACAAATACTCTAGCATGTTTCTTAGTTTTTAACAATTCTACAAGATCATCTGTAAGACACCTTTCAGACATATGCATAGAGTCATTTTCACAAACACTTAAGCTACAATTCAGCATGGTATAAACCAACACAATCAACCACAACACAGGGGTCTAGGATCACACTTAGGTAATGAACCCACAACAAGTGTACCTGCTCTGATACCAATTGAAAGTTCAAAAACGTGTAAAAACACCTTTGAACGTTTAGACCCCCAAATTAAAACTTAATCAATTCAAGCAATATGTCAAACAACAAGTGTGCGGAAACTTAACATATGCTATCATACGAAATTGATTAAATACTATCTAAGCCATAACAAAATAAAATCCACAGCAGATAATTTAAAGGCAAAGATAGAGGAAGGAAGATGCAAACACAAAGACAACACGCGATGTGTTATCGAAGAGGAAATCGAAGTCCTCGGCGAAAAACCTCTCCGCCGCCCTCCAAGCGGTAATCAATCCACTAGAAAATATAGTTGGGATACATGGACAGCAATAGACCCTCCAAGCCTAATCTACCCAGTGCACCTAAGCCCTCCAAGCTTCTTGCTCCAACGAGGTTGCACCGAACCTTTTTCTTTTCTAGCTTCCCGGATTCCGCTACTACACCGTAGCATCAACCAATGAAGATTGGCTCCTTCCTAACTGCTTCCCAGAAATCCAAACGACTGTCTCACAATGAAGATGATGGTGAGAACCAGGTCTGGTATAATGCCTCTCAAGGATTTGACAATGGAGAGGAAGAGAGATGAGGAATTTGAAGAGATTCTAAGGTAGAGATTGTGGGTGAAACAATCTGGTTTTTCTTTAGGGTTTCTCTCTCAAAATTCTCTCTGGAAGCTCTCTTTCAATCGTGGGTAATAGGGGTATTTATACTGGAGTGGAGAGGAATGTGAAACGTCAGAATTCTACAAAACAGGGGTGGCTCGCGGCTTGACCTCGCGGCTTAACTGAGTCGCGAGATCCAGTCGCGAGATAACCGTATGGCCAGTTGTCCTGTTTTGTCCTGTAGTGCTCCAGCTAGCAGACTGTTCACCTTCCAGCATGCTTGGCACGTGAGGTTGCTTCTGGCGGCTTGAAGCCGCGAGTCACCCGCGAGACCCAGCCGTGAGACTCTGTTTTCTTGCACACTCTTGAGCAAACTTCACTCTATCTCACTCACTACCCTTACATCAAACCCACCTAAATACAGGGTTACTAAATGCTGAATTACAAGCAAATTTGGCACGGAATAAAGCCAATTAGATGGTTGAATAAATTCAACCTTACAACACGTCTATCATCTCAGGCTTCTCAAGACCCCAATGAGGATAGGTTCAGACTTCCTCTGAACTCACATGCCTACTCAAACGTTTTTGACAAGTCAACAACTATAGTGGAACGGGTGGTAGAGTTCAACACCTTAAGGACTACTTTTATCCCTCGTATCTTTGAGAATCGAGATTGGGCAAACTTGTTCGGGAACTTTGATGATCCAATGGATGAGCTGGTCAAAGAATGCTTCTCCAATGCAACTGATCTTGGTCCTCAACTCATTTTCTGGGTGAGAGGAACAGAGTTTTGTGTTACCCCAAACTCCATCGCCGATCTTTTCAACATCGCCAGACCTCAGAATGTAAATCTAACTCCTTATGATGAACGAACTCCAGAAGTTGGAGAAATTCTTCAAATCCTAGGATCCGATCATGAAGTATCCAGTGCTGGAACATCCATCAGCACCGCAAAGTTTGCACCCGAGCTGACCACACTGAAGTTGATCATGTTCACCAATCTCTACCCCTTGTCCAACACTACATTCATCAATCTTGGGAGAGCTCTGTTTCTTTGTGACCTTATTACAGGAGCTCCCATTGACATATGTGCTCACATCTACTACATCTTGAGGAAGACAGCATGTCGATCTGCAGCTCGAGGAGTTATTCCATTTTGCAGTCTCATTATGAAGCTCATTCTTCGTGAAGGCATTGTTCCTCCTGCAGATGGAAAAATGTTGACTCGTCAACGTCCCATTTCCTTGTTCACTCTTCAAGCTAGCAGAAGTCACTCCTCTAAATCACCAAGGAGTGCTCACATCTCTCTGGTTACTCCATCTACTCCTGACTCAGAGACACCTGCTCATACCACATCTACATCACGTGTTGTTCCTGAAGCTTCACCGGCTAATATTCTGCAAACACCGACTGCTCCTCAGACTGATAGAGTCGGCAGTGTACTTGAGCATATTCAGAAACGCGTTGATGAGCTTGTGGCACTTCTCTACTCCACAAACAACCATGTTCAAATGCGTCTCGAAGCTATGGAGAATCAGCTAGATGATATTCAACGAAAGTTGGATGAGAGCCTTTAGCTATTCGTGACAAAAAGGGGGAGAGCATTCAGTAAGGGGGAGAAAAGTTCAAAGGGAAGTGTGCATAGTGATAGGGGGAGTACACACATACACACATACTTCTGTCATACTTTTGTTTTTAGTCTTATCCTCTAAACTTATGGTTTAATTTTTTTTTCAGTTTGATACACTATGGTTTTGGTGTATTGTTTCTAACTCATAACTCATTTCTCTTGGTTTAAAGTTTAATATATTTTGATGATGTTATTCAGGATGTTTGTGATTTGTACCCATGTGCTTATGTAAGCTTTTAGGGTTTATGTCTTTTGCATAGTTTGTAGGCTTTATGGTATGTACCTTGCTTAGTGCAGCCTTTATGCTATGTTGAAATCAGTACTTTAATCTAAATGGTATGCATTTTGGTTTATGTACTGTCACTCTTGTGCCCTTGTAGGATTGTTCCTAGATGCATATGCCTTGTGTGATATGCATTGGTTGAGTGTTGAACATACAAGTGTCTTGTCTTGTGCTTGTTAACTTGTATGTCCTGGTATTCATTCCAAGTGTGAATGAGCACTGTGATCACTACCTTGTGGTGTTCACTTGGTTGATCAAGCCATGGTTTGTTTCATAACTCCATCTTTGCTTGATCACATATTGCCTGTTTCATATGCATTTTATAATTTTCTGCTTACAATGATCATGGTGTATTGTTGTGTTTCAGGAGTATCATGTTCATATGATTCAAGTGCTTCACAGCTTCTAGAGTTAGGTGTGAGTGAGTTTTGTTCAACTGTTCCCAACTCACATGTTAAGTCTAGAGTCTGTTTTAGGGTTTTGTCACGGAATAGCCAAAGGGGGAGACTGTAAGGTTGAATTTATTCAACCATCTAATTGGCTTTATTCCGTGCCAAATTTGCTTGTAATTCAGCATTTAGTAACCCTGTATTTAGGTGGGATTGATGTAAGGGTAGTGAGTGAGATAGAGTGAAGTTTGCTCAAGAGTGTGCAAGAAAACAGAGACTCGCGGCTGGGACTCGCGGGTGGCTCGCGGCTTCAAGCCGCCAGAAGCAAGCTCACGTGCCAAGCATGCTGGAAGATGAATAGTCTGCTAGCTGGAGCACTACAGGACAAAACAGGACAACTGGCCATACGGTTATCTCGCGACTGGATCTCGCGACTCAGTCAAGCCGCGAGGTCAAGCCGCGAGTCACCCCTGTTTTGTAAAAACCTGACGTTTCACATTCCTCTCCACTCTAGTATAAATACCCCTATTACCCACGATTGAAAGAGAGCTTCCAGAGAGAATTTTGAGAGAGAAACCCTAAAGAAAAACCAGATTGTTTCACCCACAATCTCTACCTTAGAATCTCTTCAAATTCCTCAACTCTCTTCCTCTCCATTGTCAAATCCTTGAGAGGCATTATACCAAACCAGGTTCTCACCATCATCATCATTGTGAGACTGCTGTTTGGATTTCTGGGAAGTAGTTAGGAAGGAGCCAATCTTCATTGGTTGATGCTACGGTGTAGTAGCGGAATCCGGAAAGCTAGAAAAGAAAAAGGTTCGGTGCAACCTCGTTGGAGCAAGAAGCTTGGAGGGCTTAGGTGCACTGGGTAGATTAGGCTTGGAGGGTCTATTGCTGTCCTTGTATCCCAACTATATTTTCTAGTGGATTGATTACCGCTTGGAGGGCGGCGGAGAGGTTTTTCGCCGAGGGCTTCGGTTTCCTCTTCGATAACACATCGCGCGTTGTCTTTGTGTTTGCATCTTCCTTCCTCTATCTTTGCCTTTAAATTATCTGCTGTGGATTTTATTTTGTTATGGCTTAGATAGTATTTAATCAATTTCGTATGATAGCATATGTTAAGTTTCTGCACACTAGTTGTTTGACATATTGCTTGAATTGATTAAGTTGTTATTTGGGGGTCTAAACGTTCAAAGGTGTTTTGTACACGTTTTTGAACTTTCAGATGAGAACAAGAGCAAACATAACAGGCCATACCCATCACACAAAGAGAGAAATGTTTCGAACACAATATCAATCCAAACGGTAAAAGAAATATCCATGAAATAGGTAAAATGAGATTGAGAAATCAAAACCCATACCTTTTCTTGATGATTTGGACAGGAAATGAAGCACCAATGAGATTTGAAAATGGATTCACGGAGTGTTTGGGAAGGAGATAGTTTAGAGAGAAGATGAACAGTCACAAATGTTCGAGGGAAAACTGAAAAAGATTTAAAAACTGCTCCTATTTCTGCCAAACACGCGTTTTTCGCGACTTGATTAAGTCGCCACACAGTCGCCAGTTCAAGCCGCCAAGACACTCAAGGACAAAAATTTGAAAAATTTTTCTAAGTGTTTTTCGCGACTGGAAGGTCTACTCGCGAGCTGAGCCGCGAAAATCTCTGAGTAACCCTCGCGACTAGACCTTCCACTCGCGAACAAGTCGCCAAAAATGACCCGCAAAGACGCGACTGAGGCTCGCGACTTGACATACCCGCGACTTAGCCGCCAACACAGGGCAAAACTAGATTTTTGAAATTTTCAGATTTTTCAAACAAAATACTTTCCAAAAACACCTAAAACACTCAAAAATATTTTTGTGCTTGATTTAACAAAGATTGAGCATGTGAAAACACATTTCATCAAGTACAATCACACAAATGAATATGACATTTATTGAACATAAACTTGTGTGTTGTGTGTGGATATCAAGAATGAGATAGTCCTTAGTCTAATGTGAAACTTCAATGATCAATTCAACCAAGACATACACAATTAGCACTAGATCATGTGACCCATCTCAATTACAGAAGTATGTATATATGACCTCCCACAAAACTTGATAACATAATTTGGAGCTTTACATTTGACTCCACTTTTAATCATAACATTTGATCTTTTTGATCGTTTGAGGCAATCACCTCTCATTGTGAAAGTGATATTTGACATTTCACTTTAATGAACAAGCCTTTGGCTTTTTGAATAAACTTGTGTGTTGTGTGTGGATATCAAGAATGAGATAGTCCTTAGTCTAATGTGAAACTTCAATGATCAATTCAACCAAGACATACACAATTAGCACTAGATCATGTGACCCATCTCAATTATAGAAGTATGTATATATGACCTCCCACAAAACTTGATAACATAATTTGGAGCTTTACATTTGACTCCACTTTTAATCATAACATTTGATCTTTTTGATCGTTTGAGGCAATCACCTCTCATTGTGAGAGTGATATTTGACATTTCACTTTAATGAACAAGCCTTTGGCTTTTTGAATAAACATTTTCTTTAGTATAAAGTCGCTTACCCTTTTTCCTAGTCGAATACTAGAATGTGCGGCAGACTTTTGCAGCTAAATATCTCTTCTCATTTGGAGATTTACATTTGGTGAGCTCTTTTTAGCAAAACAAAAATAAAGAGTGGGAAGATATATAGACACAAGTCTATGCATGTCTCAAGATCAACATAACCATTCACTAATCATTCATGACAAGTTTGAAGATCTATTTACAACAATCACATAGATTTCAAGATTGTTCTCACAGTGATATGAGTGCATGAAACCAAGCAATGCTCGAAAATGCACGAAGCCATTAGCACAAAGGTACAAGGAAAAACAAGTTTTGAGACAAAAACTCAACAAAGTCAATCAAGCTTTTTGATTTTCTAATTTTTATGTGATTTTTGGATTTTTGACACAAGAAACAAAAAGATTGATAAGACAAAATTAAAAATATGCACAAGTAGACAAGCAAACAACCAACAGCAAGCAAAACAAACAAACATTGTCACAAAGCATAGGAAGTATTAATGCATGGACATGTTGTAATGCTTATGCATGAGTACCCTTTTTCACCCACTCGTCACTTGCGTTTGGGGTGATTTCCTTATAGGATTGGGTACGGGAGTTAGGGCTTTCAAACCTTCGTGAGAAGCTTTCCAAGCAGTTGGTGAATGCACCAATCATCTTCATCACGTTCATCATTCCGGGAACACCATTCTGATCTCTAGATTGATCACCTGCCCAAATTCTTCTATCATTTCTAGGTCCTCCTGACCTTTCAGGAGTTGCATTATTCTTTGCTCTCAGCTTTTGGCAATTTGGTCGAGTATGCCCTTGAAGTCCGCAATAATGACACACATAAGTCGCTCTAGGACCTCTTTGTGGTCGTGGGCATGACTTGGCATGAGATTCAGACCTGCCCACAGATTGATTACGGGGATTCAGCATCCGTTGGTTCCCCACATTCTTCTTCTCCTCCACCTCGAGCTTCTCACCAGTAAGGTCAGCTACAACTGGATCTTTGGCCTTTACAAACTTCACTTCTTTAGTGACATTTCCAGATGAACCACTTCCTCCGGTATATCCCAATCCGGATTTTTCTGAAAAGCTCTTTTGAGATGAGATAACATCATCTAGCTTCTTGGTGGTGACCCTCTCTATTTTAGCATTTGCTTGCACAACCTCATTCTCAAGAAATCTCACTTTTGTGTAAATTTCGGACAACTCACCATTCAGTGTTTCTATCTCACATTTGGCCTCCCTATATCGGATTAGGAGACTTTTGTAGTCCTCCTCAGCCTTCTTCATTTTTCTCACAACAGCCTTGGCCACCCTTGTGTACTCACCCGACTTCTCCAAGAGTGAGTTATAATTCTCTTGAAGATTTGCTGTGCTTTCATCTTCTTCAGCATCTGATTCTTCAACAATTCCTAGTGATTCATCATCACTATGTTCTCCCAAGGTCTCGTACAAGCAGATTCAACTCATCTGAAGACTCAACATGAGCAATAGTAAAAAAAGCTGAATAGTTCCCCTCTCCATCACAGCTCTCTTCAGATTCTGAGTCAGACGACTCCGAGTCACTCAAAGTTGTGGCATACACTTTACCTTTCGATTTCAAATAATTCAGACAATCCTTCTTAAAGTGTCCATGCCCGTTACATTCGAAACATTGACACCTTGTGTGGGTTGGGATTCTTTTCCATCTTTCTTTTTGAATTCCCTTTTCTCCCTTCCAGAACTTTGGAATTTTCTTTTATCATCATATTTGCCATTATTTTTGAATTTCAAGAACTTTCTGAAATTTTTGACAAGGTATGCAACATCTTTGTCAACCACATCTTCTCCCGATGAGTCTTGATCTTCCACCTTCTCATTAATGGTCTTTAGAGCAAGAGATTTACTCTTCCGTTGATTGGGCAGCGACATCTCATAAGTCTGCAGAGAACCAACCAGCTCCTGTACTTTGATGTCATCAAGGTCCTTGCTCTCTTCAATTGCTGTCACTTTAGCACGAAAACTTTCCGGCAATGATCGAAGGATCTTCCTTACAATCTTTGAATCCTCCGTTTTCTCCCCCAAGTTGAACTTACTGACAACCACCTCATTTAGCTTCCCATAGAAAGAGTCAAAAGACTCATCCTCACTCATTTTAAGCTCCTCAAACCGAGTGGTCAGCATTTGTAACTTGGTGTCTTTCACTTTCTTCGTGCCTTCATAGGTGGTTTCCAAAATCTCTCATGCTTCTTTGGCAATGGTAATGTGAGAAATCCTGTGAAATTCATCTAGAGACATACCACAGAAAATAGCATTGAGTGCTTTACTGTTAGCATTAGATGCAGCAAGTGCTGCCTTATCCCAAGTGGACTTGGCTGCCTCAGGTCTAGTCCAACCAATCTCAACAGCATCCCAAACGGATTCATCAATAGAACACAGAAAAGCTCTCATGCAAACCTTCCAAAAAGCATAATTACTACCATCAAAATATGGAGGTGCATTTAGGGATTGAGACCTATCCATCTCAGAAAAGGGAGTCAAGGATCACACAATGGTAATGAAACCAATAGCAGTGTACCCGCTCTAATACCAATTGAAAGTTCAATAACGTGTATAAACACCTTTGAACGTTTAGACCCCCAAAATACAACTTAACCAATTCAAGCAATATGTCAAACAACTAGTGTGCGGAAACTTAACATATGCTATAATATGAAAATGGTTAAAAACTATCTAAGCCAAAACAAAACATAATCCACAGCAGATAATAAAAAGGCAAAGATAGAGAGGAAGGAAGATGCAAACACAAAGACAACACGCGATGATGTTATCGAAGAGGAAACCGAAACCCTCGGCGTAAAACCTCTCCGCCGCCCTCCAAGCGGTAAACAATCCACTAGAAAATACAGTTGGGATACATGGACAGCAATAGACCCTCCAAGCCTAATCTACCCAGTGCACCTAAGCCCTCCAAGCTTCTTGCTCCAACGAGGTTGCGCCTAACCTTTTTCTTTTCTAGCTTCCCGGATTCCGCTACTAGACCGTAGCATCAACCAATGAAGATTGGTTCCTTCCTAACTGCTTCCCAGAAATCCAAACAGCTGTCTCACAGTGATGATGATGGTGAGAACCAGGTTTGTTATAATGTCTCTCAAGGATTTGACAATGGACAGGAAGAGAGTTGAGGAATTTGAAGAGACTCTAAGGTATAGATTGTGGGTGAATCAATCTTGTTTTTCTTCAGGGTTTCTCTCTCAAAAATCTCTCTAGAAGCTCTCTTTCAATCGTGGGTAAAAGGGGTATTTATACTGGAGTGGGAGAGGAATGTGAAACGTCAGGTTTTACAAAACAGGGGTGGCTCGCGGCTTGACCTCGCGGCTTGACCAAGTCGCGAGATCCAGTCGCGAGATAACCGTATGGCCAGTTGTCCTGTTTTGTCCTGTAGTGCTCCAGCTAGCATGACTGTTCATCTTCCAGCATGCTTGGCACGTGTGCTGCGTCTGGCGGCTTGCAGCCGCGAGTCACCCGCGAGTCCCAGCCGCGAGTCTCTGTTTTCTTGCACACTCTTGAGCAATCTTCACTCTCTCTCACTCACTTCCCTTACATCAGACCCACATAAATACAAGGTTACTAAATGCTGAATTACAAGCAAATTTGGCACGGAATAAAGCCAATTAGATGGTTGAATAAATTCAACCTTACAATCTCGCCCTTTGGCTATTCCGTGACGAAACACTAAAACAGACTCTAGACTTAACATGTGAGTTGGGAACAGTTGAACAAAACTCACTCACACCTAACTCTAGAAGCTGTGAAGCACTTGAATCATATGGACATAATACTCCTGAAACACAACAATACACCATGATCATTGTAAGCAGAAAATTATAAATGCATATGAAACAGGCAATATGTGATAAAGCAAAGATGGAGTAAAGAAACAAACCATGGCTTGATCAACCAAGTGAACACCACAAGGTAGTGATCACAGTGCTCATTCACACTTGGAATGAACACAAGGACACACAAGTTAACAAGTAGAAGGCAAGACACTTGTATGTTCAACACTCAACCAATGCATAGTACACAGGGTATATGCATCTAGGAACAATCCTACAAGGGCACAAGAGTGACAGTACATAAACCAAAATGCAAGACATTTAGATTAAAGTACTGATTTCAACATAGCATAAAGGCTGCAATAAGCAAGGTACAAACCATAAAGCCTACAAACTATGCATAAAACATTAACCCTAAAAGCTTACAAAAGCACATGGGTACAAACACAAAACATCCTGAATAACATCATCAAAATATATTAAAGTTTAAACCAAGAGTATAGGTTAACAGTTAGAAACAACTATACACCAAAAACACAGTGTATCAAACCCATATAAACAGTAAATAGTCCAACAAACATAAACCTAAACCTATAAGTTTAGAGGATAAGACTAAAAAACAAAAGTATGACAAAAGTATGTGTGTACTCCCCCTATCACTATGCACACTTCCCTTTGAAACTTTCTCCCCCTTATTGAATGCTCTCCCCCTTTTTGGCACGAATAGCTAAAGGCTCTCGTCCAACTTTTGTTGAATAGCATCTAGCTGATTCTCTATAGTCTCGGGACGCATTTGGACATGGTTGTTTGGGGAGTAGAGAAGTGCCACAAGCTCATCAATGCGTTTCTGAATATGCTCAAGTACACTGCCGACTCTATCAGTATGAGGAGTAGTCTGTGCTTGCGGAATACTAGCCGGTGAAGCTTCAGGAACAAC
Organism: Quercus engelmannii; assembly: GCA_029955605.1. Lineage (NCBI taxonomy): Eukaryota > Viridiplantae > Streptophyta > Magnoliopsida > Fagales > Fagaceae > Quercus > Quercus engelmannii. Next base: position 3,979,030 of record JARPSG010000003.1, on the reverse strand, counting down.
ACGTGAAGTAGATGTGGTATGTGCAGGTGTCTCTGATTCAGGGGCAGATGGAGTAACCGGAGAGATGTGAGCACTCCTTGGTGATTTAGAGGAGTGACTTCTGCTAGCTTGAAGAGTGAACAAGGAAATAGGACGTTGACGAGTCAACATTTTTCCATCTGCAGGAGAAATAATGCCTTCACGAAGAATGAGCTTCATGATGAGACTGCAAAATGGAATAATTCCTCGAGCTGCAGTTCGACACGCGATCTTCCTCAAGGTGTAGTAGATGTGAGCACATATATCAATGGGGGCTCCTGTAATAAGGTCACAAAGGAATAGAGCTCTCCCAAGATTGATGAATGTAGTGTTGGACAGTGGGTAGAGATTGGTGAACATGATCAACTTCATTGTGGTCAGCTCTGGTGTAAACTTTGCGGTGCTGATGGATGTTCCTGCACTGGATACTTCATGATCGAATCCTAGGATTTTTAGAATTTCTCCAACTTCTGGAGTTCGTTCATTGTAAGGATTTAGATTCACATTCTAAGGTCTGGTGATGCCGAGAAGATCTACGATGGAGTCTGGGGAAACGCTAAACTCTGTTCCTCTGACCCAGAAAATGAGTTGAACTCCAACATCAGTTGCATTGGAGAAGCATTCTTTGACCAGCTCATCCATTGGATCATCAAAGTTCCCGAACAAGTTTGCCCAATCTCGTTTCTCAAAGATTCGAGGGATAAAAGTGGTCCCTATGGTGTTAAACTCTACCACCCGTTCCACTATAGTAGTTGACTTGTCAAAAATGTTTGAGTAGACGTGTGAGTTAAGCGGAAGTCTGAACCTATCATCGTTGGGGTCTTGAGATGCTTGAGATGATAGTCGAGTCCTTTTAGCAACTGGTGTTGCTGGTTCGTCAGCAACAATGTCTTTACCCCTGGAAGATCGACGAGACATCTGCAAGAGAACAGGCCCACAACAAAGAACCAAACAACAGTACCACACAAGATAAATGTCAACAAGATTCAGTGAAAAAAAATTTTCAATACATAAATACAAACTGAAGATAGTACAGACCCAACCAAACTTCCAACAATACAAAGGAGCACAAAAAGACAGGTGCAACAAAATGGTGATAGTGCACAAAGGCATAGATAGACAAAACAACTAACAAAATTGTCAATGAGACAGGTTATCATGACCATGATATGCAAACAGATACAGCATTCGAACATTTAGAGCAGATACCATAAAACACTCCACAAGAGATATGAACATGGGAAAATATTTCAACATGAAGTAACAAATCATCCAAACTAGAGCACATGGTTGAGAGAAACTCAGTAACCAATACCGAAATCCAACATCAATACTCAAGCAAGTGAAATGAGCAAGTCAAATAAACACCAAACCCATTTAAGAAAAGATTTTCAGACTCAACAACAGGCAAATATCAGAACAATGAAAAACACATTGTGACCACTCAACATGAAAATAGATGAGAACAAGAGCAAACATAACAGGCCATACCCATCACACAAAGAGAGAAATGTTTCGAACACAATATCAATCCAAACGGTAAAAGAAATATCCATGAAATAGGTAAAATGAGATTGAGAAATCAAAACCCATACCTTTTCTTGATGATTTGGACAGGAAATGAAGCACCAATGTGATTTGAAAATGGATTCACGGAGTGTTTGGGAAGGAGATAGTTTAGAGAGAAGATGAACAGTCACAAATGTTCGAGGGAAAACTGAAAAAGTTTTAAAAACTGCTCCTATTTCTGCCAAACATGCGTTTTTCGCGACTTGATTAAGTCGCCACACTGTCGCCAGTTCAAGCCGCCAAGACACTCAAGGACAAAAATTTGAAAAATTTTTCTAAGTGTTTTTCGCGACTGGAATGTCTACCCGCGAGTGAGTCGCGAGCTGAGCCGCGAAAATCTCTGAATAACCCTCACGACTGGACTTTTCACTCGCGAACAAGTCGCCAAAAATGACCCGCGAAGACGCGACTGAGGCTCGCGACTTGACATACCCGCGACTTAGCCGCCAAAACAGAGCAAAACTGGATTTTTGAAATTTTCAGATTTTTCAAACAAAATACTTTCCAAAAACACCTAAAACACTCAAAAATCTTTTTGTGCTTGATTTAACAAAGATTGAGCATGTGAAAAGACATTTCATCAAGTACAATCACACAAATGAATATCTCATTTATTGAACATAAACTTGTGTGTTGTGTGTGGATATCAAGAATGAGATAGTCCTTAGTCTAATGTGAAGTTTCAATGATCAATTCAACCAAGACATACACAATTAGCACTAGATCATGTGACCCATCTCAATTATAGAAGTATGTATATATGACCTCCCACAAAACTTGATAACATAATTTGGAGCTTTACATTTGACTCCACTTTTAATCATAACATTTGATCTTTTTGGTCGTTTGAGGCAATCACCTCTCATTGTGAGAGTGATATTTGACATTTCACTTTAATGAACAAGCCTTTGGCTTTTTGAATAAACATTTTCTTTAGTATAAAGTCGCTTACCCTTTTTCCTAGTCGAATACTAGAATGTGCGACAGGGTTTTGCAGCTCAATATCTCTTTTCATTTGGAGATTTATATTTGGTGAGCTCTTTTTAGCAAAACAAAAATAAAGAGTGGGAAGATATATAGACACAAGTCTATGCATCTCTCAAGATCAACATAACCATTCACTAATCATTCATGACAAGTTCGAAGATCTATTTACAACAATCACATAGATTTCAAGTTTTTTCTCACAGTGATATGAGCGCATGAAACCAAGCAATGCTCGAAAATGCACAAAGCCATTAGCACAAAGGTACAAGGCAAAACAAGTTTTGAGACAAAAACTCAACAAAGTCAATCAAGCTTTTTGATTTTCTAATTTTTATGTGATTTTTGGATTTTTGACACAAGAAACAAAAAGATTGATAAGACAAAATTAAAAATATGCACAAGTAGACAAGCAAACAACCAACAGCAAAAACAGCAAGCAAAACAAACAAAGATTGTCACAAAGCATAGGAAGTATTAATGCATGGACATGTTGTAATGCTTATGCATGAGTATGCTTTTTCTCCCACACGTCACTTGCGTTTGGGGTGATTTCCTTATAGGATTGGGTACAGGAGTTAGGGCTTTCAAACCTTCGTGAGAAGCTTTCCAAGCAGTTGGTGAATGCACCAATCATCTTCATCACATTCATCATTCCGGGATCACCATTCTGATCTCTAGATTGATCACCTGCCCAAATTCTTCTATCATTTCTAGGTCCTCCTGACCTTTCAGGAGTTGCACTATTCTTTGCTCTCAGCTTTTGGCAATTTGGTCGAGTATGCCCTTGAAGTCCGCAATAATGACACACATAAGTCGCTCTAGGACCTCTTTGTGGTCGTGGGCGTGACTTGGCACGAGATTCAGACCTGCCCACAGATTGATTACGGGGATTCAGCATCCGTTGGTTCACCACATTCTTCTTCTCCTCCACCTCGAGCTTCTCACCAGTAAGGTCAGCTACAACTGGATCTTTGACCTTTACAAACTTCACTTCTTTAGTGACATTTCCAGATAAACAACTTCCTCCGGTATATCCCAATCCGGATTTCTCTGAAAAGCTCTTTTGAGATGAGATAACATCATCTAGCTTCTTGGTGGTGACCCTCTCTATTTTAGCATTTGCTTGCACAACCTCATTCTCAAGAAATCTCACTTTTGTGTAAGTTTCGGACAACACGCCATTTAGTGTTTCTATCTCACATTTGGCCTCCCTATATCGGATTAGGAGACTTTTGTAGTCCTCCTCAGCCTTCTTCATTTTTCTCACAGCAGCCTTGGCCACCCTTGTGTACTCACCCGACTTCTCCAAGAGTGAGTTATAATTCTCTTGAAGATTTTCTGTGCTTTCATCTTCTTCAGCATCTGATTTTTCAACAATTCCTGGTGATTCATCATCACTATGTTCTCCAAGGTCTCGTACAAGCAGATTCAACTCATCTGAAGACTCAACATGAGCAATAGTCATAAAAGCCGAATAGTTCCCCTCTCCATCACAGCTCTCTTCAGATTCTGTGTCAGACGACTCTGAGTCACTCAAAGTCGTGGCATACACTTTACCTTTCGATTTCAAATAATTCGGACATTCCTTCTTAAAGTGTCCATGCCCGTTACATTCGAAACAAGTGACACCTTGTGTGGGTTGGGATTCTTTTCCATCTTTCTTTTTGAATTCCCTTTTCTCCCTTCCAGAACTTTGGAATTTTCTTTTATCATCAAATTTGCCATTATTTTTCAATTTCAAGAACTTTCTGAAATTTTTGACAAGGTATGCAACATCTTTGTCAACCACATCTTCTCCCGATGAGTCTTGATCTTCCACCTTCTCATTAATGGTCTTTAGAGCAAGAGATTTACTCTTCCGTTGATGGGGCAGCGACATCTCATAAGTCTACAGAGAACCAACCGGCTCCTGTACTTTGATGTCATCAAGGTCCTTGCTCTCTTCAATTGCTGTCACTTTAGCACGAAAACTTTCCGGCAATGATCGAAGGATCTTCCTTACAATCTTTGAATCCTCCGTTTTCTCCCCCAAGTTGAACTTACTGACAACCACCTCATTTAGCTTCCCATAGAAAGAGTCAAAAGACTCATCCTCACTCATTTTGAGCTCCTCAAACCGAGTGGTTAGCATTTGTAACTTGGTGTCTTTCACTTTCTTCGTGCCTTCATAGGTGGTTTCCAAAATCTCCCATGCTTCTTTGGCAATGGTAATGTGAGAAATCCTGTGAAATTCATTTGGAGACACACCACAGAAAATAGCATTGAGTGTTTTACTGTTAGCATTAGATGCAGCAAGTGCTGCCTTATCCCAAGTGGACTTGGCTGCCTCAGGTCTGGTCCAACTAATCTCAACAGCATCCCAAACGGATTCATCAATAGAACACAGAAAAGCTCTCATGCGAACCTTCCTAAAAGCATAATTACTATCATCAAAATATGGAGGTGCATTTAGGGATTGAGACCTATCCATCTCAGAAAAGGGAGTCAAGGATCACACAATGGTAATGAAACCAATAGCAGTGTACCCGCTCTGATACCAATTGAAAGTTCAATAACGTGTATAAACACCTTTGAATGTTTAGACTCCCAAAATACAACTTAACCAATTCAAGCAATATGTCAAACAACTAGTGTGTGGAAACTTAACATATGCTATAATATGAAAATGGTTAAAAACTATCTAAGCCAAAACAAAACATAATCCACAGCAGATAATAAAAAGGCAAAGATAGAGAGGAAGGAAGATGCAAACACAAAGACAACACGCGATGATGTTATCGAAGAGGAAACCGAAGCCCTCGGCGTAAAACCTCTCCGCCGCCCTCCAAGCGGTAAACAATCCACTAGAAAATACAGTTGGGATACATGGACAGCAATAGACCCTCCAAGCCTAATCTACCCAGTGCACCTAAGCCCTCCAAGCTTCTTGCTCCAACGAGGTTGTGCCGAACCTTTTTCTTTTCTAGCTTCCCGGATTCCGCTAATAGACCGTAGCATCAACCAATGAAGATTGGTTCCTTCCTAACTGCTTCCCAGAAATCCAAACAGCTGTCTCACAGTGATGATGATGGTGAGAACCAGGTTTGGTATAATGCCTCTCAAGGATTTGACAATGGAGAGGAAGAGAGTTGAGGAATTTGAAGAGACTCTAAGGTATAAATTTTGGGTGAATCAATCTTGTTTTTCTTTAGGGTTTCTCTCTCAAAAATCTCTCTAGAAGCTCTCTTTCAATTGTGGGTAAAAGGGGTATTTATACTGGAGTGGGAGAGGAATGTGAAACGTCAGGTTTTACAAAACAGGGGTGGCTCGCGGCTTGACCTTGCGGCTTGACCAAGTCGCGAGATCTAGTCGCGAGATAACCGTATGGCCTGTTATCCTGTTTTGTCCTGTAGTGCTCCAGCTAGCATGACTGTTCATCTTCCAGCATGCTTGGCACGTGTGCTGCGTCTGGCGGCTTGCAGCCGTGAGTCACCCGCGAGTCCCAGCCGCAAGTCTCTATTTTCTTTCACACTCTTGAGCAATCTTCACTCTCTCTCACTCACTTCCCTTACATCAAACCCACCTAAATACAGGGTTACTAAATGCTGAATTACAAGCAAATTTGGCACGGAATAAAGCCAATTAGATGGTTGAATAAATTCAACCTTACAAAATCAACTTAAAGGTTTAGACCACCAATTGTTGTAGATTGGATTGTTCTATGGCTTCATACAAGATCTGCACTATGACAGCTGCAACACCATGTTGATTTTTCTCTGTATGTTCTTGAATTCTCACAGGTTGAATAGGTGGAGACTCAAATTTATTCTCTAAAAAGCTTAGGATTTCCGTCTTTCTAACCTCTTAATAAGTCTTGCTTAGTTGGCCTTTATATAGACTCTTCATTAGGGTTACAAAATCCCACCTGTATAGCAAACTTAATAAATCACGTCATATCTGAAAAAATTAAATTTGCGATTCTCAATTGGTCGAATTTGCAATCGAATTGGAGTCAAACTAATCTCAATCGGTTAAGAAAGGTGTCAAGCCAGCAGTCAAACCGACAGAAACTCAGTTTTTTTCAGCAAATCTTGGGCTTTTGTCTCGAAACTTATTAATTTACATTAAAATTTCAACAAAACTCAATCTTTGTTGTCATCGGTTGCCAACACCTACTCCGTTGGACCTACCATCGTTAGTGGAAAACAAGGTAGAATTGCAACTCATATCTTCCTATTCCTTTTTGGGGGATTTTACCTTTTAGAGATAAACCAATATGCTATCACAGACCATCGCAATTTGACCACACTAGAGAAAGGACCACGCACGTCGTCATCGTTTATGGCTCAAATCAATCAACTGGACATTTTGGATGGTGCCATTCTCATTCAAGTATTCAACGAATATATCAATAAGATAGGACCATGCACCTTCAGCATCATAGTTCAATAATGCTAGGTCCTCCGTCTGGATATACAAAGCATGACAAGTTAGTAGTGCTTGCCAGCATCTTGGGACTACTCCCATGGGAAGGGGGAATGGACACACCTGAGGGAATAGTCAAATATTCCAAGAAGTCTGGACACCCTTATTTATAAATATAAAAAATATAAAAAATAGTGCCATGATCAGCATCAAAACCAACAAAATGTCTCAATAAATAACCAAAATCCTAATTAGTCGGATCAAGCATATAGATCAGCAAAATAGTACATTGCATATAATATCAAATATTTTACATATATCAAAGTTATAATTTACAAAGGGCTCAAATAAAAACATAAGAAATTCTCTTAGGGATGTAAAGCAATTCAAATATTCAAACAAAATCATATTTTTAACAATTTTATATAATTATGGTTTTGCTATATCCCAATGACTAGGCATCAGATTCAAATAAAACTAATTTCATGCCAATGTATATCTCCCCTTAATTGGGTCTAGAAACATGATAATCTTGTGATGCTCCAGATGAAACTAGTTTTAGAACCAATGAATGTTGGTTAGGTATCAGAGATTCAGAGCATAGTCAAATTGTCCAAAAAAAAAAATATATAAATCATAGTTTAAACTAATTAATATCATTCAAAATGTGCTTTCTTTCACAAAATTATATATGATTGATCTATGTTTGTAAAATATAAAGTTTACTAATAACCAAGTAAATCAAATTATAGAGAAGGAAAATCTCCGACCTATCACAAGCTAACACATCATACTACTAAGTCCACAACGTATGACCAATTACAAAACGCCATGTAGTCATGTACTGCTACTAGTTTCTACTATTACCATTCAGAAACCAACAAAGATTTGCCAAGTGTCATTGAAATAAAAACATAAAAAGCATGCAAAATGCCAATTACACAACGGCGCATGTAAGCAATGACATAAGCAATCCAATCGGATGCTAACATGTGTCACCTTGGAAATCAAGATAGTTTGGCCAATCAAATGATGTCATGTGTCTTGGAGAAAAAGTCTTAAAGCTCCTCCAACCAGGTTGTGACGTGTCACCAATCAAACTCTGCCACGTGTCGCTCATCCACCCCCAAACTCCTATAAATAGAAGTCTTCCTAAGGCATTTCATGCAAGGATAGTGAACTAATTGTAAAGAAAATTAAGGGTGATTGTATTTTATTGTAGCTGAGTTCGAGGACAACTCTGCCTCCAGAATAGAGAAAGAATGGAGAATTAGAGAATTGAGATAGGAAGTAGATTGAATTAGTGACAATTTGCTCGAAATGTTATTAATGACCATCGTAGCCTTTTATACAAGAGTATTGCCCTGTTTGACTGCATAATTGCCTCTTCTTTGTACCCTAACCAACTAACCCTCTCATCCTCACTAACAACAGTTACAAGTACTAACCCTGACTCACTATTAACCATAGTTAAGCCCTAGTTAACAAGTATAACCAACGAATACAACCAATAGCATCAATTTGTACAACAACCAATACAACGGTGGTTACAGTGGCATTATAAAAGTGATCCTAACAAGACCCCCTCCCTTAGAGCACCTTGCCCACAAGAAGAGGAAATTTGGCTTGCAAATCATATAGGATTTCCCAGGTAGCATCTTCCTTGCACTCACCTTGCCACAGTACTAGAACCTGGGTCACAGTTCTGCTTCTTAACTAAATAGATTTTTTGTCCAAGATCAGCACAAGTTCTAAGGTAAGCACCAAATCTGCATTTACAGTAAGCAATGTAGGCCTAGGCACCACTCCCAACTTAGCTTTGAGGTAGGAAACATGGAACACAAGATGAATGAGGGAACCAGAAGGCAAGTCCAATTTATAAGACACTTCCCCAATCTTTTGGATGACCTGAAATGGCCCATAGTACCTTGGAGCCAGCTTCCCAAGTTTCTTATGATGCACCGAGGACTATTTATATGGTTGCAACCTTAGATACACCTAATCCCCTACTTCAAAGGACCTCTCTACCCTCTTTTTTTCTGCAAACCACCTCATCCTCTCTTGAGCAACACACAAATTCTGCTTAAGCAAGGACAAAAGCTGTTATTTGCCCTTAAGCAACAAGTCCACCGCCCCAACCCTTGTAGTCCCAGCTACATAATCTAGAACCCGAGGAGGAGGGTAACCATATAAAGCCTTAAAGGGTGTCATCTTAGCAGCAACATGGAAATTGGTGTTAAACCAAAACTCTGCCAAGGGTCTACATATAGTAGCTCACTGTAGTTTTCTTTGATCCAATTAGGGTCTACATATAGCAACTCACTATAGCTCATACTTATATATTTTTACATTTCCCTTCTTTGCTGTAGGACTACTTTTAAGGTTATTGGTTGCTAAATTAACTTTTAAGTCAATTTAGCAACATTATTGCAAGTGCACCACACGATATGTTGATTGAAAACAACAATATTTGTTTAACTCTGTTTGAAAATGATTGAAAATAATAAGGGATGTGGTCCATGGGGGTTTTTTTTTTTTTTTTTTGAGGGAGGTCCATGTGGGGTTAAGGTCGAAGGGTGACTCCAATTTGATGTGCATGAAATATATACAATAAATTACTCTTATATTTGCATATTTAGCATTACTTTCCTATTATTTTGTAACTGATTATCTATTATTTTTGTCTTAGAGGTAATAAAGGGTTTACATGCTAATAGGCTTTATTTGAGGCAGAATAATGGTCAATTAAGTCAAGCCAATTTGAGAGATCCAACCCAGGCGTGAAGTGAAGCAAGCAAAAATAAAAGAATAGAATAAAAGCAGTCCAAGAGAATGACTTACACAAGCACAGGCTGGCAAGTCCAACAAGGTGTGAAGAAAAGAAAAAGGAAAAATAAAGAGTGAGGCCAATGCTAACATCCAACGTGGGGAATAAAAGTAGACAGAAGAAAATAAAATCTTGTTTGCGTGGGAGATGTACAGATGGGCTTTGAAAGTTCGACGTGGGCCTCTTGATTTCTTCACCTAAACATCTACCTAGGAGTACTTACTTTTGGGCCACGTTGGTTTTAATAATAAGCCTTTAGGTCTCAGCCGCATGGCCCGCATATGTGCATGTAAAGTATAAATAAAGGGAAACAGAAAATAATGGGGGCAGCTAGACGAGAGCTGAAACGCAAGACAGAAAACTGCTGCATGTGGCTTTTTCTTCACCTTTTCTCTATGCTTGCAGCCTTGCACTGTAAGTTTTCTCTTTCATTCTAGTTAGTTTAATTGTCTAGTTTAATGTTCAATATTTATTTTGTGTATTTTATTTCAATTACTATGAGTAGGTAAATTTTCAATTAAGTTTGAGGATGAAACATTGTTAAAGATTATTAGTATTATTTATGTAATTTGATTTTTTTTCCACAATAGTTGTTCTTTAATGATTTAAATTGTTCATACTTCATTACAATTAACTAAGATAGGATTCTTAATATCAGTTCAATCATGTTTTTCTCATGATTTTGGATTTATCTTAATTAATTGAATACTTGGTCTATTATTGCTTGATTTTAAAATTGGATATCTCTTGTGATTTGTTTGTCAACGGATAATTATTTGATTTTATACCTAGGAAGCGAAGAAGTTCATGCTTTAGATTTTTTAAATAGGGATTTTAATGAGAATATTTTCCATGATAGCAAGATATTTTTATATTATCATGCAATAGTTGGGAAAAATTAATGATCATAAATATATGGCAATATGACTTACATGATGGATTCCAAAACCTTAATTCCTTTCTCTCAATTTTTTACGTCTTTTTACTGCTTTATATTATATCTTTGCTTAGTTTAATTATTTGCTTAGTTTATTTAATTTCAAAACAACCAATTTTTATTAAACTAGATTTGGATTAATTTGGTTAAGGTTTAATTAATTTTCCTACGTTCATACAAGTCCGTGTGGGTTCGACCTCATTATTGTCAAACTATACTTTGGTATAGTTCTTGCACTTGTGAGTACTTTAAAATTTCATAACACAATTCTAACCCCCAATTATAAAAACTTATTATTAGAAGTGATATTAAGAAAAGGGTCATTCTACTGTACCCCCTATTTGTTTTGGGGGGTACGGTACCCTCCCTAATCCTAACTAGTAATTTTTCATTGTTTCAATCCTGGCCATTCATTTAATTTTAATGGAAACCTATTACCGGTAAAGTAGGTCAGTGTATATAAACTAAAAAAAATTCAGATGGTTCCTATCTTAGCCTTTTCTCTTTCTCTTGCGTTCTCTTCTTGTTCCTCTGGTTCTCCGATTCTTTCTTCTTCCTTTCTTAGATTTTGCTCTTGCGTTCACTCCACTCCCTTATATTCATGGTCACATTATATTCCTGTTTTTCTATCATTCTAGGTGTGATAGAAAAAGCTACAAAATTTTACAAAGGTTTCCGATCTGCAAATTAGAAGCAGCTTGAAGATAGAGATAGGTTGTTGCAGGTAATTCATCTCTACAATACAATTCTGTCGTTTCTTGCCCTGCTGAGTGAGGAGAAATCATAGGACCTGAGATCAAGCAGTGATTTTCATGGCAAAAAAATCGTTCTTCAAGAAAACAAATCCATATCCAGCAGAAGAAATGTCCAACTCTAACCATCCTCAGGTTGGTATTTCTTAGTCTAGATCCCTACCTCTAGATTGGCAAAATATGGTTCTTTAATTCTTTGTAGGTCATGTATCTGTTTGGGGAAAAAAATTTCTTTGGTTTTTTCAATTCAATTAATAATAGAAATTTATGCCATGTAATTGATATTTGACATGTACATGCCATAAGGCTCTTTTCCTCTCTTTCTTCTTTTGATTTTCTTGGATTTTATGATGTGAGAAGATAATGTTGAATTGTGATTGAGTTAGTAAATAGGATTCAAGATGGAGGAATTTTTTGCATTTAAAGTTTGGGTTTTTTTTTTTTTTTTTTTTTTTTTTTTTTTATAAGAGTGCTTATGCATATACATGTTTGTAAAAATGCCAAAAAGGGCTTTTGTTTATTTATTTAATATTTTTTTCCTCTATGCATAATGTTTCCTTTCCTTAGTTATTTAATAGGCCATTGTAATGTTTTTGATATGTTTGGATTCGGTTGGCTTCTTGTCATGGCAATAGCTATGCTTTCCCATGCTTGGCCAAGCTTTGCATTTGAGCCTGAAGATAATGTCTTAATTCTTCTAAAAAAGAAAGAAAATCATGTCTAGTATTCTATGTTAACGATTTACTCGTGTTCTTAGTGTTTTTAAGAAATAGCCTTTATTGGTCCAAAGGTCTACACGTGGAAACTATCATGATGACTATTATGATCATCATCATCATAGTTTCCATATGTAAACCTTTGAAAATGATAATAAATAGTCAAAATAAGAACTTATGGAACCTTGGTATGAAAGTAGTAATAATTCTAGACAATTACAACATCTTTCTTCCATAAAAAAATAGAAACAAGCTGTCCTAACTCCTAACAGACATAGTAATTCAGCAAAAAAAAGAAGAAAAAATGATGTTTTAATTCATAAAAGTAGAGAACTTAAATAGTTTGCATTTTTGCAATAAATATTATATTAATGGGTACAACAATGTTTGCATTGTAATTTTCATCTAGGACTTCAGAATATGAGGACAATTATGCAGAATGCAAAAGAACTCTTGAGGTTTATATCCATGAGATTTGCCTCTCATTAAATGGAAGTAATAGTTGCTCTGTTTGCCAATACAGTCAGGTGACTTCTACACTAAATTGGTATCATGAATACTGTTGATATCAAAGACTGAAGTTCAAGTTATATAAAATACAATTCTTCAATTGGCTTAAGAAATTTGTTGGTTTCTGAAGGGTGCACTAGTTGGTTCACACAAGGGGAGTTGCCGTTTATACAATACATCTAATACTAGTTTAGAAAGCTCTCTGTGTGTGCATGGTTGGTTTAGTCAAGTTTTTTGTGCACTAACTGTTAATAACTTCTTTATCTGTTCATACTTTCAGAGAATAAGTTGCAACAAAAAAGCCAAATCAATCTGCAGAACAAGAAGAAGAAATCTCATCACAAGAAAATCTCTGGTTTCCAGGTAATCTGGTGGCTCTACCATCTTGTACTTTTTATGAGATTATTATAAATTCAACTACAATTAATTTGCCGATTTCTTTCTATTATACTCTCTCCTTGTTCAGCTGATTTTCACTTGTAAAGATGGTTTGTATGCCTACTTTGAGAGACAAGTTTGGTTGATACTTTTCAGTTGCTGATCAGTTTATCTAAACAGTTTGCTCCAGGTATTTCATCAAAAGTTCTCATCACATCTGCAGATTCATGAATTCGGGTTGTCGACGGTATTGATCTGGTTCACAAGTTTAAAGTTATAAATAAGATACATCAAATTTTGTCTTCATTTGTTGTTGTTACTTTTCATTTTTTATTATTTATTAACATGAAAATGCTTGATACATGAAATTTTTGTCTTAAATCTGGTTGACATGATTAATATCATTGTACCTCCAAAAGTTGATACCTTTCTTCATTTCCTGGAGTTCTCAATGGTACTTTCATTGTGCAAAGTGTTAAAAAATTGCTTTGAACTTAATGGCCCTGGTACTCCATGGCTAACTCTTAGATTTAGGTTGTTATAGTCCTGACTTGCAACTATTAAAATATTGTAAATATTTGATCTTTAGGAAGGACAATGGTCACTAATTTGAAGAGCAAGAACCTATTGTTAAGCCACTGTGGATCACAAATTTTTTTTATAAACCATTATAGTAGCCTTTTAGTTACAATACGCTAAACCTGTGACCTTTGGAAATATGGTGTAGCACAAATGTGCTTGACTTGGTGCTCTTTAGAGGCATGTAGAACTTAACTATAAAAGAAACTACATAATAAATTAGTTGAAATTTTCAATAAAATTACTTATCAAAAAAAATAAATAAACAAATTAGTTGGAAAAAAACTTGCTGTCAAAAGGCATGAATCTTTGAGTTGGACCTTATCAAAAACTTATCAATATTTTGTTATAAATTTTAAGGATATTAATTTATTTTTTACTCTTGTGTTCCTTCTGTGTTTATCACTTTAGTCATAATGTCTTTATTATATGCTTTATTTGATAAATTCCCCTTTGATGTGCAGAAAACTACCAGAATTCTCTATGCAATGAGGTGTGCTCTTATGAACATCTCATTTTTCTAAGTGTTGATAGTTATGCCATGTAAATGCAAGATACTTTAGTTACCACTTGAGCTGCAAAAGGGACAATAAGAAATTCCTACAAGTTAGAAGTTGCCATGTTCAAAACTTAGGAATGAATAATCCAGACATGTAGACCAATTGCAAGATGCAGTTGATTCTCTTTTTCAATTATTGCCATGATGGTATTCAAATATAGATGTGAAGAAACACATTGTAGTGGATTTCTTTGTAAATGAATTTTTTCCTTCTTATGATGAGCAAGTAGCAGAGTAAGTGGAAGTCAAGATACTTATAATGGATTTCTTTGTAGTTTTTCAGCTTCCTTTAGATACTTTTTTTTTGCTGAAAGCTTCCTTTAGATACTTTACAACAAGAGACCTGTTTGTAGTGCATGAAACTGGGTTGTATATCATTTCACGTTATCGTTATTATGAGGTAAAAACAATATATTTAGCTCCAAGTGCAATTAGGTGGTATGTTTTCTTTGGACCATCAATGGCATATACAAATAGAACTAATGAATTATTTATCCTTTCATATATGAACTTGTGGAAAAAATGGTTTCATATAGCATTCAGATCAAGAGAGCAAAAATATTATAACACCCAAAATTTGCCCAATCAATGCAAAAAAAAAAAAAAAAAAAAAAAAAAAAAAAAAAAAAAAAATACATCAATTTATGTATCACTTGTGCAAAATATGAAATTTAAAATTTCAAAATATTTTAAAATAAATGGCTGAGAGGGGGTCATATGTGATGTTTGTTCTACTGAATGACTTTCCAAGGCTAACTCAACTATATGGCCGTGTGCTAACTACTTCCTGGTATTGTAGTTTTCAAGCTATAACAAGTTTTGTCCATGTTTAAAGATTGTTTTGAGAAAATTCTGCAGATACATAATGCTTTTCATTTCTACATAAGTTTATAACTAATACAATCATCACATAATGTCCTGCTTTTTTTTCCCCCTTTCCTTTGTTTTATTGCCCAATTTATTTTATTTAAGTTAACTCATTGCTTCTTTTTTTTCTCCTTAGAAAAATACAAAAGCATGTGCTTATAAAAACAAAGTTATTGACAATTGGAGGACATTGAGATCTTGTGTGGGAGGAATAGAGCTCCTAGAGTTGGTGCAAAATATATGGACGATGCAGTTGAAGCTATGATTGAGGAAGGAGAAAAGTGATGAATTCTCCTATTGCACAACAACACGTCAACATTTGGTATCAATAAGTTATGCAATTGAACCTTACCAAAGAAAAAAGAGTAGAAAATATCCACTTTGAAACAATTTTTTAGTTTGAGATTTTGAATGTTGTTAAAAAAAAATTTTAAAAAAAAACATATATTTTGGGTACTCTCTCTCTCTAAAATATTGTAGTTGGCAAGAGTTGGCGAGACATTTTTTAAGTTGGCTATGATGGAAGATATTTAATCATTATATTGTCAACTAGTCGTAGACCCGCGTGTTGCGCGTAAAAATATTATTGTAGTTATTATTGGTTAATAGTTAGTTTTTCATTTTCTTTCAAGTTAATATATTGACTTTTAAAAAATATACAATCTAATATATTAATTCAACAACAATAATAATAATGTTGAATAAAATAATATGAGAAGAAAAAAAGTAAAAATAAAAGATATAACAATAAACACCAAATTAATTATCTCTAAATAAATACCAAATTATTTAAATCATATTATGTAATATTAAAATATTACATTCTTATTTACTATCTTAAATTCTTTACAATGCAATATGATAAATTTTAACAACCAAAGTGAAAAAAAAAAAAAAAAAAAAAAAAAAAAAAAAAAAAAAAAAAACAATTAAATCGCATCAACTTAAAGTAAAGTTCTAAAAAATACAAAAATTTCTCAACCTAAAGCAAAGATGCAAAATATATATATATACTAAAAGAGAATGCATATAATGAGAGAGAAAGAGAGAAATAAATTTTTTTGTGAAGAAAAATTATGCATATAATGAAAAAGAGAATGCCAAATTTATACTAAAAGGATAACAATAAGAAGAAACAAAATAAAGGGAAAGATGAAGAGTGATAATAAGAGAAAGGATAGTGGGGAGATGAAAATGTAAAGGGAAAGAGAAAGGTTGGAGAAAGTGTAAATGTTAAAAAAAGTGAGTACAATTTAATTTATTTAAATTTAAATAAAATATTATATGTTTAATTAAAAAAAGAAAATATAAATAATTTAATTATATGGGGGATGTGACTGAGTATTGAATAAAATAAGATGAAAAGATTAAAAAAGTAAAAATATAATATATATATATATATATATATATATAACAATAAACACCAAATTACCCAAATCTTGTTATGTAATAGAATAATATTATATATATATATATATATATATATATATATATATATATTATTTTTTAATTTTTTTTTTATAACGCAATAGTATAATATATAAGAATCAAAGAGAACCAAAAAAAAAAAAAAAAAAACTTAAAACATAAAACTAAATCGTACCAACCCAACATAGAGTTATAACAAACACAAAAATTTATCAACTTAAGCAGAGATGCAGGAAAAAAAAAATACTCCAAAAATTATTGTGAGAGAGAGAGAGAGAGAGAGGGAGAAACAACATTTCTGTGATGGAAAACTATGCAAAGAATGGAAAAAAAAATAACAAATTTATAGAAGATGGCATGAATGTGAAGAGACAAAATAAAGGAAGATGAATGGAAAGATAAAGGGTGACATTAAGGTTGAGGGTAGTGGGGAGATGAAAAGGCAAGGGAGAGAAAGATGAAGAGACAAAATAAAGAAAGATGAAAAGTGATATTAAGGTTGAAGTTAGTGGGAGAGATGAAAAGGTAAAGGCATGAGAAAATTCAGAGAAAGTGCAATTATTAAAAAAAAAGTAAATGTTAAAAAACAATTATAGGAAATTGGAAAGAAAAAAGATAATGACGTGGATGCTAATGTGGCTCAACGTGAGTACAGTAACATTAAACGCCACGTTTCAGCTTTTAGTAATATATAGATTGGTCTATCAATGGCTTCTTTGTTTTGAATTTTGTGTAAAAAACATATATTTTGGATATTTTATCGTCTTTGTTGAAATAAAACTTTTTAGCTGTTAAGAACTTTGAAACAATTTTTTTAGTTTGAGATTTTAAATGTTGAGAAAAAACTCATGCATTTGGGTTCTCTCTTTATGTTGATATAGAACATTTTAGTTGTCAATAGTTGGCAAAAAAAAATTTAGTTGGCTATGATGACAAATTTTTAGTCATCATCTTGTCAATTGGATTATCAATGGCTTTTTTATTAGCTCATGTATTTATTAAAAAATGTTACTAAAATTAAAATGTAGAAGGTTTAAGAAAAATAATAATTGGAAAAAATATTTTATTGATTTTTAAATTCAACTCCAAATCCAAATTTAGGTATCCAAACAATAGAATTTTAAATCCGTCCTTGTATAAAAAGACCCAAACAAGGAATTTAAAAATCAATGGATTTCAAATCAAGGCTTTTTAAACCCATTAATTTTAAAATCAACGAGTTTCAAATCAAGCAAATAGAGTGGTTGTATAAAATTTTTATTGTCATTTTGGTCTTGCAATTCACTGGCGGCTCTACTTGTATGTGAGGGTGGTTGTCAAAAAAAAAAAAATTATATATGCAAAAAAAATTATATAAATAATTATTTTAAATTAATATGTTTTGGGACCACCCTGACTTGAAAATATTGTATAAATATACTTCAAAAAAATTATATTATTTACTAAATTAACCTATTTTGACCACCCTAATAAAAATGTTGAACACTTTCACTTGAGACTCATAAGAATTTAAGTTCAATAAATATAAGAGTAATGCTACATCCACAACATTTTCACAATAAATTTTATGTGATAATCTATTATTAATTCTAATTTGGGTTCAATATTTTATGTGATGTTGGTACTGTCCAATGTGACAATGAAATCATCAAATGTGAGAAACAAAATAAGGAAACCACTGAATGTGATTAAAGTACAGTCATATGTGATGTTGGTACTGCACAATTTAAGGATTGTATTATCAAATGTGAGAAAAAAATATGAGTACAACCGAATGTGGCAAAAATATGGTCAAATGTGATATTAGTACTGCCCAATGTGACAATGAAACCAACAAATGTGAGAAAAAATAAGGGAACCACCTAATGTAACAAAAGTACAGTTACATGTGATGTTAGTAATGCCCAATGTGACAATGGAACTGTCAAATGTGAGGAAAAAATTCAAGTACCACCGAATGTGAGAAATCTACGATCAAATGTGATGTTGGTATTGCTTGATGGAACAATAGAACAATCAAATGTAAGAAAAAAAAATAAGGGAATCACCGAATGTGACAAAAGTACAGTCCCATGTAATATTGGAACTGCACAATGTGAGGATGAAACTGTCAAATTTGAGAAAAAAAGTAAAGAAACCACCAAATGTGAGAAAAGAACTGTCACATGTGATGTTACAACTACACAATGTGAGAATGGAATCGTCAAATGAGAGAAAAAAGTAAGGGAACCACTCAATGTGAGAAAAAACTGTCACATGTGATGTTGGAACTGCACAATGTGAGGATTGAACCATCAAATGTGAGAAAAAAAGTAAGGAAACTACCAAATATGATAAAAGAACTGTCACATGTGATGTTGGAACTACACAATGTGAGGATGGAACTGTCAAGTGTGAGAAAAAAGTAAGGGAACCACCCAATATGACAAAAGAACTATCATATCTGATGTTGGAACTGCACAATATGAGAATGGAACGGTCAAATATGAGAAAAAAAGTAAGAGAACCACCAAATGTGAAAAAAAAAACTGTCATATATGATATTGGAAATCTACAATGTGAGGATGAAACTGTTAAATGTGAGAAAAAAGTAAAAGAACCACCAAATGTGAGAAAAGAACTATCACATATGATATTGGAACTGCAGAATGTGAGGATGAAACCGTCAAGTGTGAGAAAAAAGTAAGGGAACCACGCAATGTGACAAAAGAACTATCATATGTGATATTGGAACTGCACAATGTGAGGATGGAACAGTCAAATGTGAGAAAAAAAATAAGGGAACCACCAAATGTGAGAAAAAACTGTCACATGTGATGTTGGATCTGCACAATGTGAGGATGGAACCGTCAAATGTGAGAAAAAAAGTAAGGGAACCACCAAATGTGAGAAAAGAACTGTCACATGTGATGTTGGAACTGCAAAATATAAATATGAAACCGTCAAGTGTAAGAAAACAATAAAGGAACCACCCAATGTGATAAAAGAATTGTCACATGTGATGTTGGAACTACACGATCTAAGGATGGAACCGTCAAATGTGAGAAAAAAAAAGTAAGGGAACCACAAAATGTGAGAAAAGAACTGTCATATGTGATGTTGGAACTGCACAATGTGAGGATAAAACCATGAAGTGTGAGGAAAAAAGTAAGGGAACCACTCAATGTGAGAAAAAACTGTCACATGTGATGTTGGAACTGCACAATGTGAGGATTGCACCGTCAAATGTGAGAAAAAAAATAAGGAATCCACCAAATATGAGAAAAGAACTGTCACATGTAATGTTGGAACTGCACAATGTGAGGATGGAACTGTCAAGTGTGAGAAAAAAAGTAAGGGAACCACCAAATGTGAGAAAAAACTGTCACATGTGATGTTGAAACTGCACAATGTGAGCATGGAACTATCAAATGTGAGAAAAAAGTAAGGGAACCACCAAATTTGAGAAAAGAACTGTCACATGTAATGTTGGAACTGCAAAATGTAAATATGAAACCGTCAAGTGTAAGAAAACAGTAAAGGAACCACCCAATGTGATAAAAGAATTGTCACATGTGATGTTGAAACTACACGATCTGAGGATGGAACCATCAAATGTGAGAAAAAAAAGTAAGGGAACCACAAAATGTGAGAAAAGAACTATCATATGTGATGTTGGAACTGCACAATGTGAGGATAAAACCATGAAGTGTGAGGAAAAAAGTAAGGGAACCACTCAATATGAGAAAAAACTGTCACATGTGATGTTGGAACTGCACAATGTGAGGATTGCAACATCAAATGTGAGAAAAAAAAATAAGGAAATCACCAAATATGAGAAAAGAACTGTCACATGTGATGTTGGAACTGCACAATGTGAGGATGGAACTGTCAAGTGTGAGAAAAAAGTAAGGGAACCACCCAATATAACAAAAGAACTATCATATCTGATGTTGGAACCGCACATTATGAGAATGAAACGGTCAAATATGAGAAAAAAAAGTAAGGGAACTACCAAATGTGAGAAAAAAACTGTCATATGTAATGTTGGAACTCCACAATGTGAGGATGGAACTATTAAATGTGATAAAAAAGTAAAAGAACCACCAAATGTGAGAAAAGAACTATTACATATGATGTTGGAACTGCAGAATGTAAGGATGAAACAGTCAAGTGTGAGAAAAAAGTAAGGGAACCACGCAATGTGACAATAGAACTGTCATATGTGATATTAGAATCGCACAATGTGAGGATGGAACAGTCAAATATGAGAAAAAAAAAAGTAAGGGAACCACCCAATGTGAGAAAAAGTTATTACATGTGATGTTAGAACTGCACAATGTGAGGATGGAACCGTCAAATGTGAGAAAAAACTAAGGGAACTACTAAATGTGAGAAAAGAACTATCACATGTGATGTTGGAACTACACAATGTGAGGATAAAACCGTGAAGTGTGAGAAAAAACTATCACATGTGATGTTGGAACTGCACAATGTGAGAATTGCACCGTTAAGTGTGAGAAAAAAAGTAAGGAAACCACCAAATATGAGAAAAGAACTGTCACATGTGATGTTGAAACTGCACAATGTGAGGATGGAACTGTCAAGTGTGAGAAAAAAGTAAGGGAACCACCCAATATAACAAAAGAACTATCATATCTAATGTTGGAACCGCACAATGTGAGAATGGAACGGTCAAATATGAGAAAAAAAAAAGTAAGGGAACCACCAAATGTGAGAAAAAAACTGTCATATGTGATGTTGGAACTCCACAATGTGAGGATGGAACTGTTAAATATGAGAAAAAAGTAAAAGAACCACCAAATGTGAGAAAAGAACTATCACATATGATGTTGGAACTGCAGAATGTGAGGATGAAACCGTCAAGTGTGAGAAAAAAGTAAGGTAACTACGCAATGTGACAATAGAACTATCATATGTGATATTAGAACTGCACAATGTGAGGATGGAACAGTCAAATGTGAGAAAAAAAAAGTAAGGGAACCGCCAAATGTGAGAAAAAATTATTACATGTGATGTTAGAACTACACAATGTGAGGATGGAACCGTCAAATGTAAGAAAAAAGTAAGGAAACCACTAAATGTGAGAAAAAAATGTCACATGTGATGTTGGAACTACACAATGTGAGAATTGCATCGTTAAGTGTGAGAAAAAAAATAAGGAAACCACCAAATATGAGAAAAGAACTGTCACATGTGATGTTGGAACTGCACAATATGAGGATGAAACTGTCAAGTGTGAGAAAAAAGTAAGGGAACCACCCAATATGACAAAAGAACTGTCATATCTGATATTGGAACCGCACAATGTGAGGATGGAACAGTCAAATGTGAGAAAAAAAAAGTAAGGGAACCACCAAATGTGAGAAAAAACTGTCACATGTGATATTAGAACTGCACAATGTGAGGATGGAACCGTCAAATGTAAGAAAAAAGTAAGGAAACCACTAAATGTGAGAAAAGAACTGTCACATATGATGTTGGAGCTGCACAATGTGAGGATAAAACCGTGAAGTGTGAGAAAAAACTGTCACATGTGATGTTGGAACTGCACAATGTGAGAATTGCACCGTTAAGTGTGAGAAAAAAGTAAGGAAACCACCAAATATGAGAAAAGAACTGTCACATGTGATGTTGGAACTGCACAATATGAGGATGAAACTGTCAAGTGTGAGAAAAAAGTAAGGGAACCACCCAATATGACAAAAGAACTGTCATATCTGATATTGGAACTGCACAATGTGAGGATGGAACGGTCAAATATGAGAAAAAAAAGTAAAGGAACCACTAAATGTGAGGAAAAAAAACTGTCATATGTGAGAAAAAAGTAAAAGAACCACCAAATGTGAGAAAAAAACTGTCACATGTGATGTTGGAATTGCAGAATGTGATGATGAAACTGTCAAGTGTGAGAAAAAAGTAAGGGAACCACGCAATGTGACAAAAGAATTGTCATATGTGATGTTGGAACCACATAATGTGAGGATGAAACTGTCAAATGTGAGAAAAAAAATGTCACATGTGATGTTGGAACTGCACAATATGAGAATGGAATCGTTATATATGAGAAAAAAGTAAGGGAACTACCAAATGTGAGAAAAGAACTGTCACATGTGATGTTGGAATCGCACAATATGAGGATGAAACCGTCAAATGTGAGAAAAAAGTAAGGGAACCACCAAATGTGAGAAAAGAACTGTCACATGTGATGTTGGAACTGCACAATGTGAGGATGAAACTGTCAAATGTGAGAAAAAAGTAACCTGGTGTAGTAGGTTACCTACTAGTGGGTACCGTAACCCCCCCCCCCCCCCATTTTTGGAGGGTACCGTAGAATTACTCTTAAGAAAAAAGGACAGAATTTTTTTAAATAGGTTTGGACATTAAAAATAAAAAAATCCAAAACCATAAAAATTACATAAAATATTTCACAATTGCTTATGTGATAGGTTATTAATGGAATAGGAATCTCAAAAGTAAAAAAATAAGAAGTTATTAATGAAAAATGATCACGGTAGATTAAGATAAAACCTAATAAAAATTTGTCAACTCAACTGTTGTGAAAATGATTACTAGTCATACACCCCCTGAACTTCCAACCACTGGCCAAAACACCCTCTAAACTTTTATTTTGACTAATTTACTCTATAAACTATACACATCTGCCAAATCAATACATCTAATAGTTTGGTGTCAAAAAACTAACAGAATATGTGAGATGCATGTGTTCCTTAAAAACTAACTAAACCACATAGACCTGACCCAAGAATTAAACCAAACCAAGTATTTCTACTGGAGAAATTCACACATGGAAATTAAAAAAAGAGGGTTCTTTGTGGATCTAAATAGCAATTTGCTTTCAAGTGGACCCTATAATCCCTTAACCCAAATCCGCCCATATATCGATCCTAGCTATATCATCAATAGCACTAAAATTACTCCAAGTCCAGGAGAATAAGTTAAGCTTTTTACAACCATTAGTATTTGTTTGTTTCAATCATCCTCGTACTGCTGCGTCACTGGCAAGTGTTGCTTCCAAAACACAGCTTAATAATTAAAGCCTCGAACACAGTTTCTTGACGTTATTATAGTAGTAAAATGATAGCTTTAACAACTGTTCTTAAAAGCGGCCAGTATATGAGGATCAGTACGTACCACACAGTCTGAGCAGAGAGAAACGATAACTACATAAGAAAGGGGGAAAAAAATACCAGGTGGTGGCTGGTGAATGGCATGGCGGAACCACCAAGGCACCGCCGGTACTAGGCCAGGGAGATAACGGAGAGACGCTCTGCAGTAGCTCTAGTTCTACCGCCTCTCTCTCTTCTCTGCCGGTCAGACCTCTAGTCTCTCCCCTCTCTCTTCTTTCTATCGTTTGTGGTTTTCTTTCTATCTTTGTGTTCTAGTTAGTTTTTAAGGAACACGGTCATCTCATCTATTCTCTTAGTTTTTTTAACACCAAACTAACAGGAATTTTTTTTTTTTTTTTAGGAAAACTAACAGATGTATTGATTTGGCAAATATGTATAGTTTATGGAGTAAATTGGCCAAAATAAAAGTTCAGGGATATTTTGGCTGATGGTTAAAAGTTCAGGAGGTGTATGGGCATTTTTCCCTACTTTTTCTTTTGAACCCATTAAGTCACTCAAACGAATTTTTAATCAGATTACATATTTAATAATCATATGATTTGTTTAAATGATTTAATGAGTATATGATTTAATACACGTAGATGATTTTAAAAACAGTCATGTAATGAGATAAAGGAAATTCCTACAACCAAAGAAACTTTATCTTACTCCTCCAAAAAAAAAAAAAGGGGAAATCTTGAATCTTATCATTTTCTCCCATTTGTTTCCCTAAATTTTTTTTTTTAGTTATAACTAGTTAAAGTCTCATATATATGTTGTACGGTTTTGTTCATGAAGTTATAAAAGGAGAAAATGGGCAATTACCCTTTTTTGGGAAATTAAACATACGTTTGCCCTCTTTCTGAAACTAAATAGGGAAGTGCCCCTGTTTTGTAACTCGACAATAGAGAAATCGAGTTTTAATGAATAACTCGATATTTGTATAGTCGAGTTAGTCTGACACTTCGAATTTTTCCCAATAAAAAAATGTTTGTGTAGACGGACATAACTCGAGAAACTAGAAATCGAGTTCTTCTCAGCGGTTTGAATCAATAGGACCCTAACGTCTCACAACGCTATTCAGTCACTCGCTCTCCCTGTACACTCTCTTTCCCTCGCTCTCTGCCATCACTCTCTCTCCACACTCTGTCTCTCTCGCTCTGCGATCAGGCTTCCCCACTCTTCCTCGAGTCTCCATCAGTCATCGTTGGTTCCCGCCGCCGCTGATTACAGGTACGGTCCTCTCCCTCTGAAATATTTTCTGATGTTGGTTAATGTTAGGTTGCGTTTTGTGTGGGATTTTGATTATTTTGTTGAAACTTAAGGAAGTAGTAAATTTACTAATGAAGATGAGAATTTTGTTGCAATGATGATTTTCTCATTAATGAGTTTAAATGTGCTTGGGGTTTTGATGAGGGGTTTTGGCAAATCGAGTGGTGTTATAACTTATATTTTCATAAATAGTTAATTAATAATTATCCTAAGCTTTAAGAAGTGATTTAAATAGTTCTGAAATAATTTTTTTTATGGCAAGTTCTTATTTATTTAAGAAGTGATGTTGAAAATCTTGTGCTCTTGTGCTCAAAATATAATGTCTTACTGAATCTATGCTTTTATTTTATATTAAATGTGGTTTACTTGTTAGAAAATTGCTAACAATGTATTTGCTGCCATGTCAGATATGCAGGCACTAGATAGAGTGCGGCCTGGACCCGATGTGGATACCCAGTTGGCCCAGCAGCCGAATCATCGGTTAAGTCCGCTTTGGAGTTGCGCCGCTGACGAGGTATGTAGTAGTATTATTAATACATGTTTGTTTTATAATTACCTCGTGTTTAATCTCCTAACACAATACTCGTCCGTGTGCAGGAGGTGCCTGGCATGATAAAGGTTCGATGCCGTAAATGTGTATTGCCACAGGGTGGGTTAGATCCACGTATCATGCAACACATAGATGCAGCAGGGTTGACTGGTTTATTCAAGGTTCCTGATATGGAGGTCGACCACGCCTTGATCACGACGTTGGTTGAGCGGTGGCGTCCGGAGACGCACACGTTCCACTTACCCCATGGAGAAATAGGTATCACCTTGCAAGATATGGAGGTGATGCTGGGGCTTCCAGTGGATGGGTTGCCTGTCACTGGGAAGACAGACTACATTTGGAGTGAGCTGTGCGAACAGTTGTTGGGCCATAAACCTCCACCCCCGATACCAAACTCAAACAAGTCTACCCTTGATGGGGCGAGGATAAGATACACCTGGCTTGATGCACAGTTTGCTGATCCCTTAGTTGTGGACGCTGCTGACGAAGTCGTGCAGCAACATGCCCGCTACCACCTACTTGTACGGATGGGGGCCCTCTTGTTCATGGACAGGTCTGCGGACCGGGTCTCACTGCTGCCTCTGCAGTTGCTCAACCCAGTCAGCAATGCAAGACGGTATAGCTGGGGTAGTGCAGCATTGGCCTGGCTGTATAGGCAACTTTGTGGTGCATCGAAGAAGGATGCGATGCAGATTGGAGGAGCACTGTTGTTGGTGCAGCTATGGGCCTATTCAAGGTTCACACAATTATGCCCTGTTGTGAGGCCGCCTCTACCGCCAGTGCACTCAGGGCCCCTTGCCATTAGGTACGTTCATTGAGTTCTCGTTATTTGTCTCTTTCATATAATTAAAAATATGCCAAACTAACAAACGAAAAAAACTTATCAATGCTTAGTATATGGATGTGAAATATAAAAGCAAAGTTTGTTAAATGTAAGGTTCAGTAATGAGCATTTGTCGACACCTCATGTTTGGTAGGTAAAGCGGGCCAAAATGCACCGCAGAGCATACCACACACGTCCTTGCTGCGTACCGGGCGTCACTGGCTACAGTACGGGCCGAGCAGGTATTCGGTTAATTTAGTTTGAATTCTTATGACCACGTTTCCCTCAATTCTTATGACTACGGGCCGAGCACGTTTCCCTCAAATGCACCGCACATGCTTTTATTTTCGTTTCCCTCAATTTTTATTTTATTTTGAATTCTTGGATTGTTGTAGGAATGAGTTGATTTCATAATACCATCCAATCATTTTGTTTGATACTTGGATTTCCATCCCATCATTTAACTCAATTGGAATGTCCATCGTGAAGTACTTCACATTAGAACTTCCACTCGTAGCACCTGCATGAATACTTGCTTGAATGTTAAATCAAAGGGTTTTTTCCAAATTGGGTTGGATTGAAGGGTTTTTTCCAATGCAACCCAACTCACATGACTCAGGTTAAGTTGGGTTAAATCAATGGGTTATATATAGATTTAGTCATATATATATAAAGTAGAATTTGGCTATATTCTTCATTATGTACGGAAACGTTTGTGATTTACACCGAAAAAAAAAAAAAAACACAGAATAAATTGTCCCTTTTCCAATGGGTTAAGTTGGGTTAAATCAATGGGTTATATATAGATTTAGTCATATATATATAAAGTAGAATTTGGCTATATTCTTCATTATGTACGGAAACGTTTGTGATTTACACCCAAAAAAAAAAAAAAACACAGAATAAATTGTCCCTTTTCCAAGATGTTTGAAGCATGTGCAACATGCGCAAAAGATTGAGCATGAAGTCTTGGTTTAGTGCAAGACAGTGAGTTCAAACTTGTGTTGCAACCAAAAAACAAAAACTCCACCAATTGTTACAAATGTCATTAAGCTGATGCAATGAAGAGAAGACGCACATATTGGATTATGTAATTGGTTATAATTCAATGAGAAATGAATTTACCTAATAGTATACCAAAGATAATTAGATTTGTCTTTGGTTGTATTTGTGTGCTCAAGTAATTCATTTGATTTTAATGATGCATCTTCGAAACTGACGATGACATCTTTAAATTCTTTCCGGCTACTAACTGAATCAAAAGTTTGTGTTCATTTTCTGATTATGTCATTATACACCGTTTCAACCTATTTAACATGAGAAAATAGAACTTTTAGCCTGCTATGAAAATGAACTAAAAAATTTCAAAACAATATTTCTTAAGACTTTATATAAGGCGAATGATTGTAAACGCAGAAGATATCAATTAAATTCTAAACAACAAATTTCCTACTATAAACTTGACAAATATGGGTCTTTTCAGAACAAGGGAATCAAGGCATATTAGAATACAAATGATATTTTCAAAACGCATGGCCCCTGGGCAAGGATGACACGCATAAATCGAGAAATGGTCCAAATTTTTTTCTTTCCCTAATCCTTGCGTGAATTCTGCTTCACTGTCTTCTTCGTTGTTTTTGCACTTTCTGCTTCTTTACATGCGTTTTGGAGTCTTGCTCAACAGGTTAGCCCAGACTTGTGCTCATAATTCTTTTAGAGAGAGTTTGAATCTTTGATAGTTGTTATACTTCAATATATTAAAGCTTTAAAATAGAAATTTTTTTTAGAACTGTTGAAGCTTATTAATATTTCACACCTTCTGGATTCGTTATAGTTTTGGTGGTTGACTTAGATATCACCACAATTATATTCCAGATTTTCGTTGAATTAAATTTGCTGAGTTAGAGCTTCTCTTCACTGTTGTAATATAGTTGGCTGTTAAATCTCATAAAATGATAAAATTCTTTAAATTTAGAACGTTGGGAAAGCTGCAAATGTTAAACTACGAAAATTTTATCTAATTATTGTGTAATCATGACATGAGAGCAAAAATATAACCCCAATTTGCATTTTTGGCCTAAGTACAGAAACAGAGGGAATGATGACATTATTGATCATTGGCTCGTAAAACACATGATCACTTCTCTGGCTTTCATTGAAATTTGAAATTAAGCAAACTAAAGGATGGAGTTACTCTGCCTTGAATGTCATAGAGTGACCATAGGCTACGCCATTGCCATAGCTTGTCCTTGTCCAATGCTGGATGGTTGTCATTGCTTGGGTCCACACTGTGAAATTTCCAAAATACAAAGCCGTTAGTGCCCCCCCACTAGGAACTCAAGAGTCCAGGGTATAGGTTAAACCCTTTGTGAGATTTGGGGTTGTTTAGGATGCCAGAGTGAGCACCGAAGATAGTCTCAATTGTTGCTTTGCCTTCAAAAACTTACTAATGTTTGGAGTTTATGCATTTCACTACCCCGTTTGGGATGTTCTAGTTGATGGTGTTTTCATAGGTAGTCAATGTGAATCTAAGCTCTTTACAATTCATTGGTGCCACTGGTGCTGCAGGTGGTTTTAGTGTGTGAGCTCCATTTGGGCATAGATATAAGTTTCATAGGTACGATCGAACTCTCTTCGCTAGAAGTTTCATATGTACAATTGCACCAGATTACTATCACGCTCTACTTTAGTCGGTTGTTTTTGCATATAGTCTCAATATATGCTACAAATTTGATTAAACAAATAAAATTTAAGCTTGTACGGTTTGTAATTAAGCTTGTGAAATCACTTGTAATTAATTAATAAAATGTTATGAGCTTAAAACCATAGTTATTGCTTTGCCTAATAAGTAGACAATTTAGTATTTCTTCTTCTAACATAGGGGTATCCAGGATTACAAACATTGTTATTGTGATGCAAAAAACATTGTTACATTGTAAGTTATAAATTACCTTTGCTAAATTGAAGGTTATATTTTTACAGTCTAGTAGAATACTGTTTGACTTCGATTTACGTATTCAAGTGGTATATTTTGAATATGCACAGCCTCGATTGTCTTCTTGGAAAACAATGGCCTAAGTTTAAAGAAACAAATAATTGTTAATCAGTGATATATGAGAAAACATAAAGACGCTTGACACATTACCTCTTGTTGTTGACCTAAATGAAAAGTTAGTTCGTGCTCCTTGCACCAAAGTTGGAGAGCACAATTTAATTGCAGCATGCAACTCCTTAAGTTGTCCCCACTTTAGCTGCCTTAATAGTCCTAAAATTATTAAAAGCTATGGATTATTAACGAGTACTTTATTCATATAATTTTAAAAGCGTGCAAAATATGCTGCTCACCATATTCTTCAAGAGGAATGTAATTTTAGACATTGACATGATTAGTTTGAGATAAGTAAAAGGCTTACGTAATTTCCAACACAAAAATTTATAAGAAATATATATTTACATAGAAATATAATAATAGTATTTGATGAGGATTATACCATGTAATAATTTACATAGCTTCCATATCTTGCAATATAAAGTGCTACTTGAAATGCAATGTCTGCAGTAGACCTTATAATAGTCATTTTGTTCTCATTCATTGAAACATTGTTAATGACTAATGCAATTAATGTAGCACAATATTTCTATTACGATAAAAAGATTTTGCGAAATCATCAACTTGGATTCATCTTACAGCCATAAGGATGCTCTAGTACCCTCCTCTAAGTTTGGTTCAGATTGAAAACCCTAGTATTTGATGGTGTCAGTTAGCTTTGAACCCTGTCCAGCATATGAACATGGGGCTGAAAATGGAAATAGACTAGAACAACCTAGATCTTTTAATATTTTTTGCAGGTCAATTTTGTTGTTCTTTTACTTTCTGCCCAATAATCCCTGAAGATTTTGTGTACGACTAGAAGCAAGAAATTCCATGCTTTGCATATTACATATCACAAACATAATGTTAAATTAGTATGATGTCTCACTATCACAAACATAATCTACTTATGCAGATTGTATGGGAGCCGTACATGCATACGCTAGGCTCCCTACCTGCGTATTGCACTGCTGGGCAGCATATTTGGAGGGCCGAGGTGCCGTTGATATTCTTTTGGATAGTGGAGTGGCATCATCCTGAGCGAGTCCTCCGTCAGTTTGGGATGAAGCAACCAGTTCCAAGTGTCGTGGATACGTCAACTACCCTTCACAAGATATCCCTTCAGGGTAAATGGGAGAAGAACTAGGAGGTAGAACATGATCCCTTTATTCGGCAATGGGCCAACCGAGTGAATGTAGTTCGCGGGTCCGATCTCCTAGACGATGATGATACGTATCTCGTTGAGTACATGATGTGGTACAATCGCCACACAAGGCGGTACATAACACCAGATTCTGCGTATTGGGAACTCATGGTGAGGCAACAATTCCTATTTTATGGATGAAACCATTGTTGGATTAAATATCCTCAGCAGCTTTATCATGCATGCAAAAGTCCATAATAATTATCGTTGTTACATCTCTATAAGTTTCTCTGTCATTTTGTTTTAAAGTCAAAAAATACTGCATGACATGTCATTATGTTTTAAAGTCAAAATACTGCATGATTTAAGTTCATAACAAACTGAATTTGTCTTGATCCAATTTGTTTGCACGAGGAATGGTTAATGGGCAATGACAAATGATGACCACACCTTTGTTCATATAATTACATTCAACTTTTACAAAGGGTGGGTTGGGTTGGGTTTTATTGTATTTTATTTTATTTTTTGTTTATTTCTTTTTGTTTTTGGTTGGCTTGTACTTTAAAATGGACGGTGCAACTCTGTGTAGTAGTGATAAATTCACATTTCATGATAGTTTAGATAGCCTTTCCTCCAGGACTGATTAATGTATTACATATTCCTTGATAGATATGACCTCTAGGATTGGG
Organism: Quercus engelmannii; assembly: GCA_029955605.1. Lineage (NCBI taxonomy): Eukaryota > Viridiplantae > Streptophyta > Magnoliopsida > Fagales > Fagaceae > Quercus > Quercus engelmannii. The sequence continues at coordinate 3,947,800 of JARPSG010000003.1, read as the reverse complement.
AAGTCCCTTACTAAACTGTTGGTAGAATGCAATTCCCAACAGCTTAAAGGTCATTTAAAATCTTGCAAGTATGCAGCAAGGAGATGTGCATTTATACTAGATTCAAGTATGATATATGTGTGCATGATTTTCGTACTTCCCTTAATTGAAACTTGAAGCTTGCGTTTGATATTTTCAATTCATTTGATTTGGGCGTGTACTTTAGGAAATAATAACTTCTAAATATGTGTCCTGGTTGCAATGTGATATTAATGGAGTTGTAAATCTGGTGAAGACTAGATACAGAAGTGAAATTATGATATTTTCACTTATGCTAAGATTGAACTTATGTACAACCAACTATACGTGTTTTTTAGAAGTATTATCTCAATGTTTAGATTGCATAGCGATAAACATAACAGGAAACTGAAAATTCCTGAGTGTTGGGTTGGAACTATAAATTTTTGCACAGGGGGGGCCAACCCCTACTTTTATACACTGTCTTTTTAAAGATGCTTCATAATTATAAGTAATATAAGGATTTCATTAGCTATGTTTGCTACTTTTTCTTTTGATTTTGGAACAGATTTATCCAAGTTTTGCATCATACTTGCGTTCTTGCTTTTATGACCCCCTTGTTTTGTAGGTTCGGACGATGATTAGGTCTATACAGAGGTGCGATGAAGGTTCTGACATGCACACTGACCTTACATTTACACTAGAGCTTGTGGAGGAGCTAGGCCGACTTAAATTGGCGAATGCGCTTGCAGAAGCAGTTGACATTGATACACAGGCCGCAGTTCGTGGCGGGCAACGTGGTGGGTCTCGTGGGGGTGGACATCGTGGAGGTGGTCAAGCTGGTCGCAGCCGTACGACCGAGTCGGCTCCCATCTACGAGGAAGGGAATGAGGAAGGTGTAGAAGAGGCATGGCTTGGCACTGATTGGGTACTGTCTGATGACGACGGCAGGACACCGCGATGTACGCCTGGCGATGGTGCTGGGCCATCCCATACCGTCGATCATCAGGGCACTGTTCCAGCCCACACTACATCCCATGGTGCTAGCACGGACTTTGAGGGCCCTCCTCGTATGTCACCCCCAGTTTTCAGTGGATCTGCCCATGATGGTGGATGCATATTTGTCCCCACACCAGGCATGCCCACCCCACCTCTAGTGCATGTGGACCCCACCATGTCAGCTCCATCTCAAACCCCCCACGGAGAGGTTGTACAGATTGAGCAGATACCGGCTAAGGACATTAAGCCGGTGGAGGCTTTGCAGAGATCGCGACGCCCGCGTGCGCATGCTCCCGATTGCGGGACCGGTGATGGTATGTACTTCGTCTACACTTCCCATCTTCTTGAGCTACTTGTACTGTGCATTTGATTGATTATGTTAATTTAATTATGCTGTTGTGTCTGATGAAACAAGTAAGATTAGACCTGTCAGGGCATATGGGCGGAAACGAAAAGATCATTAAATGCCTTAGTGTATGCTTATACTTCCTGCCTATAGGTGACTGCATAGTTACGTTTCACTTTTCTTCGAAAGTCGTATTTTTTTTTTTAGACCTAACTGCAATGGTGGACACAAAAAGGCCATTGAGCTGGATTGTCCTTGTGTGCTTATTCTTCATGTGTATAGGTGACTGGAATAAGCATGCAAAATGTTCTACTAATTGGGGAGAATCTTGGTGGCTGTGCATCTATTTCTGGATCATTGCTTGGGGAGAATACTGGCTGTCAATGTGTTTGTTGTCAAGAAATTGATATTTTGGAGAAAACCCATAAGGCGTATTGTATTTATTGATGTATTAGGAAGTTTTTCTGCACTTGGAGTTTTGATTGCAATTTGACAAATGTCTGGATTGGTATTCATTTGAAGCCAAACTTTCTTGTGTTTTTGTATGTTGTTAGCTACAGTAAAGTGGGTTGTAAGAGAGTAATTTGTTTTTTTATTTTTGTTATTTTTGTGAGAAACAAATGTGTGGTATTGTTGATAAGCAAGAAGAAGTAATTTGATACTTTCTGTAAAAGAGTTCGATGACGAAGTTTATGCGGATCAATGGTAGAACCAACTCCTTTGTAGCAAATCATTTATCCGAGTCTCTACAATGCTTGGCTAGGTATGTGTCTCTCTCCTAATTTTCTGATTCGCCTTCCCTACAATTCCTAGATTGGTACATCCTCCTTCCCATTTTCTTATTTTTAATCTCCTTTAAATTCCCTCCTCTCTAGAATGATTAGATCTGTGTACATTTGATTACAAGTTCGTTAGTAGGAACAAATAAAAATAGAATTTATATTTTTTTTTTCTGAGTTCTAGAGCAGCTCACAATATAACTTACCCAAAGCTGAAAACGGCAAAAATCTTAGTTATGTGTGCATGTTTTGTTCCTTTCGCTTCTTGGGGTTTGTAATTGTTATTTATCATTGTATATATTACCTTTTCATTTTGGTAGCAAATTGGGAACCCAATGAGAAACATTTAATTGATTATTGATTTTTTCATCGATTAGCCTTCTTATTTTATGATTTTCAGTATATATATATATATGTTGTGTGTGTCATTGGCCAATGAATCAAATCTTGTCCATCATTTGCTTTAATGAAATGATGGAGGCGTTAATGAAAAATTTGCATACTGTTTGAATGTTACTTTTATTGTTTGTGTATTGCCGTTTTTTGGGTTTGAATTATTATCTATGCTTACAAAGGTATATGCATTTTTCTCAATAATTTTCGGTTAGTATCTAATGTCTCCTTCACCACAGCACATTATGACGTTGGAGAAGTGGCCAACCTTCAGAATCCTGGGAGGCTCATAAGGCAGCAATCCAAGCACTCATAAAGCTGCCTTCAGGCGAGCTTGTTACAGGTATAATATGATTCAGTAGATGACTGTTCTGCTAGATATTGTTTTAGATTTTGTTGGTAGTTGGAACTGGTTACATCAGATTGGAATGCATAGATCCAACTATGTCTTTCACTATGAACTTATGGGGTTCATTTTTATGCTACCACGATTTTAGGTTCAAGTGATACAACTTTAAAACTTTGGAGAGGAAGCAAATGTACACATACTTTTGTTGGGCATACAGGTATTTTTTCCATTTATTTGCCTTCATTGTGCTTTATATATATGGCTCATTATATATCCTTATCTGCAATGTGTTGAAATCATGTGGGAATGAAAATAATTGTAGATTTTGCAAACTAACGATGCTGTAAAATTTTCTTCTTACATGTCTGTTTGGTGATCATCAAACATATTTTCTTTGAGCTTCCTGTAAGTTAGAAGTGGAAGAAGCATTTAATAAGACTTCTGATCTATAAGTTGGCATTAATTGACCAAACTGCTGGCATGGGTAATCCTCATATGTTTAGTGCTTTACATGGTTTGATTGCTAAAAAATTTAGACATGATGGTTTGAAGTTGCTCTTCCGGACATTGTGATAGTGACATTGTATACATATTGTTCCTAAATATGTCGAGTTTTATATAGTAATGTATATAATAATTATTTTTGAGAATTCTTTTGGGAAATATGTATATAATCATTCTAAATAAGCGGACTAATGCTTTGGCATTCATTACCAATCTGACTGGTTTTGTATTTATCTTCACATGATTGAGAGTTGTGTTATTTGCTTCAAACTTGGCTTTATAATATGGCTTTATATATCATTGATAAAACAGATCAAATATAGGCTGATGCACTTGTTCTGAGAGGGATCAGTTGCACATTTGAGGAAGGGCACAAAATACGTATTGTTGGCAGAATTGGCAGTGGCAAGACCACTCTCATAGAGATGAACCTGTTTTGTCCAGTGGAGCTAGCTAGAGGGAAGACATAGTAATGTATTTATTGAAACCTGTAGTATTCCATGTAATGTTCACTTTTTACGTAACTTTTAAATTTTAAGTGTTCATTTTTTTTCTAATTCAGAATAATATTACAAGGTACATCATAATTTTAGGGTTTTATTTACTGTGTTTGGGATTCAAGAACCTTTATATAGCTGTGTTATTTGTTTTTTTAGTTGGTTGGTGTCAATTTTTATTCATGGTCATTTTGTTCTGGACTTCTTATATTGTGGCTATTAAAATTTTCAGAATTGACTTGAAGAATTTAGATAATTTTCTAATGTTGGACGATTTATCATGTATGAATAATTCCAATCCTATCTTTTTTAAACTTTGAATTTTCTTTGATTGGTATGGATTGCAGTGAATCCTCCAACGAGGAGGATTTCCAAATCGTTCATGTATTCATGATGAAATTCATTGTTGTTTTTTACGTCATGTACATTCGTTAATCGTGGCTCATTGTGTATAGGCTGATCTAGTATTTTGTAACTACACAATAATGGACTGCAGTGAATCAAATAGACGGGGTACGACCAAAGCTGACTGAATAGGATCAAATAGAGTAAATAGAATGTAGTACACCGATTTTCCTAGAAACCACAGTGGACTAAATAAGACCAAAGTAGATATAATGGACCGAATACGACCAAAGTAGTCCAAAAACAAAAATAATAAGGTTATTTTTCTATATATACATATCTGCCAGTGAAACAATTGGAAAACGATGACACTTCTACTTAAAGCACACATGACAACAGATGGTACTTGGAAGTATACACATATCTTACTAAATACCACAACAAGAAGTCGTACTTTTGCATTCATGCATCCGTACATTGTCTCGTGGGTGCATCAACTTCATCATCCCCCACAACATGAGCCACCACTTCATTCAACATGTTTGCACTCAACGTTGCGATCCTCCTTGCGTGGTCACGCTCCTCAATGGCAACTTCCAACTGATACCTTAACAAAGTGTGCCTAATGTCTCCATTGCCATAGTTGGTTCCTTCGCTTTGAGAAGTGCTATGTGGAGTTGAGGTTGATATGTTTGGAGTTTCTGACGATGTAGACGCACCACCATGCACGCCCATACCATTACCATGCAAATACTCCATGTATGCAGCTTCGGCTTCCCTTCGATCTTTATATGATTTGTGATTGGCGTTTGGGAATTTATGAACTTGTCTACTCGCATCTAGCCAACTGTCGTATATGCCTGGAACACGACCGTTAAACACAACATAGGTTCGTCCCATCCTGCTCTACAAAAATGCAATGGTGGGAATTCTTTGCACTAGAATGTGGTTGCACCTTCTAACGTGTGAAGTGGGCTTTTGTAGAGGAAATGGGGCTAAAACTCGATTCTATAGAAATCGAGTTATAGCATGCGGAGTTACATGTAACTCGACTTCTTATTAACCGAGTTTCTGAAACTCCGTCATTTCAATATGTCTTGTCAACAGTAACTCGATTTATGTGGTATCGAGTTTTATATAAACTCGATTTCCTTAATATCGAGTCATGTTGTCCCCCTCCCCAAACTTCAGAATCCATGCACGTGTCTGGCTCTATCTGTGTTGAAAACCTTCATTGTCTGGTCTCTGAAAAAGAAAGCCTATGAGGTGAACAAAGTTTGCTAACTCTTCTGCCATTTTCCTTGTCATTATTGCATCCTCACCAGGCGTGCTGTTGCTGTGGTCCCCTTCTTCTTTGTTCTGGCATATCTTCCCTGACAGGTATATATTCACTTACATAACTACTTATAAATGGATTGACTTACATAACTACTTATAATTTGGATTGCTTTCTACAACAGTGTTATTCTGACATTATGTGTGTGTATATATATACATAAATGTATGTATGTATAGATATATGTATATATAGACAAACGTACTTACCCATATCATAAGATGTATATGTGGCATTCCCAAATATATGTATACACACACACACACACACACACACACACATATATATATATATACATGTATGTATGTATGTATATGCAAATATATGTAAATATAAACAAAGCTACCTACCCATATATGATCACATGTATATATATATATATATACACACACACATGTATAGGTATGTTTACATATAATGTATGTGGCACCAATTTTTTGAAACATTTTGTTAGGAATTGCAAAAACTGTTAATACATTGAAAATCCTGGAAAAAATTGTCCAAGAAACGATTAATTATTGTGTGCTCTTATGACTTATGTGAGAATAATCTTATGTGTGTGTGTGTGTGTGTGATAGTGACATTGTATACATATTGTTCCTAAATATGTCGAGTTTTATATAGTAATGTATATAATAATTATTTTTGAGAATTCTCTTGGGAAATATGTATATAATCATTCTAAATAAACATATATATAAACAAACATTGTACGGTGAATTAATATGATGACATATGCATTCATTCATACATATTAACAATGATGTGTAATGTATACTGAGGTTTAAATTGTATGGCTCTTTCAGTTCTGAAAGTCTTTACTGTGTGGGTTCTAAAAAAGAAAGCCTGCGAGGTGAACAAGTTTTGCTGACCATGTTTGCATTTTCCTACTCCATATTGCATCCTTACCAAGCGATATTACAAACACCCTGATTCTTTGTTGTGGCACGTCTCCCCTAAAAGGCCAATGTTTGTGTCCAAACGAATCAAGTGTGTACACCTATAATTAGGATAGCATCATAGTGCATTTGTAAAAGATTAATTACTGTTGCATTAACATAACCCCCTATCTTCTGCATGATAACCACAATTAATTGTCCTTATCCAGGTCTGGCATGGGTCGTCACTGCTTCTACGTTTACTATGATGGGGAACAGTATTTCCATGACTTGCATGGGCTGTCCTATAAAGGCGAGTCAGTGAAGCAGAAGTTCATTGAGTTGAAATGGGGAACACACTTGAGAAAAATGCACCGAAAGATAATGGAAGCTCTACGGTTGGACAAGGAGTCACATAAGATATCCATTGTGTACCGTGCCCCCCAGATACTTGTGAGTACTCAGGTTGTCTACAACTCAAATCCGTTGGGTTGCAATGCTGACGTGGACATGATGTGGGCAGTGATTAAGCGGACCCCCCAGTTCATAGCGTCCGACTTGTATGTAACTGTTGAGGTTGTTGGGTTCCATGGTAGTGCAAGTTCACAGCATGCCAGTGGGGTGGAAGAGCCACACTCATTGTCAGTTGACGTGCATCCTCCCTTTGCCTATGCCACGCCTTTCCCCTACAATAATCAACCATGTAGTGTGGTTGATCATTTGGACAACACCGAAGTGGTGGGCGCCACCAATACGCATGATGTGGGAGGGTCTACTCACACATATGAGCATGTCCAAGCTGATATGGACGGGGGAATTGATATTGATGCCAGCCGAGATGTGTATGAAGAGTTCATTGATACTGATGGACCAGTGGACGACGCGGAGGTCTTAGATGTACCACTGATCGAAAATAACGAGGAGGATTGCCTATCCCAGAATGGTTCACATCAAACACATGGGACAATATTAATGACCCATCACCTGCATTGGGTACAGGACATCTTACAAGTTGGCATAAAGATGACCACCCAGCAAGGGGGATGCTATTCAAGAATAAAGCCTCTGTTTAATATGTGTTGACCCTCTACTCTGTGGAGCATAATAAGCAATACAAGGTCATCAAGTCTGACACCAATAGGCTGGTAGTGCGGTGTAAGAATGAGGCATGTCTATGGTCAATTTGGGCCAATTGCAGCAAGAAGCACGGGATGTGGGTTATCAGTACATGTAAGGGTCCCCATAGTTGCTCATCCCTCCAGCTACCAACTGATGGGCGGATGATGGATTCAAAGTTCATCTCCATTGCACTTGAGAAGTATGTACGGGAAGACCTAACCCGAAAGGTAAGGGACTTGCGTAGTATGTTGCATGCAAGGCATGGGCATGATGTAACTATGTACAAGGTTTGGGAAGCCAAACAGAAGGCAGTTGCACGTATTTACGGGGATTTTGACGAGTCGTACGCAGAATTGCCACGATTTCTAGCTGCATTGTCTGATGCAGATCCGGATACTGTGACCACATTAAAGTGTGACCCCCATGTCCCGGGGACTTGTATATTCAACTCCGCGTTTTGGGCTTTCGGTCCGTGTATTAGAGGGTTTAGGCATTGCAGGCCGGTGATAAGCATAGATGCAACGCACCTTTATGGCAAGTACAAAGGAAAGCTGTTGATAGCAATGGCAACAGATGGTAACAACGAGGTTTATCCACTCGCATTTGCCGTTGTCGAAAGCGAGAGCACGGAGACATGGGGATGGTTCTTGGCATGCCTGTTGACCTATGTTACAGACCGTACCAATTTGTGTATAATATCTGACAGGCATCGTGGGATACAATCATGCTTCGATGACACCACTAGGGGCTACTTGCAACCGCCGTTAACCCATCACCGGTATTGCCTCCGCTATTTAGTAAGCAATGTTAACACTAACTTCAATAGTGTGCCGTTGAAGAACTTGGTATGGAACGCAGCAACTGCGAATCAAGTTAGGAAGTTTGAGAACACCATGGATTGCATCAAGAATGTCAACCCGGCTGCGTACGACTATCTTAAGGAGGTAAATCAAGAAAAGTGGACACTTGTACATGACCATGGGCACCGATATGGGGCAATGACAACCAACCTGTCAGAGTGCTTCAATGGGGTACTTAAGGGCGCACGTAGCTTGCCCATAACTGCAATGGTGAAGTTTACATTTTACAAGGTGAACTCATACTTTGACGAACGTCGAAACAAAACCCTAGAGAAGTTGGAAGAGGGGCAAGTGTGGTGCAAATATGCCTATGACAAGTTCGAGGAAAATCAAGAGAAGGCGAACCTCCATATTGTTAGAAGGATGAGTGCGCAACAACGATTATATACAGTGGAGACACAGTCTTCACTGTTGAACACTGGCGGGGGAGATCACACCCATAGGGTTTCCCTCATAGACATGACATGCACGTGCGGCAAATGGGAAGCAAACAAGATCCCTTGTTCCCACTTGATAGCAGTTTGTGCCAAACACAACCATGATGCCACTGAGTATATGGATCATTTCTACCGCCTTGAAGAACGGTATCACAGCTATGAGCCTATATTCCAACCACTAAAAGATAGGTTAGAATGGCCGGAGCCAGCAGAAAGGAGAACCGTGATGCCAAACCAGCGGTTGATCCGTGAGAAAGGTTGGCCCAAGTCCACGAGAATCCGCAATGAGATGGATGACGAGGATAGGGAGTTGCCAACCTCATTGTGGATTGAGAATGGACCAAAGTTGAAGTGTGGGTTGTGTCGCCAAGAGGGTCATAATCGTCGTACATGTCCAACTCGAAATGTGGCTTCAACAAGCCATGGTGCTATGTAGCAGGTAACAATTACAAATCATACTAACAAGGGGGTATCATAAGTTATTCTTCTTTACATGTTTAGATATTACATTATATGAGTTATAATTAAGATGTGGGCAGTAATTTGTAGATCGGAACCATGATAGTAATACCATTGTATCAAATGTAGCTCCACTTTGGGCAATCTTGTGATTACTTCTTCAAGTAGTTGCAGTTAGTCTTAACTCCTACATATTACCATTCCAAGTCTTTTGTCCCAGTTTTGGTGTTCTTTCAATCTTATTGTTTGTCGTGTACATATTCTAGTATTCATGAGGTCTCTATTTCCCTAACTGTATATGTTTTGCTGCAGATTTGTAATTGTTGCCAAGGTGTAACTGTAGATGCTCCTCATTTAAGCAGGCAAGCCTGAATGCTCTTCTATATTTGTCAATTCAATTTATTAATTACCATGGGTTGTATACTAATTTCTGTGTTGGCTACTCCTCAGAAAGGAGGCAACTTCTGAAAAGAACAAAAAGAAGGTGTCACTCAAATGCTATGACTCCATGTTTGCCTAAAACCATTGTTGGCGGATGCTGTCCAAGTTTCAACTTACAATTGTGAAGAATGTTTAAAATGCAGAAATGGAACTTTTTATTTTTGTACATCAACTGATTTAAATGCATAGTATGTCTTTACCTACAAATAAGCTTGTATATATGGATGATTTTTTTATTCGCGTAATGCAAATGGGGGAATGTTACTGATGGATGTGGTTGGTTATGATTTGTATGGATGACTTGTTGTTCACAGCATGGTTGTCAGTAGGTCCACTTTTACTATGAATAACCACGATACTGAATGGGTGTGAACAGTGCAAGTCGCAAGCAAAACTACAAGTAGAAAGGTTATACTAAATAAAACTCGATTTTCTAGATAACGAGTTACGTAGCAGTCCATTTTCCATCCCCTACGACTGTATCCACTTTCAATTGTCAAGTATCTGGGTTACTCGATTTCTCTAGATCCGAGTTACGTTCAACATAACTCGGTTTACAGGGTACCGAGTTACGTCGGAGAGCACTCTACACAGCTAGATTCCTCTTGGACTGCATCTGGACCAGTCCAAATAGCTGGACTGGGTGTTTGAGCCCAGTCAAGGTAACTCGATTTCCACATAACCGAGTTATGTTGAGAACAACTCGCTATCTGTAGCTTCGAGATACGTTGAAGACCATTGTGCACACTTAGATTCCTCTTGGACTGCCTGTGGACCAGTCCAATTATCTGGGAAGCCAGTCAACGTAACTCGATTAGAGTATTACCGAGTTATGTTCAAAATAACTCGATATCTTTAGAATCGAGATACGTTGAAGACCATTCTCTACACTTAGATTCCTCTTGGACTGCCTCTGGGCCAGTCCAAATAGCTGGACTGGGTGTTTGAGCCCAGTCAAGGTAACTCGATTTCCACATAACCGAGTTATGTTGAGAACAACTCGCTATCTGTAGCTTCGAGATACGTTGAAGACCATTGTGCACACTTAGATTCCTCTTGGACTGCCTCTGGGCCAGTCCAATTATCTGGGCTGGGTGGGGAAGCCTGGTCACCGTAACTCGAGTTACTTATTACCGAGTTATGTGGAGAAAACTCGAGATCTGGAACGTCGAGATACGTTGAAGACCATTTTCTACATGTAGATTCCACGTAACTCGATTTACCCATTACCGAGTTACGTTCAGAAGAACTCGATTTCTCTAGCTTCGAGGTACGTTGAAGACGTGTCTACAGTTAGATTCCTCTTGGACTGCCTCAGGACCAGTCCAATTAAACTCGATTTCTATAGTATCGAGTAATTCTACTTTAACCTGATGTTCAGGATATCGAGTTACTTCAAATGGAGTTACTTCCAAACCACCACGCACAACATGGATTCCTCTGAGATACACTGCGCACAGCATGGACTGCTTTTAGTCCCAGTACACATAACTTGATTTATCAATAATCGGGTTATGTGTATGACCAACCCACTATTTAGTGCTCAAACGTACGAAGCAGCAACTGTTCAACTTCTTCTCAGCGAAAGTTTGGAGAACCAGAAAAATGGCTTCTCAATGGCGGAGAGACAACGACGATGGTCCTGCTGATCGGTCCCCACACTTTTTCAAGATTATTCTGCCGAATGCTGTTCAAGAAGGAAAGCTTGTAAGCATGCTCAAATTTATAAACTAGATTCCTCTGAAAATCATATGCTAATTATACACTTCGTACACTTCATCTTCTTTATTTGTGATTCTTGAAAAAATGTACATTTGTTACATGTAGTCAGAAAAACTTTCATTTTGCAATACGTAGGTTACACTTTAAGAAGAACACAGTCACATAACAGAGTACTTTTGCATCGTACACTTTTATATGAACAAAAAATGAAACAGGGATAAGCGCATGGTAGAGATTGAGGAAAAATAAATACAGAGCAAGAGCAGATGGCATTTTTTTCAAAATGTGATAGGGCTTATAGGGTCACCACAGATGTATAACTCCATTTAAACTGTGAAACTATGTCCTGGGATCAAACTAGGATACAGAAATCGTTCACTCTTTTTATCATTTGTTTTTTAGAGTTCACAAACTTATGAAGTGGCTAAGTGGCAAAAATTACTACGTCTAAATCCAAATCCTGCCCATAAACAAAAGTGGGTCATCTTCAATGTTTCCCCAACACCCCAAAACCAAATCACAGACACATTATCAAAATACAACATTTCCCCAAAATTTTTTACATTTCAACAACAACAGAGAAATGTAAAATGTTGACAGCTGTTGATGGTTATTTTGGTTATAAGATTAGGTTGTATAATTTGGTTTCAAAATTCATAAGATTTGTTACTGTTATAGCTATTAAATATAACGTCAATGTTGCAGGATTACATTTTATTTTGTTTGATTTTCTTTTCTTTTTTGTGTGGGGGTGGGGGGCTATAACGAAGTATTCTGCCATCATTCAAACTTTTATTTTCTAGCATTGTGTATAAGGATTGATTGCATGTGTTTATTTCCCTAGCCTGCATTTATGTTATGGAGATTCTTTTTACAGCGGATTCCAGATAAGTTCGTGCAGAAATTTGGAGTGGACCTGTCAGATATGGCCTTTCTCACTATTCCAAATGGTAGAAAATGGAAAGTCAAGTTGACACAACATGCTGGGGGGGTTTGGTTTGAAAATGGTTGGTCCGAATTTGCAAGCTCTCATGGTGTAGCCGTGGGCCACTTGCTGGTTTTCAAATATGAAGGAAATTCACAGTTTCATGTACTCATATTTGATGCCACTGCAACAGAAATAGACTATACTTTAGACGACAAACTCCAAGTTCATAGGATCGAAGATGATGAGAGTGATGACAGCTCTGTTGAAATCATCAAACACTTTTATAGGGGAGAGGGTTCAGGTTTGAATGTTACACTTTTGTAAGCAAGTGGTTGATTTGTTTAGCTTCTGCTCTATTAATTTTATGTGCATGACTTCGTATTTTCAACTTCTTTCAGGATCAGCCCATCCTAAGAAAGACGGTGGTGTAGCTAAAAATCTTGTTATAGCCAATGCTTTTAAATCAGAAAATCCCCTTTTCACTGTTATCATGCGTCCATCCTACGTTAATGGCAAGGATCGTGCGGTAAGCTTTTAGCTTCACTAAAATGGAATATTTTTGTAATTTAGAAATGCAACTCCCATTAACTATCATTTTTCATGGGTCAATTAGAAAGATTGTCACACTAGATACTTGTGGCTGGACATTTTGTTTGGAATTATTTTTTCTTATTTGTGTTTTTAGGTGAAAAGATGTAGATCAAATAGATACTTGTTGCTGGAATATATTTGTTAAATATCTATTATTGTTCCTTGTACAGAGTTTACCCCAAGACATTATCAACTACTTACCAAGAGACGGGTTTACCAAGGACTACACCAAAGCAAGTATACTCCCTGTCAAGCTCCAGATTGTGGACCGATTATGGCCTGTGAAGCTATACATTTATGAACGACGTGGGGGTTCATCATGTGTCGTATCAGCTGGTTGGTCTGCATTTGTGAGGGAAAATAGTTTGCAAGTAGGAGATGTTTGCGTATTTGAGCTGATTATGAGGGACGGTGTTCTGTTAAACGTCCACATTTTCAAGTGCCAAGACTAAGTGGTTAGGGTGGATGCAAAGTGATGATAATATTATGTGATGTTTAGAGTGTGTTTACTTTGCAACTTTACTATTCATCCCTATTTTGTTCATCCCAGTTTGCAACTTCATTGATTGGGTACTTTTGTGATGTTTAGAGTTTCACTCTTGGAAAATTTTTAATTACTATGATGAACTTTCATATGTATTTTAAAATGAATGTGATGCTGTATTTTTTTCTGCGCTTTTGTTTGGATTTTGGCCTTTTTGCATGTCATTCAATTATATTACATTGAATGGCGACTCTTGGATTTTATTTTAGGGGGGTCAACATTGTTATTGCTATAGGATTTTGTTCTTTTTAGATGACATTGTTGTATGTTTTGTATATATTGTAACACTTTAATACAATAACACCATGTGCAACATAGGTTAGTCATTATTTTTGATGTTTGCAAATTTAGATGTTTAAAAAATAAGTGAGAAGTTAATCCATCAATTGTGTCAATCAATATAATGTGGCAAATTGAAAAGCTTGATAGCTAAATTTTCAAAATTTCACTTGGTAGCAATTTTTCAAATGTTATAGATGAAGTTGGAACTTCTTGTAAACTGCAAGGACTAAAATAGGTACTGTTTTATGGAACCGGATCCTCTCCATTTCAAAGTGAAATGGAGAGACTCCAGTTCACGGTGGAGATTGATTTCAAACTTATCAAGGGCTAAAAAAGTGCCACATCATTTAAAATGAAAACAGTACACTTAACCCCAGTTAAACACTTAAACCGGAGGATTTATTTAACTCAACCAGACAAAAAAAAACTGTTTGGAGGGAAAAGTGAAACAGAGTTAGAGGAACTTCTCTGCACTGAAAAACAAAAAAAACCTTATAGGAGGGAAAAGCTTCACAGAAGGTTAGAGATATATCCCACGTTCAATGCTTCATAGATTTTAACCAAAAAAAAAAAAGCTTCACAGAAGGTTCAAAGAATGTAAGACATCTCTGTTTCTATCTTGCCATCCCACGTTCAAAGCTTATCTTGCCATCCCACGTTCAAAGCTTTTGAGGTTACACGTGGAGGGCTGGTGTTTCTATCCTTTCCGTTACAAAGGTATATCCATAAGCTTGTTTATGCTTATCTTATTTGATGTTTGATCATTTTTTTGCATTTATAATGTTGTCAAGGAGCAATAGCCTAAATACAGAGGAGTGATAATCACCAGACAAAGATCTTTCAATAATAAACTTAGGGACAACACATGGGCAATTATTGTTCAACCTCACCACCATTGCCCCCAGATATTGACAGGGATGAATCAATCAAAGTTTTGGAAACCCAAATAAGCGAGTTTGAACAATAATTGCGTGTATGGGTGTCGGGATCTCTGGTGAGCTAAGGTTTTTCCTTTGATTTTGCTGATGGGTTTGAGTTGAGTATCCTAGAAGTGGGAGGTTGAGAGAGTTTGAGAGAGTTTGAAATTTGAGAGAGAGAGAGTTTGGACGGTTGGTGAGAGTTAAGAGTTTAACTTGAGTTTTTTTTGTCCGGTTGAGTTAAACCCCAGTTAAGTCAACTGAACTCCAGTTAAGTGTGGTGACACATTTTAAATGATGTGTCCAATTTTTGAGCGTGGATCATTTTGGACTCAATCCCCACCGTGAACTGGAGCCTCTCCATTTCAAAGGGAAATGGAGAGGATCCATTTCCCTGTTTTATTCAATGAACTTGATGAATCGTTGCTCAAAGAAAAATATCATGGTTTCCTGAAAAATCTTTGTATCTTACAAATGAATAACACAAAATACTGGTGAAATATGTACCAATACGCTATTTGCAGCCAAACTTTCCACGGCTCCTTTGCCAGCTAAAAAACCACGAACAAGAGGACTGTATGGAACTATTCCAATGCCAAGCTCCCTGCATGTACAAAAACATTAAAATTCGGGAGAGCATACTCATGCTTCTGGATAAGATAATTAAATTATATTGAATTCAAATCTACACAAAATGGATGATATTTTTTTTTTTGTTGCAGTAGTCCTTCAAAAGAACAATAGTGTTGCAAAAGCAAGGATGAATATAAGGGGAAAATAAATAACAATAGCGTTGCAAAAGCATCTGGACCAGTCCAAATATATGGGCTGGGTGGGTGCATGTGTACAACGTAACTCGATTTTCCAAATCTCGAGGAATTTGAATTCTTCTGAGTGTCCACTGCACAGAACTCGATTCAAGTAGAATCAAGTATTGTGACAGGCCTACCTTTAAACTTCGATTCGTCTTGGACTGCATCTGGACCAGTCCAAATATCTGGGGGCCCAGAAAAATAACTCGAGTTATGTATAATCGAGTTATTTGAAATTAACTCGTTGTCTGCAACATCGAGTTATGAGAAAGCCGTTCCAACATTAACTGGATTCTTGTTATTTGTGCTACACATAACTCGATTTACGGACAGTCGGTTTATGTGTAAGCCCTTGTGCTGAAAATTTGATTGCATGTAACTCGATTTCCGGAAAATCGAGTTATATGGACATTACATTCTATTACCCATTTTTATTAACTCTTCCCCAGTTCTGCAGAACTTGCAGCTGTCCGAAATTACATCTTCGATTGCTCTTGCTTCATCCGACTAGAACCCACAATTTCCCGCGCAAATTTGTCGAGGATTTTACATAGTAAGACTCTTTTAACGGTTGCTGTCTTTGAAATTACACATTGTTGGTGCATTATTCTCAAATTTTGCATTTTGATGCTTCACACTTCTATGTCTATGTCTATGAAGATTGTGATGAAATTGGGTGTTTGCCTAGTCAAATGCATTGTTGTTAGTAAGGTTGCCTATGTCATAGGTTGTCTTCCTTCCACAAAATGAACTTGCCAGTGGCTCCATATGTGTGTGGTATAGATATATGCTGGTTGTATGTCTGAACTGTACATTGTGCAATTTATTTTCTGTTTTTTGTAGAAGCTGGTGAAACTTACTACATGTAGCTACGATGGTATGATATATGTCAGTTCCTAAATCCACTTGTATGTTTCCTATATGATAAGACTTCTGTTATATACTCTAGGTCTCTAACTTCAAATTATTGACTCGGACCAAAATGCATTACAATTATTGCACCAACTAAACAACCCGTGAATAAGAATATTGTTTTTTCATTATGTTGTTGTAAACTGCTCTAGACAGTATATTGTGTGCATGATTTTCTACACATGGTAGCTGGTTACTCTTCAATTTTTGTTCTCTGCTTCAAACTTCATTTTGGTTCTGTTTTTGTGTGAGCTGATCGTGTTTGCACTACTGACCATCGATTAGTTATGGGTCCGAAGAGGACTAAGAGGGGAAAATGCAAAGCTGCATCCGAACCTGAAGTGGTGTTTGATCAATTAAGGTTCCTCACGCCAGAAAATGAGCAAACCTTTGAAACCTTGATTAAGCGTAGGCATATTTGGGGAGAAAGGCAAATCAATTTACAGGAACTGCATCCTTTTGTTCGTGAGAATCTACAGTCTAGGCATTGGCTGTCCCTATGTACAAACATACAACCCCCTCCAGCTGACTTGATTAGAGAATTCTATTCGAATCTATCGGTGCATGAGGATCTTGGTGGTCACAAGGTGACATCGTCCATACGTGGTGTACCGTTTACAATAACTAGGGAGCACGTATCTAAAGCCCTTGATGTACCTATAATTTATACACCTACTTATCCAAACTCTATGTCTCCTCGTATTGATGATGTTATGGATGTTCTTTGTGGACGATCAAACAATCGGGATTCTGGCCGAAGTATTAGCTCAAGTGAGTTGACTGAGCTTAATTATATCTTCTTTAGGATAGCTTGTCACAACATTTTCCCTATCTCTCATATCCATACAATCCCTGTAGACAGGTGTATCTTGCTTTACGCCCTTGTCACCAATAGTTCCATTTGTTTTCCTTCCCTTTTCATCGAAACCATTGTCAAGGTGCGTAGGAGCAAGTATAAGAGGCATGCTTTGCTTTTCCCAGTTCTCATCCATAGGGTCCTCAAATATTTAGGATTAAAGAACTTTCCTTCCCACGAGTTGGTTCACATCCAAGCCCCTATAGGAGCCAAATTTCTGAAACAGCGAACTGCCCAAAAGAAGGTTGTCGACCTCAGTGTTGGTCCATCCAACAGACCATGAGTACGGTCTACTACTGGAGATGTTCAAGATGAGGACATGCATGGGGATCCCACATCTATTGTTGCCGAGGATGGTGATGATGAGATAGATGTTGACACTGTTGATGCAGCACATACATGCCCTCTTCCTCCCTCTCTTCATGCTATGATGGAGACCATTATGACGACTCAGGCAGCCCATGGTCAGCTTCTACATGGTCTTCTTGCCGAGGTTGGAGCTATGCGAGCGGACTTAGCTCACTATAGACGTCCTGTTCCACCTTCTACACCATCTCACTCTTGATGATTCCCATTGGGTATTGTACCCAAGGGGGGGACGATTTTCAATTCGTGGTTGCTATAACATATTTGGAGAATTGTATGACAGTTCTATATTTTTTTATTTTAGTGGCAATTTGAAGAACATGGTATCCGTTGAAAGTAATTTCATATATTAATATGATGGTTAGTTTCATGCCCATCGGTACTATCATTAGTATTATTGAAATGGATGTAATGGTCTAAGAATTTTTTATGTTATTATGTGATTCTATATAATATCAAGTAGATCCAAGTTTGTGTGTAAATAACATTTATTTCATAATTCTGTACGACGCTCACGTGTTTTTAGATTATAGTAATTATTAATACAAATCGAAGGTTTTGTGAAAGCACAATTCGTTTACAGGTTTTGATATTAACGATGAACCACCTAGGAGATTTTCCTTGGAACAATGGCTGAAGCTATATCTTGACTTCAGGCAACTATTTTTATTGGAGGTTTTGCTGAGCTTACATGTATTTTCCACTAATTGGATATTTTTGTCGATCTTAAATCAGCAATTATATTATTCTGAATCTGATCCTCGCCTGGACTATTCCTCATGCATCATATTTTCATTACAAAATTTATTGATGAAACCTTGCAGTGCAGACTCGTCGAAAAAGATAAAAGCGACACTTGGCATGACCTCATTCACTCTAGCATTAGGTCTAACGGATTTTTTTTAATCAAATATGAGGAATCCAAACCTGAAGTGATGGCCCCTTACATAATATATTAGATAACAGTGAGCTGAAGATAATAAACATCGTGAAGTTTAAGTATGTTGTGAAGGACCAAACACGATTAAACAGATATAACAGTGACCTCAAGCCACTAACATCAAAGTTCTAAGAGCAAAATGGTGCTTTCAACCTGTAAATTATTATGGCACGCGTTTGTTTGAGAGCTTAGTTTCAGGGTTGAACATGATTTTACCTATGTGCAATCTCTTCTAACCAACAGTCACGAATTATGGGAAGAGCGTTTTGACTACCATCCTTGAAAATGACCAACGATAATAAACACCCTGATGTTTAAGATTTTGTAAAGGTAAAGTCCACAATTAAACAGATATAACCAGGAGCTCAAGCCACCACCAACATCTACGGTATAACAGATGTGGTATTCAGACCAAATTGGGCCTCGCTTCAAACCGACAAGTCTTTGACCACGATGTTTGATCGAATAGTCGAGTAAGTAGGTATTCCCTCAAATGCAGTCTCACATCAATTGGCTACGATTACAAGAGAAATTTCAGTGTTTCAGCCTATGGCGCTACGTAATTTGTAAGAGTGATGGTTCTGAGACCAAAGTGATGCTTTTAACCTGTAAATGTTTAAT
Source organism: Quercus engelmannii (assembly GCA_029955605.1). NCBI lineage: Eukaryota > Viridiplantae > Streptophyta > Magnoliopsida > Fagales > Fagaceae > Quercus > Quercus engelmannii. Next base: position 3,928,570 of record JARPSG010000003.1, on the reverse strand, counting down.
GACCAAAGATAATGAACACCGTCATATTTACACACCATGATGTTTACAGACATTCAAAATGACCAAATCACAGAAAACACTGTGATCTTCATAATTTATTTTGTGAAAGACCAAACATAATTAATAAATTAATATTGCGAACTTGCTGGTGAAAGACAAAACACAATTAATATAGTGAAGTTTGAAGGTGACCAAGTTCCAACTCTAAACACACGTCACCAGCCTGCTTCTGTAGCACCAACTGTAGTCATATCAAACTCCTTCAATCGCAGCACATGCGCCAACAGACGCTGCTGCTTAGTCAAGTCATGTTCGGTGCTCTACACGATGTGGATACCCAGGTCGACACTGTTTCACACCCGCACTCACGTGAATACAGAATTGTGAAATTGGATGCACAGATGTCTCATTTACATCTACTGTTACAACTACTGCCCACCTTTGATGTGACATTAGGAACATTTAAAATCCTGTTCATATAGCGTTTTTCCAGAAGGGTTTGACATGACAGGCCCTAATAAGTGAAACTGTAATGCCTGGACCGTGAAATGAGGTTATAAATGCACCAGTGATATAATGTTAACTTTCTACCCCGCTAACTTCGTAGATTGATTAAGCTATGAGTCGCAATGCCTCAACATCAAATCGTACAATGCGAAACAAGTTTGGACCTACTTCAACAAATGCATCATCACAAGTTCCAACAGATCAACAACTACATACATACACAGACCACTATGGAGGAAAATGGGTTGGAAAGAAGAGAGATTTCGTTAATATGCCAATATACACGTATGAGAGTCTTGGAAGCGTCGGACACATCATGGTCGGCAAACCTACAAAACTAAGTACAGATACCACCGCAATAGAGTTCACTATAGCAGAACCACCATGGTCAACCCTATACGAGAAGAGGTGTGAGTTAGAGGTGTATTGTCGATGGCACGGGTTACGAGTTCCTAAGGCACGCTCTGCCGAGTTACCTAGAGATGAACCTGCCAACATACTTGCTCATCTTGAACAAGAGAACAATCAAATGCAAAGGCGACTAGATCGTTTTCACGCAATCCAAAAAGCTAGGAAGCATCTAAAGGGGAAGGCGCAAGAGCGAGCCATGAAGTCTATTAATGAAATTACTGCGTTAGATGATGAAACAGATATTTCAGACTTCTCAGATTCAAGCAATGATGATTTCCAAAAATTTCTACCTACGAACATTAGACGTTGTTGTTAATGTCTACACATTATGTGCAATACATGATGTTATTGTTAATGTGTGACAAATGATGATTATGTATGTTCAACTTTTGAAACTCTAAAGATTAACTGTTTATTACTTTTGGCTAAGTTTATGTGAAATCACTTTCTCATTTTTTTCATACGTGTTATTTGTTGCTACATTCAAGTAATGTGGGTCATGGACGAACAATGTCCTTTGCTTTGTAATGTAGGGAAAACCTTAGGAAGTGAAATGCCTCCAAATTATATTTATTGCACATTACTTGTAGGAAAATTTAATAGATTCAATACATACAGACTGATCCAAACCACATAGACCAACCGCGCATATGATTCAATAATACGAATAATTCTTTTATATGAGTTGTTTGAGTCACGATATAATATGCACGTATCTGTGTATCTTAGTTGTAATAGTGTCCTACTTTATATAGATACATTACATAAAGACTCGTCCAAACCAGACTAACCACTCACTCACTGAAAATCCATATGGCTCACCCAACACACTCTCACAACGATATTTGGTTTGCTTAAAAATAGGGTAAAGGCCTAAAAGCCTGATCAGCCTTTCAAATGTTTCATTCAAGTTATTGGTTTGTTGTAGCATTGCTTGGAAGCTCCCTAATATTGCAATTGTGATGATCAGAAGCCATTGATGTAAAACTTGGAAGCATAGTTTTCTTCATGTAATTTTACATTGATGTTGAGAAAATGTAACTACATTTTCTACCTGCAAAGACTCCCTGAAAAGTTTGTACGGAAACAGGGGGATAAAACTCTCTACTGTTACTACACTCACTGCTCGTAATATTAGCATTTGGCAAGTGAGGTTGGAAAAGGCTAACACAGCTCGGCACTGTTCGGCGAAGTCATGTTCGCAGTTCTGCATGTGCTGCTCAACTCGACACTATTGAACCCTGTCCAGTCATATCATCCATGCTCACGTGAATAAACAGATATGCAACATTTTGCAATGCACTATTTTCAAGGATGCAGAGGACCCTTCAAAAGTGTAAGCAAATTTTTGGGGGTAAGCTGTCCATCATTACTACACTTGATTGATGTAGTTCTGCATGTGATACTCAACATCTCGAAACTATTGAACCCTGACCACACGTACCCATCCCCACTCACGTGAATACACATATGTGCAACCCTTTGCAATGCACCGTTTTCGAAGAGGCAGAGCATCCCTGAATTGGCTATGCATCAATTTTGGGTGTGAGCTGTCCACCATTGGTACACAGATGTTGTTCGTAGTGCTACATGTGCTGCTTAACAGCTTCGCACTGTTCAATCCTGTCCAATCAATACACAGATATGCCTTCTTTTGCAATGCACCGTTTTCAAGGATGCAGAGCATGGCTGAAAAGTTCATGATACATTGAACACAGCTCAGTATTGTCTCAACAAGTCATGTCAGATGAAGCACAGGAATTCTAAATAGTTTTGAACAAGACATACCAAACTGGTCAGAGAAAAGTCTTAAAACCACATCCATCAGAAATAAACCATAGTAGTGATCAAAGTCCCTAATTAAATATAAGCATAAACATCACTAGTTTAAATTTTAAACAAGTTATCCTTGTCCAAACTCTGATGGTCAACCAAGTGAAATATTGAGACACTAATCACAACAGGAGTCCTTTCGATCACCTCATTGGCAGTGACATCTCTTTTTTCTAAATTATTGTCTTTCGAAAATGCAACCCAGCCTTCCCCGAATCTCATTGCTTAATATGTTTTGATGGAGGGTAATAGCACAAGACATTGATGTGTGACAAATTGCTTCCCAATAATATACTTGCTTCCCATATATGTTTCCAAGCCATATTTAAGAGAACATCATAATCACATTATGTATAAAGGCTCACCATATTATGTGGCCACGAGATACCCATGAAAGAAGGATTTTTAGGCTTCAATTTTTTGGCTGCTTGGATTGCTCTCTCTCTCTTCCTCTGGACATAATCGGTAATTTTTTAAGAACAAACTTTTCTCTGACTTCATGTTTTATGGGTTTGTACATTAAGGAAGAAATGTTTGTATCATCTTCATCTAAGTTTTTGATATTTTTACCTGATGATCTTCCAATTTACAATTCTTCCTACGTGGATATTGAATCTCAATGGCAGTCTTATCAAATATAACAATATGGAAGCTTGAATTTCCTTCATATCTGAAGACTAAAAAATAACCATAACAGATAGAATGGTATTCAGCGAAATCCTGCCAACCATTACAAAACCTAATGTTGTTATCAGCTTTCTTCAATCATACTTGCCAAATTCCACCATAGGGAGCAATGACTGTAGCTACGGTGGATAGCTCAGTATTGTTGAACCCTGACCAGAAGTACCCATCCACACTCACGTCAATACACATAGCAACGCAGAAAATTTTGTGCATCAATTTCGAGTGTTATTGGTCCTATTGCTACATTGATGTTCGTAGTGCTGCTCAATAGCTTTGCACTATTGAACCCTATCCAGTCATATCACCTACACGCACGTCAATACACAGCTATGCATCCTTTTGCAATGCAGCATTTTTAAAGGATGTACCTATAGCATCCCTGAGAAGTTTATGATACATTTAACATGGGCTCAACATTGTCTCGTCAAATCATGTCAGATGAAGCACATCAATGTTGAATAGTCTTCACGTGAATAAATACGCAACCTCTTTTGCAGTACACATCACCAGCCCGCTACTGTAGCACAAGCTATAGCCATATGAAACAGCTACCTCAACGAATCACATGCACCAACAGACACCACTGAACAATATACTGTCAACTCATATCATCTTTATTCACGTGAATACTTATAGTCACATCCACCTGAATACTTGCCCTTGCAAAACCCCTATATAAAGTCCCATTTACATCTACCCTTGCAAAATATCTACACATACCGAAGTCCCATTTACATACATCTACCCTTGCAAAACTTCTACACATACCGATCTAAACTCACATTTTCTAATGTCAATGCGTAATTGGATGCTACCTCGTTTTCCAAATAACTATAGAACGCAAAGAGATTCTGACGAGAGGGAATACTATGCCGGATTGCAACAGGAGTGGGACTTTCGCGTGAACGAGTCCAACGCTCTGCACAATGATCTCCTGCAAATCGGAGCGCCTCTTGTCGAGCGTAGCTCGCTCACACTGCCACGACAAAACATGCACCAATATGAGCGTGCAGTGACGAAAATAAAAAAAGAGAACAATCTTATGATACTTCGTAGGTCCAGGTATCATATGATACAATTGGCGGAGGAGCAAGCCGTTGCAACAAACAGGCAACTCACTCCGGCAGAACGTAACAATGTCCTCAACTACGAGGACTACCTATCAGAATGAATGCCACTGTGTGTGTTATGTCTATGGTTAAGTTAATAATGTTAGTGTAAGTTATTTTATGTTTTCTGTGTTATGTCGTACGTGCTTATTGAAAAACATCATATGTGAGAATATTTGACTTTTATGACTTATGTGAGAATAATCTACATTACGAATAACGTGCATGCTTCTCATAATCAATAATAAGGTTTACATAGTACAAATGCAACCATACATATAACACATAGTTAAGCAAAATAGTTCTCCAACAAAATCTAATTACACCACGACACGACACGATTACTCTTCATCTGACATCTCCACGTCTGACTGATAAATGGGATCAGCAAGAAGTGATTGCATGAACTGTGCATGCTCGTACCACCCTTCCTGCACTGACTCTCGAATCTCGACTTGGGTCCGATATCGATTAAGACGTATCTTCATTCGATTATTTTCTTCTCTTATGCGGTTCAATGCTTTACGAAGTTCGTCGATGCTGTCTCTGGGCATTTGTGATGCGAGTCGCCGAGGCACTGGCAACTTCAAACCAACCAACTCATCATAAAACATTTGTTGTTCACGAAATAACCAAGCCCACTCCTGTCTCATGGTATTGTGAACGTAAGCACTATTTCGCAAATTCGGATTGATTGGATAGCTGAACTCATCTTCCAATACCCAACAACGACCCATAGCAGTGAACACATCATGAGGCCTATAGAGTTGTGGGTTGCCAGAACCAGACATTGACACTTTGATTATTAACACCAAATGATCAAGTTAACAGTGTGTATCAACTGTTGCTAAATAATGTAATCCTGCATAGAATGGTACACAGCAAAGACATTCATAAAATTGTGTACTATTGCATGCTAAAAATGAAATACTAACACTAACACCAACATTTGACCATAAACAATAGACATTGTTGGTAATGTCTACACATTGTCTTCAACACTAAATGTTGTTGTAAATGTCTGACCAATGATGATTATGTGCAATACAAAATGTTGCTATAATAAAGAAATTATTTCATTCTCTTCTCACCAACGTTTACTACAACAAATAACCAAAATCACACCAATGTACTTACTTCACATTCATTCAACCCAAAAAATCAAAATTTAGTACAATATCAAATGAAAATAACATTGCCCTAAAATTGTGATGTGAATTTTTTACCTGAGGTGATACAAATTTCAATTGAGTTTGAAGAAAGCCGCTGTTGATCCGTGGAGGAGTTCCAACTCAGTTCAGCAGAAAGCGTCCTCAGTTGAGCAGAGAGCAAGGCACACTGAGTGGGAGAAGGTGTGCAGAAATTATAAGAGAATAACTCGACTTTACGGATATCAAGTATACTTTATAACTCGATATTACATGAATCGAGTTACTTTGAAACACTCCACCTGACACAAAGACAGTACGAAATCACGGCTTATAACAGTATAACTAACTTGATTATTTAAAAATCGAGTTACGTAGAGATTCAAAAAAAAGAAATGAAAGCAGTGCGGGAAAAACCTGTATATAACTCGATTATCGGAGTATCGAGTATTTCATATAACTCGATTTTAGGATTATCGAGTTACAAAAGAGGGGCATTTCCCTATTTAGTTTCAGAATGAGGGCACAAAGATGTTTAATTTCCGAAAAAAGGGCATTTGCCCATTTTGGCCAGTTATAAAATATATAATTTATTTGAGAAACAAAACACAAAGCTCTACACGTAGCATGTGCAGCTACTATTTGTTATTTTTCTTACTATTATTATTATTAATTTTTGAGAAGAATCTTACGTTCTAATATTTTGAATATATATAACCATTTTTTAATCTAGAATTAGGCTAGGGGTAATTATTTCTTACTATTATTTTGAATTAGGATGTTTTCCCTCACTATTATTATAGTAAAGCATAACAATATGATTAAATATAAAATTAGTCTATATAGTAAAAAAATATACCATATTATCATAATACAGGTAAAGAAATTAAAATATTGCCTCCACGATGTTAGATGACATAATTAACTCTTTGTAAATAATCCATCATGTTTAGCGTTAGAAGGCCTAAAAATTAGTTCAAAAGGCACAACCCATGAATTCTTGAAACATATATTATACATAAAGTACAAATAGATAATACAAATAATAGGGTATAATCGTGATGAAGCTCCTACTTTAAAGCAATATGCAGTATAAACTCCTATAACCTTATGGTGATCAGCAAGGAATACTTTCTTAGGTGATTCCAATACACAGATACTACTTCCTCCAATTCTATTGAAAACCCATGTAAAACTTCTTCCTCAGTATTTTTCATAAAAACAAATGATGAGTGCTTGAATCTCATTCAATGATTTTTTTGTGCTCTCCAAATTACACTGTGTAACCTTAAAAAAAAAAGTGTATTGGAAATACAAAAGCAGAAAGGGCATTTTAAGGAAAAATAGTTTTTTTTTTATTATTCATTTTTTGCATAAACCCTATATGTGTAATGGGTTTTACATGTTATGATTAGGGGTTTTTTTGGCTAAATGTGAGTAGTTTTATGTCTCATCTATAACATGTTCAAATTTTCAAAATTTTTAATTTTAAAATTATGCATAAAATATGATTTTGTAAAAATAAATAAATAACATATGATTAACACAAAATTTGATGCACATGTTAAGGAGAATGAAAACATATAATTAATTTAAAGGTTGAGTTTTTAAAATATTAGTTAAATGAAAAATTTTTGAGTTGTGTAACTTGATCCTTTTACATACACAATAGATTGAGTTGACAAACAAATGATTGATCCAAAACATCACTTTTTTCACATTCAAATAGGCATTCCCATTGACACCAATCACAGCATGCATGCACCTCAGCAAGTCGAGAAAAAAAAAAGTGAAATGTTGAGGGCGTTTGGATAGCCCGTTTTCCTCTTCTTCTTCTTCTTCTTCTTCTTCTGCCCGCATAAGTTGACTTTGGTGGACAAAAATTACTGTTTTGCACTGTAGCAGTACTGTTCATGTACTGTAGCAATACTGTTCACGTATTAAAAAATATTAAAAATGGGTCCCACGGTACTTTTCACACATTTAAAAATTATTTTGCTACAGTATTTTCAGTTTTCAGTTTTCAGTTTCAGTAACAATAAGCTTAATCCAAACGGACCCGTTATGTAAAAGTGTAAAAGACAAACAAAACAAATTCTCACGTTTTCCTAAATAGCAATGAGTGAAGTTTCTTCTATCGTATGTACGTTTCTGTGCAATGTACAAATTATATACATACATGCATACACCATTTCCTTTTTGTTCTTTTCCTGCATTTTGTTGATAAACCAAACACAGAGAGAGAGAGAGACCTTTGGTTAAGCCGGAGATTGTGGAATGATCAAGGCCGAAGGTTTCAGACTCAGGGTCGAGATCACCAGCAGAGCGAAGCTTATTAGGCAACCTTATCACGAACTCTTTCTTCAATGACTTCACCGAGTACGACCTCCGACTCAGCCTCCCACCTCTTCTACCGTTTTGACTCGCCCCCAGAATCGGCGTTTTCAGATCCGTATCCTCCATCTCTCTCTCTCTCTCTGTCTCTGTCTCTGTGTTTCTCTCTATCTCTCTATCTATGTCTCTGTCTCTGTCTCTCTGTTCTAATTTTTGCTGTTTCTGTGTCTCTTTGTTCATGTATCTTCTAAGTTCTATCTCTCACTCCAATGTCTTACCATATATACACAAAACAAATATAATAAGTATCTAAGCTGGACAACAGTTCTAGAAAGTAAAGAGGCCTAAACCATAAACAGATTTTGTACGACAATATATATATATATATATATATGGGGTTATGTTAACAACACAATTTTTGACAGCTTTTCAGATTTTTGGGCAGCTTTTGGCAATTGATGAGATCCTTAAGAATCTGACAAAAATTAGCTGATTTCAAGGACAGCCAACCTGCAAGAATGGCGGAAAGTAGAGAAGGAACGAGAAAGAGAGAAAACAGAGAAACAGAGCAATAAAGGAATAAGGGAAAACAGACAGTGTGTTATTTCTTATGCCTCATCAATACAATCCCACCTCTTATGTACAGAATCCAATGTAACTAATCAACTCCCTAATCCATGATTACATCACAGATTCAAGCATGGGAATGCCTTCAGATGAGACAGAGGGCAGTTGAGAGATTGGAGTAACCTGCTGCCCCAACTTAGCCTTGAGACAAGAGACATGAAAAACAGGATGAATCAAGGAATCAGATGGTAAAGCCAGTTTATAAGCCACTTCTCCAACCCTTTGGAACACCTGGAAGGGGCCATAGAACTTGGGAGAGAGTTTACCAAGAACATTAGGCTTCAAGGACCTTTGCCTAAAAGGCTGCAGTCTCAAATACACCCAATTACCCTCTGAAAAACTCCTCTCAACTCTATGCTTATCTGCCTGAACCTTCATTCTCTCTTGAGCCTGCAATAAGTTTTGCTCTAGTAGTGACATATATGGCATTTCCCATATATGTATATATATATGGCATTTTTTGCCAAACAGCATGAATTTTGGAAATATTTAAGTAAAAAACATCATGTCAAACTTATTTAGTAATCTAGCATGTTATATGGACTTCTGAGTTCTTTCCAAAACTTCTCATTCAAACCAAAAAAATTGTTAACTGTTATAAGTGAGAAAACTAGTGAATCTCTCCAGAAAGTTCTTTGGAGTACTAGAATTTCAGTGGTTGTGGACAAGTTTATTTGTGAATGGAGTTATATAGAAGGATTCCAAAGTTTTAGAAGTCACTACAATGGGAAGCAAACACATCGTTTGTTGAGATTGCACAGGGAGTCTAGGTTATAAAAGTTTGATAAGTTCTGAATGTTGTAACTTTTTCTTCTATAATGAATTTCCTATAGGGTTGGATACCTGGAGTAGATTTTCCTCCAAGGAGTTCACCAAAGATGTTCCACTTCGTCATCAAATTAGATTGTGTTTTTCATTGCTTTTAGATTTTGGTGATATTAACTGTGATTATGCAATCTAACAATTTGCTAACACTACAATTAATATATAAAAAAAAAATAGTAACAGTTAATTAATTTATCAGTAGCTTAAGTTATTAGAGTCTAAATTAAGTTTTTTCACATTTTAATTGTGAACGACAAAAAGAGCTTCTTACATAATAATTGCCTCTGTGCTTCAACATAAAGAAAAAGCATTTGAAACCCAATGGAGACCATAAATCATAATTGCACTAGCATGTCACAAGGGGAACTATTAAAGCATTATTGATAGGGAATGAGCAAGAAAAGTGAGCTGCTTAGGTGAAGAGACAACAATTTTCTCGAGGGCTAACACAATTCAGCTGGACCACATCTCATGAATCATGACCCTCCCTTACCTTAGGGGCCAAACTCACTCATAAAATAAAATAAACTAAAAATAATCAAGGTGAACGATTTAACTCCACAATGTCAAAAGATTATAACACATCTTCCATGTCAGAGTTGTCTGAGCTATTCAAAATTCAAGTCAAATTGTTGGGTAGTCTGTTGAGTACAGAGTGCTCTGGCTTGTGATCACATTCATAATCAAGGTGAACAAATGCCCGCTCAACTTCCGGAAGTTTCTCTAGCTTCTCCTGCAAGGTCTCTCCGATGGTATGTGCTTCTTTTAGGGGTAGCTCTTCTGGGAGTTCAATGTCAACCTGTTTCAACAATAGAATAAAGTTCATTACTTTGCTAGATATTCAAAACTAGGATACTTAGAAGAGTCTAATGTAACTCTGCAAAAATTTCATCTGCATAGCATAATAAAATTTAAAAGAAAATCTCCCACAAAATATTTAATTTGCAGTTTCTTCAATGGCATCTCAAAGGGAAGGGAGGATCACAGTTTTGATGTCTTATTGTAGACTCAACTTTTTTTTAAAATGAAATAAAAGATTGAAGTTGTGATCGAAAGCTCGCCACTATTTATTTTTACTCAGAAGTTTACATGACTCACCTCTACAAAATAGAGAACACCAAAGGTGTAGGCACGGACAGTGTCAATACGCTTGACTTGAGGGTGCCTCATGACAAGATATGTTAGTTTCTGCAAGACTTCAGGAGGTGCAGACTGTCCCACGAGAGAAACTGCATCAAGATATGCAGCTTAAAATAGTTCTAAATATGAATATTACAGCCATGTAAAGTACATAAAGCGTAGCCAAGCACAAATTAGAATTTATCAATAGTAAATTTTGTAGGACACATGCATTGGGATAAGGAAGTAGGCACTGTATTTATAACTTCAATTTCTGCAGAAAATAGATATTTTTCCCCCTTTTCCAAACATTTATTGTTTAGTTCTGGTACCAACCAGTATCCTGAATGCTACGTCCTTGATAAATTAAATATGAAACCAGCATTTATTTGATATTCTTCTCTTCGTTTCTTCATTTTTCTGGGAGGTAAAACTAAAACCTTTTGAAGCATAAATGATTCAGATAAAAGAATATCCTTCTTCAACCAAACTAATATATAAAGAAAGCACAGATAAAAATAAAATTAACAGAAATCAATCAACATAAAGAGCCCAAATAGCAATCTCTGAAAGCACTGGAATTTAAAAAGCCTCGAACTTCAACAACTATTGTGATGAATAGTGAGAAATTCTTTAAAAGAACAAACATCCAAAGGAAGCATAACCTTTAATCTTGTAGGGATAATAAGAAAGGAAGTGGTGGGTGAATAGTAGTGGACACAGAAGTAAAACTTTGACAGAAAACTTAAATGATTTTAGAGATGAACTTCCTTTTTATTCTTTTTGTTTGTTTGTCAGAATCATGCAAAAGATTGTGAGATCAAACAGAATGAAAATGAGGTTGAAGGAGTGCCTGCATTTTCAAATACAGTTTGAGACCAATTTATCATTGTGTACAATGCAAGGATGATGGCACCAGTGGGGTCAATCCACCAGAAAAATTTATCGGCAAGAAGAGCTGCAGCTAATCCAACCACATTAGTTACCACATCGAAAAAGTGATCCTGCACATTGGCATCATTTCAAGAAGTTATGCAGCTGATAGCTAGAAGGATAATACATATGACAGAAGCTTAAGAATATAAAAGTAGAGATAGGAAACCTTTGCATATGCACGGACGATATCATTTTTTGAGCTTTTACAGTATATCCAGAGGGCAAGTTTTACTACAGTAGCAGATATCATGATTGTGCACGTCCATATCAATTCACTTTTGGACAGTTTTTCAGTAGGATCATCTTCAATTAGTTCTTCTGCAGCCAGAAGCAACACCTGAAAGCCTGTAAGAAAAATGGAACAGTGTAACAATCCCAACCTTATCAAAAGGAATCTATTCCATATTCAGAGAAGAAAACCCCTAATAGTTTCATCAGGGTGTTTTTTTTGAAAAGCATCAAGATTTTTGAATAAGTTGAGACAGAATATTATGACATTAGATGCAAATCTTTTCCAAGTTACAATTGTTGAATGTAAGAAGAAGCCTGTGAGAAACCCCAAGGTCAGATTATCTTCTGCAAAGAAATTAAGCAATATTCTGAGGATATGAACACAACTGAATACATAATTCTTCTTGATACTACGTAGTCTAGCAAGTAATTAATCAATAGAGCGTAGTAGTTGCAATTAATTATTCTTTGAAAAATCTGATTTAGACCCTTATGTGTTCTAAAAGGTCTGATACCAATAGGAAAAAAAAATAAAAAATTCTGATTTCAACCCCAAACACTTCTACAATGTATTAATCTGATTAGTTCAACAAGTTAAGTGTATTCCCAACAGATAATCCAACATGCAATTCAGCCACAATAATCAATCACCAAATCTAAAGACAGTAATAATAAAAAGCAGTAAAAAGGCGCACAGATTTATTAATGAAGTGGAAAGCCAATAAAAAATCTATATGTTATAAATCTTGTTATTAGAGATTATTATGTATTGTATATGATAGATGAGCACTTTACTTCAATCTAGCCTGCGCCTGAGCTTTGCACTTTACCCTTAGTTTCAGAGAGGCCTGTGCACTTGGCGCTTTTACCAACACGATATAATGTATGGGTCATAAAGCAATGGTCTCTCCTTCCTTTAGTATGAGAAGGGAACTTCTAAATTATCTTTTGCTTAAGAGCAGTTACCCACTGAAACTTGAAGCAGGTGCTGTCCTTAAACATAGCAATTCACAGAGCTTCTTCATAAGCAGCAGGGAAATGTGACAGGTACATCCACTAACTATATGAAAGTTCTAGTTAAACCCATCTGGAATTATATTAAGCTCAAGCCCCAAGCAGTCTCCAGAAAAATAACAAGAATGACCAAAATAACCTTTTCTGGATGCCTAATTGCTCAGCCATTATATCCCCAGGCACTTAGATGTAAATTACAACATCATGTCAGATCATGTGTCCAAACAAGAACAAATATCAGAACATTTTAAAAGCGCTCTGCCTACCTCAAACTTCAAGTGAACATTGTATGTTTTATGCATGTTTAAACTGCACGAGGAAGCTCTTATTCTTAATCAATCACTAAGGTATGAGTAAGCCACACTTTTCAGGAATAAGTTCCTAATGTGTCTTTCATAAGTCCTTATCTAAATCATGCTTCACATGTATTCAAAAATGTATCAACAAACTTGCTAGTATTAAATAATGTATTTGGTTTCTTACTGTTTAGGTATTTCAATATTGTTGTGACAAGAAAGAAGACAGTTTCTTATATCAACCACAGCAGTAATTACTGATACGGGTTGCTTTAGAAAGCTTTATGTATTCTAATTAACTATCCAGAAACCATTCATTAGAAGAATACCAAAAAAAAATCCCTGTATTTTCTTTTACTTTTGTGTACAATATTTCACCAATGTATTCGTAAACATTTTTTGTATTTCACCAATTAGAAGTACAATATTTCAAGTTCCTATTTCTTTATTCTTAACAAGAAAAGCCAATTATTAAACATCGATTATGTGGCCTATGCTAGAAAGTTGATGTGATCCAGTCCAACTATCCAGAAACCATTCATTAGAAGAATATGAAAACTAGTTCCCTGTTTTTTCTTTTACTTTGTATACAATATTTCAATAAATTAGGAGTATTTGTAAACATTTTTGATCATTTATATAACATACGATCAAGTTCCTATATTTTTAAACTATCAACAAGAAAAGCCAATTGTTAAAAATCAATTACATTGCATTTACTTCGCTTTATATGTCTTCAATGAAATGTAATTCGATAATTGGATAGGTTCAATTAACAAACAAGTTCACCATAAAAAAAGGTAGTCAACAATGACATGACAGAAAACCAATGGAAACCTGAGGCAGGTGAAGGTACTGCAACATACCAAGTGTAGCCATGACAGCAGCAAAGATAATTATGCCTACTGGCTGCACCCTCAACTTTCCAATAGGATATTTGTAGATATTTATGTTCTTCATTGCCAGGTGAGTGAACCAAAGAATGCCACCGGCCATGAGATCAAGTAAAGAATCTAGTGTTGATGCGGCAATGGCCAAAGATCCACTCTTTATTGTGGCATAGACCTGCACATTGTAATGCATATTGTTATTCTGGGAGTTTGTATATGAGCAATGGGTTATATATATATATTGATAACATACGGAACCTTACTAAAGAAGATCCCTTTGGACTTGCCTCTAGCCAGTAACATATTATATAAAATGGTGATTCAGGGGTGTCTGGATACATGTTAATCAATTTAATACTTTTGTCATATAAAATGAATTATTTTAAGTGCTTTTTAACTCGAAGTATATATATTCTTCCAGAATATTGTTTGGTTAGATTACATTATTTTACAAGTTCCACCTTTGAGCTTTATCAGAAATAAAACTTGGATTTCCCAGAGCTTTTAACAGTTTTTTAAAAAATAGGGGTTTTTTCTTTATCAAACTCAACTGAAAACATATATCCTGTAAAACATGAACAAAAATGAAAGCCCGTCTTATTTATATATGCCTCAAAGTTTTAAAACACACCATCCAGGTCAGTGACACCTTCTTGGAGTCTGGTAGACCATGAAAATAAAAAAGTTATATACCTACATCACCTTAAATGCCAGAAGTATTATATTTGCATAATTAGATATCATCATTGCTCTTTCCTGTCGAACATCTTCTTTAGCCTGTCCAACCTCATCAATACCGTTAGATGTCACCAACAAATCGACTTCTTCAAAGGAATTCATGGTATTGATTTGTCTTTCATAGTACTCCCTTTCTCCTATAATGAAGATAATGCATTCATTCATTGTAAGAAAAGGAAGAAATTTTTAATTTCACTCATGACTTTATATTCATAATCTCATTTCTTCTTGTTCCCCAATTTAAATGAAACTTTAAATTCTTCTCCTAGCTACTTCCTAGGCCTACAGTACAATACATATATATGTGTGTATGTCTGCGAAATTAAAAACATATGAATGAAAATATATCTCATCTATAACATGGTTTAAATTTCCAAATTTTTATATTTTAAAATTATGCATAAAAGACGAGTTTATAAAGGAATAGCAAATAACATTTTATTAACGCAAAATTTGTTACACACGAATGAAAACAGATAATCTAAAGGATGAATTTTTTTTTAAATGTTACTTAAATGAAAAGTTATTGAGTTGGGTAACTTGATCCTTATATATACACAATTGATTGAGTTAACAAGCTATGATTGATCCAAAACATCACCTTTTTTTCACATTCAAATAGGCCTAACATTGACACCAATCACAGCATACACCTCAGCTAGTTGAGAGAGAGAAAAAAAATGTGAAATGTGGTGTGAAAGTGTAAAAGACTAACAAAACGAAGACATATTCTCACGTTTTCAAGTTAAAAGCAATGAGTTAAGTTTGTTCTATCCTATGTACTTGCCTGTATATATTATATGAACCCATTTATTTTCCTGTATTTTTTTCTGATAAACCAAACACAGAGACAAAGACAGAGACAGAGACCTTTGGTTAAGCCGGAGGCTTTGGAAAGGTCAAGGTCCAATATATCATCAGACTCAGGGTCAATACCAGAGCGAAGCTTATCAGGCAACCTCGACACGAACTCGCTCCTCAGCGAGTTCACCGAGTACCTCCGACTCAGTCTCCTCCCTCTTCCACCACTTCTACTCGGCCCCAGAATCGGCGTTTTCAGATCCGTACCCTCCATATCTCTCTGTGTTCTTATTTTTGCTTTGTCTTTGTCTCTGTGTGTTCATGTGTCTTCTTCTAAGTTCTATCATCTTCATCTCTCACTCCACTCACACGTCTTGTCATGTAATAATATCTCAGAGTACTAGGAATAGTGGTGCTAACTAAGACAACATTTCTGTTTTTTTTGTTTTTTTTAGAAACCAGTCGTCAACACTTTTACAAAGTAAAAAAAGGCCTAGACTTTAAATCAGATTTGGTACGGACTGTCTCTAAATTTTAATTTGCTATGCGTTGGATACGTGACACGTGTCGCGTATGCAACGTGTCCAGCCAGAAACCGGACCCTTCCTCTAATACGTACTCAATAATAAGTAAATATAAAAAGAATTAGAAAACGTACTCCAAAGTAGGCAAAGTAGGTAATGATGGCAAGAACTTTTTTTTTTTTTTTTTACTCGAATTGGCAAGTACTTGTACTGCCAGAGTGTACCTGATTATTATAAAATTATGTTTTAATTTTTTTTTGGAGAAGCTTACAACTTTATTGTTTTTTTTTTGGGAGAAAGTACAACCTTTGTATCTAATAAAGTATAATATTAATAATAGAAATAGTAATGGTTAACGGTATAAAACAAAAAAACAAAACAAAAAGTATCTTTTTTTTTGAGAAACAACAAAAAGTATCTTGTTTGGTACCGACATAAAAAAAAAAAAAAAAAACTACATATATATATATATATATATATATATATATCTTGTTTGGTACCGACATCAAGATTTTACGGGTTTCTCAAAAAAAAGATCTCTTTACGGAACAGTGTTTTGTGCGCCCCTTTTTTGGATCGCTTCTCTTTACGAACATATGTGCTATGGTACGGTTTGAATTGTGCGTTTGCATCTGGCGTTTTGCTTTTTTTATCTTTTTTTTTTTTTTAAGTCACTTATCTTGACTTTCAAAGACAAAATTTATGTACTATACATATACTGTTTATATATTTAAAAAATTAAAAATAAGTCTCACGATATTATTTATACATTTAAAAATTATTTTGTTACAGTGTTTTCAGTTTTTAGTTTCAGCAGAAATAAGTCCAATCCAAACGGACTATGTTTGTGAGAGATGAGCTTCTTAAGACAGATGCAGTATATATTTTCCTCTTTACCAAGAGATATGGCTTGTATGAGAAGTGCTCATTCGTTTAATAGATTTAGGGGGTGACCAAAAGTTAAGAGACTACTTCTGTATAAATAAAAAAAACAAATCAAAAAAGAAGAAGAAGCAACATGTTCACTCCTATTAGTTTACAAATTTGTTGATTATATTAATAATTTTAAATGCTGAGATGAATATTATAAAGTAAACTTGAAATTTTTGTTGGCACTAAGGCTGGGTTTGGATAGCGGCAGACAGTGTGTTTGCATTTTTTTGTGTGGATCCGTGCACTATTTATGGGACCCGTAAGTACTTTTTTCAGTAAAAACAATTTTAAAATTGGGTCTTACGACACTATTCACACATTTAAAAATTATTTTGCTATAATGTTTTCAGTTTTCAGTAATAAGGAGTATGCCAGTATCCAAACAGACCCTAAGTAATTTTTTTTTTAATACCAAATTGGCACTAAGTAATCTTAATTAAGGATTTTTTTTTTTTTTTCTTTTTGAGAAGATTAATTAAGGAATTGATTGTAAAGATTTATAATTTACAATTAACCCATTTTGTATGGAGTATGTGCGTCAATTTTGTCTACAATGTGTATACAAAAAAATTTCATCTCAATTCTGTATAGTAATAAATGAGAACAATTAAATCTTATATAAAAAATCAAGATGAATTGCACATCCACCATAAGATCTTATGTCCCATTTTTTTTTTCTTTTTCTTTCTTTTTTTGTTGAGAAAGTTATGTCCCACTTATTATTGGTTGATGTTACTGACCTTCCTAATGAATGGTCCTCTTCATTGTTTTCAACAAAATAAAAGAAATGAGACCAACCACAAGTATTACTTGGTTCAGTTCATAAATGCCATTAATGGTGGAATATAAACAACATGATATGGTGGGCAGCCTACAAATGCGAGCATAATACATTGGGCATAGTTTATTAATACTTCTACTCAAATAAATGCAAAATAGTAATTTTATTTTCCCTAGTCTTTCTTTTCAATATCCAAATGGAAGTTCAGGGGTGTTTTCTTTATTTTCTAGACAAGTTGTAGGCTCCATATAGAGGAAAATTATTTAGTACTCCCAAAGTATCATAAATTGGAAAATTATTAGGTACTTCCGGAGTACCATAAATGCATACTCCCTCCTTTTACATGAATGGCAGGTCCCACCATGAATTTAATTAATGGGACCCACCATTCATGTGAGAGGAGGGAGTACGCATTTATAATACTTCAGGAATATACAATAATTTTTCATCATAAATTCATGGTAAGACCCACCATTTATATGAGATGAGGGAGTATACATTTATGGTACCCCGGGAGACACAATAATTCCCCCCATATAGATCGTGAAAATAGTTAAGGATTTGAAATTGTAAAATGTATATATCTATATATATATATATATATATATATATACCAAAATGGGGGTAAGCTACAAGAAAGAGGTGCCGTCGTAATGAGGGCACTGGGGGCGGAAGCATAAGGTTACAAATGTATTGTTATTACAAATGTAAGCTAGGAGAAGGGGGAAGAAGAGAGTCATTCTGATTACAAGTGAAAGACCTCTGAGGTAATTCTAAGTTTAAGCTGAGGAAGGAGCTTAGAGAATTTAGCCTGCTGAAGACTGATGAGGAGGCTGCCTTATATAGAGGGAGGGAGCCTTGGATCAGGTCAGGAGACTGCGTGAATCACGGAAGGTGAATTGCTTTAACTTCAGGTGAATATCTTTTCAGCCGAAAGCAATAGTAACTTCAATGATTTTGTCAGGGCACTGTTGAGTGAACAGTAACTGGTCACTGTTTATGAACAGTGTTTTGTCCCCTTGTCTTTCTGGAAATAGTAACTTTGCTGTGCGGGTACTGTTCTGAATAGTAGCCGGATTTTGCAAAGGTGGTTCTTGAGCAATTTTGGGCTTTAGAAGCTGTTCTGGAGCGTCTGGAAGCCATTTCTGAAGATACATCAATCGCTGTCCAAATTGTAGCCATCGTAAGGATCTTGAGAATCCTGGAATGGGTCAAACTGATAGCGGTTGCAAGAAGCTTCGGAAGAGGCAGGAGAGTTCTTTTCTGCTGACTCTAACTGGGCTGACTGGAGGAGTAGCTGTTGGGCAAGATCTTTTAGTTCCTTGCTAGATTTTCCGGAGATCTGGACGGATTCTAGGCTTGACTGTGATCTTGTGCAATGAGCTATAGATTTCTGTACTGGAGGAGGAAAGTCTTTATAAATTTTTGAGATAACGTCAGTTGTTCTGAAACTATCCCACCATTTTGTAAAGAATTCCCTATCAAGTAAATTCTGGTTGATAGCATAATTCCACATACTAATCCAGTGAATCTTGTATTGTGTCATCAAATGCAAGATGGCTGGAAACTGGGAAGAATGCTTGTTGACCTGGAACCTGGAGCTGAAATACCTTAGTGCATCCTGGATGGATTCTGGGAGGTTTTGTGGAATTGCTCCAAACATTTCCCACCACTTGAGGAACCACGAAGGTATCTGACTGTTGAATTTCCTGTCAAACTGAATGAACCATGAGTGATCATAGTTCTCATTTTGGAAGAATAATACCTTTTCAAATGCATCCATATAATCATAATAATTATACAGGGGTTCTGAACCCTTGAGTACGGTAAGTGTTCTGAGAGTGGAGGGGTGACCCCAGTCTTTGCAACTTACAAAACTCTGGATTATGAATTTATGGTACAAGACAATTGAGGGATTATTCTTGTCTCTGATATCTTCTATTCTGGCAGACTTTTCTTGAAGAAGGATGCCTTTATAGAATCTGATGCTTTTTTCTGGGCTTTTGGGAAGGAAATGCCATTCATGGGGCAAAACTTCCATTGCTAATGCGAGCGGGTCTGTTATATGGGCCAAGTGGGGCTCAATATAAGAGATATGCTGGACAAAAGGCTTTTTGATATATGATGCTCTACCTGATTTGGGAGGGGGAGCATAATGAGGTTGCTTGGGCACTACTGGGCTAAGAGGTTCGTCTACCTTGTAGGGAGAGGAAACAACTTTGGGAGGCAAAGTGGCTAAGACAGAACTGTAACTGTGTTGTCCTTGGGGCCTTTGGTAGTTTGGTTTAGGGATTGTAGAAACCAAATAACAATTGGCAACAACGGATGGTGACACAGGTGTAATTCTTGGTGAACTGGAAAAGGGTACTAAAGGGCCAGGGTTCTGTGCCTGACTGGTACTCCTAGTGTTATGCTGTTTAGGCATTTTGGGAGGTTGGGGTTGTACGGGCTTTTTCCCGGACATTTTGTTCTGGATTCTGCAAGAATTCACGGGTAAGGAAGTCAGGGATACTGTTTTGGGTTCCTGCTATGAATTCAATATCAAAATCGAAAACTGAAAGAATGGCTTGCCAACGTGCAAAAATCTGTTTTGATGCAATGTTTTGAACATCTTTTTCTAAAACATGTTTTGCAGATTTACAATCAATTCTTATTAAAAACTTTTGATTCAAAAGATCACTTTGAAATTTTGAAATGCATAGTACTATAGATAAAATTTCTTTCTTAATAGTACTATAATTAAGTTGAGTGGGAGTCCAAATTCCTGAATGAAAACAGACAATCTGTTCAGGGGAAGTAGGACTAACACGCTGAAGGAGAATGCCACCATAGCCTATGTTAGAGGCATCTGTCTGGACTACCTTGAAGGAATTTTCTGAGGGGATTCCAAGGCAAGGGAGTGTCTTGACATATTTTTTGACCTGTTGAACAACCAATGTATGAGTGGGTGTCCAAGGAGGAGGATTGGTTCGGAGTCTATCAAAAAGAGGCTTGCATTGTTGCCTAAGGTTTTGATAGAAATCAGAAATGTAATTGAGGGATCCTAAGAACCTTTGAAGCTGGGTCTTTTCAAGGATTTCATCAGGAAACTTTTCAGCAAACTGAATGGCTCTATCTATGGGTTTGATGACACCATGTCTTATATCAAAACCTAAGAACCTGACACAGGTTTGGAAAAGCTTAATCTTTGGAGCCGAGACAACAAGACCATGTTTTTTGATGGTTTGGAAGAATGTTCTGAGATGCTTCCAATGTTTGTCTAGGGATTCAGAAAAGATGAGTACATCATCGATGTACACAATGGTATGACTGGAGAATGGATTAAAAATCTCATTCATGATGTTTTGGAATTCAGAAGGTGCATTTTTGAGACCAAAGGGCATTACATTCCATTCGTAATGGCCAAAGGGTGTGGTGAAGGCTGTCTTGTATCTGTCAGACTCACTGATTTGTATCTGCCAAAAACCACTCTTCATGTCAAACTTACTGAAAACCACTGCTTTACTAAGCCTGTTAACTAAGTCTCTTTTGTTGGGGATAGGATACCTAATCCATTCTAAGACTTTGTTAAGTGGCTTGTAATTAATGACAAGTCTAGGGACACCTCTCTCAATCTCAGCGTTTTTCTGGACATAAAAGGCTGGACAAGACCATGGTGACCTAGAGTTTCTGATGATTCCCTTTTTAAGAAGATCCTCTATTTCTGCCTTACAAGTATCCATAAGTTCTTGACTCATTTGGATAGGTCTGGCTTTGGTAGGGATGTCCTTTTCTTGGAAATCTTTGACATAAGGTAGTGCAACTTCGTGCTTTTTCCTATGCCAAAAGGCTGTAGGAAGATCAGAGCAAACTTCGTGCTTTAGTTCTTCTTCAAACTTTCTGATTTTTGATTGGAAACTTTTGCAGGACAATTGCTCATCAGTTCTTTTGTAACTCAGTTCATGACCAAGGTACTTAAGGTGTTGGGTTTTGGCTTTAATAAGATTAAGGGTCTTGGAGATGGAAACCTCTTGGAGACTATTGATGTCTTTAGGTTTGGGACTCCTAAGAAACTTAAACTTGACTGGCTGGCCAAAAGGATGGGTAGTGATTCCTTCACTATCCGTGGTGAAAGGATATAACAGACACATAAACGGGTTTCCTAAGATAACCTTATCTGTTATATTCTTGACAAGAACAAAGGTGGTTTTGAAACACGCATTGCCTTGGCAAACATGTGCTTTTGGAATTTTGAATTCAATCTGCATTTTCCCACCACTTGCGGAGGTTAACCTTTCTCTGGTTTTCCGGAAGTATTTAGAGGGGATGATTCCTTCTTGAATGCAGTTGAGATCAGCACCCGAATCTATTAGGGCAACAACCTCAAATTCAAAATCTTTGTTTATGACAATCCTGACTTTGGAATGCCATTTCTGGAAGTTAATCCTGCTGATGGTTTGCAAGAACGATCCATTGGATGATCCTGGCTGTTTCATATCTGCAGTAGGGTTAACTGTATCATCTACTTCATTATCGGAAGGGTTCTGTAATGAGATTCTGTCCTCATTGCCTTCGCGAGAAGTAAACTCCAGATTTTTAACTCTAAGATCCATGAGACCATGGTCAACCCTAAGGATGGTTAATTCCTGCTTAAGGTTTCTTGTCTCAGTTTTGGTATCCTTAATCTCTTTCTGGAGATCTTGGATTGTTATCTCTTTCTTGGATTTGGTAAACCTATTGTAGATTTTTTCCAAGTCAACTTTGGGTTCCTGGATCCTAGGGTTGGATGTATTGGTTTCCTTAACTAGGGTTTTATGGAACTCACTAAGTCTTCGAGATTTCTCTTCAGGATCCTTGATCTGTTCTATGAGATCTAGGAGTAGTTCTTCTTGTTTAGAAAGAACTCTGATAGTGTTGTTCCTGCAACAACTATCTGTGCATGGTATGGCTTCATCTGGGCTACTAGAGGTGCTATCTGAAACTCTAGGAGAGGATGAATCCTGGTAAATCTGACAGATTTCACGGTCAATAGAACTATTTGGAGACTCATTTTCTGGATGGTCAAGTTCTAGGACTTTTGAGATATCTTCAGATACTAAGGTATGGGTAGGGGATTTGCCTGGACATTCTTTCTTGATATGTCCTTTCTTTCCACACTTAAAGCATTTTCCTTTTGCTTTAGGTTTGAGATTTAGAATGGTACAGTTTCTATCTTTATAGAGGCCTCTGGCTAATAGCTTTTTGCGTCTATATTCTCTAGAAACAATCCTTTCTCTGTGGAAATCTTTAAAGGCTGGGTTTCCTCTGTATTTGGATTTCCATATCCTAGGAGGAAGTGGGGGCATATCTCCAAGTTGGTCGTCTAGTGGTTCTTTCTCCTTATCACTTTCTGAGGAGGGTTCATTAGAACTACTAGAAGATATGTGGGCTTCTAAGACATTTACTTCTGGTGAAGGAGAGACTGGATTCTCTACTTTCCTTTTTGAATGTCTAGCCTTTGGTGGGGAAACGGGTTTTCCTGGAAGCTTGGATTTGACACAGTTCTTTTTGTGCCATTTGAAATGTTTCTCAAAGTATTCAAAGAAAGGATAATCTGCTTTTACCTCTTTCATGAATAACTTCCATTTCTCCAAAACTTCAACCTTTTGTTCCTTGGTATGGTTGGCTCTATAGGATTCTCTTTTAACTCTGTTCTTTTCAGAATTAAATTCCTCTTCGAGCGTATCCATATCTGGAACGAATTCCTTTGTCAACACTAGGAGCTGATGGTCGTATTCAGTTTCTTGCTGAATAGGATTCTTAAAGTCAGATCCTGATGGTGAGGGGGGTTTAAGACTATCTTGGCTGGTGCTGTCTTCTTCTTGATCAGCAACAGAGTCTTGTTTGGCTGTGTAACAAGGGGTACTAACCTGGGAGTGGTCTTTAACACCTTGAAACTGGGCTCCTAAGTCTCTTCTAGACGTAGGAAATGGAGTTCGCGTTCTAGACGAACTACACTGGGACGCAGGTCTATCTTTTAAGAGGATAGGTGGCTGCCTAAAGGGTTGGCGAAGATCCATGGATCTTGACCTTGGTTCCTGGTATGTGTCCTGGTGCAGATCTAATGGGGATCTGGGCAAGGGTTCATCATACTCTAAGGGTGACCGAAACCTAGACTGGTCAAAGCTGAGTCTAACCGATCCATCGGCTAACTGCTGGACGTAATCTAGATCTGGACTCCTAACAGGATTCTGGATCGTTAGAGGATAATTTTCATTCTCTAAAGACCATTGTGCCGGGAATGTTATTTCAGACCATTTCAGGGTTCTTGGTACCTGAACGGTGGATCTAACATCTGAGGTTTGGATAAGAGTGGTTTCTCTTGGTTTTCTCTTATCGAAAGCTTGGATGGACATGTTTGTCCTCATGCACTTATAATACACTCGGTATATAAGAGCAAGCTGTTTGGTGCCATGTAATACAAAGATTCCATGGGTTCTGATGTTGAGGGTGAGGACCTTCAAGATATGAGGGTCGTCAAGTGCAACTGTGAGGTTTGGAAAACAGTCGAAATGAATTGGACCGTTACTCAAACTGGATTCTATGGTTCCTAGGAGACTGTCTCTAAATCTGATGAGACGGGTATCTCGGAGGGCCAATAGGACCGAGTTGTCTAAACCTTCTCTGATCAATGGTTTAACTCCAACCTGGACAAGTCCTATGTGGAGGTATTTATGACCTGATTCCCTGTGGGCTTTAATAGCTGCAGGGGTCAACAAGTAACAAGTTTCATATTCCTTGTTAATGCTGTAAACTTGTTCTATAGTCCTAACATGGTAGTCTGTTCTGAAAGATTTCTTTAACGACCATGACGAAGACTTATAGACCTGGGTTGTGGGAACTTTGGGTATGTTCCAATCTCCTAACTTCTGATCTAGATCTGTAAGCTGGTACGACTCTGAGTTGATTGTTCCATCTTCTTGTGGAATCTCAGGTGGGTTTGTACTGCTAGATCTACTGGAAGTGGAAGAGTCACTCCTTCTAAACATCCTATTTATCATTCTGGATTATAAGCCTAAGAAATCAATTACAACCTAGCACCACTTCTATCTTCCAATTTCTGGATCTATCCTTAGATCTGAAACAGGGAGTGTATGAACGCCTACTGTATCTTTGTTACCTAACTTACGGCCGCTCGGAACCTTTCTGTGAATCTTGCTACTGCTTATCACCTTTTTCCTAATTGAGTGTACTTTCCCTATCTTTCTCCGACCCTCAACGCCTAACGCTCTCCTGGCTAACGGCTAAACGGGCATTACAGATTTGACTCGGGCTTCCTTCTCAACTTTGGTACTTGGGACTTTCTGGGTAGCAAACGATCACAGAATAGGACTTACTCCTAGACTTACTGGGTAACAACTTGACACAATACCTGACATAGTACACATCTGTAACAAATTGTGAGGAAGAAACAAAGAATGGAAAAAAGAAGATAACTGGGAAGTAAAGGATTAGCTTAAACAGATAATCACAGGATAGTAAACAGTATGAATGAACGGGAGGCTCAGCCTACCACCAACAGAAAGAACAGTATAAACTGGCTAAGATGAAGTAGTAGATGAAAAATGCAACATATGGGAGTGGAAGTGCTAACAGAAAATAGATGTAGAACAAAATAATGTTTGTTAGAGATAACATACTTTCAAAGTAATGAACACAACAAAATAATGGATAACTATGGCGGTATAACCGGCCAACTTGATTGAATTTCAAAATCAAATACAGTAACTTACAAACACTTACGATCGAGCTCCAAATGGCTCTGATACCAAATGGGGGTAAGCTACAAGAAAGAGGTGCCGTCGTAGTTTTGGAGAAATGGAAGTTATTCATGAAAGAGGTAAAAGCAGATTATCCTTTCTTTGAATACTTTGAGAAACATTTCAAATGGCACAAAAAGAACTGTGTCAAATCCAAGCTTCCAGGAAAACCCGTTTCCCCACCAAAGGCTAGACATTCAAAAAGGAAAGTAGAGAATCCAGTCTCTCCTTCACCAGAAGTAAATGTCTTAGAAGCCCACATATCTTCTAGTAGTTCTAATGAACCCTCCTCAGAAAGTGATAAGGAGAAAGAACCACTAGACGACCAACTTGGAGATACGCCCCCACTTCCTCCTAGGATATGGAAATCCAAATACAGAGGAAACCCAGCCTTTAAAGATTTCCACAGAGAAAGGATTGTTTCTAGAGAATATAGACGCAAAAAGCTATTAGCCAGAGGCCTCTATAAAGATAGAAACTGTACCATTCTAAATCTCAAACCTAAAGCAAAAGGAAAATGCTTTAAGTGTGGAAAGAAAGGACATATCAAGAAAGAATGTCCAGGCAAATCCCCTACCCATACCTTAGTATCTGAAGATATCTCAAAAGTCCTAGAACTTGACCATCCAGAAAATGAGTCTCCAAATAGTTCTATTGACCGTGAAATCTGTCAGATTTACCAGGATTCATCCTCTCCTAGAGTTTCAGATAGCACCTCTAGTAGCCCAGATGAAGCCATACCATGCACAGATAGTTGTTGCAGGAACAACACTATCAGAGTTCTTTCTAAACAAGAAGAACTACTCCTAGATCTCATAGAACAGATCAAGGATCCTGAAGAGAAATCTCGAAGACTTAGTGAGTTCCATAAAACCCTAGTTAAGGAAACCAATACATCCAACCCTAGGATCCAGGAACCCAAAGTTGACTTGGAAAAAATCTACAATAGGTTTACCAAATCCAAGAAAGAGATAACAATCCAAGATCTCCAGAAAGAGATTAAGGATACCAAAACTGAGACAAGAAACCTTAAGCAGGAATTAACCATCCTTAGGGTTGACCATGGTCTCATGGATCTTAGAGTTAAAAATCTGGAGTTTACTTCTCGCGAAGGCAATGAGGACAGAATCTCATTACAGAACCCTTCCGATAATGAAGTAGATGATACAGTTAACCCTACTGCAGATATGAAACAGCCAGGATCATCCAATGGATCGTTCTTGCAAACCATCAGCAGGATTAACTTCCAGAAATGGCATTCCAAAGTCAGGATTGTCATAAACAAAGATTTTGAATTTGAGGTTGTTGCCCTAATAGATTCGGGTGCTGATCTCAACTGCATTCAAGAAGGAATCATCCCCTCCAAATACTTCCGGAAAACCAGAGAAAGGTTAACCTCCGCAAGTGGTGGGAAAATGCAGATTGAATTCAAAATTCCAAAAGCACATGTTTGCCAAGGCAATGCGTGTTTCAAAACCACCTTTGTTCTTGTCAAGAATATAACAGATAAGGTTATCTTAGGAAACCCGTTTATGTGTCTGTTATATCCTTTCACCACGGATAGTGAAGGAATCACTACCCATCCTTTTGGCCAGCCAGTCAAGTTTAAGTTTCTTAGGAGTCCCAAACCTAAAGACATCAATAGTCTCCAAGAGGTTTCCATCTCCAAGACCCTTAATCTTATTAAAGCCAAAACCCAACACCTTAAGTACCTTGGTCATGAACTGAGTTACAAAAGAACTGATGAGCAATTGTCCTGCAAAAGTTTCCAATCAAACATCAGAAAGTTTGAAGAAGAACTAAAGCACGAAGTTTGCTCTGATCTTCCTACAGCCTTTTGGCATAGGAAAAAGCACGAAGTTGCACTACCTTATGTCAAAGATTTCCAAGAAAAGGACATCCCTACCAAAGCCAGACCTATCCAAATGAGTCAAGAACTTATGGATACTTGTAAGGCAGAAATAGAGGATCTTCTTAAAAAGGGAATCATCAGAAACTCTAGGTCACCATGGTCTTGTCCAGCCTTTTATGTCCAGAAAAACGCTGAGATTGAGAGAGGTGTCCCTAGACTTGTCATTAATTACAAGCCACTTAACAAAGTCTTAGAATGGATTAGGTATCCTATCCCCAACAAAAGAGACTTAGTTAACAGGCTTAGTAAAGCAGTGGTTTTCAGTAAGTTTGACATGAAGAGTGGTTTTTGGCAGATACAAATCAGTGAGTCTGACAGATACAAGACAGCCTTCACCACACCCTTTGGCCATTACGAATGGAATGTAATGCCCTTTGGTCTCAAAAATGCACCTTCTGAATTCCAAAACATCATGAATGAGATTTTTAATCCATTCTCCAGTCATACCATTGTGTACATCGATGATGTACTCATCTTTTCTGAATCCCTAGACAAACATTGGAAGCATCTCAGAACATTCTTCCAAACCATCAAAAAACATGGTCTTGTTGTCTCGGCTCCAAAGATTAAGCTTTTCCAAACCTGTGTCAGGTTCTTAGGTTTTGATATAAGACATGGTGTCATCAAACCCATAGATAGAGCCATTCAGTTTGCTGAAAAGTTTCCTGATGAAATCCTTGAAAAGACCCAGCTTCAAAGGTTCTTAGGATCCCTCAATTACATTTCTGATTTCTATCAAAACCTTAGGCAACAATGCAAGCCTCTTTTTGATAGACTCCGAACCAATCCTCCTCCTTGGACACCCACTCATACATTGGTTGTTCAACAGGTCAAAAAATATGTCAAGACACTCCCTTGCCTTGGAATCCCCTCAGAAAATTCCTTCAAGGTAGTCCAGACAGATGCCTCTAACATAGGTTATGGTGGCATTCTCCTTCAGCGTGTTAGTCCTACTTCCCCTGAACAGATTGTCTGTTTTCATTCAGGAATTTGGACTCCCACTCAACTTAATTATAGTACTATTAAGAAAGAAATTTTATCTATAGTACTATGCATTTCAAAATTTCAAAGTGATCTTTTGAATCAAAAGTTTTTAATAAGAATTGATTGTAAATCTGCAAAACATGTTTTAGAAAAAGATGTTCAAAACATTGCATCAAAACAGATTTTTGCACGTTGGCAAGCCATTCTTTCAGTTTTCGATTTTGATATTGAATTCATAGCAGGAACCCAAAACAGTATCCCTGACTTCCTTACCCGTGAATTCTTGCAGAATCCAGAACAAAATGTCCGGGAAAAAGCCCGTACAACCCCAACCTCCCAAAATGCCTAAACAGCATAACACTAGGAGTACCACTCAGGCACAGAACCCTGGCCCTTTAGTACCCTTTTCCAGTTCACCAAGAATTACACCTGTGTCACCATCCGTTGTTGCCAATCGTTATTTGGTTTCTACAATCCCTAAACCAAACTACCAAAGGCCCCAAGGACAACACAGTTACAGTTCTGTCTTAGCCACTTTGCCTCCCAAAGTTGTTTCCTCTCCCTACAAGGTAGACGAACCTCTTGGCCCAGTAGTGCCCAAGCAACCTCATTATGCTCCCCCTCCCAAATCAGGTAGAGCATCATATATCAAAAAGCCTTTTGTCCAGCATATCTCTTATATTGAGCCCCACTTGGCCCATATAACAGACCCGCTCGCATTAGCAATGGAAGTTTTGCCCCATGAATGGCATTTCCTTCCCAAAAGCCCAGAAAAAAGCATCAGATTCTATAAAGGCATCCTTCTTCAAGAAAAGTCTGCCAGAATAGAAGATATCAGAGACAAGAATAATCCCTCAATTGTCTTGTACCATAAATTCATAATCCAGAGTTTTGTAAGTTGCAAAGACTGGGGTCACCCCTCCACTCTCAGAACACTTACCGTACTCAAGGGTTCAGAACCCCTGTATAATTATTATGATTATATGGATGCATTTGAAAAGGTATTATTCTTCCAAAATGAGAACTATGATCACTCATGGTTCATTCAGTTTGACAGGAAATTCAACAGTCAGATACCTTCGTGGTTCCTCAAGTGGTGGGAAATGTTTGGAGCAATTCCACAAAACCTCCCAGAATCCATCCAGGATGCACTAAGGTATTTCAGCTCCAGGTTCCAGGTCAACAAGCATTCTTCCCAGTTTCCAGCCATCTTGCATTTGATGACACAATACAAGATTCACTGGATTAGTATGTGGAATTATGCTATCAACCAGAATTTACTTGATAGGGAATTCTTTACAAAATGGTGGGATAGTTTCAGAACAACTGACGTTATCTCAAAAATTTATAAAGACTTTCCTCCTCCAGTACAGAAATCTATAGCTCATTGCACAAGATCACAGTCAAGCCTAGAATCCGTCCAGATCTCCGGAAAATCTAGCAAGGAACTAAAAGATCTTGCCCAACAGCTACTCCTCCAGTCAGCCCAGTTAGAGTCAGCAGAAAAGAACTCTCCTGCCTCTTCCGAAGCTTCTTGCAACCGCTATCAGTTTGACCCATTCCAGGATTCTCAAGATCCTTACGATGGCTACAATTTGGACAGCGATTGATGTATCTTCAGAAATGGCTTCCAGACGCTCCAGAACAGCTTCTAAAGCCCAAAATTGCTCAAGAACCACCTTTGCAAAATCCGGCTACTATTCAGAACAGTACCCGCACAGCAAAGTTACTATTTCCAGAAAGACAAGGGGACAAAACACTGTTCATAAACAGTGACCAGTTACTGTTCACTCAACAGTGCCCTGACAAAATCATTGAAGTTACTATTGCTTTCGGCTGAAAAGATATTCACCTGAAGTTAAAGCAATTCACCTTCCGTGATTCACGCAGTCTCCTGACCTGATCCAAGGCTCCCTCCCTCTATATAAGGCAGCCTCCTCATCAGTCTTCAGCAGGCTAAATTCTCTAAGCTCCTTCCTCAGCTTAAACTTAGAATTACCTCAGAGGTCTTTCACTTGTAATCAGAATGACTCTCTTCTTCCCCCTTCTCCTAGCTTACATTTGTAATAGCAATACATTTGTAACCTTATGCTTCCGCCCCCAGTGCCCTCATTACGACGGCACCTCTTTCTTGTAGCTTACCCCCATTTCTCTATATATATATATATATATATATAGAGAGAGAGAGAGAGAGAGAGAGAGAGAGAGAGAGAGAGAGAGAGAGAGAGAGAGAGAGAGAGAGAGAGGAAAAACTAAGAGAAAATCTAATTAGAATTCAAATTGGAATTCAATTAGAGTCTAACTTTGCACCACGTGTTCCATCTAATCTAAGTTTTAAAATTTTTGCGCCAAGTTGGCTAGTTAATTCAGTGAAAAAATTGAAATTCAATTAAAGTTTAATTTTGCGCCACGTGTCTTATCTAATGTAAGTTTTTTAATTTTTGTACCAAGTGATTTAATTCAATGTAAAAAACAATGAGTTAAATATATATATATATATATATATATATATATATATATATAACCAATGCTTAGAGAAATTTAAATTATAATCAAAATTGAATTTTGCTTTTGTTAGCTTTCCATACAAATTAAATTGTTTAGATTTTTGCTTTTATTTTTTCTCTGAACTAATGAGTATATTTTTTATACTGTTTCTATTCAAATATTTTGTATGTCTGGTCAAACTAATATCTAACATCTATATGTTTTATAACTCAAGCTAGCATCAATAGCACCACTACAATTCATCATTCACACGGGTTACATACTAGTTGCATATAAAGTTACATTGTCTTCAACTATTTTAATTACATAGTTTTCCTTTAAACTAATTTATAAAAAATAAAATAAAAAACCATGATAATTATAATATTAATCCATGTATAATTTGAATTGCATGGTCTATTTCAAGATATCTTACTTGCTTAAATTACTTAATAAGTCATGCAACTAAAATATACATGCATGAACATTTGATTGTAATGTAATGGGTTAGAAGACATTTATACAAATCCGTTTTGAGGGAAATTTTGTCCAAAATTTAATTGTGGGGTATAGGAATTTAAATAAGGTAATTGCACCATGTGTCATACCCATGGCTAAGGGGGCCATCATCGTGCTGAGGAGGTCACACCCTCGGACAGTAAGGCCACGTCAATGGCACATTACCAGAAGAGGTCATACGGTAGAGAAGGAGCTTCAAAGAAAGGATTAGCCCTGACATGACCGAAGGGATGGTGGCTGCCACCACATTTAATGCATCCCACCAAACCTCCTGACTGCATTTATGTGGAGAAGACCCCTGAATAGTACTGTCTTGGATGTCGCAACTCACAAGGGGTTTGGGAATGTGTCTAATGGGATAAGTACTCAAATAGTGGCCTGGACGATCAACAAATAGAGGGCCAAGATCATCTAAAGAGAGATATATAATGTAAGAGACCCTACAGGAAAAGAGGATCAGAAAATCTGTAGAGAAAACACTATAGCAACAAGAACTGAAATTGCATCCCAGTTTAAAAGAAATATACATAAGGACCACTCTCCTCGGATTTTGCCGAGGAAGGTTTTCTTTGCACAAAGCTTGTTTTTCTTTTCTTTCTTACTATCTTTGATTCACTATGCGTTTTGTTTGATCCATTAAAGCCTAGCTTTTAAGCCCACTCTCTACAAATTAAATTATAGAGATTGCACATACTTTCAGGCAATTCTAATATTTTAACATTCTTAGACATATGAAGACACCTTAAATGTATTAACTTTTCCATTGCATCCAGAAGTTTCTAAATTGGAAAATCCAAAAATAATGTTCGTAAACATCTAAAATGACGGAATGAGTTGGATAGGAGCATCTCAAACTCATAATCCCTTTCATGCGAAAGAAGAATGAGAGTGCATAGATTTTTTGCATGATAGATGGATTCAAGACATTGCATTTTTAAAAAAAATTTAAATGTAAATGGCAAGCACTTTCACAATCTCTCTCCAACTTCTTATCACCATCAATTTCGAAAGATTCATTTTTTGTCATAAATTGGGCATAGTCATGCACTATATCATGCATTTTGCAACTTATTATCTTGCCATTAGAAAATACTTAGCGACATTAAAAGGAAGAAAAATGGACCAAACTCTAAAAGTCTTTTTTACACACTTTGAAGATTTTATTTCTACTTTTGAATTTCTAGAAACGGAATTGAAAAATGGACCAAACTTTGAAAACAATACTTGTTTGCCCGAAAACAAAATGAAACTTGTAACATAAATCTGATATATGGCGATGGAATATATTCTAGACATAGTTTTAAGCCCAAGAATCACTAAATGTTTCAAGGCCCATTTCGCACGCAGGGTTAGATCTTGGATGGGTGTATGGCACTTTTTTTTTTTTTTTAAATAAAATATCATAGGATTAGTGAATCCCCATAGGGGTGGAATTAGCTCGGACTAAAACTCAATAATCCTACTAATCCCTAGAAGAAATTGTCAAATCAGCTAGGATAAAAACTCAATGATCATGCTAAGCCCTAGAATGAAATAGTCTAGCTCAAGGCAAATGCGTTAGTTTGTAGTAGTTTGTACTTTATACCCCTAAAGAGGTTCTCACATTTCATCTTAATTTCTTTGTTAAGAAAATATAATAAAGAAAGAACGTTGTCTAGCTTCCCTGGTCACTCCAGCTCGAGGCATTCCCACTCGTCTCACAGCATGTGTAGCCCACAACTGCATGAATGAACCACTCCATGGAATTGATACATGCTAGGTGACTTCACCCATATGTTCCAGCCTTCTCTCATTTTGAATCCAGGGCTTGATAGCTAGGTTTACAATGTCAACTCTAAACCATGTTTGCCGGTCCATTAGCTAGAGTTATCAAGTTATCATGTACACTAAACCGTGTTTGCCCGGTCCATAATATTGGATTCATTCATGAGGAGACATATTTCAAGTACCAAAGTCCATACTATCGTATAGAGGAAATATTTTATCCAAACAAAAGAAAATTCCTTTTTAACCTACTAGTACTACTAGTGCTTAGTAGTACAAGTAGGTTCTCGATTCTCATAACTTAATTTACAGGAAAATGCATATACCACATCAGCAGTCCCATTAACTACAAAGGTTGCAAATGAATCGTCAGTGGAAAACAAGGTTGAATTGGAACTCATGTCTTCTCATTCCTTTTTGGGGGTATTTTACCTTTTAGTGATAAACCAATAATATCACAGAACATCGCAATTTAACCACACTAAAGAAAGATGATAAATCACTACTCCAGCACCTCGTCATCGTTTTTGGCTCAAATCATTCAACTGGACATTTTGGATGATGCCATTTTCATTCAAATATTCAACAAATTCATCAATAAGATAGGGCCATGCACCTTCAGCATCATAATTTGTTAATGCAGGGTCCACCGTCTGGATATACAAAGCATGAAAATTTAGTAGCGCCATGACCAGCATCGAAACCAGCAAGACGCCTCAATATACATAATGCTCATGAAAGGACGATATCAATGTTTCATTTTGTTTCCTTTCTTATTAAAGAAGATTCAAGTCTTCAACGGCTATGAATATTTTTTTCAAAAAGTAAAAACAATTTTATTCACAAGAGATAAATCAATCACTCTCTAAAGGCAATGAATATCACGATACCAAGTAATTTATTCAGAAGATCAAAAATTAAAATGCTGGTGATTGTTTAATAAACTTCAACAAGGTAAAAATTGATTAGGAAAGCAAAAACCTTGACCTTGTTTTCAACTACACAAAGAAAGAGATGGAATAATCAGAATTGCCATTAGTGCTGCATCTTTGTTGTGTGGGAGGTAAGAATACCGAAATAGAAATGAAGGTATGAATAAGATTGTTCAGTCTGTGGAGAGATAAAATAACAAAAAAACAAAAAAACAAAAAAAAAAAAAAAGAAAACCAAAAAAAAACAGCAACAACAACAACAACAAAAATAAATAAATAAATAGGAAACAAGGAAAAAGAATGAAGTCAAGCTAAGATTATCCCTCTCACCTGTCCTTGAAACATAACTCTACATACTAAGATAGCTACTTTTAAAATAATATTTTTTTAAAAAAAATTAAAAGGTGGAGGAAGGGGAGGCAGCACAATGCATATCATACTTCATGAGTTTGAGGAGATAAAAATGCAGTTGAAAAGGGTACTGATTGCATATGCAGGTGTAAATGAAACGTAGGCATTTAATCTTGAAATAATGATGCAGTGTGTAATAATCCATTTTATATCTTACCCTTGCAAACTCCAATAGTTGAGACCACGTGTCCCTAGATATTGCTTTGTTATGCCGACCCTGAGCATCAACATCAAAACAGAAAAGAGAAGCCAAAGGAAAAAATATTAATTAATCCTCTCATAAAAGATATAGAAGAAAGCTGATGGAGTTCATAACATCAACCCAATCAATCCTTTATAACTCAACACACATCCATGAATTTATCTATTTTTAAATATCGTTTAAAAAAGGGGACACAAATCCAATATCCTAGAAAATATTTTATTTTATTTTTTGAAAAGTTACCCTAGAAAAGAAAATTCATCTATCCACAGAAAATTTCACAAGGGAATCAATATGAAAAACAAAGTCTACACCTAAAGGTATATCTATTATCATGTGCTTAGATTGGTCATATGCAGTAACCACTGGTGCCTAACTAAACCAAGAATCGCAAAAAGTCCAGTCACAAAACCAGCCACCAAGCTATTTTTTGGATTAAATAATTTATGAGGGCAAATTAGTCAATGAGACTAGGTGTAGAGATGTTCATCCACCAACCATCACATCCCGCCACTGACAAAACTTCACCAAATCGACTGACAACAGCAGTTACCAATAATGTTGGCATGGTGGTTGGTAAGATTCTTGCCAAAACCGCCAGGCATTTTGTCTCACAATGAGTGAATCCTTTTGGGGGGTCAGGGAAGAAAGAAAGAAGATGAAAACAAAACAAAAACACACACAGACAAAAAAATCTAACAATAGCATAGATGCCTATGTTCCGTTTATAACATCACAGAGACCTGAAGATAGATCCCCATAGGGCATCAAGGTTGAATTAATAAAAAAACATAATTAGCAATATATTCTCACTTCCTATTGCAGCTCACTTAACAGTGCCTTAATCCCAACATGTTGCCAGCTATATAATTCTTTTCACCATAGGTCACAAGAATTCACTACTTATTCTCATTAGATCAAAA
Organism: Quercus engelmannii; assembly: GCA_029955605.1. Lineage (NCBI taxonomy): Eukaryota > Viridiplantae > Streptophyta > Magnoliopsida > Fagales > Fagaceae > Quercus > Quercus engelmannii. Next base: position 3,892,914 of record JARPSG010000003.1, on the reverse strand, counting down.
CATGGATAGTAAGCTACCTGTAAGAACTGGCTCCAGTGTTCAACCAATGGCCGCTGCTTTTTGGCAAACAGTAATTGCCACATTCCAATAGTTGTATCCAATGCTAAAGATTTCTGACCCTGAAATACTACGAAAAATCAGCTACCTGCATATGTAACCAGAATTTGGGTGACGATGACATTGTATAAAAAAGACACATACATAATTGAATTTTTAGTTGTTATATATAACTTTTATTAAAGTATATAAAATGTAGCACAGAGCTGACATAGAAGCTGAAGGAAAAATCTGTTTGTAATCATGTGTGCATGAATACACACATGCATCCCCACGCTTTTGAATGTACAGCCTTTTAAGCTAAATGAAATTTCACACCCATCAAGGTTCATATCCACCTAGACAGCCATAACACTACGCAAAAAATTCAGCAAGTGGCTCATTGTCTCTTTGCTATGTTTCAATTAGCTCAGTAATGTCAGCACGTCTCTCCATATTGTAAAATTGCTGGAAATTATCATCCATAGGGAACTGGAAAAATGCATTTAGCTTTGCCATCTCTGCCTATCAAAATTCGTCTATCCATGTTTATTCCAACAAAAAATGAGGAGGAAACACTGTATAAATGAAACTTAAACATCTAAATCCCCCGCCATTGTTCTAGGGATAATAGTAATACAAGCTTTAAGAGGCACCTATCCATCAAAGATTCAGTCATTTAGCGTAGTTGTCAAAAGCTCCGATTCCTGCTATATACATGCAGTAGTGACTTTTTGATGCTATTATGCACATACAAGGACACTATATATCTTAGCACAACAGGACAATAATAAAATCCAAAAGAACAGGTCACTGTATAATTTAAGAACTAATGCAAAAAACTGTACATCCCTGGTTTGAGTTTTAGTACCCAAATCTATGAGCAGCCAGTGTCACACAACATGAAATGAACACAGGTATCAACGTACTTAGACACCTTCAATCATTCTTTCTCAAACTGTTTTTCAGTTTCATGAATAATTCAAAATTTACTGTTTTGGATATTCTATGTTAATGTTACGTCTACATCCTGTATGCCCTCAAGAAGAAATCAATTCCTAGTTCACTTATACATCACTGAATTTGATATAGATATTAAAAAATAAAATAAACCAAATTTGAAGCCTGGAGAACATCTGAGTTCATGAATCTAACATCCATATCAAAATGCACCTAAGTCTAGACATTTCCACTCAAAATTAATGGCAGGATTGCATGCAGGAATTAATCAAGTTGATTTTTAACAATAACAGAAGGGCATAAAGTAACTCCAGCACACTCAGAGCACACCTCATTCTGAGTTCAGAGTAAAAAGACAAGCTTATCATGCATACACTCCATCTAAAGGTTAAATAAGTGATATCACCTTAGGATGCTGATTTTTCTAATAAAAGGAATTATTCAGGGAAAAAAAAAAATAGCAATAACAAGTACTATACCTACCTAAAAGACTAACTGAGAAAAGTGAAAAGTTGAAAACTATTAAAAAGTCTTCATTTTCTGCAGTGAAAATAAATATCCATAGGTCAAGAGTATGTACGAATCCAAGCATTCACGCAGAGAAAAGAGTACCTTTTCCTGGACAAATACAAGCAAAAATCATTTTCAGCAACAAAAGCACAACAATTGTATCTCTAGCTTAGAAATGCTAATCAAACCAACCAATGAGCTTTAGTTTAAATGGTACCTCCTGCCTTGTAAAAGCAAGGTGGAGAGTGCGCTCAAGAGTTCGTGACCATTGGGTGAGTGTTTTCGCCTAAAAGCAACATGAATTACAATATTAAAACTAAATTTTAGAAAAAATCATAATTCATGAACACTTGCACATACGATCATCTTTCAGCTCCATGCGCATAAATGGTATCTTTTCACAGAACTTCTCCGAAGAGTCTATCCTGCCATCAGAATATATAGCCTTAATCACGGCAGTTCCAAACTCTTAATTGATATCATTAAACTTGAGAATAAGTATAGCATAAATAACTATTTATATACTTACCCTAGCCCTTGTAGACAACCTATAAACTCCTGCTTGGAAAATTCACACATGGTAGCAGCTTTCATGTGCCATGAAACAACTAACTGCAATAACAACAGCAACCCATGTATTCAAAACAATTCATAAGCTATACATACTGATACAAATCATAAACAATGGGGAAATATGAAGACTGAAAATATTCTGACTCTATGAACAGCCATAGTTTCTCTGTTTTGGGTCTTTGGTAGGGCAAGGGGGAGGGTTTTGAGAATCAAAATATAAACTTTCTGTTCTTGCCAAATTTCCGAACGCTTCAACATGGCTACATTTTATATAATAATTTTCTTGCTACCACAGGGTCAGACTTTGTAGATTTGAATTTAAACCTCAAATTAAGGATACTTTCTTCATATTAATCAAAAGATATTTAGGTATGCATGCCTTGGATAGCAATAGCCTCAAAGAATTAACTAGACAATTTAATGCTTTTTTCCCAAATAATTTTTAAGGCTTTTTTGCCATTACAAATTTACAAGAAATGAAATTCAAAAACAAATAAAATGACCACCAATTCTGCTTTTTCTTTGCATAAATGTCCTTTCAAATTGAATTAGTATCCCACATGAAAGAGCTCATTAATTTAGAGAAAGAGAATAGGAAGTGAAAAAGACCCCCAAATATGCAAATCAAACAATGCAAAAAAGGGAGACATACTCTGGCATTCAACAACGTAAAATAAATCAAATGAAGATGATGCAAAGGAAAATAGTTTCAATGTAATAATAGTTCCATTTGGTGTATCCATTAGAAGCCTTGAATCAGATGTCAAGGAAAGACACCAACTGTGATCAGGGACTAGAGGAGGCTGAGGAACTGCTGCATTGGAAAATGGCTCTCTACCATTGGGAAGTCTAGGCAGGTGGTCATAGCATTAAGGCAAGAAAAATTGAAACCCATTACAATCACAATCATCCAATTCATCTGCATGTTAAGACAATTCAAATCATAAAATATTTAAAGAAAATACGAACATTATTTTCCCCCTTTCTCATAAAACAGTGTTGAGACATACACTGGCATTCAACAACTCAAAAGAAATCAAACAAAGATGACAGTACCTTGCCATGTTTCTTCGAAATTTGATCGAACTAAGACGTTTTCATTTTCTTTGACTATGGATATGGATTGAAGTCGAAATCATTTTACAGAGGGATAGACCAATGAAGAATAACCCAAATTAAACTCATTTGCCGCATCCATTGAAAGCCCCCAAAGCTTCGACATTGTTGAAACCGTAAGAAGTTGGCATAGGAGGCAATAAATGCTGGAGCTCAGTGTCGTGAGGGACTGAGGATGACCCGCCACCATCCATAGCGTTTGGGATAGTTTTTGGAGGGTGACATTGGTGTTGTTTTTCTAGCGTATCTTTTCTTTTCTTTTTAATGGGTTTTTCTGGTTTATCTTGTATCTCAGAAACACTGGTGATGTTTCAAGTCGGCAATGACTGGCATATCCCTGATTAGACTATCTGAATTGCTCGAATGCACTGAAGATGCTCCCACTGAATGCATGGAGCCCACCTCTTTTAAAACATTGGCAACGGGTTTGAGCAGCTGATTGCTACAAAGGGCCTGTGTCGACCAAAAGTACTCCAATTTGGCCATTCGGTATTGTAGAGCTTGTGCAGGATAAAACTTGGACCTTGTAGAAGACAATTAAAATCATAAATTTTCAAATAAAATAAGAACCATGATTTTCCCCTTTTTTAAGGGAGCAAAATATTTTCTGAGATTTTAAGTCACTCCTAGTGAAATTCTTAGTTATGCCAAATTCAGCATACCAGACCACTTTGTAAAAATGTTTGACCAAAAGACTTTGAAATTGTACCAAATTCAAAAAAAAATATGACTATCGATCCTGCTTTCCCACTGGGGTCTTTGTCACTTCCCATTCTCTTTCTCTAAATTATTAACCTGTATGAAAAAGCCCATTAATTTAGAGAAAGAGAATGGGATGTGTCAAAATCACCCAGAGATGCAAATCAAACAATGTAAAATAGTGAGACATACACTGGCATTCAACAACATTAAAAAATCAAATAAAGATGAGACAATGGAAAATAGTTTCAATGTAAAAATAATACCTAGGAATATTTCTTTTTGGAAAGGGATGGGCTATTGAAGAAGACCCCAACTCAAACCCATTACCATCTGCTGAGTCAATACCCAAATTTTAGTTGAACCAACTTGCTATATCCATTGGAAGCCTTGAATCAGATGTCACCTAGGGTTACCAAGGTCTCCAGCGTCTGAGTCCATTGAGACACCCAAGATTTGTATGTGAACCATTAGAAGTGGAGCAAGGAGGTAGTAAAGGTGTGAGCATAGTGTCTTCAGAGTCATCAACATTTTGAGAGTTGTCTTGGATGATAACGGAATTCAGAGGAGAACAAGTGCATTCCACATGTACCCCCATCCTTGCAACCGTAGGAGCAAATTTTCCAAATTCACTTGTCCAATGAGAGATTTTACATGAAATCTCAACATGATTCCGATCACCTTGCATCAAGTCTCCAAATTTCCTTAGTAATTGGCTGTGAGGCATACCCAAAAACCACATATGGTCACACTTTATAAGATGAAATACCACTCTCTCAATAAAAGGTCGCTTATGACCATTGATGAAAATTCTGAGATCACAATCCCAACTGATTATATCATCACGAACAAAACCATAGCTATCATTATCAGCATAACTGTCCTTCAACGGAACTAGATGAAAAACAACACAAAGAGCAACTATGGGAAATTCAGGACCAACCCAGAATAATATGGTACTCTCTGTGCTTTGATGGTTAAACCACTTTGGAATCTTCTTTCCTGGTACTATAATACTATATGTTTCTGCTAAATCTCTTGCCAGATACATATCTATAGTGGGAAAGGACTCAGCAAAAAGTACCCGGAGCTCAGAGATGGAGACCCGAGAAGAGAAATCAATCTGATGTGATAATTTGTGATGTGAATGCAAATCAATCTTCACACCTGAACATTTCATATCTTGTGGAAGCCCTAACTTTCCTCCAAACTGCATGCAATTCAAAATTTTGAGAAATTGAAGTTTAGCAAATCTGCTAAACGTATTTTCAAAGTTAACCAAAATTATTACTTTAAGAGAGAGAGAGAGAGGTACCTGAAGGATTAAATTTCTTAATGATTCTGAATTCAACGAAATGCAGTTATTTGCTTCTATTCTTCTTATAGCTTCTGGAAGCTTTGGAATTTTTTTAAGGAACTTGTCATCCCAAATTAGAAGCGTATCTAACCTATTAAATCTAATAGTACATTCTCGGAGGTTCAAATCTTTAGTTTTCTCTGAGTGGGTGAAACATGAAGTTAACTTTTTTAGAAAATTCAACGGGGCTTGTCTGCCAATTCCCATGCTCTTCGGAAATTGGACATTACCATAGAGCAAGAGTTGGGAAATAAGTTGCAATTCATAAATGCTAATTGGAAGCTGGCACAAATAGAAAGGGGAACCTATATCTAACATCTCAAGCCCAGTGAGATTTCCAATTGATGGAGGAAGCTCTGTAATGGCAGTGTGTGCCAGACTTAGATACTTTAAATTTTCCATTCTTTGTGGAATATCGGGGAACCTCCTAACCCTTTTGCAATCAAAAAGAAATAAAACTTTAAGAGATTTCATCACAATGCAGCTTGGAAGAATGCGAAGTTCAAAGCAACCATTAAGTTCCCAGCTTTCAAGCTTATCAAGATATCCAATAGAGTCATGAATCTTGACTAATTTTCTACAATCATTGAGATCCAAGTTCTTTACATTTGGGGTGGCACTCAATAAGTCCGGTAATTTCCTAATGTATTGACAGTTACGAAAATTCATATTTGTCAAGCTTCTACATTGCATCCTCTGTAGGAAAAAAAAAATCAAAATTTAACTTCAATAAATGGTAAAATACAGATTAATGAAGTTATAATAATTTATAAATAAATAAAAATGACAATACCTTGAAAAGCTTGTCCAATATAATCCGACTTTGTGGCAAGTTGAGTGCAACGAGGTTTTGAGGACGAAAATTGGATGGTAAGGAGGATGAAGGAAAACATGGCCAATCAAGCACCCTTAATCCATTAGGGAGATATTCAAGACCTCTGCAAATATCCACATTACCAACCATAAGGAACTTGAGATTTTTCATCTTTTCAAAACAATTAGCTTCTAGTTGCAACTTTGTTGGATTAGGCGGGACAATCATCATGCCTCGAATGTTATCTGATCCCTGATTAGACAAAACATTTAGTGAATTACATCATACAAAAGAACTCACTAAAAATATAATAACTATTAAATTTTAACTTTGTTGACAAACTTGAGTTTTCTTCCATAACTAAAGAAAAAAATTATATGAAGGAAAAAAAAAACCAAAAATAAAAAGCCATTAAATTTTCCATATAAAGAAAAGGGTAAAGGTGAATGAGACCAAGTTATACCTTATTTTCCATTAGTACTTCCAAAGCATCCTCATAATACCATAATCTACTACGTAGTTCGGGTTTTTCGGGTGAATCCTGTCGGACAATCTCTCTACCCATTTGCTGTAGCAAGTCATGCATCCATAATTTGTTAAATTGATCAACATTTATAAGACACTTATCAATAAGTTTTTGAATACCAATAACTGGGTATAGATCGCAAGAATTTAGTATATCCACAACATAATCCTTGAAATGACCCTGGAAGAAACATGCAAGATCAAGAAAAATATTTTGTTCTGTATCATCCAATCCTTGATAACTTACTTGGAGTACTTTTTGTATATCTTTGTCAGGAATCCTTTCATACTTATCTAATGCACTTTTCCATTCCATTTCACTTCTTCCGTGCAAATTGGCACCAATTATTGATAGAGCTAATGGAATGCCCTTGGCATAACATATAACTTGATTAGTAAGTTCTAAATAATCTTTCTCAAGTTTTTTTTTTTGAAAGGCATGCATACTAAATAGTTCAAGAGCTTCATGATCACCTAATTCGTTAACCATGTAAGTTGAATAACATATTTTAAAAGTATGTAACAAATGTTTATCTCTTGTTGTTATAATGATTCGACTTCCAGAAGCAAACCAATCACATCCTCCAATCAATATTTCAATTTGGTCTGATTTATCCACATCATCAAGAATTAAAAGAATTCTTTTATTGCGAAGTATGTTCTCTATCGCAATGGTTCTTTTCGATTCACTGCACACCTTCAGTTGTCTATTCCCTAGGGCCTCACAAAGAAGTATCTCTTGTAGTTGAATAATGCCATCAAATGTCCTTGACTTTTCTCTAACATTTTCCAAAAAGAAGCTTCTTTCAAAATTGTAAAAAATTTTGTTATAAACAGCTTTTGCAATGGTTGTTTTACCTACTCCACTGAGGCCATACATACCTAACATATGAACATCATTTGACCCAATATCTAATTGCAATATTATGGCCTCCACACGAGAATTTATTCCAACTGGGTATTTTGCAACAAATAATGGCATCCGATTTAATTTAGAATTTGAGATCTCTTCAACAATTTCTTGGATAAATTCAAATTCAGTACATCTGTCATTCAATACAAGACATGTGAATAGTTAGACTATAAAATTGAAATATGAACCTGAACTAAATTCAAGATGTTCGGAGTTTAAGCATAACGAAAAAAATTAGTTTGATTAGGTTTTTTATTTTTTAAAGTGTACCTAATGTAATTTATAGGTCTAAGATCTATAATTTGGTTAGGATTTTTTCTAGGAAATCATTTTCTAGGAAATTAGTTTTAGGTTTTTGCGAAGAAATTGCATGGAAAATCCAATTAGAGGAGGGGCACAAAATTATTGAAAACCCACTTAATACTTGAACAAAATTGATAAGAATTTCTTCTAAAAAAAAATTTAAAACCACATGTTAGAAAAATCCTAATTATTTGGTAAGATAATCGAATATTTTGTTATTTTATTTTTACTATTGAGCCATAGCTAATAGCCATAGTAGAAGATATGACCCAAAAAAATATCCATAATTTGAAAAACATAAATAAATAATAAAAAAATTTAAAAGGACAGCCATAACATAGTAGTAATTGTTTAACAATAACATCTACTGGTCATTACAAAACTATTAAAACTTTTCTTTTTACGAGAAAAACCATTAGAACTTGTAAGGCATAAAAGTAGTCATTAAGTATAGGAACATACTCGTGCTTGTAATGCCAACCAGATATATTGGCAGCTTCATGTAAAGCTTCCCTCCAACTGTGCAGCTTCTTGTTATCCTTTATTTTTTCTTCATGTTTAGATAATGCTTCTCCAAACTTTCCTATTTGGTTACGAACTTCTGATGGATCTACGTTGTAAAAGACCGGTCGCACTAATTGGCCATTCTTCTTACACTCTACAATCTTGGCAAGTTCATCCAAGCACCATGTGGAGGACGCATAGTTTTCAGAGAATACAATTATTGAAATCCTTGAACTTTCAATGATTTTGAGAAGTCCTATAGAAATTTCTTCTCCCCTTTGAAAGTTATCATCAATAAAGGCGTTGATACCATGTTGACACAAAGCATTATACAAATGGCCTATAAAACCAAGACGGGTATCTTCACCTCTGAAATTCAAGAAGACATCAAAGTTTTTGAGTTTGTGGGTGAAAGAGGAAGATGAAGATGAAGATAAGACTCCTTTGCTAGTCACAAGAGCCATTGGAGGGATTTTTGAGTAGATTGTTGTAAAGATCTCAAAGGAGGAGAAAGAAAACTATGAAGGAGTTGCAAATATAAGACAGGAAATTAAGTGAATGACAAATTAGGAAAAGGATGAATAAGAGGTAGAGGAGCGTTTAAAGGTAGCTTGCTTAGGGTGTGGCTAGTAACTCTTTGAACTTTCCAAGAACCATACTGATGCTTTTTTCATTTCAATATCATGCAAGTGTGAAACCTAAAATAAGTCTATGAACATTGTAAGCACTACACCGGTCACTGTGGACTGGTCAAACGGAAGGGTAATTTCGTATTCGACAGTGGGACTGAAATAATGAAGTATCTATCAAACATTTCCCATTTTCTAGGAAAAAAGGGGTTAATTTTCGATGTTAGTATTTTGAAGTCAAATGTGAGACCACATCATAAATATCCATTTAAGTGGGTATTGGATATTAAAACCAAATAATCTAGAATTAGTTAATAGAAAAAAAAAATTTTAAAATGGAAAAATTACATTTTCTACCTAATAATATTATTACAAGACTTTTTAAAGAGTTAAAAAAAATATAAAAATGTTTATCAATAATATTTAATTTATATATTTAAAAATTATATTATGCATCCTAACGTATATCTTTTAAGTATATCCATGCATATGCATAGGTTACAAGCTAGTTTAACTAATTACTTCTAACTTAAACCCAACTCAACCCAATTATTATGAGTAAACCCAAACCCACCAAATTACCCAATAATTATTCTCAAAAAAAAGACCCAATAACTAAAATTACCAAATTGCCCGTAAAACTTGAAGATGACCAAAATTTAGACATCTGGTAAGATTTGATTTTTTTTTTTTTTTTTTTTCCTTCTCATATGATTGAATTTGTGTTTCACCTAAAATTTCTTTACCAATATTGGACCCTTTTTCCTTTGTATAAATAGGGGGGTCCCAATGGGATGAGGAGGCTAACAATTTTCTCTCCAAAACATTTATTATAGGAACACAAAAGTTTTCCATTGTAGACTTTTCACAATTAAAGAACATGACTTGCCAAATAATCAAACTAGAGTTTTTAGTACCTACAGCAATTTCACAACATCAAGAACAAACCCCAGTGTATACAATGTCAAATTCCATAGTCTCTTGTTACATTAAATGAGTGTTTAATTTTTCTCACAAAGTATTGAATAGTAAAGCTTCTGGGCTATAGTCTCAATTACAACTCTTAATCATGTTGGACTTGGATGACACCTATCAACAACATATCATTATGAAATGCAGAAAAAATTTGGAGTGTACACAACATTTAGTGTGGATGGGAAGAAATTTCATCCTATTCCAATTTGTAAGGTTAGTAAGGGACCCATTCCAATTTAATGATCCTGGAATTTTGTATACAAGTATAAATCAAGGAAACTTCCACCTAAAATAAGTTGGACTTTTGGCAAGAGAGAAAATTGATGTCTAGACAAATCAAGCTAAGGCCGACAAAATGGACCATATTCTTAATTTCTTATCTCTATTTGTTCCATGTACAAGACTTATAGTCAATGCTTGGTGTATAAAAGTTGAACATCTTATCTAAAGTCCATCCTCTGAAAGCTTGAGAAAAAATTCATTTAAACCAACACAATATATAAATTATAAAGGAATCAAAGAAAAATTGTCAAAAATTATGAAAATTTAATCTATGCTTAAATTCTTATTAGGATGAACACAATAGCAATATCCTTTTATAAAAAAAATAAAGATAAAAAAATCTATACTTATTTTGTACGTATGATAAAGTCCTATCACAAAGTTTTTTGAGACTCATGTTGATTAGTGATTAGAAGTTATAAAAGAATAATCATCAATATATATATATATATATATATAAGTAGAGATCTCATGCGGGAGTGCGTGAGGTCTTGTCAAGTGACGCTAATTTTGCATAAAGCATTTTTTTTTTTTTTTTTTTGCCTCTTTCATTAAGTTTTTTGTACGGTTACCCAAAAGTTTACATTAACTTATTTTACTGTTATCTCATTAGTCTCTCATTAATTGCCTAAGCTTACATCACACATTTCTCTCTTTTTCATGTCTTTTAGCATACCCACCATTTTAATATTTTTTAAAAAGTGAAAAAGTATTAATTAAAGACTAATCGTAATAACCAACCAGATAAGGCCTAGGAGAGAGATAGAGAGACAAAAAATGTTGTGGATTGTTAAATAAAACGCATTGTTTCACTACAAAATCAAAACACATTGTTTTACTATAAAAGACCTAAGACTGACAAAACATTTTATGTATGATGTATCTCTGAAAGTTTTTCTCAACTCTTGCAACTTTTCTCTGGACATGAAATGTTTTTCTCAGCACTTCCAATGTATGTCTGAGAAGTTTTTCCCAACACAAGGGAAATTCTAGTTTTTGGTTTGTCTAAGTTAAGTTTTCGATGTTTTATTTGTTTAAAACGAAATCAAAAAATGGTCTTTTTATATTATTTAATGAGCAAAATAAACAAATAAGCTACTTTTTATTTTGTTTTTGTTTTTAGTTAATGATGTGTTACCACTTACCAGTTAAACTAGGTTACCAGCTGACTAGAAATCCACAACTGCCAAAAAAAAGTTAAGTTTCTTTTCTTTTCTTTTTTGGTTTTTATTTAATGATTTTTTACCAGTTAAGTTTTGACATGTCACATTATATTCCATGTTTTCTTTTTTAATTTAACATTTTTGACTTCTTTTTTTTTTTTTTTTTTACATTTTTGACATTTAGGCTTCGTTTGAAAGTTCATAAGAGAATGGAATGGAACAATCATAAAGGAATGGAATGAAATGGAATGTATTTAAGTAAGGGAAAGGAATGGAAAATAATGGAATTAAGTAACCTTGATTGGATGTTTTAAAATAAATGAATGAAAATGAATGGAATGTAAGTAATCTTGTTTGGGAGTAACATGGAGAGAATGGAATTGAATCATTTTATGACAATATTACAATTAGACCCCTATTTTAAAATAAATGGTTGAATATATAGGAATATTTTGGGAGTTTTAGTAAAAAATTCATTAAATCTAATTCAATTCCCTCTCATCCCTCCCAACTTCGAGGAGAATGAAAATTCGAGGTTTTAAGGGAATAGAGAGGAATAGTGTTCCCTCCTACCCATTCCATTTCCTCCCACTTAAACTCCCAAACAAGGAAATAGACTTTTCATTCCCTTCATTAAAACTCCCAAACAAGGGAAATGAAGAATATTTTAAATTTTTTTTTTCCCAAAATACAATAACATGTTGACAAATGTTATTGACAATATTAACACATGTAACAATGAACATTAACTCCAAAATAGACATCATACCTTCAAAAACTTCAAAGCATCATAGAAGGATCGTAATCAAAAACACGTTCATTTGTTTCCTTATATGTCCATATATAAATTACACAGAAGAGTCCCACAAATTTTTTTAGTTGAATGCATTCACTGATCCAACCAAGCCATCATAAATTTGTCAAACCCTTTCATTGAAAAAAAAATGTCAAATCCTCTTTTATCTTCATGCCCCTCCATCATTTTTTCTTTATATATATATATACAGTTTGGCTATCATCAAGAGTAGACACCATAAATTGAACATCTCTAAAAAAATATACAATTTGGCTACAAGCTTAATTACAACCTTGGGCTACAACACACAATAAAAGATGATATGTGTCCCTATCATATGCAATATTGTATTGCACATGATAAACACACATATCATCTTCCTATTATGGGTTAAAGCCTAAAACTCTAACCAAGTTTGTAACCAAATTTTGTTCATCCATATATATTTTGTTTCTTACCACTTTACTTTTTGTTTGGGGTACTACCTTACCACTTTACTTGGTTTATAGTGTAATTCTAGGGCTCTAAATGATCCAAGCCGTTCAAAATCACTCGGCCTTAGTTCAATAAAAACTTCTGCTCTGTTTGTTTCAATAGAAAACTTTGTATAAAAATAGATTTTTATGTTTTCTAGCGTTTGGTAGAATCAGAAAAACTGAGTTAATGGAAAACTACTTTGGTCAACAAAAAAAGTATGGCTTATTTTTAAAGATTATTTTCCTCTAAATATTTTTGGAAAACAACTCCATCTCACAAGTTCATCAAAAAAAAAAAAAAAAACTCCATCTCACAACAAGCTAAATAAGAGAAGTTATGAGATTGTTTTTCAACTTATTTTAGGTTGTTACCAAACATAGGAAAATGAAATCGTTTTATAAAAAATACTTTTTGGAAAATGACTCGATCATTTTGAACATTCACTACACAACAAGGCTCATCTCGTTTACCACCCTATATCTAATCCCCTCACAACTCATTTTGCACACATACATACATTTTTCAATAAGACTAGGGTTACAACTAAACTTCATAATAATTACATGACACTTAATTCATCTACCATCTCACACCAAGGCCTACCAAAATCTATAACTATAACTATAGGTGTCTATTGACCCACCTAACCTGAGCCACCCAACGAGTACAGACTCGACCCGCACCTAATCCAATGGTCAACAACGGCTATGCCTCTTTATAACCGACTTATGGTGGGTCTCCCTCTCCAAGAACCAACTTAACCTGATCTAACCACGAAAAAAAAATTGGCGAGATCCACCAACTCTAATTCAGAACTCAGTCAACTCTGATGGAGATCTGCTAGATCTAACAAGATCTCTACTAGATCTAGCGAGATCTCACCAAATTTTTCATGTATTAAGCTTGTCCACTCCCTTTCTCCACCATTACTGATCTTGATTGAACCACCCACTACCTATGAAGAGACCGAATTGCCGATATGCTGCTCCTCCCAAGTCAACGAAGAGTTGATTTCCATGCACCTGATCAAATCTAGTCAAGTGTTGGTTGAATACAAACCTGACCCATACTGACCTGTGAACACCTCTACTGACCTATGGACACCTCTATCTAAAACTTTATATTTAAAGTATTGTTATGGATACTACAAATTTTACTCCATAAAACTTACAAACTGATGTGACACAAATTAGGAAAAATCTATTCAAAGATTCATTCATTATGTTGTTAAAGTCCACCAATGGCTCATATGTGAGATGTTAAGCAAATTGAGTGTTATTGTGAAATTGTGATGACCATTTGTTGTAACTCTAACTTTATTTTATACAAGTAATATGCTTGTGTAATGAGTTGATTAATTAAAAATTTTGTTAAAAAATATAATAATATTTTACAAATATTATTGAAAATATGATAATAATTAATGAGCTACTTGATACTCCAAATTAATTATCATCATAAATACATATAGTGAGTCACGCCAAGACGATATGTAGTGTGAAAGCATATAAAAATACAAAATTATGATAAATTATTAAAATAAAAATTTTTATTTAGAACTTCTCGAAAAAAATTTGTAATATATATAATTTGAGTTGGCCGGAATAGAAGTTTAAATTTCTTAAAAATTTTAAATAATAGATTTTAAAACTTATAATTTTTTGGAATAGAATTTTAATTTTTTGAAAATTGAGTAATAGATTCTTAGCTAAATTAAATTATCCTAACAATTAATTAGATAAATATAATTTTAATTGGAGTAAATAAAGTTATTTCTTAAAACTTAGGTAACAGAGTTTTCATTATATTAAACTATAATAACAATAAATAAGATAAACTAATTTACAAATAAATGAGAATGTAGTGAGTCGCTTGTAGTTGTGTAGACACCCATTTTTGCAACTATCATTTTACCTCACTTGCATTGCATCATGCACCACATTGCATATCATATCACAGTGAAAAACTTTAATTTTAGACCATTTGATTTCTAATTTCATTGCATGATATGAATTTTTAATTCTAACAAACCTATTTTTAGTTTAATTTAAATTACATGATATGTCATAATGCTCTTGGTTGAGTATAGATTCTACAGTAAAGTTGCATGCACCGTTTTTTTTTTTTTTTTTTTTATGGGGAACAAAGATTCATTGCCACAAGAAATTGAAGTACAACAGGAAGGACAAAAACAAAGGAAAGAGACACCTAGCTACAAACCTGCCAGCGCAGGAACAGCAAACAAGGATAGTCCCTCCCAAACCAAAAAAAGATTTACCCTACATGCACCAGCCAACTAAGAAAGCTTATGTACTACCCTATTGAACTCCCTTTTCAGGTGCACAACAACCACAAATAGAAAAAGCCCAAGGATCCCAAATAAACACAGAAATGTGCAGCCTATTAAACCGACTCTATAATAGAGTCAGCTAAACCCGAAAGGACTATTTCACAAAGATGCTTTTGGGCCCGAGTATTCTCTTCCTCTGAAACTTCTTTCCCTCTCAAGCGCTTTGTTCCTATCTCCTTCATCTAGGCGAGAGTTTGTTCATCGCTTGTTTTTCCTTTCACACGAGCAACTTTTTTCAGGCTACCTTTACCGATAATCTGTTTTCCTTTCTCATTAGCTTTGGCCTGAAAAATCACACCATCTTTGACTGTACTGGCCTCTCTATTCTATACTGGCCTCTCATTCTCAATCTTTTTTAACTTACCCTTTCCTGGCTCTAAATTTTCTTTGTTTGGGCCAAGCACCACTTCTCCATTTCCTCTACATTCATCTGTTGTTTTGGGCTTTAATGGGCTTATAACTACATGATCTTCACTATTGAGCTTTTTGGTCTGGCCCATTTCTCTTACAACTTCCCCGTTACTTTTGAATAACTCCCTGGCTAAGCCTTCTCTATCTTGCATCTGTCCCTCACATGCTCCTATGTTGTTCAATAATTCATGCCTCACGTGCTCCACCTTTTCTGAGCTGTCTCATCTACTCTGATAACTTGCTGCTAGTGCTTCTGACCCCCCCTCTTGTCTTTTCATTCTTGTCTTCTCCTTGTTCTCGATGGTGCTACTCCGGCCCAACTTTTGATTTAATCTAGAGACAAAGCATTAATTGATTCCTTGCTAAGTTGGTAAAAATTGATTAATTAATTGAATATATTTGGAATTAATATTCTGAACTTGAGAACCAAGAAAGTCCAGAAAAAAAATTGTAGAAATTTGGAGGAAATCAAAACACCACTAAAACAAAAGATGACGAACCAAAAAAGAAAATATACGGGAAAGATTTGGACCAAGATCCAATCAGCACTTGGGCTAGATCTCCTAGATTTCGTTCCTTCTCTGCTCAGGCTTGCTCCCTCTCAGTTTGACTTTGAGACCTACATTTTTCATTCAAAAAATCTAATTTTCCTAAGTTCCACATTTCCTAGAAACTCATCAGTAACCCTTAGCCTTCAGTATAAATACCCCTATCCAATATCAAACCAAAGCACACCAGATTTCAAATCCATACCCCAAAATTTCAAAGAAAAATGAAAATTGCTCTCTCTCTCTCTCTCTCTCTCTAGAGTTAATAGTAGGAAGGTTCATTTCGTGTCTTGGACCTCCTAATCTCAATTCACTAGAAAGGATAGTTTGGTCCTTCTGGTCTTAAGCTACCAACTTCCTATTCACGAATTTTTTTTGCTTGGACTGCTAAGGAGTGCCAATGCATGCAGGTAATGTTTCTAACCTCCTCTTTTTAACTATGCTCAACTTTTAGATTCAAGCATGCTTTACTTTTGTTGTTCTTCATATGTTCTTGGTTACTAGCATGTTAATTCTAGGTAGTCATGGCAACAGGCAAGTTTGGGGCGGGTTTCCCATTCCCCACCTCCACTCCACTTCCACTTCAGGGCGGGTTTCTCGACCCCCCCCCCCCCCCCCCCCCGCCTCATTCTAGTAGGTACCCGCAGGTGCTCATGGGTACCTTTCTCGCCACACTCAAATTTTATATATATAATTTATTAAAATTTTATTTTGAATGCATTAAATTAAAACTAAAGAACATTAAAATAAATAAATAAATAAATAAAAAAGATCTAACATTACAAAACCTTATCAAAGTATAACAATACAACAATTCAAGTAATAAGAAATACAAAAATAATTCAAACATAGCAATACAATAATTAAAAAATATAAATAATGTAATTATTAAAACATAAAAGTATAAATTCAATAATACAATAATACAATATAAAAAACATCATAAATTTAAAATTAGAAAGCTAAACACACACACACACACACACACACACACACATATATATATATATATATATATATGTCTTATAAAAACCTATAAAAATATTTTTTAATTATTTAAATATAAACGGGGCAAGAGTGGGGGAAAATATTAACCCCCATCCCCGCCCCATTTGTTATGTGGGGCGGGTAAAGCCTATCCATTAAGGGTGGGTGAGGCAGGTACCGACGGGTGCGGGTTTAAATTGCCACCCCTAAATCTAAATTCATTTTAGCCTTCGCATGTTTTAGGGTTTTTCAATTCAAAAATCATGTTCATAGATTAGGGTTTATCAGATCACACACATATTCACTATCTTTCAATTCTTCCAATCTACCTTTGCATGCCTAGAATAGGGTTTCATCATACTCATGAATGTTGTTTTAATCTTTGCAATCACATGTTCTTGGATAAAATAAACTAATTGTTTGATGTGGTATGATCATTGGTCACTCAAATCTAAAAAACTGGTTTTACCAAACAAGTTGAGTGTCTAACACTTTCCCAATCTTGGAACCTCCGAATTTAGATGAACCAAAGCTATGTATTTTTGTTTTTTATTGTATCTAGGGCCAAAGATTTGTAGTTTTTTTGTTATTATCAAGAGATGTAATTTAAATTCATCAATAAGAA
The DNA here is from genome assembly GCA_029955605.1 of Quercus engelmannii. NCBI lineage: Eukaryota > Viridiplantae > Streptophyta > Magnoliopsida > Fagales > Fagaceae > Quercus > Quercus engelmannii. Next base: position 3,875,361 of record JARPSG010000003.1, on the reverse strand, counting down.
AATACACTTTTCAACTTTTTATTTTCTTATTTTTCAAATCAATTAAGCGACAACTTCATTGTAAAACCCTTAACCTAGGAGGGTAGAAAATGTCAGTAGAACCTTCACTTTTGAGAGGCACCAATACAACTCTACTCATTCATGTGAGTTATGCCAAAACCTACTCTAAAAGGTTTGGGCCAAGAGCATGGTCTCTCACAAATAGAGAGAAGGTAGTTACTTGGTGTAACCATAGCTTCTAGAACCCTACTTTTAACATAGTCACTTTACATAACCATGATTTCTATAACTTCATTTTTATTGCATAGTATATGATGTTTTACAAATTTTATAAAGCAACAAGTCTAGAGGCACAAAAAAAATCATAAATCATAACTATGGAACAAATCGATATTGATAGGTGAAAAGAAAAAACTGGTGTTAATTGTGGACTTAAAAAAAATTGGTAAAAATTTATCAACTCTACTGTTATAAAAAATATTTTAAAAGTATTATGTCTATAGCATCACTCATAGATAAACAAGCTTGCCTATCTAAAATGAACCAACACACTGTACCTTTTTTGAAAACGCAAGGCAAACAAGCCTAAACCTAAGTGCTTATCTAAAGTGAAAAAGGATTTCATCCCAAACAAAATAAAATCTCACATAAACTCATAAAGGAAGGAATGCTCTAGATTCTAGAAGTCATAAGATGTCATTTATTTATCACAAAACCTTCATTATATTTCATTACTTCTTCTCTAAGATTCCACCGCCAATAATGCTTAAGAAAACTATTTAATTACTTTGTCATATTTACCAAAATATCCTGCAATTACAGTGGTAAAACCTAACATTTGCATGTTTATATATATTATATAAGGATTATGGAATCAACTTTCTCATTTCTCAAATTGCACACACAACCACCCCTCTCCTAATTTGGCAACAAATAAAAAGAAAATAGTACTAATTAAGGCTATGCCGAGTGTAAAAGTTAACTTATAAAGAAGGAAAAGCTAATTGATAAGTAGCTAAAAAAAAGTTAGTCAAGAGTCTTATAACTTAATTTGATGGTATACTTTTTAATATTTTTAACAAAAACGTCTAGTATTAAAATCCTCTTATCCCATTATAACTATTGAATTAAAAAAAAAAAAAAAAAAAAAGAGGAATGGTAAGAGTTCAAAATTCTTTTTGATTTCAAAAGCAATTAAAAAATAAAAAGGGAGAGAAGTGTATCAACGGATAAGCACACTCACCTATAGTGCATATTGTTTGCATGATGGTTGTCTAAAAAACAGTGACTTTCTATAGTATAAATAGTAGTAACGTTCTAGAGAGACATTATGTGAGTGTGTGCACTTTTATTAGAGAAGATGCTTCCAGGTTACTCATCTCTATCTTTCTCTTGGATTTGTTTGGATGCTTAGAACATTTCATTGGGATTCCTTGGAAATGAACACGAATTATATATTTTATATATATGGGTCGTATCTCTCTGCTGGCTCTGCATCTCTCTCTCTCTCTGAAATTGAAGTTGATAATATTTGCTTTCAATATAAGGGTCGCAACTCGCGAGAGCAATATTTGCTCTCTATGAAATTAACTTTGTATGGATAGGTCTTTCTCTTGCAAAAACAAATACCAGAACATAAGCTATACTTGATTTGATAGAACTGTAAGATTTTTATCACTAACATACCTTTTTTTTTCCATCGATTGGTGCAGAACTCAAAACCCACTTCCAGAATCTTGACTCCATGGATCGGCTTCTTCGTTTTCTCATCTTTATCTCCCTCATCTTCACCCTTACCATTTCCACTACTGTACAAGCTAGCAACGCCGCAACCAATTGCACTACTATTGACTGTGGTAAGAATTTCGAGTTGACAGCAAGGACACTTAATGGTGTATGTGAATCATGTGAAAGCACCCATGGAGTCTCTTCAACTAACAGCGATGGTGATTTCATTTGCCTTTGTAATGGAGCGAAGCATCGGTATAACTATAAGAGCATTTGCAGCAGTGTAGCTATAATAGTATGATGCTAAAATTTAGCTCCACAAACACAAAAACCTTGCTGCAGCAGTGGAGCTAAATCTAAAACTCTCTCCACTTCTATTAAAAAAATATTTTTCCTTTTTCTTTATTTTCTCTCTCTCTCTCCGGCTTCTCTTCTTTCTTCCTCTTTTCTTCTCATTTTTTTTTCTCTCCCTCATCTACTCTCTACTTTGCCATCGCCGATCTTCATCATTTTGGATCTTCATCGTCGCCGATCTTCATCGTCGTCGCCCAGTTGCCGTCCCACGCCGCTGACCCATCTCGCCTTCATCGAACTCAAGCGCGCCACAGACCCATCGAAGCTCTATGCTCAGTCAATATTTTTGGGTTCATGGGTTTGTGGGTTCACGGACCCATCGAACTCAAGCGCGCCACGGACCAACGGACCCATGATCGGCAACGGCGGGAATTCTGGGTTCATGGGTTTTGGATTGCTGGGTTTGTGGGTTTTTGGGTGTTTGATTTTTTTTTTGTTGGTTGGGTTTGGTTGTGATTGTGAATTGTGGTTGAAATGGCAGTTTGGTGGTTAGTGGTGGTTTGGTAGCTGTGGTTGTGGTTGCCGTGGGCTATGTTGGTGGTGGTTTGATTTTTTTTTTCTTTTTCTCGCCGTGGGCTGTGTTGGGTTATGGTTGTGGCTGTGTTGGGTTATGGTTGTGGCTGTGTTGGTGGTGGTCACATGAAGGTTGTTGCCGTGGGCGGTGGTTGTCACATGAAGGTTGTTGCTGGTGGAGTGTGTGGCTGTGATAATTGTGGGTAATGAATATATTATTTTATTGTATTGAGATGGATTATTTTATTGTAGTAGTTATATTATTTTATTGTGATGTTTATATTATTTTATTGTGTTGAAAGCTAAAACATATCCACTGCTGCAGCATGTGTGTAGGTAAAATAGATAAAGTAACTTTTGGTGGAGCTAAAAAGCTAAACTTTTAGCTCCACTGCTATGGATGCTCTAATGGTCCAACTTAGTATTATAGGGTTCTTGCTAGTTGCTTCTAAACCCTGCATGTCACATGCATGGATATATTTAGACATGGCAAAACGGGCTGGTCGGATCGGGTTCGGGTCAGGTCAATCGGGTCACGGGTCAAAAACGGGTCATTTTAAGCGGGTTGAAAACGGGTTCGGGTCAATCGAGTTACAGGTCGGGTCGGGTTGGGATAGGTTGACTCGTATTTTTCACATGAAATTTTTTATTTTTTATTTTTTATTTTTTTTATAAAGAAAACAATATGTATTTGCCATTTGGATAGTTATGCAACATATTTATTTGATGTAAAATGCATTATTTTGAATTCACTACTTATATCAAGAATAAACTCAGTTAAACTTATTAATACTTATTCAATAATTTTAAAATTATACAAATCCTAACATTGCTATCTAAAACAAAACAACACAAAGATAAGTAAAACAAATATACAAGTTTTATTTTTACACAATATCAACATTCCAAAAAAAAAAATTGCAAATGACTTATTGGATAACTCATTTGATAAAGAATAAAAACATATAAGAAAGTTACAATTTTAAAAATTAATTTTATAATCTATTATCAATTGTGGTTGACACTCTATTTCAATTTGAGATATACATTAAAGTTTGATTGCTTACTTATTTATACCTAGTCTCTTTTATGAAAATCATATCATTGTTAAGCAGTACACACTCTAGGAAATATCATAATTTATTTTGAAAAACCGTTTATTTTGAATATAAATTATTAAAAAATAGATCTAAGCATTCATAATCTATGCTAATTTGATACTTTGACTTTACTATTTTCACACTTGTGAATGTGTCTCACACATATCTACAATTTTAAATCTGTTTTTAACTTTACTGTAACCAGATTAACTTGGTATGTACTTTGCTATTTGATATCTAAAAATCTTTACTCATTACAGAATGCTCAACCATTTATTTTTCAATTAATTTGCATGTAGTTATGTAAACGTATCAATTGTTTCCTTAAAACTCACAATAAACAATTAAACCACTTTTGTCTTAATTTCACTATTTTTTTTACCAAAAAAAAAAAAGTTTAAAAAAATGGTTCGGATTCGGGTCAGGTCGGGTTGACCTGCAAAAAACACGGGTCGGGTCACGGGTCAACCCGTTTTTACTTCGGAGTCAAAAAAAATCGGGTCGGGTCGGATTGGGTCAGAAAATTCTGATCCATTTTGCCATGTCTAGATATATTTAGAAGATCCTGTTGTGTTTTAATAGAGGTGTATTGGGTAATGGGTTCATGTGTCTATGCACTCTCCTTAAAGTATGTACACGATGGGTGATTAATTAATGGAGACTGGTAGGACTTCGATTGTGTTAACCTGCTAGCTTCTTTTTTTTTTCTTTTTTTTTCTTTTTTTTTGTGTCCCTCTTCTTTTGTTTGTTTAAATTGAAGCTTTTTTTTTTTTTTTTTGCAAATGCTAAAACACAAATTTCATTAAGGGGAATTAAAATATATTTTTTCTTGTAACTTCGCACCCATTTGGTACAGTTTAATAGTTTATTTTTTTAGTTTTCTAAAAATATAGTTGTTTGACTTTGACTTTGATATAAAAAACAAAAAATTACCGTAGGTGTAGCTATAAGGGGCGAAGTTCAAAATTTTATACATAACTGTTTGAAACCTCTTTATCAATGAACCCATAAGGTTTTTAAAAAGAAAAGTAGGAAAACACAACATTTGTCTTTAGTTTACTTTACCCCATTCTTCAATTTGATCCCGATAGAACAAATTCTTGAAGTTTATAAAATAGTAATCTAATTGGCCCACATGAGAATGGATATAAATTATATAATGTAGAGGAGGTCTCCACTAAGCATCCATGGCTAAATGATTAAAGCACTCAACTCATAATTGGCGAAGTCATAAGTTCAATTCATACTGGATGCACACCAATAGGAAAAATAACTATACAGAATTACTAAGCTACATGAAATTATAGTGGCAAGTGGGATGAGAACGTGATGATTTTAGTCTAAAGTGGAGTAAAGATCAAATTAGATCTTTGTAAATAAATAAAGGTTTCAATCACTACTTTCAAAACTTTAGACACAAAATAGGTAACTGAGACAAGCTTTAAAGAATATGTTTTGTGTTTGCCCTAATAAAAAAAAAGGTTAATGTTGCATAAAAATTACATGCAAGCTATTACCACATGCAATTGTCATGAAAAAGGGAAAAAAAATCACCTTCTAGACTTGAATTTGCTAAACAATTTTCTATTCTAGTTTTCCTGATTAGAAAATATTGGAAAAATACAGCGACATAAAAAAATAAAAATAAAGAAAAAGGACCAAACTCTAAATCATTTTACACTCTTTGAAGATTACTGCTTTCGAATTTCTAGAAACCGAATCGAAAAATGGACCAAACTTTGAGGATAATACTTGTTTGCAAAACAAAATGAAAGTTGAGACCTATTTTTAAGCCCAAAAATTACCAAATGTCTCAAGGTCCATTTCACACAAAGGGTTGGGTGGGCCTATGGCACTTTTTCTTTTTGGTTCTTTTGCCTCTCTTTTTTAAATGTATCATACTCCAACATGGGATTAGTGAATCTCGATAGGGGTGGAATTAGCCCAGATTAAAACACAATAATCCTGCTAAGCCCGAGAATGAAAGAGTCAGTTAGCTAGGATAAAATCTCAATCATCCTGCTAAGCCCTATAATGAAATGTCAAACTTAAGGAAAATATGTTGGTCTGTAGTAGTTTTTACTTGGTACCTCTTAAAGGTTGTCACATTTCATCTTAGTTTCTATGTTAAGAAATATAATAAAGAAAGAATGTTGTCTAGCTTCCATGGCCACTCCAGCACCAGTCAGTCCCACTCATCTAACAGCATGTGAAGCCCACAACTGCATGAATGAACCACTCCATGGAATTGATACATGCTAGCTGACTTAACCCATATGTTCCAGCCTTCTCTCATTCTATAGAATCTTTCAATTTTAGTAAATAGACTTTTTTGTCTTTTAAATGATTAGGTAGGTTGTCTATCAATTTCATTATTATGCCTTTTTGTTTTCTCTTTCTATTATTAACTTTAAGTGGTTTGGTTGATTCTAGTACTTTCTTTATGTTAACTTGATCTATCTCTCTTTGATTAACATTAAATATTTCCATTAATTTATTTATTATATCTTTTTCAAAATCTAATTTACTAATTTGTTTAACAATTTTATTATGTCTACCACATTTTTTTTTAGTATGTCCATATTTTTTGCATTTATAACAAATAGTATTTCTAGTATGTCTATCAGTTTTATTATTATCTAATGACTCAATAATATCTAGAACAGTTATATCTCTTTTTATATCACTTTTTCCCAAGGGTGAATTTAAGATTTCTATCTTTTTAGTTAATTTTGCTAAACTATTATCTTGTGTCTCTATCATAGATCTTTCAATTGATTTTAGTCTTTATCAATTTCTTTCTTCAGTCTGTCATTTTCTCTTGGTCTATTATGTCCCCATTCTTTATTGACTAAGTCTATTAGATTGTCTTTTTGTCTTTCTTCTTCAATTTCTTTCATTATTATTCTTTTTTCTCTTTCTATATCTATCATGTCATCTTTTTTTCGTACTGTATGTATTGAACTAGTTTCTTTATTGGCTTTCCTTAGAGTAATATTATTTTGTCTTTCCATTCTTTCTATCATTTCCTTTACTGTTTCTCTTCTTATTATGCTCTTTTGTCTTTCTATGTCATCTTTCTCTTATATTATTTCTATAGCACTATTTCCTTTCTCTTTATCTTCTATACGTGTTGTTCTTTCCATTATTAGGTCATCTTTTTTATTATTACTCTTTTATCTTTTTATGTCATCTTTCTCATCAACTTTTCTATTGGTTGATTTTAGTCTTTCATCTACTGTCTTTTTTATAATACTACTTTCTATATCTATCATGGTTTTTTCTGAAGGTGTTCTATGAAGGGGTTCAAAGATTAAAGCTTTCATTTTTTCATAGAGCTCCAAAAAACTATCACTTTTTCTTTCTGCTCTAGTATATATAATGGATCTTTCAACAACTTCTAAAGATTCTAATTTTTTATCAATCATGTCTAACAAACTATTATTATGTATGTCAATCTGTCGGTTAATTTTATCTCTTGTTAATATACTCCAATTATTTGTGTTATTATTATAGTTATAATCATCTATATCACTATCAGAATCAAAACAATAGTACTCTAAACAAAGTTAATTAAAAAAAAGAATAGAAAAGAAAGACAAAAAAGAAACAATACGGAGTAAATATAAAACCCAGTAACTCTACAAGATTTAATGACAAAGGTAAAAAAGGTAAAACAAGAAATTAAAGAAATTAAAGGGGATAATTTCACATACATAAATGAACAAAATATTGCTGAAATAGTAAACTTGATAGGTTTTCCTACAACAGACATAATAAATTAATAATGACAAATCCCCCTTTAGAAAAAGAAATTTCACATGATCAAGAAATTGATCATAATAAATATAACATCCTAAGTTTAATTGACAGAATTATTTTCCAAAAATGGTATATAGAAGTCACTCTAGTAATCAATAAAGAATTCTCTTTGATAGAAGTTGCTTTGATAGATTTCGGAGCTGACATGAATTGCATACAAGAAGGATTTATACTTTTAAAATATTATGAAAAATCATCTAAAAGATTAACTTAGGCTAATGGAGAAAAGCTGATAATTAATTATAACATACCTAATGTTGGAATATGTTTTGAAACTATTTTTAAAGACCTTTCTTCTAAAGTTATTTTAAGAAATCCCTTTATGGCTTTGCTTTACCCCCTTTTGATGACAGATGAAGGAATTAAAATTAATGTGCTAGTTTTTAGATTCACCTCACCCCTAATCTCGAAAGAAATTCGTTCCCTTAATAAAGTCACTATCCTAAAATATATTAATAAAGAAAGAATCTGTAGAACAGAAAGACATTTGTCATCTCTAAAGACAGAAAAATCACTTGTTAACCAATTGACAGATAATGTCATAAAGAAGTTTAAACAGGATATAGAGACAGAGATTTATTCTTATTCTCCCACTGCTTTTTTGCATAGGCTCCGACATATGGTCCAAACACCTTGTGAAAAAGAATTTAGTGGAAAAGATATAGAAGATGGAAATATGCTTACAATTTCTTTTAGTCAATATACATGGACTAACAATTTGACAGATATACCAAGCAAGATTGTGATAAATAACATACTCATACTTTTTACAATAATTTCAAATATTCATACAAAAGATGTTTTTATACAAGAAGTTTTGACAGTCTCCCTTTTACTAATTATTAAAGAAAATATTAATTATGATAATTTCTTGAACAAAGACAAAATTAATTTCTTAAATTTAACTGACAAAGTTAATCACAAGTCCTTGATATATTCTCCCCAGACTAATATGGTGACTGATGAAAGATATAGAGAAGCATTATTTGGCATATTCTCGCAGAATGAGAGATACAGTAAAATATACAAAATAGGCAGAATAATGATAGATTTTGTGAATTTTTTGAATTCTAGTCACCCTGACATTGACAGACTTTATTTTGGCTACTCTTATACCACTACCCACTACTCTTATACCACTAGCCAGCAAAAGAGCAATGATGTTGAGAAAGAAGTTTGTTCTATTATATTATATATTTTAAAGCTTAAAAATAATTTTCTTATAAAACATTTCAAAGGAATTTTACAGAAAGATATTGATAGAAAAATTTTTAAAATAAATTTTAAAGAGGCTTTGCAAAGATATGTTTATTTTCAAAATATTGTTTCCAGACCTAATGATATACCAACTAATCCTTTTATCAAAAGCCAATTGCAAACTAATATGGATAAAAGACTTTCTAGAAAAGAAAAGGGCAAGGCACTAGCAATGCAACCCAAACAAATCCAAAAAGCTTCAACAAAGATTTTGAATAAACATGAAGGCGTCTCAATTGAGACAATATCCCTTTAGGATACATTGCTGGTAGAGGCAATGTATTCATGTGGTGAAAAAAGTGAAATCCTGCAAGAAGTGCTCCACACTTATCTTTCTTTTCAGAATGGAGAATTTACAAACCTTCATTTTCATATTAAATTACTTCTTGATAATTTCCAAGTAGCCTTCACCCTCAGACAAAAACCCTTATTCCAAAAAACCCTTGAGGCTTTGGAATTACATCTAGTTAGCACCAATGCATTTATTGAAGCACTTGGTAGTCAACTCCCTGGCAAGGAGGATGGAGATTCAAACTCTATAAAGACAAAACCATAGTCTCTAAAAAGTTATCTTATGGGAACAAGCTTTTCAAAGCTCCACCCTAAAATTAAGCAAAAAACAAGACTTGCGATTAGAACCTTACCTCCTAAAATTCAACGGAATATAATAGCTCATAAAGTCATGACCAGTTCCCATGACAAATAGATGTTTTACTTTAAATTTTTTGTCTCTATAGTATTTATCATAACAAAAGACATGAACAGATGCCATATGGCTATCTAACAAGGCCACTTGGTATGAAAGTTTTGGAGAAGCAGAAAGAGTTTATGACGGACATCATCCCTATCCAAGATTGCTTATCAACACTGAGACAGAAGATCCAGTAATTTGTGATCCTTTATGGTTGTCTGAAATGCTAGAAGTAGGATTTATCAACAAGTTAATCCTAACTCCTAGAATTCATATTAGTTTATTTACTAAAGTCATCCAAGAAGCAGCTGCACAAATTGGAGGACTTAATTATATGAAGCTTACTTTCTAGAGCACCCTCCCAACATGGGATACTAGTTAATATATGCAAGCTCGACCAGCACACATTTTGGTCCTCATAAGTGATTTTAGTTGTAGCCCTAACTATAACTAGTACACAGGAGACACATATCTATCACTTGATAACCCGTATGCTTTGACACAAGAATGGTCTAATTTCATGAGTAATAAGATTTATGAAGTACAGAAAGAATTAGATCATGACTTCCACCTATATAGCTACACCAACAGGATAGTTGTATATAGTCCAAGACCTTCAACAAGGAGGCTCATTGGGAAAAGAAAAATTACTAGATATCCCAGAATAATGACAAAGAATCGTGCCCCCAATTTCATACTACGTTTTATGTGACAATTATGGAATACTCCATGAGCATGAGCAGTATGAAAATGACTCTAATCCGCTAGATTATGATAACAACACAGATACAGACTAGAACAACAAAATGATAGGTCTCTCAAACAGACCCTGCAAAGATAATTATGACAAACTACTATTCACCAATATGTGAATTTAGACGGACTACTGTAATAAATTCTACAAGTTTCCACCAACAGATTAACTTAACTTTACTTACAAAAGTTACTTTTGAAGACATACCACGGTCCAAACTGATACTAAAAGCAACTACTATTCACTTGCATGCATAAATAGTACCTGACAGATTCTACGGCATTCTACAAGTTTCCACTGACAAACTAACTTGAGTTAACTTTACTTACACAGGTTACTTTTGAAGACATACCACGGTCCAAACAGATACTAAAAGCAACTACTATTCACCAACACATAAATAGTACCTTACAGATTCTACGACATTCTATAAGTTTCCATCAACAAAATAACTTGAATTAATTTTACTCACTCAGGTAATTTTTGAAGACATACCATAGTTCATCTCATCTATAAAAAGACAAAACTCTGAAAACAGAAGACAGATCCAAATTCTAGGTCCTAAAATTTCACAAGCCTAGAAAGAAGATAGCCTTCTCTCTCTCTAAAAAAGACTTGTAATCCTTCCTTTCTTTTGTAATCTTGTAACCCTTCCCCTCAGACAGACATAATCTTGTAACCTTTCAAACAGATTTTATTTTGTAATCTTGTAACAAAGACAGAAGTTTGTTTTCAACTAAGATTTTGCTGGTTTCTGTTTTTTGTTTTCATATTCCACATTCCGTTTTAACCAATTACTGCTTTCTGTTTTCTGTTTTCTTCTTTATCATCTATTTTATCATTGTTTATGCTTCCATATTACTGTTGTGCTCTATCTTGGGTAGTCAATGGTATAATAAAAGAAGAATATTGTCTAGCTTCCCTGGTCACTACAGCACGAATCAGTCCCACTCATCTCACAGCATGTGAAGCCCACAACCGCATGAATGAACCACTCCATGGAATTGATACACACTAGGTGACTTAACCCATATGTTCCAGCCTTCTCTCATTTTGAATCCAGGGCTAGATAGCAAGGTTTACAATGTCAACTCTAAACCGTGTTTGCCAGTCCATTAGCTAGAGTTATCAAGTACTCATGTACAAAAATAAACCGTGATAGCCCAGTCCATGATATTCGATTCATTCATGAAGAGACATTTCACATACCAAAGTCCATAATATCGTACAGAGGAAATATTTTATCCAAACAAAAGAAAATTCCAACACTAGTGCTTGGTAGTACTAGTAGGTTCTCAATTCTCATAACTTATTTTACAGGAAAATGCATATACCACATCAGCAGTCCCATTAACTACAAAGGTTGCAAATGAATCGTCAGTGGAAAACAAGGTTGAATTGGAACTCATGTCTTCTCATTCCTTTTTGGGGGATTTTACCTTCTAGTGATAGACCAATACTATCACACAACATCGCAATTTTACCACACTAAAGAAAGATGACAAATCACTACTTCAGCACCTCGTCATCGTTTTTGGCTCAAATCATTCAACTGGACATTTTGGATGATGCCATTTTCATTCAAGTATTCAACAAATTCATCAATAAGATAGGGCCATGCACCTTCAGCATCATAATTTGTTAATGCAGGATCCACCGTCTGGATGTACAAAGCAATAAAAATTAGTAGTGCCATGACCAGCATCAAAACCAGCAAGACACCTCAATATAAATAATGCTCATGAATGGATGATATCAATGTTTCTTTTTGTTTCCTTTCTTATTGAAGAAGATTCAAGTCTTCAACGGCTATGAATATTTTTTTCAATAAGTAAAAACAATTTTATTCATAAGAGATAGATCAATCACTCCCTAAAGGCAATGAATATCACAATACCTAGTAATTTATTCAGAAGATTAAAAATTGAAATGCTGGTGATTGTTTAATAAACTTCAACAAGAAAAAAATTGATTAGGAAACCAAAAATCATGACCTTGTTTTCAATTACACAAAAAGAAAGAGATGGAATAATCAGAATTGCCATTAGTGCAGCATCTTTGTTGTGTGGGAGGTAAGAATACCGAAATAGAAATGAAGGTATGAATAAGATTGTTCAGTCTGTGGAGAGAGACAAAAAAAAAAAAAAAAACAGCGAATAGGAAACAAGGAAAAAGAATGAAGTCAAGCTAAGATTGTCTCTCTCACCAGTCCTGGAAACATATTTCTCCCACTCTACATAAATAGGTGGAGGAAGGGGAGGCAGCACAATGCATATCATCCTTCACGAGTTTGAGGAGATAAAAATGCAGTTGAAAAGGGTACTGATTGAATATGCAGGTGTAAAGGAAACGTAGGCATTTAATATTGAAATAATGATGCAGTATGTAATAGTCCATTTTATATCTTACCCTTGCAAACTCCAATAGTTGAGACCACGTGTCCCTAGATATTGCTTTGTTATGCCGAGCCTGAACCAAAGGAAAAAAATTAATTAATCCTCTCATAAAAGATATGGAAGAAAGCTGATGGAGTTCATAATATCAACCCAATCAAACATGTATAACTCAACACATATCCATGAATTTATTTATTTTCAAATATCGTTTAAAAAAGGGGACAAATCCAATATCCTAGAAAAGATTTTATTTTATTTTTTGATAAGTTACCCTAGAAAAGAAAATTCATCTATCCACAGAAAATTTCACTAGGGAATCAATATGAAAAACAAAGCTCACACCTAAAGATATTTCCATTATCTTGTGCTTAGATTGGTCATATGCAGTAACCACTGGTGCCTAACTAAACCAAGAATCGCAAAAGGTCCAGTCACAAAACCAACCACCAAGCTATTTTTTGGATTAAATAATTTATGAAGGCAAATTATCCAATGAGACTAGGTGTAAAGATGTTCACCCACCAACCATCACATCCCGCCATTGACAAAACTTCACCAAATCGACCAACAACAGCAGTTACCAATAATGTTGACATGGTGGTTGGTAGGATTCTTGCCAAAAACCCCAGGCATTTTGTCTCACAATGAGTGAATCCTTTGGGGGTCAGGGAAGAAAGAAAGATGATGAAAACAAAACTAAAACAAACACAAACAAAGAAATCTAACAATGGCATAGATGCCTATGTGCCGTTTATAACATCACAGAGACCTGAAGATAGATCCCCAGAGGGCATCAAGGTTGAATTAATAATAAACATAATTACCAATATATTCTCACTTCGTATTGCAGCTCACTTAACAGTGTCTTAATCCCAACATGTTGCCAGCTATATAATTCTTTTCACCATAGGTCACAAGAATTCACTACTCATTCTCATTAGATAAAAATATGGATAGTAAGCTACCTGTAAGAACTGGCACCAGTGATCAACCAATGGCCACTGCTTTTCGGCAAACAGTAATTGCCACATTCCAATAGCTGTATCCAATGCTAAGGATTTCTGACCCTGAAATACCAAGAAAAATCAGCTACCTGCATATGTAACCAGAATTTGGGTGACAATGACATTGTATAAAAAAAAAAAAAACACATACATAATTGAATTTTTAGGTGTTAAATATAATTTTTAATAAAGTATATAAAATGTAGCACAGATCTGTCATAGAAGCTGAAGGAAAAATCTGTTTGTAATCTTGTGTGCGCAAGCTGTGTGCATGCAATACACACATGCATCCCCAAGCTTTTGAGTGTACAGCCTTCTAAGCTAAATGAAATTTCACACCCATCAAGGATCATATCCACCTAGACAGCCATAACACTTCACAAAAAATTCAGCAAGTGGCTCATTGTCTCTTTGCTATGTTTCAATTGGCTCAGTAATGTCAGCACGTCTATCCATATTGTAAAATTTCTGGAAATTATCATCCATAGGGAACTGGAAAAATGCATTTAGCTTTGCCATCTCTGCCTATCAAAAATTCGCCCATCCATGTTTATTCCAACAAAAAATGGGGAGGAAACATTGTATAAATGAAACTTAAACATCTAAATCCCCCACCATTGTTCTAGGGACAATAGTAATACAAGCTTTAAGAGGCACCTATCCATCAAAGATTCAGTCATTTAGCGTAGTTGTCAAAAGCTCCAATTCCTGCTATATACATGCAGTAGTGACTTTGTGATGGTATTATGCACATACAAGGACACTATATATCTTAGCACAACAGGACAAATATAAAATCCAAAAGAACAGGTCACTATATAATTTAAGAACCAATGTGAAAAACCATACATCCCAGGTTTGAGTTTTAGTACCTCAATCTAAGCTATCTTCCCAAGAAATTTCCAATTCTATGAGCAGCCAGTGTCACACAACATGAAATGAACACAGGTATCAAACATACTTAGACACCTTCAATCATTCTTTCTCAAACTGTTTTTCAGTTTCATGAATAATTCAAAATTTACTGTTTTGGATATTCTATGTTAATTTTACATCTACATCCCTGTATGCCCTCAAGAAGAAATCAATTCCTAGTTCACTTATACATTACTGAATTAGATATAGATATTTAAAAATAAAATAAACCAAATTTGAAACCTGAAGAACATCTGAGTTCATGAATCTAACATACATATCAAAATGCACCTAAGTCTAGACATTTCCACTCAAAATTAATGGCAGGATTGCTTGCAGGAATTAATCAAGTTTATTTTTAACAATAACAGAAGGGCATAAAGTAACTCCAGCACACTCAGAGCACACCCCATTCTGAGTTCAGAGTAAAAAGACAAGCTTATTGCGCATACACTCCATTTAATGTTAAATAAGTGATATAAAAGGAATTATTCAGGAAAAAAAAAGTAGCAATACCTAGTACTATACCTACCTAAAAGACTATAGGGCAGGAATAAGAACAAGTGGAAAAGTAGGGGCAAAATCAACATTATAAATTGAAAATATAAAATATAAAAAATAAAAACACAGAAAAAATCAATCCTGGATTAACCAGGAGCCCAAAATAAAAATGACGAAACTGAGAAAAGTGAAAAGCTGAAAACTATTATGAAGTCTTCATTTTCAGCAGTGGAAATAAATATCCATAGGTCAAGAGTATGTACGAATCCAAGCATTCAAGCAGAGAAAAGAGTACCTTTTCTTTTGCCCAGCCAAACGCAAAGTTATATATCTCACGGAACTTTTCTGGACAAATACAAGCAAAAATCATTTTCAGCAACAAAAGCACAATAATTGTATCTCTAGTTAGAAATGCTAATCAAACCAACCAATGAGCTTTAGTTTAAATGGTACCTCCTCCCTTGTAAATGCAAGGTGGAGAGTGCACTCAAGAATTCATGACCATTGGGTGAGTGTTTAACTTACCAATAAATAAATAAAATTTTAAAAAATAAAAATAAAAAAAGAAATTGCTAATAAAACCAATCACTTTGACTTTTCAAAAAATATATCAATTTTGGGAGTGTTTTCACCTAAAAGCAACATGAATTACAATAATTAAAACTAAATTTTAGAAAAAATCATAATTCATGAACACTTGCACATACGATCATCTTTCAGCTCCATGCGCATAAATGGAATCTTTTCACAGAACTTATCCAAAGAGTCTATCCTGCCATCAGAATATATAGCCTTAATCACGGCAGTTCCAAACTCATAATTGATATCATTAAACTTGAGAATAAGTATAGCATAAATAACTATTTATATACTTACCCTAGCCCTTGTAGTCCACCTATAAACTCCTGCTTGGAAAATTCACACATGGTAGCAGCTTTCATGTGCCATGAAACAACTAACTGCAATAAAAGCAGCAACCCATGTATTCAAAACAATTCATAAGCTATACATACTGATTCAAATCATAAACAAAGGGGAACTACGAATATTGAAAATATTCTGACTCTATGAACAGCCATGGTTTCTCTGATTTGGGTCTTTGGTAGGGCAAGGGGGAGGGGATTGAGAATCAAAATTTAAACTTTCTGTTCTTGCCAAATTTCCGAACACTTCAAGACGGCTACATTTTATATAATAATTTTCTTGCTACCACAGGGTCAGACTTTGTAGATTTGAATTTAAACCTCATATTAAGGATACTTTCTTCATAATAATCAAAAGATATTTAGGTATGCATGCCTTGGATAGCAATAGCTTCAAAGAATTATACATACCATAACAATATCTTGCGGATCCACCTGTCAAAAGACAAAGACCCATATATCATTAAAATTGTGAAGATCAAATTTATTATAGTTAACCAAATAATGAATAGAACTCTTATTTAAGAAGGAAAAAAACAAAAACAAAAACAAAAAGATGACCCATAAGGTACAAACAGCTGATGACAAGAAATTACAAAATTCCAAGTTGTGAAAACCTTAAAGTCTTCAAGAAATAATAACTGACCAGCATTTAAAAAAAAACTACCTGAATATCATTGCAAAGGAGAGTTATACCATCAACCAGTATCATATCACTATATGGATCTGCATACATATCAGATTCAAAAAATTTAGTTGCATGGTTGCAGCAATTAAGCAACAGAAGTCATTTACAGTGCCCAATGCTTAGAAGTTTAACATTTAAAAGTTAAAACAAACATTACATAGGCTCATTCCCATTTAACAGCATATTAATTGTCCACACCAAATGAGTTTTAGGCTCTATGGAGGTTCCTACTGACAGGCATTGTTGTACATGTCAAGTTTTCTAAAATTGCTTTTTCACATTTCAGGATAATTTCATAATAAAACCTAGAGTTTAACATTGATTTAAATTAAATCCTCATAATTCAATTACATTAATATCCACCCCATATTAGTGAGTCTCTATTGACTAAAAGTAATGAAGACCCACATAATATACACTTGAGATCTATCTGGGTACTTAAAAAACATGCGAATATTAAGTGATATTTTAGGTTACACTCTCCCACCTCCAACCCCCTTCCCCGCCCCCCAACCACCCCAAAACCCAAAAAAAATGATGAAATCTTCTTCAAAGCTTTTTTTTTTTTTTTTAAATATAAGAGAACTATGTTTATTTGTTAGGATTTTTACATAAGAATGAGTCATTTTGTGATACAAATTGTAATTGACAAGAAGGAATTTTTAGCACCCAGATAGGTCCTAAGTAGACGTGCATTTCAGTTATTTTTAGTTAACAGAAACTCACTAATTATAGGCTTGAAAGTGATGCAACTAAAAACTTCCGGCTTTAATCTGAAGCTAACGCCAAATATAATATAGCTAGCACACACCCCCCCCCCCCCCAAATTTTTTCAACAACTCCACAAAAAGACGTAGTAATGAAGTGCTAGAAAGGCAGCGAAAGCAAGTGTTTAAGTAAAGCTTGCCTTTATATCTATTGAAGAGCTCCTCCAAATGTCTAGAGTCAGTAAATGATTTGCTCTGGGGCTGGCTGTAGAATACATCAAAGGCTCCTTCAAGATGCCAATCGCTGGCCTTTAAAGTCTGAAGGGCAGATTTTTCACTGTAATTGGATAGATTGTAAGATACACTATCAGTAAAATTTCAATTTTAAAACCATACACAAATACAACAATTATAATCTTTTTCAGAGGTTTACTTTTCAGGTGCAGCTTCCACCCGAGGATTGTGCTCTATGCAAGCACTTTAGAGGACTAAATTATGGTAGTCTTACTTAGCCAAGATATATCATAAGGGACTCTGATGGGAAACAATTTGTAGATTTAAAATTTTAAAAGAAATAGAATATACTGAAACTGACAGATTTAACAGTTTGACAGACACAAAGGTTTTTATTTCAAAACCTACAAAACTAGAGAGCTTCCGACAAAGTGCTTCAAACAGCTACGCCCAATTCCTTATCCCCCACCCCCTCCCCCATTCTTCCCTCTCCATTCTGCACATCTCCGATTTAGCAAGCACTAAAATTATTACTAACTGCCATTTTTCCTTAATTTCAAAATTATAATAACATGATTTAGTGCATTCAAATCATGCCCAATTTTCATCACCTCCATCTAATTCTCATCTATGCAAAGGAAGATGTGATTCAGTACAGCAGAAATACTGCATATGATAATCAGTTACCTTGCACCAGTGATTGTCATAAACTGCTGAAGTTTGTCACGGTGACCTCTGCCCAATTTGTGCTGTCAAAAAAGAACAAAACCAGAACATGAATACTTTTTTTTTATAGGTAATAAGACTTTCATTAAAAGAAATGAACATTGTGCTCACGATGATAAACACTCTGAACATGAAACAAATGCTCATAGATCAAGAACAAAAGCTAACAGAATGTAGGAAATCAGCAATAGACATACAATGCGTAGAACCCCAAATACGACCCCACTGAAACAAAATACCAAAAAGAAGAGATCTTAAAAGATCTAAGGGCCTCTCAATATCGTCAAAGGTAAGGGTGTTTCATTCCTACCAAACTGACCACATTAAACAGGCCAGAACCATATTCCATGTAGTGGACAAGTGCTTCCCAGAGTATGAATACATACATATTACAACATAAATATATGCATAAAAATCCCAAAAACACAATATAGAGGAAGTGCATACACTCACATGCATGTACACAAGCACACATATACACATCAACATAGAGACACAAGCACACCGCTTCTCCCTAGAGTATGAATACATACATATTACAACATAAATATATGCATAAAAATCCCAAAAACACAATATAGAGGAAGTGCATACACTCACATGCATGTACACAAGCACACATATACACATCAACATAGAGACACAAGCACACCGCTTCTCCCTATTGACAAATTTTCACACTTTACGTTTGTCACACAAAATTACACCAAAAAAATTCCCATTTGATAACATGTAAAGTAACATAACATTTGTATAGAAATGTTAATTATGTAGGTTGATAAATTAATGACGTCAGTAAAGCCCTTCCCCACTCTGTCTGTGTTGATAAGTCATTAAACACTATCGTAAAAAATTCACACCATTTACCCACTTTTCTCAGCAGCTAGCCAAACCCACCATGTCTGTCAGTCTTTCTATTCTCTTTTTCTCACATACTTCTCCTATATCCCCCAATTCTTCTTCATATACTAATGAATTTCTAAATAAATTTTGGACTTATTGTTTTGGGCCATAGTGGAATACATTGTATTGTAGACTTCATTGCCTCTCTTTCTTTTAAATTGTAACTTTTCATCTTTTGTATCTCTTTGGGTCTGCTTTGTGTATAAAACTATGCCCATGAGGTAGTTCCATTCGTTCAATAACATTTTATTACAATAACAACCACCACCAAATCAAAAGTAAATTTTGGACTTACTCAAGCATAATAGTTCTTGTTGACATGAGTATGATGGAGATTTTTTTCCATAAGTAATGATATTTTATTGAGAAAAGAGGCTTATATGCTCCTGGGCATAAGCATAAACTACTTAGCCTGTTAGTGGCGAACGCCCATGGGTTACCCGGCAATCAATTCTAGCAGGTGGGGTCAAATGCACCTACGTTTTACTAGCTAAAAGCAAGTCCAAAGGACCCTTCTTGTAAAGGTTCCCTACATTACCCATCAGGGTGCAGCCTAGTGGTTGGATGAGCTGTAAGCCCAGACATCCTGGGTTCAATCCCCACTAGGAGTTCTCTTGGATCACCTGATACACGGTATTGGCAGGTGGAGTTCAAAGAGCCCTCCCTTGGTGATGTTCCGCGTCATCCAATAAAAAAATGGCTTCCTTCATTTCCACACCCCCCCACCCCCCCCCCCCCCAAAAAAAAAAAAAAAAAGAAGCCTAAAAGAATTTTTTTTTTTAAAAAAAACTAAATTATGCACAGAAGTATAGCAACCCTTTAAAACCAACAAGGGATGGTATTGGTATGATAAAAACTAAAACAACTTTGACATTCCCTAGAGGCACCCATCTTCCACTTTTATACATACTCTAGTCAGTCTCTTTTCTTCTACATCATATACCATGAAAGTGTTCAAATAATCTTCCCTTATTCATATGATCTATACTCAACTCAATTTATACTCTTTTCAACTATAAAGAACTAACACAGCATAATATGACCTAAAGTCACACCTCAATTATAAGATTTGCAATATGGGCGATTTCACTCCTTCCCCTCAGTTTTCTCCCCTGAAAAAAACCACAATACTAAAACCCTAATTCTCCACAAATTTCAAGCAATTATTCAAAATTAGAAAAAACCCAAAAAAAAAAAAAAAAGCACTGAAGATTTCTGACACACACGTCTCGATTTGAATAAGAAAATTCACACATACATAGCAGAGTAAATGAAAGAACAAAACTTTGCGAAATTAAAACCCTAGTACTCCAAAAATTGTGAACTAAATTACTCAATTTAAAAGAAGAAAAAAAGTTACCATTTTTGAAGTGTGATGAGTGAAACCCTAACTGTGGGTACCGTGCGAGAGAGAGAGAGAGAGAGAGGAGTTAGAGAGAGAAAATTAGGGTTTGTTTCTTTCTCTGTCACTCTCTTTCTCTCTCTAAAAAAAAAGAGAGAGAGAGAGAGAGAGAGAAGCTGAAGAGATTTTCGATTCTCTCTTTGTTCTCCGGCGTCGTGGAGACGTCTCTTTGCTGAATAGGACAGCGACAGCAGCATCGGTCTTTCTGGCACTTGTGTTTTCTATTAATTTACCATATTGCCCTTCACATTATCTCAAACTTAAGCTTTGTGGGAGATTATCTTTCAGGAGAAAAAGGTAAATGTGTGAGAATAGGACACATGTTAGTGTTCTGGTGGGACCATATATTTAAGGATGACCGTGGGTGAGGGGGCATGGACATGGATGCCATTGGCCGAACCCATCCTGTCGCGATAGTAACACATAAAAAGTCACGATTATTTCTATTTGATACGATAGACTATAACCAATTATTTATAATTTTAGTTCTAAAAAAAATAATTTATAATTTTCGTATGGATTATCACATTTTTTTACGCTCCTCACAATTTGTCATATGAATGGTTGTAATTTTTTATGTGATTCTAAAATTTTTGTTAGAAAAAATTTTAACATACTAGATGTTCGTTTGGATACCATTTATTTTATTGAAAACTAAAAATAATAAAAAATCATTTTTTGGTTACTGTTCACTTTTAAAATTACTGTTCATAAGCTTAAATGTACTGTTTATGGGACATGAACAGTGCACCAAGCACAAGAATATTAAAAAAAAAAAAAGCAATCAGAAACGCGTCTGCGTGAAAACGCAGCCGCAATCCAAACAAAGTTTATATATTAAAATTTTTTCTAATTTTGGATCTATGGTATGGGTTCTACTTCAGCTTTTAAGATTTTTATTGTTGGATAAGAGAATTGAAGTTTTAACCTGCTTACACTAAAAATCGTCTAATAGTAAAGAGTAATTATTATGTAGTGAATCTCAATAGGAGAAAGGAAAAAAAAAAAAAAGGGTTCATACCATTCACATGTTTCTTCTGTCCAAAATGGTATTTCAATCCAAATTTACCTTATCAAATGTTATTTAATTTTGAACAAAGTTTCGAAACCCTACAAACTCATCATGTATATTTATATTGAGTGTGAATTTTGAAAATCTAACCGTTGGATTACATGTTCTTATTACATCCTTAATGCTTACAAGATTTCAAGAAAATCAAAGATCAATTGTTATGTCATCAAATAAATGTTATAATTTCAAGTTTTTGTAATCTAAAATTGTATATAAAAAATAAGTTAATTGATCAAATAGTAAATAATATCCAATTTAAACGAAATTTGATATGCATGTTAAGAACATAAAGAACATGAAATCCAACGGTTAGATTTTCAAAATTCACACTCAATATAAATATATGTGATGAGTTTGTAGGGTTTCTCTCCAAACTAGTTTGGAGAGAAACTTTGTTCTTTAATTTTAGGCAACATATTTTAGTCATGCAAATATGGGATTATTGTATATAAGGAGAAGGGGAGGGATAGGATGAAGAAGGCATAGATCACTTAAAGCAAAAAGTTGAAAAACCCTAGAGATTTGTATACCTGTATCACATCTCAATTCGAATTGGAACCCAATAAAGCAACAAGAATAATCTGCATTCCCTTCTCCTTTCTAGTAATGGAACTTGTTTGTTAAAATGAAAAGAAGAAAAGGGTATGGGCCTTAGCTTATCCTTACTTTCGGCAAGAAGAATCAAGGTTCGAGATGGTATAAATCTGGTAACCCCACCAGGGCCACCACAATAAAAAGCCCATATTTGTAAACTACTTGTTTGTAGTTATTTTAAATCAAACAAAGCACACTTGGGGTGGTAAGGCAATATGTCTCTTTGCAGACACTGGCCAGTTGGTTTAACGGACAAGAAAGGCGTGTCAAAAGTTTCAAGTTTCATCTATCATATTGTTATTCTACTAGGTTTTTAAGGTGTCTCGTGAAATAATCTGACCAAAGTTTAGGACACGACTTTCTTATATAAAAACTAGCCTCATCACACATACTTCGCATCTAGGATGAGGCTTTTTTTTCAGTTGTCCTATTTTGGTAAAAAAAAAAAACTGTGTTTTTTTTATTTTATATGTAAGTTTTATTTTGAAAATCTAATTTATAAGTGAATAAAACAATTTGAAAATTAATAAGAGAGTGGTCCTATTTTTTAAGCAATGTTTTAGTAGGAGTTAAAATTGCATTTTTACTGCATTATCCTTTAGTTTTGTCTCTACTTAAATATAGAGATGTAGAGGCATATTTGAACTAAAAAATAAGGAATCCAAACAGGAAAAACGTCTTAAATAATAGAATAGATAAAATAAATAAAAAATTAAAAGTTCTATTTGTATTTTAAAGAAGAAGGCATTTAGAATGTAACTATGAATTATTGGAGGAGATGCTAATGGCTAAGTCAAGTTTAGAACCTCTATCTAGTTTCAAAAGTTATCCAAGTTGGAAGATTTTGCCTTTGTGTTAGAACTTATTTCTATTTCCCTTTTGTGTGTGTGTGTTTGTTTCTCAAAAAAAAGAATTGGTAATTGTCTCACATTACTTAAAAGAGTGTATTGTATGTAGTATAACTTACCCTTCCCTCCCTTAAAAGTTACCATGACTTTTGAGTGGAATTGTGATATACCTTTATGTTAGAAACCATTTCCCTCTTCCTTGTGTGTGTGTGTGTGTGTGTGTTTGTTTCTCAAAAAAAAAAGAATGGGTAATTGTCACACATTACTTAAGAAAGTGTGTTGTATGTAGTATAACTTGTCTCACCCTCCCTTAAAAGTTACAATTACTTTTAAGTAGAGTTGTGATGTGCTTTTGTGTTAACCTTCCCCTCTCCCATGTGTGTGTTTGTTTCTAAAAAAAATAAAAAATAAAAAGGTTGGAAGATTTTGCCGAAGATTGAAGACAGTAAAGGGTGAAAAGAGATGCGAACATAATGGCCCATGAATTACGTGAATGGGCTTGAGATGCAATTTTGAGGGCTGTCTCCAGCCTTATGTCGTCCCTTGGGCGTGTTAAAAGAATCTGATGCCTAATGACTGTACAGTAAATGAGCAAATTTACATTTACTAATCCAGATTGCCTCCTATTTGTTTTTGGTTTTTTTTTTTTTTTTCATTTAAAAAAATATTCAAATCAAAGTACCAAAAACCTTACCATAATTTAGATACAGAGTGAGTTTTATAGCACAACTAGTTAGCACAGCATTACATCATTTGAACAAGCCGGAACATTTCCAGACAGAGATAGAGCCAAGATTTGCAATTAACGAGGCAGCTTTACTGTTGGCTGCGTGTGGTGGCTTTGGCCTTCGGCTCTGCTGTTTAGCTGCTTCAAGGTTTTTTTTTCCTTTTTTTTTTGAAGTGTCTTTGATGCATACTACTGAGTAAAGACAAAATTATTTTGTTTAAAATATTTTAAAGAGTCGAGTTGTTTGTTTTGGATAAAATTAGTTGATTGAACTTAATTTTTTTTACTATTGGTAATTTTTGTTAATGGACTAATTTATTTTGGGCTTGTATATATATTTTTTAATTTTAAATCTATAAATTTGTAATAGCCTTTGTAGGGACACGATTCTTCTACGGCCCAATGATGATGTTGGGCTCGCACATGAATGACCCCTCACAATATGATTTGTAGAGAGTGGGCTTGAAAAGCTTGGCTTTGGTCACGGGGCGATATTTCGGTCTTGATTTTAGAGGAATTCCTGTAGATAAAAGAGATTGGGCTCCTCGGACTTGATCCGAGGACCATTAAGGTCATACCCCGGTTACCCAACGGTGGGTTTTCTCCGTGATGTGCATGTGTTGTTCAGGTGATTTTACCCATGGAGTCTCTCCTTTTTCCCAGTAGGATCAGAGCCCCCCCACCAGATTCACTTACCTCTTCTTTTATACTAGCCTGCGTTCGCTATCCTTCGTCCACGTATAGGGTCAACCTTTACAAGGCTGATATTTGTCCCATCAGTCCCATCCCGGAATTGTTGGGGATGGTTGATAAAGTTGAAGAATACGGCTCTGTTAGGTGCAGAGTCTTATCTGGGAAGGGTAGTAAGGACAACTTCCTCCAGATATTTTAGATCTCCTTACAGATTTGTTCCCATATCTCTTTTTCACCCCTCTTCTCAATGGAGCTTTGGGTCTGCCGAGGACTAGACTGTCCTCGGCTGCATCTCCGGGCCATTCTTTGCCTTATATTTTTGAGCTCGGGCCTTAACCTTTTTCGGTTTGGGCCTTCAGACTCCTCATGAGCGAGTGGGCCCGGCCCATAAATCATTGGGCCCCACAATAGCCCCTCAAAACCCTGCTGTCCAACATCCTGGTTGGAGTGGGGGGTTTTGGTAATACCAAGCCTCTATTATGATTCACTTAATGCGGCCTTTGACTGACGCGGGCAACTCTTCACCTGCCCAAGAAGTGTACCGGTCTGCAAGATGCTCCTCTTAATTTCTTCGTGATGCGCCTATGCCGTTTGGTTATCCGAAGCGCGCCTTTAATATCTTCCCTTTTCGAGACCTCCCAGATTTAACGGTTATCGATGGCGTGGGGGAACGAAACGGGTGTATCCGTGTTTGCAGATTTCCTTGGGAATCTGAACACGTTAAGTACTCTCCTCTTCGTCCCCTATATAAAGAGGAGGAACAAGGGTTGTTTCTCCCACAGATGAATCCCTTAGAGTTCTTCCGGAGTTACCTTTTGCTCTCCGGTTATTCCTTAACCTGAAATACACTCACCAAAGTAGTAAGCAATGAAAAAACTATTCCCCTCCCAGAAACGCCATGTCTCAGCGAAGCTCGAAATGGCTCGGTCAGGGCAAGGATGGCGGAGACTTAAGATTTGTCCTCCCTTCCTTTCAGCCAAAATCCGAAGCAGGGGCTCATCACGTCAAACTTTCGGCGTGACTGAGTCGAGAATTCCCATCATCGTAACCAGTCACTCTCTTGCGAGCATACCTAATATGGCCCCAGTGTGTTAGGAGTCAGGAACGAGGCAGGGACTAAGTGCCTTTGCTTCTTCCTCTCTTTGTTCACTGGTGGCCCCCTCCGCCTCCCTTTCTTAGTCTTCCCAGCACCAGATCCATCCTGGTGCTTTCACTTCTCCCTCTTTTGCTCCTTTTTCTTTCTTTTCATCCCTTCTCTCTTCTTCTCCTCCTTCTTTACTCATGTCCTCCATCTTCCTCATTCATCTCCTCCATCTTCTTCTTCCTTGTCCTTCAATTCTTCTTTCTTGTCCTTCAATTCTTCTTCCTTGTCCTTCATCTTTTTCCAAAGAAAGTTCTTATCATAGTATGAACAATATTGAGGCAGAGATTGGAGAGACTTTGAAGACGAGTTTAAAAGACACCTGACTGTTTACTTATCTGTGTTGCGAGTGTTATCGTTGCTTCGGCAGTTCACCTTTTGTATAGGCTTGTTTGAGCCCCTCTTTGTACGTTGTAATAATTTTTCATATTAATAAAAGTTGTTGTTATTTTATTTCGCATGTTCTGCCTCTATGTTTTTTTTTTAAATTTGCAAATGCTGCTCGGCATAATAATATAACATTTGAATCGGCGACAAATAAGGCCAAAATACTTGCTAATAAAAAGATGTCACCATAACTTTAACAGAATTGATTGACATAGCAATGCGTACCTGTGAATAACAATACTTGCACGAAACAATACTGAGATTAGAACTGGATGCTCTATGCGGTGTAGGAAGCAATCATTCGAAGACATATCACCCGCCAAAATGAACAGCTCCCTTGGGCCTCCGAATAGTGGAGTGTCTCGCCATCATCCAAGCACTCTTATTGGCCTTAACATATTACAGTATTTGAGCCGAGGACTTTCCCGTCCGGGTAGTTGGTTTCCCATAGGCTTGAGTCCGAGGACCGTAGTTCAGTCTCTCCCTTTCCTCAGGTATTTCACAAGGTGCCGAGCAGGAGGTTGTCCTCGGCAACGGCTATCTCTCGGCGTGGGCCGTAGTCCCTGGGCCCCCATGCAGAACGGGCCTGGGTCGCGAATTTACTAGGCCCACAGATTAAGGGGTATTTCCGTAGTATTTGGTCATGCGGTACCTTTTGGCGTCCCAGTGTTCGAGGTGTGCCTTCACCAGGCTCCTTTAATCTCATGGTTGCAGATGATGTTGGAAATCGAGCCGGAGACATTTTGTCTGTAGCGTTCCTTGGGACGCTGCGTGAATTAAATGCCACCACCTCATCTTTTTAAATAAATAGGAGAGAAAGTTGTTTTACCTACGCACAAGTCCTTCAGCTTCCTCCCTTAGTAAATCATGTTTGAGGCGAGGGTTAGGGAAAAGGAACTTTCTCCATCGCAGAGGCGCCGTGTCCTCCTGAGACTCAAAAGAGTGATGTACGGGCCAAGGAGGCATAAATTCAAGAGAATCTTCCATTTCGACAGAGGGGAGAGGGTGTTTCTCCCTCTTTTAGTCAAAATCCGAAGCAGGTTCTGTTCATGCCAAAATTTTGGTGTGTCAGAAGAAAGATTCTCCGCCACCAGCGCCTCTGCCTTGTTGCAGGCAAATTTTTGGTGAAGGCTCCTCAACTTCCGGCTCCCTGCACCTTTCCTTCAGCGGTGTGAGGCTCAAGTTGGGTTCTTTTGCTGCCTGAGTTATGGGCATGTAAAAGCATTGAGGAAGAAACAAGGTCTTGAAGCAGTAGCCGACCTCTCCTCTGTGCTGCCTCCTCGGCCTTATCTTATTCTCTTGTATCTTTCCTTTCTATTATGTAGTGAGCTTTGACATAAGTTGATTTCAGCTTTTCGTTGTATGCCGTACTGTTTCTTTGTTTTAGTAAAAAGGGAAATTTATTTACTCGTTTTGAATACTATTCTTTTTGCAACACTACTTTGTGAAAGGGTGTGCTCCATGTGTGTGTTTCTTCAATGATACTTAGAGCGGGAAATCTTGAAACATAATCCAACTACTTCTAATTTACCAACACTACCAAGCATTACGACGATAATTCATAGTAAGTTAAACCTAGGAAACTAACAGAGGTAACAATTGAATATTCTGTGATAAGTGCGAGAATACCGTTCGAGAGTGATAATCTCTAAATAATCCATCTGAGGAGTTGACTGAGCAGTAGAGAACTCAAATTGTTTGTCAGGCGACATATTGCCCTATATTGCATCGATCCTTTTGGTGCTGCAGATCCGAAAGCAGACTTGAGAATCCCCGCAATTTGGAAACTAACCCAATTATTAGTGGAGAGTTTTCCTCGGATAAATCCCAAATTCCATGCAATGTAGTTTTTCCTTACAAGTAGTTGGTTTCCCCATAGGCTTGGGTCCGAGGGCCATGCAAGGCCTTGATTTCGTCCAAAACTTGTAAGATTTCTTTTTTGTACTTGGTTTCCCCATAGGCTTGAGTCCGAGGACCATGCAAGGCCTTGGTTCTGTCCAAAACTTGTGAGATCTCTTTTTTTGTACTTGGTTTCCCCATAGGCTTGAGTCCGAGGACCACGCAAGGTCTTGGTTTTGTCCAAAACTTATAAGATCTCTTTTTTGTACTTGGTTTCCCCATAGGCTTGAGTCCGAGGACCATGCAAGGCCTTGGTTCTGTCCAAAACTTGTGAGATCTCTTTTTTTGTACTTGGTTTCCCCATAGGCTTGAGTCCGAGGACCATGCAAGGCCTTGGTTCTGTCCAAAACTTATAAGATCTCTTTTTTGTACTTGGTTTCCCCATAGGCTTGAGTCCGAGGACCATGCAAGGCCTTGGTTCTGTCCAAAACTTATAAGATCTCTTTTTTGTACTTGGTTTCCCCATAGGCTTGAGTCCGAGGACCATGCAAGGCCTTGGTTCTGTCCAAAACTTATAAGATCTCTTTTTTGTACTTGGTTTCCCCATAGGCTTGAGTCCGAGGACCATGCAAGGCCTTGGTTCTGTCCAAAACTTATAAGATCTCTTTTTTGTACTTGGTTTCCCCATAGGCTTGAGTCCGAGGACCATGCAAGGCCTTGGTTCTGTCCAAAACTTATAAGATCTCGTTTTTGTACTTGGTTTCCACATAGGCTTGAGTCCGAGGACCATGCAAGGCCTTGGTTCTGTCCAAAACTTATAAGATCTGTTTTTTGTACTTGGTTTCCCCATAGGCTTGAGTCCGAGGACCATGCAAGGCCTTGGTTCTGTCCAAAACTTATAAGATCTCTTTTTTGTACTTGGTTTCCCCATAGGCTTGAGTCCGAGGACCATGTAAGGCCTTGGTTCTGTCCAAAACTTATGATTTTTTCTTTTTTTTTACTTGGTTTATTTTTCGCCCATAAGCCCCTATACCAGGGCGGGGAAAGTTGGCTTGAGGCCGGAAGCCCCTAGAGATGCCCGCGCCCTTGGCACTGCAAGGCGTAGCCCCTAGCAGAAGTTTTATGCCGGAGTAACAACTGTACGTCGTCGGAGACGAAGGAAACCCCAGGAATTTCTGCTTGCTAGAGAGTTGACTCCACCGCCACCTGCGCCAACGCGCAAGCTTTCCTACAGACGGCTCCAATTGTAGGGACACGATTCTTCTGCGGCCCAATAATGATGTTGGGCTCGCACATGAATGACCCCTCACAATATGATTTGTAGAGAGTGGGCTTGAAAAGCTTGGCTTTGGTCACGGGGCGATATTTCGGTCTTGATTTTAGAGGAATTCCTGTAGATAAAAGAGATTGGGCTCCTCGAACTTGATCCGAGGACCATTGAGGTCATACCCCGGTTACCCAACGGTGGGTTTTCTCCGTGATGTGCATGTGTTGTTCAGGTGATTTTACCCATGGAGTCTCTCCTTTTTCCCAGTAGGATCAGAGCCCCCCCACCAGATTCACTTACCTCTTCTTTTATACTAGCCTGCGTTCGCTATTCTTCGTCCACGTATAGGGTCAACCTTTACAAGACTGATATTTGTCCCATCAGTTCCATCCCGGAATTGTTGGGGATGGTTGATAAAGCTGAAGAATACGACTCTGTTAGGTGCAGAGTCTTATCTGGGAAGAGTAGTAAGGACAACTTCCTCTAGATATTTTAGATCTCCTTACAGATTTGTTCCCGTATCTCTTTTTCACCCCTCTTCTCAATGGAGCTTTGGGTCTGCCGAGAACTAGACTGTCCTCGGCTGCATTTCCGGGCCATTCTTTGCCTTATATTTTTGAGCTCGGGCCTTAACCTTTTTCGGTTTGGGCCTTCGGACTCCTCATGAGCGAGTGGGCCCGGCCCATAAATCATTGGGCCCCACAGCCTTTAAAATGAGGAAAATGCTAGAATTACAAACGTTTTTATAAATTGTTAATATCGTTAGTGGTTATTGTTATGTAAAAAAAAAAAAAAAATGATGTAACTGGTGGGCCTAGATGCAAACTAATAAGAATTTGCTACTTCAATAGTTTATAAAAATATTGTAGAAAAGTTTTATGGTTGTAACATTACTCTCAAAAAAATTAAAAATATTGTTAGGGGGGTAAAATGTAATTTTATATAAAAAAATTGCTAAAATTATTACCTATATATACTAATAATTTAAAAAAAAAAAAAAATTGGGGGGGAGGGTTTTGAGGGCATTGCTCCCTATTTGTCCAAGGGTGGCTCCATCCCTGCTTCCAAGAGTGTTTGGGAGAGTATGGTGACGAATGGGTTTGAGCTATGAGGGCAACATATTTAATATGTAAGTGCTTCTAACCATCTAAAAAAATGGACACCTCCTTATGTTTCTGACAAAAACATCCTGTGTTCAAATTAGGAATAACAATGGGGCAGGATGAGGCCAGATCTTGGGTGCCCCATCTTAGGTGCCTAAACAAATTTTGGGCTAGGATAGGGTATGGTAACTTCATGGCCCAATAATGCCTTTTCTATGTGAAGATGTATTATGTATGTGTAAATAAATTGTTGTAAAAATTTGAACTTAATTGAAGTTATAATATTTTGAGCCACTAAATACTATTCCTTTTTTCTTTTTTATATTTTTGTTAAAATAGGCAAATATAGTTTTTTTTTGGGGAGGGGGGGGGGGGTTTGAATTACAAACTTAGGATAGCACAAAAAATATTATGACCATTGGGCTATCACTTGAACCCCAACTTGTGGTAATCAAATGTTACTTTTATGATTACTTTTCTAATTTCAAAGAGCGGCCCCCTCACCTCCCCTTCCCCCATGGCATCAAACAATAAAACAACTCAAATTTGACTATGATGTTTTTGTCTATCAATTTTCAATTCCCCAATTATTTAAGTTTTGTTAAAAATCCTCTCTCAAAGTTGGTCAACCTAGATTTTGCTTGACATGTGTCTATAGCAAATACCATTAAGTGTGGATCTCTTGATTCACACCTAATTGTTTGCAACAAATGTCCCAAACTATTTAAAGCCCAAAAATAGGTTGGCCAACTTAAATGGGATATGATAGGCTTCTTATGGTCTAACAATATTGTCAATACATTATTTTCGTTTTGCAAGAACCAAGCTCTTGTTTTTTTCATCTAGATGACGAACTTCATTCAACTAAATGAAAGGCCCAATTGGGCCCTAAACTTTATTTAGTTAACTTATTTAGCTTGTGTAAGACTTTTAAAAATCTTTATTTCATTTTTTTAGAGTAAAACTTATATCTTCTAATGTTTTGGATTTGGATCATTTATGGTTTTGAAGACTTCATCAATTCCATTGTAATTTTGTATTCGCTTTGAAAGAAAATTTTGTAATTTATATTGAAAATAAAACCTTTAAGAATTTTATTAGGAAGATGCATGATAATAGATTATTTTTATTACATAAAATCTAGCATAATTTTGGTAAAAGATAACAACTTCTTTCTTGATATGTTTGTACATGTCTAAAACA
Organism: Quercus engelmannii; assembly: GCA_029955605.1. Taxonomy (NCBI): domain Eukaryota; kingdom Viridiplantae; phylum Streptophyta; class Magnoliopsida; order Fagales; family Fagaceae; genus Quercus; species Quercus engelmannii. Next base: position 3,843,869 of record JARPSG010000003.1, on the reverse strand, counting down.
AACTAGACAATAATTGGAGTTTAAAATTACTATCATTAGCGTAACGTGGTTCCCAAACAAATATTTCTGACTCTATTCCAGCTTTTATATATATGTGTGTGTGTGAAGCAGTTGGGATCAAATCTTAGATATGCATCCACAACAGGAGTGAATTTGCATCAAGCCAAGACGTCATCGACTTCTACATGGACACTGTGGCTCTCACACATGACACAACTACAATTTGTCACAAGGAACTTTTTTTTTCATAGATGTCTTCATGTTTCCCTTTTTTCTCATGGGGAATTTTGAGAATATTGTGTTCTTAATGGATTCGTCCAAAACATTGTATGAATTCTTGATGAGAAAAAAATTACTAAAATTAAATTAAAGTTGGGTTAAGTGAATACATGTATAGAGATTTTTTTTTTTCCCCTTTTATGATCAACTATTTTAACCAATCACTCCCTATATTCCCACATTTTTCCAATTATATTGTTGTTTTCTCATCATTTGAGTGGAGTTATCGTTCCTCACTAAGCAAATCAATGACTGTGTTTGGCTAACCTACTTGCTTGATATTGAGATAAAAAGTGATTTTTAAATAAATTAACTTTAAGCAAATAAACCGACTTATTTTCTTAAACTCCTTTTTTATTTCACATTTAAGCAAATAAGCTAACAGTAAATAAGCACCCCCAAACATGCAATCAGAATTAAAATTTAAAATTATATTGAAATGATCTTTTAACGTATTTGCTTGATATTTGTATTTTAAAGAAGGCAATTAGGATGTAATTATGAATTATTGGAGGGGATGCTAAGTGCTAAGTCAAGTTTAGAACCTCTATCTAGTTTCAAAAGCTATCCAAGTTGTGTATATTAGAACCTTTAATTCTCTCTGTTTGTTTGTTTCTCAAAAGCTATCCAAATTGAAAGATTTTGCCGAAGATTGAAGACAGTAGATGGGTGAAAAGAGATGCGAACATAATGGCCCATGAATTACGTGAATGGGCCTTGAGATACAATTTGAGGGCTGTATCCAGCCTTATGTCGCCCCATGGGAGTGTTAAAAGAATCTGATGGCTAATGATTTGTACAGTAAATGAGTAAATTTACATTTACTAATCCAGATTGCCTTCTATTTGTTTATTTTTTTTCATTTAAAAAATATTCAAATAAAAGTACCAAAACCTTACTATAATGAAATTGTGTACCTTGTAGGTCTAATGTAATGCATTAGGTACTAAATGTAACGTGTAAGCCAAGAGTTTTATAGCACAATTAGTTGACACATCATTACATCATTTGAACAAATTGGTACCTTTCTAGGAGTGTTTGGGAGAGTACAATGACGGGTGGGTTCAAGCTCTGAGGGAAAAATATTTAATATGTAAGTATTTATAACCATTTAAAAAGAATGGACACCCCTTAATGTTTCAAATAAAAACATCTGAAGTTCAAATTAGGAATGATAATGGGGCAGAATGAGGCTAGATCATGGGTGCCTAAACAAACTTTGGGCCAAGATAGGATATGGTCACTTTATGGCCCAAAAATGCTTTTTTATGTGAAGATGTATCATGTATGTGTAAATAAATTATTGTAACGGCTTCTAAAAAAAAAAAAAATATATATATATATATATATATATTTTTTTTTTTGGTAACCAATTGAACTTAATTGAAGTTATAATATTTTGAGTCACTAAATACTATTTTTTTTTTCTTTTTTATATTGTTGTTAAGATAGGCATATATAGTGGGGGAGGAAGAGGTGTGGTTTAAATTACAAACTTAGGGTAGCACAAAGAATATCATGACCATTGGGCTATCACTTGAACCCCAACTTGTGGTAATCAAAGATTACTTTCATTTTCACTTTTATAATTTCAAAAGAGGTCCCTCCACCCCCCCCCCCCCCCCCTCCCTCTCACCTCCCCTTCCCCATGGCATCAAACAATAAAACAACTCAAATTTGACTATGGTGTTTTTGTTTATCAATTTTCACATCTCCAATAATTTAGGACCCATTTGGTAATGTTGTTCTAGTAACATTATTTGTATTTTTTAGAAATACGTATGGATGAAAAAATGTGTAGAAATACATATAATGTTGTTTAAAACTGAAAACATGTCATTAAAAACCCTCTCTCAAAGTCAGTCAACCTAGATTTTGCTTGACATGTGTCTATAGCAAAGACTATTAAGTGTGGATCTCTCAATTCAGACCTAATCATTTGCAACAAATGTCCCAAACTATGTAAAGCCCAAAAAATAGGTTGGCCCAACTTAAATGAGATATGATAGGCTTCTTATGGTCTAACAATATTGGCAATACATTATTTTCGTTTTGCAAGAACCAGGCTTTTTATTATTATTTAGACAATGAACTTACTCAACCAAATGAAAGGCCCAATTGGGCCCTAAACTTATTAGAGACCTCATAGATGATAATTTTTTAGTCAACTTAGCCTGTGTTTGGCTCCAAATTAAAAAGTCAGCTTATTTTACCATTCAACTTATTTTTGCTACTATTTATGAGTCCTACTACACTTTTTTGTATTATTTCAGCTAATTTTTACCTTTATTTACAGTATTTTCAGTAAAAAGTTTTCAATATCAACAAAATAAGAGGATCCCAAACAGACCCTTATTTAATTTGTGTAAGACACTAAGACTTTTAAAAATATTTATTTCATTTTTTTAGTGTAAAATTTATATCTTCTAATGTTCTAGATTTGGATCATTTGTGGTTTTGATGACTTCATCAATTCCATTGTAATTTTGTATTCGCTTTGAAAGAAAATTTTGTAACTTATATTGAAAATAAAACCTTTAAGAATTTTATTAGGAAGACGCATGATAATAGATGATTTTTAGTGCATAAAATCTAGCATAATTTTGGTAAAAGATAACAGCCTCTTTCTTGATATGTTTGTACATGTCTAAAACAAACTAGACAATATATAATTGGAGTTTAAAAGTAATAAGTTCTCTTCAAAAAAATGATTTAGAAAATATATAATTACATCAACATTCATAATTTTATATATATTTATAAATTATGATTTATTCTAAATTTAATTCAAGAGATTTGTCTTGATTAATTTATCATTAGCATAACGTGTTTCCCAAACAAAAATTTATGACTCTATTCCTACTTTTATATATGTGTGTGTGAAGAAGTTGGGATCAAATTTTAGATATGCATCCACAATAGGAGAGGATTTGCGTCAAACCAAGAGGTAATTGGCTTCTACATGTACACTGAGGCTCTCACACATGACACAACTACAATGGTCACAAGGAACCTTTTTTTTTTTTTTTTTCATACCTCTCTTCATATTCCCCTTTTTCATGGGGAATTTTGAGAATATTGTATTCTTAATGGATTCGTCCAAAACATTATATGAATTCTTGATGCGAAAAAACTTACTAGAATTAAATTAAAGTTGGGTTAAGTGAATACATGGATAGAGCTTCTAATGCTATTTTTTTTTTCTTTTAAGATCAACTATTTTAACCAATCACAACCTATATTCCAACAGTTTTCCAGTTCTGCTGTTGTTTTCTTATTATTTGAGTGGTGGTTTTATCGTTCCTCACCAAGCAAGTCAATGACTCTCTTTGGCTAACCTATTTGCTTAATATTGAGATAAAAAGTGAATATTACATAAATTAACTTTAAGAAAATAAACAAAATTATTTTCTTAATAAAGTCCCTTTTTATTTCACATTTTAGCAAATAAACTAACAGTAAATAAGCACGGTCAAACATGACCTCAGAATTAATACTTCTTTATTAATACTTCTTTCCAATTCTAGTAAGTTTGGGTACCCAACCATAATGTACATGAAGTTTCTAAAAACTTGTTCATGTGAACAGAGTAATTTAATTCTTGAATTGACTTGTCAAGACTCAAGAGTCTTTAGATTAATTCATTCTTTCTTTGTTAATTTTTAATTTATGAAACGTATTCTTAAGCGTTTACTATCAATTTTTCAACCATAACAAGATTGGAAACTTTTTAAAGTATGTTATTCTTCTTTCTGCTAAGTAACAATATTTGGTGAAGTATAAAATTATGCTTCTAAAATCTTTATTAACATCTTTAACCGACTCCTATGTGCATGTGTGGGGGAATGCTCCTGCGCAGTGCTGTGCATCCCATGCATGGGTTGCTTATATAAGCCATCTCTCTCTCTCTCTCTCTCTCTCTCTCTCTCTCTCTCTCTCTCTCTCTCTCTCTCTATATATATATATATATATATATAGATACAATCAATTTTCAACTTAGGATACAACTCCATAATAATTATTTTTTATTATCATACTAAGCCACCAATTAGTTTATGTTGTATGCGGGAGTTAGCTGACTTACGATGCAACTCCATAATAACTAAAGTCCATTGTATAAGCTATACTTGGTTCCTTTTTATGAGTTCTCCTTCTACACCCCGAAATTGGGAAATTACGTTAAAGACCTAAAATTTATACCATATTTCATAATAAGTTCTATTTTTTTAGTTTTGTCGATTAAAATTCCAAAATGTTGAAATTGTTTCAAGAAAAAGCATTAATTTGTCCATCTCCTCTATTCTATAGTAACAAAGTACAAATAAAAAAGAGGTGAACAAGGTTTAAGTAAAACACAAAGTTTTCTCAATGATTTCTTTTTGTTACATTATTGTTAGAGCTGGGAGGGAGGCTTCAAGTTCAAACGAGTAGATATTAAGAGTTTTATGTAATTTTCCTAAACAATGCATGTGTCATCCTGTGGACTTCAAAGATTATTATTATATATGAAAAAGAGGTAGATAGACAGCTAGACCAAGCACACTTTCAAGTATTATATGTTGTATTAGTTGAGGTGTGACTAAAATGAAGGTTCCAGTGGGATTCCTTCCATGCTTAATATAGCCAAAATTAGGACAGCTAAAACAAAAGTCAGCTCTTAATATGTCATGACAAAAGAGTAGTTACACTAACATTCCTCATGCGTTTTTTTGTTTAATCTAAATCCAACTTTAACTTAGAATTGGAAGCTGAAATTAATTATCAAATACCAACTTGTTCAATTATTTATTAATTTGCTCTCTATATAAGGTGACTGAGATTTCTTCCTTTCTTTTCTTCTTGTAACAACAATGGCAACTGATGATCTTCGCACAGATTCTTCCGACTACCGGGTTGAGCTTCTATCGCCGGAAGCAGCCGGCATGGTTCCGGCTGCACCAAGGGAGCCAACATGGCAACTCAACATGGATCAGTTTCGGTCGGCAGAGAGACACATGAATTCTAATTTTGGTTGTGGATCTTTTTGGCAGACATTAAGTATGCATGCTATTCTTCTCCTGTTTATATAATCTTATTGTGCTAATTAATTAAGCTTTAATTACAATAACTTATTTTGTTTTTCTATCTTTTGTTAGTGAGGCAAAAAAAAATTGCAGCATACTACAAGAGGCAGGAAAAAATTCTCAAAGGATTTGATGAAATCGACAAATTTACCGAGCAGGGTTTTTTGCCTGAAAGTATGACAGAGGTTTGTTGTTTAATTTATCAAATATGCTTAAATCGAGTCACATACTCACGAGCAACAACCAATTTTAATGGTTTGTAACCATATTTTGTTTTGGTTATTGAGAAATGAAGCTAATGAAATGTGTTCCTTTCGAGATGGGGTTGAGAGCAACACTTATAATTGTTATTGATTCATCTTATTCATTTACTTAGGGAAAAAGTGACATATCAAATCTTTTAACTATTTGGGCTTGGATTGGTTGTCTCATGAGGTCTCAAAATGTGTGTATCTTTACCTAACTCTCTTTGTCTCACACATAAACCTTTTTTTGTTTTCAGGATGAAGAAAAGCAACTTGCTAGGGGTGAGAGTCTGGCAATATATGCATCTAACATAGCTAACGTTGTGATTTTCATTGCAAAAGTGTTTGCTTGTGTTGAGAGTAAATCACTGGCAGTGATAGCTTCCACCTTAGACTCCCTTTTGGATCTTTTATCTGGTTTCATCCTATGGTTTACTTCTCATGCTATGAAAAAACCAAATCACCATCGGTATCCTGTTGGAAAGAACCGAATGCAACCTGTGGTAAGCCTTCCTAACTAGAAAAACATTAAATTGAAGTTCTTAGGAGATTACAAATGATTTCTTAATTGCACTGTTAATTAATGAAGCCATATGATACCGTTGACTTAATTTACAATCTTGTGCTATCTCATTTTCTTTTTAATACACTTTAAACCCTTAAAATCTATGGTTGTTATTATTTTGCTCTCTTAAGTTTGAGATTTTTCATTTTAGTCCGCCAAATTTTTTTTTTTTTTAAAATGATTGTTAGTACCAAAAATTTGTTTTTCCTCTCTCTCTGCTTAGTTACAATTTTATTGACAGACAAAATGACCATTTTGAAGATGGAATAAAATCACTTTTTTTTTTTTTTTTTTGAGAAGAGGCAGAATCAAACTTTGTGAACTAAAATGAAAAATCTCAAATTTAAAGAACCAAAATGAAAATTATTCCAAAATTTAAGGGTCAAAAGTATAATTTAGCCTAAAAAAAAAACTCTTAAAACTCTTATCAATTTTATTACAAAAACCTTACTAGCAGACATATTAATGAATAATATCGGTGTCAATAAATAATATATTAAATAAAATTTTAATAACTTCTTGTTGTTTTGTATTTAAAATTTGACATATGAGTTTATAAGTTTTATGTATAAAAAATTGTAGTATTAATATTACTCTTTTTCCTAAAAATGAGATCTTGTGTCTTGTGCCAAAAAAAAGAAGAAAAAAGAGAGAATTTAGTGGGTTTTGAGTTAGGTACTGTATTAAATATTGTGATGTTATCAAAATCTGGAACACCTTAATCATTTTCCTCTTTCTTTTGTCATCATAAAGTGGTGTTGTAATTATGGTCAATAACATAGAAATAAGAATTCCCCTTTCTTATTTAGCTCCAATGGGCAATTTTGCAGGGCATTGTTGTTTTTGCATCAGTAATGGCGACACTTGGATTACAAATATTGTTCGAATCAGGTCGACAACTCCTTGCAAAAGTGAGTTTCAATAAATTCAATTTGCAATTCATTCAATAGTCTTGGGCAGCACCAGTCTCAGTACTCTATGATGCTTTTACATTCAAATTTTAAAACCTGAAAAAATCTCACTCAGGGTTTTAGAGATTCTACTATATAGTCATAAGTAAGTGGTATTGACACCCTCTATAGTGTTTGATGTTTAGGATTCTAATCTCACCTCTCACTTATGTTTTTTGTTAGTATTTAACCCATTACTATTTCCTGAAGTCACCATTAAATTTATATATGCAGACTCAGCCTGAAAGGGACCCCATGAAAGAAAGATGGATGATAGGAATTATGATCTCAGTCACAGTAGTAAAATTTGTGCTCATGGTATACTGTCGCAGATTCGAAAATGAAATTGTTAGGGCATATGCTCAAGACCATTTCTTCGATGTGATCACCAATGCAATCGGTCTAGTAACGGCAGTTTTGGCTATCAAATTCTACTGGTGGCTTGATCCTACTGGTGCTATCATTGTAAGTCTATGATATCTATTGATAAATTTGTCACAATTGTAAGAGATTTTACTAATTGAGCTAACTGGAACTCATGTCATAATTAATCACTGATCCATTATTGTAAATGATGTCAATGCAGATAGCTTTATACACAATTAGTAATTGGTCAAGGACTGTGATGGAGAATGTATGGTCACTAATTGGGAGGACAGCCCCGCAAGAGTATTTAGCAAAGCTAACATATCTCATTTGGAACCACGACAAGGAGATTAAGCACATTGACACAGTTAGAGCATACACATTTGGGTGTAACTACTTTGTTGAGGCTGACATAGTTTTACCAGAGGAGATGCCCCTTGGTCAAGCACATAATATTGGGGAGAGCCTTCAAGAGAAGATTGAACAACTCCCCCAAGTTGAACGAGCATTTGTTCATGTAGATTTTGAAACAACTCACAAGCCAGAACACAAGCCAAAGGCTTCATAACAACCAAGAAAAGCAATACAAGGAGGATAAATATTTGTTTGCATGTGTGCATATTAAAGAGGGATGGATATTCATCATGTAAGGAGTCCAACCAAACTTTCATGGCCTCTTCGGGTTGGTTTTTTCCTTTACCAGTGAGTAATTGGTCCATAAAAAGTTTTAAGATGCCTCTATTTACTATATAGTCTACTGACACTTCACTTATTAAGATTGAAAATTTTGGATTCGGATTTATTGTACTTATAACCTACGCATTGATACATCTAAAAAAAATAATCAAAATAAGACGTTTCTATTTACTATTTAGTCTAATGACACTTCACTTTTTAAAATTAAAAAACTTAGGTTCAGATTTATTTTGAAATTGAAATTATAAAAAAAAAACTTATTTGCTTATATTTTATATATATTTTATAATGTAATTATCTTGAACAGAAAATAATATAAAGAACACCAAAATTCGTGCTACTCAAAAGATAATTTTCACTATGAAAATCATGAAGTGGGTGAGGGAGAAATTAATTAGCACAAGTCATGATTTCTCTGTCCTTAATTCACTTTGACAGTTGAATTCCACCAATCAAGATTTCTCTATAGAGTTGTAGGAGTTTTCCATCTTATCTAAAAACTTGAACTTTTTAAAGGGATAGTGGATAATGCATCATGCATGATCTTTTAAATAAATGGTAAAAAAAGAAAAAAAAAAAAGAGTTCAAAACTATTTTTAATTGCCGAAAGTGATTTGAAAACATAAAAATTAGTCCCTATCAAAACCTCATAGTTTTAATTTATAAATTATTTTATTTTCCATAACAAGACAATTACACATTTCCACTTGTTGGGTTCTACCATCTCACTTGCTTATAGTGGGATAGCCACTTGTGCACACTAGCAAATTAACAATGATTCGTATAATATCTCAGTATAATATCTCATATATGGTGCAGTGAACGATTACTTTAGGATATTTGTTTGATCATTTTAGAAAAATTTTGATATATTTTTTATAAGAAATATAAAAAAACTGTTTAGATATATTTTTCATTTTCTATAACTAAAAATATTTACTAAACTAATACTCTAAGGTATCCGTTCACCTTTTCAATATATCAAAAGATATTTAATATATATATCATGTTAATAAATATCTTTAAAATATTTGTTAATTAACTATTTTAAAAATGTTTCAATACTACTATTATGAAAAATATAAAATAATTATCAAAAGTTCAATAATATATTTCTTTTTTATAAAAAATTTTAAAAGATATTTACCAAACCAACCCTTCTAGAACATTGTTAACTTTTCTCCCAATGCCCATGCTCAAATGCGCATGCTTTTCTCTTTTTTTTTTTTTTTTTTTTTTTTTTTTTGGAGAAGAAATGCGCATGCTCAAAGTATAACTTTTCTTCTAATAAATATTAAATACACTATACCATACTTTAGAGGTCACACCATAGCAGAGAGAGAACAATATGAAACTCGTGAAGACGTAGTTGAGTTTCCTGTTGGCCACTATCAAACAATGACAGCGGCTGATGATAAGATGCTTGCCTATCAACATCAAAGCTCACAATAGTCCAAAAAGATAACCATAGGTGGCTGAACAAAACATTGTCATTAAAACATTAAAATTTTTTTTTCTTTTTCATAAATAATTTTTTAAAATATTTTTCAAATCAATACTCTTAAATATTGGTTAACATTTTCCTATTATTTATTAAAAATAACTGTTAAACATAACCCCTCCCCCCCCCCCCAAAAAAAAGTGATTTCAGTACTAAAAGTCTAAAACTACTACTGTATTAATTTTACTAAAATTAGTTCATTAGTTTATAAATTTACATAACAATGAATATAACTGATCACATTAGTATCATTTTATAATAATTTTTTTAAAAAAAAAGTATTTTGCCTTTTGTTTAAATAATCTTCTAGTGTTTTTAGGTCACATTGCCATTAGTTCATTCAGTTACTAAAATTTTAAAATAAATAATTTGAATTTTATCGAGTTATCAATAATTTAAGAAAAATACAAAATTGAAACTAATTAATTATTGTTTAAATGTTGATCATATGGTAAAATTTCAATAGTCTTATCTTAATAAAATTTAAATTCATGAACATATATTTTTAACTCGAAGGACAAAGAGGTAAACACATTAAATGAATTTTCTTATAAGAATATTGGCCTCATCACATGCTTTTTTTTTTTTTTTTTTTTGGGTATAGTTTGTCTTTTTTTTTTTTCAAATTTTGGATAAGTTTGTTTTGAAGACAATAATTAGTAGGAGAGTGTTCTATTTTACAGGCATTTTAAGGGGAGTTTGAGATATATTTTTATCAGGTTATCCTCAAGTTTTTTTTTTTTTCTTATTGAACTTAAAATTTAAGAATATTTCTAAACCACATAAAAATCTAGTTAAAAGATATAAATTCTCTTATATATAGATAATTTTCTAAACAAAACCAATTAATTTGGACAAGTAATCATTTTAAGGAAAAAAAAGGATAATTATTTTCTCTATTTTATAGTGCCAGTAGAGTGAAACATAAATAATATATTCTTTAAAAAAAATTACGCAAACGAGCATCCATGCTTTTCAATAGATATTTTTCATTCTGAAAATCATGAGGTCGGTGAGGGAGTAATCAATTAGAGAAAAAAGAATGATGTATTAATATTGATCGACACAACAAAAGCAAGGAAGGTGTTTATTTATTAATTATTATTATTAATTAATTACACCGACTCCAAAATCCAAACCGAGTAAATAATTATTAATTCATTTATTTATTGGTTAAGTTCAAAGTGTCCTTACAGCGATAGTTAACTATCCATTTTTTAAAAGTTTTGACACTATTTTTATAAGAAATAAAAAAACTGTCAAAATATTAATTATTTTTTTCTTTTTCCATAAAAACTTTATTTGAATGGATTGTTAACCATTATCCTATGGACCTCCGTTTGCATTTCTCTTTATTTATTTGGCTTGCAATGGAATAAGAGCAACTGTTCAACTCAAATTTTGGCTCTTGCATCCTTAAATCTAATGAATTTGGCTTCCATCCAATGCCTTGAAATGTACTGGACTCACTGCGATCATGACACGTGTCTATTTTCAGACATTCTTCATGATCGCAATGGATTTAGTATCACAGCACATTGGACAGATGCCACAACCATGAATACATACAATCAAATTTATGATGAACTTTGAAATTTCAATTCCACCGGTCAAGATTTTCCTAAAGCAAGTGGTCCTTCGGTCTCTATCTTATGACTTATCTAAAAACTTGAACTTTTCAAAGGAATGGTGGATAATGCAAGATCTTTTAAATATAAATAAAAATATTTTTTAAAAAATACCTCAAAATTTTATTTAAAAAAATAATCATAATCGACTAGAAGAACATCATGAAATAAAAAGAATTTAGAATATCTAAAACTACTTTTTGTACATATATTAATTTTGAAACAAATAAAAATAATAAATTCCAAAAATTGTATTCATTAACATTTTAAAGAATATGCTATTATGGAATATCCGCCTACCAAACAATATATGAGAGGTGCATGTATTTTCTCTCAACATTTGCAATTATCCTAAAAAAAAAAAAAAATTGGCACTTATCAGCAATGTCAAAATTATTTTTTTGATATAAGATATAATTTTTACTTTAATCTAATTTAAGTGTATATATGTGTGATTTCTTCTGAAGACTTGAAGGTCGGCCTTTACTTTCCACACTCCACAAACATTTATACTTGTAGAATGACTATTGCACTAAAAACATGCAGTAGTATGCCAAAATTATTTTGAAAATACAAAGATGAGTCCCTATCGCACATTTCCCACTAGTTGGGTTCTGCCTTTAGGTGGCAGCTTTTTCTAATAAATAAATAATAATTGGAGGCTAACTCCTTTTTTTTTTTTTTTTAATGAATTTCATATTAACACCCTGATTTGCTATATATATATAGTTTTTAATAAATTTGTTTTGTCTACGGTCTACCACTCTACCTAACAAAAAAAACATTGAATTCTTTGACTTGAAAATTTCATAAAATTTTAGTTCAGGAAAAATAAAAATAATAGTAAGGACAAAAAAACAATAGTTTAATAAATATATCCATAATTTCAATTTCATTTTTCCTTAAAAAAAATAGTACTATCAGGAAAGATTCTATGGCCATGAATTCTCATATGTTAAATTTCATATATTTGTATGTGTGTTTTTTTTTTTTTTTTTTTTTGTAATATTGATATATTCAAGTTATCTTTATTAGATTTTTTATAATTTAAGTTTCTTATAAAGAATGACTATGTTATAAAAAAATTCTTAAAACCACCACTACTACATTTTCCACATTTATTTTAATAATTTGACGATAATATTAGACATAGTTTTAGAAATTGGTATGATCAAAGAACCAACTTGAAAAAAAAATGCCAACCATGATCCTTGTCGTAGCAAATTAACAATGATTGATACTTGATAAATAATCTTATATTGGAGCCTCTAGTTGATGATTGCAGGAACTATTGAAGAAATTCCATAAATTATATGTTCAACACATTTTTAAGAAGGCAAACCAACGTGTTGATGCATTAGTTAAGTTTGAAATCACCATATCTTATGACAATACTAATTTTGTTAACTCACCACCTATAGTGAAGGACTTGCTATCTTTGACAAGGTCAAACTTTTTTGTAATAGACTTATTAGAATTAATTTATATCAGCATTGGTTTAAAAAAATGATTTTGTATAATAATATATTTATATCAAGAGATATTTACTTTACCTTTTTGTAAAAAAAAAAAAAAAAACTATATATTGTATAAATAGATATTTATAAAACAAAGTACCTACCTAGCCTGCAAGAAAAGAAGTAAAATGTCTTTTTTTGACGAGCAGTAGAATGCCTATGCTTAAAGTAACTTTTTTAATAAATATTTCAAAGAAAAAGGAACCTACATGCTACATGGGGAGGTCCCGGAGAGTTTCTTATTTGACCACTATCAAACAATGATATCGGTTGACGTCGATAAGATGGAGATGCTTGCCGACTAGGTGGCTGAGGCTGTTTGGTTTGTCAACTGAAAACATAGTGTTCAGTGTTTAAACACTGAACACTAGTGTCCAAAATTTAAAACGATGTGTTTGGTTAACCTATTGTGTTCTGGGTTGTTTAAAAATGGTTGCTCAAAAAACAATGTTTGAACAACATGTTTTGAAATCAAGCCGGAGCAGATTTTAAACAACAAAATTGTTTTCCAATGGCACTTCGGTAATAAAAGTGAGATTCAAACGGGCCCACCTGATTAGCTTTTTTTGGTCGTCTGTCTCCTCTCTTTACAAAGTACAATTCGCAGTTTTTAGGCACAACTCTTTGCATTCTGTTTCGTTTCCAACCTGATACCTTTGTTCTGGTTTTCCCCATATATTCATCATCGTTAAGTTTAAGAAGGTGTCGCCACAGGACATCGAATTTCTAGTGCACCCATCTGAAAAATCTCCAGAATACCGCCTCAGAAAAAAAAAAAAAAAAAACCCATTGACACGCAGCTACAAAGATCACGCCTCCCCACCCGATTGGTGAGGAACACAGGAAAAAAAAAAATCCAAAAAAACTGAGAAATCTGTGTGAGTGATTCGGAACGACGACTCGACAACGACGAACGTAAAGCCCAGCCGTCGATCTTCTTAGGCGTCGATGAAGATGAGGGATGTTGGACTACACCGCCTTGCGCGGCGCGGATCCCGCCGCAGATGCCGCCGCGTTTTTCGAGTTCGTTAAGAAGAGCCTCCACGTGGAGGTCACGAAGGCCCAGCTGGTGGACAAGATGAAGAGGTTAAGGAAGAAGTACAACAACAATGCCGGACGAGGAAAGAAAGGCAAAGACCCGACCTTTTCGAAACCCCACGAACAAAAGACTTACGAGTTGTCGAAGAAGATTTGGGGCTCCGTTGAAGCTGCTACTGGGACTGAGAAAGCTAAGGACATCAACAATGGGAAAGCTAAAGCTAAGGACAACAAAAATGGGAAAGCTAAGGCTAAGGACAACAACAATAATAAGAATCAGAAAGGTAACAGTTTGATTAGGAGTTTGAAGGAGGAATTGACGGAGTCGTCTCTGGTTTTGTACAAGTATGGTGAGAAGATGGAGATTGATGGGGAGTTTGGTTTTTTGGATCTCTGCTCTGAGGGAAGACTGAAGAGAAAGGGATAAAGACGGAAGAGAAGGAATAAAGAAAGAGAAGGGAAAAAGAAGGGATTAAAAAATTATTATTTAATATGTGTCAGCTTTTTTTATCATTAAAAACACACATACCAAACACATATTTTACATTTTTTAAACACTAAAAAATATTGTTTGAACTATGATACCAAACACATTTTTTTGTTTTATTCACACTAAAAACACGTTGTTCAACAATACTTTTTAAACCACAATTTTTACATCTTTTTAAACAACAATTTTTGAAAACTATGACCAAACAGGTGTAAACATTCCTTGTCATGAATTACGAGCATTATTATTTTTTAAAACAAAATTTATTACCCTTTGATAAGTTTTAATTAAAAAAAATAAGGGGCAGCTTTCTTTTTCTTTTTTGAGGTGGTGGGGGAGCTTTCTTTTAAGAGACACTTTATTACATTGATAAAAATTTTAATTCGTAAATCTTATAAATTAATACGTTAACTTTTAAACATTAAAAATAAATCCCTTCAAAAAAAAAATTAAAAATAAAATATTTTTTCATCCAGTCTTATGATAGATCACATCAAATCATTAATACCATGCTAATAAGTTTTAGGATAAATTGCAAATTATTTAAGATTATTTAGATTTTACGTCATGAAATTTCAGAATTTGAATCTTACTTCCTGAAGTTTAGAGGTGTTTGGATTTTATATAATAACGTTTTAAAATTTGAATTTTACCCCTTAAAATTTAGGGGTGTTTGGATTTTACATCCCCAAATTCCGAAACTTTAAGGTATAAAATTCAAATACTCCCAAATTTTAGAAAGTAAAACGTAAACACTCTTAAAATTTATGAGGGTAAAATCTAAATTCTGAAATATTAGGGTGTAAAATTCAAACACCTGCAAACTTCAGGGGGGAAAATCAAAATTTTGAAATTTCAAGGCGTAAAATCCAAACACTCTCAAATTTTAAGGGCGTAATTTGTAATTTACCCTAAGTGTCCTATAAATTACTCTATATTGGTGTTTAAAACAATCTTCTAGAGTTTTTAGGTAATGTCGTTGTTGACCAAGAGTCTTGTAAGTTGTAATTCAATTAGTTGGCACCTTATGGTAATTTTAATAAAAACATCCAAGGCTTAAATTATTCTTCCCTCAACTATCAAATTATCAAGAAAATGTAAAGTAGTTATTGCGTTCCAAAAATCCTGCTCATTCATTTTAAAATGAGTATATTGAATTTTACTGTGTGATCAATAATGTAAATATATACCAATTAGTAATAATTAAATTTTCTTTTCTTATTTTATACATTTTGATTGGGAAAAGACGTCTTCGTTAGAAACACAAAGTACCAATTAAATAAAAATTATATGTCGTACTTTTTGTATTTCACTTTATGATCTACCAATTGTAATATGTCATGTATTTGTATTTTTGTTCCTATTTTAAACTTTGATTATTTTATAAGAAATGTGAAAAAAAAAAATGACAAATTATAATTAGTAAAATATAAAGTTGAATATAAAACATGAAAGAAAAGATTTGTACTTGTGTCTATCTAAAGTTTATCGACAACATTAAGCATATTCAATGTTTGTAAGTGTTTTTATGATAAAATTGATAATAATTTTAGTAATGCCCTTCTTTAAATCCATGAATGAAATGCTAAAAATGGAAAACATCACTCTGTCTACCTGCCATTAGCAGCTTCTTTCATGCCTGGCAGGTGAGAGTGGAGCTGTGTAGTTTACATTTGCTACGAAATTTCCAAGATAGCATCGATTACTGTCCGCTGAGATATTAACATGTAAAAGTAAAGTTTTCTATTGTCTTTATCCTTTTTGGCCAGAGAAAATCTTTTGCCTATGGGTTTGTGGGGATGGAGGGAAGTTTCTCTATGAATTTGTAAGTTTCGGTTGAGGATAATTTTCTTTATGTCAACTCTCTGGTGACTCATAAATGCTTTGGGGATGCAAAGGCCAAATTTGACTCATGGAAAGGCACTTTTTTATACCAAACTTTGGCGGATCTGGCCTATTTTAAAATTTAAATTGATGGATTTGAAAGCAACCTTTTAAATTTTAATGAGTTATAGGGTTGGCTCTGTTTAGCCGCCCCAGCAAAAATTTTAATGAGTTATGTTAGGAGTGTTTATTTTTAATTTGTTTACATAAAGCTTATAAATGAATGTGTCATTAATTACAATTTGATAAGTACGGGCTATCCATTCATTAATTACAAAAAAAAAAAAAAAAAAAAAAAAGAAGAAGGTGGACTGATAATTTTGTTCTTGCTATTTATCTCATATTTTAATTTGGTTCCTAATATTTCAACTACATCAATTTAGTCTTTAATATTTTAATATCGTGTCAATTTAGTATCTTTCATTATTTATTAGATGAAAATTGCTGACATGGCTAACAGTCAAAATATAAAATCAATTTCTTGTCAAATCAACAAAAACTAATTTTTTTATTTTGACAGTTAGCCACACCAGTAATTTCCATCCAAGAGATAATGAAAGAGACTAAATTGTATTGAAAGGTTAGAGATCAAATAAACACAATTGAAAGGTTATAGAACAAATTAAAATATGGTATAGAGGATAAGAACCAAATATGTAGTTTACACTAAAAAAAAAGTTCAAACATTTATGAATTTTGATAATGGATGCTCTAAGGGTACTTGTTTAGGAAATAATTTTAATATTTTTTTATGGGAAAGGAAAAAAAACAATTGAATTTTTTTTTTACAGCCTTTTATATTGAATAATGCTATAGGTTCTACAAGTTTTACTGCATTAATGCTCTGGTTGTTTCGATGGAAAATCTTGTATAAAGATAATTTTCTGTGTTTTCCAGTGTTTAGTAACATTAGAAAAAATGAGTTAAAGGAAAACTATATTTAGTCATCAAAAATAGTATGGCTTATTTTTAGAAAGGGTTTGCCTTATCTCCAGTACTTTTTTAATTAGATGTCTTATTTTGTTTTAAATACACAATTACAAGTGGTAGTGGGTTTAAATTTCCACTTTTTATTTAGTTAGTGGGTAATGTGACAATTTCTCATTAAAATAAAAGAATATTTTAGTTAAAAAAAAATTATTGTAGGTAAGCCAAATCCTTTTAGAAATTGTTTTTCACCAAATTTTTTTGGAAAGAAATTCTATCTCACAGCAAGCTAAATAAGGGAAGTTAAAAAATTGTTTTTTCAACTCATTTAAGATTGTTACTAAATATAAGAAAATGATATAGTTTTATAGAAAATACTTTTTGAAAAATGATTCATTTTTTAAAAAACATTATCACCAAAACAAACAAAGCGTAAGCTTACAAACTGGTGTGTCACTAATCATAAAGAGGCAATTCAAATATTCATTTATGAGGTTGTTGAAACGCATCAATTTCATTTATTGTCACATCAGTTTGTAAGCCTTATGTGGTAAAATTTGTAATTTTTTTAGCATTTACTTTTAATATTTTCCATAAAAAAGATATTAAAATTTCCCAAAATGGTTTATAAGCCATGTAAACGAGTGACCTTAAAGTAATTTTTAATAAACTACATTAGGGAAGTTTTGAGATCATTTTTGTAAGAAATCTAAAAAGTTGTCAACAAAATTAATTGTTTTATCATTTTCTTATAAAATATTTTTAAAAATAGCTACTAAACTAATGCCTTTAGAGCATTTTTTAAGATTTCTCATGGTTTATTAACTTAACAAATACTCTTAGAACACTCGTAAACTGAACCCAACATTTATTTATTAAATGGTTGAAGTTCAATCATCGCTTTTGTAAGGACTCAATTTGTAACGATCCCAAATTCGGATTGGATTTGTACATTAAAGGCTCAAACAATAAATTCGTAAAGCGTGGATATCAAAGAATTAGGTTAACTCCAAAAGAAAAATGATTGTACTTTACGTTTACAGATGGATTAGCACTAATATAACGATCAATTTCTTTTTGAAACAAGTTTAGCTCTGTATCTCGTAAGGTTTTCTCCTAAGTACTTTTTGTTTAGAACTTCTGATCCCCTTCTCAATGCATTCTTTCATGTTATATACTGCCCTCTTGATGTCATCTTCACCACACACGTATAGGTTGGATTCGAGGGATCTCTTTCTGTCTCATCTAACACCTTCTGGAACCTCTAGTTAGCAGCTGTAAAGCTGCTTCATCACTATTCAAGCATCACTTCCACATTAATGCGGCTAGAGAGTTGGTTGAGAGGCAATTAATGCGAAAACAGCTGTTGTTAAAGATATTCATT
The DNA here is from genome assembly GCA_029955605.1 of Quercus engelmannii. NCBI lineage: Eukaryota > Viridiplantae > Streptophyta > Magnoliopsida > Fagales > Fagaceae > Quercus > Quercus engelmannii. The sequence goes on along the minus strand of JARPSG010000003.1, from coordinate 3,825,336 downwards.
TACCTTTTCTTTCCTATATTTGGCTCCATATCCCACCTTTAGTGGTAACGTAGCTCTGAAGTGTGTTCGCAACAATATGGCGTTCAGGTCGTCCTCGGACACATATTGCCAAGAAAGATTTTGTCCTCGTACGGATACTGAACTCATCCCACGTGATATCTACTCTTCTTTTCATTTGGTTACCCTTATAACCTGATATAGGCCTCCTCGGACAGTTTTACGTCCTCGGATGGGCCACAGGCTTAATTAACACGGTTTTAATAATTATTAATTAACCGGCCCCCACAGCTTTTATTACAACATGAATCTGTAAGTTGTACTATCTTAGAGCATCCTCATTAGGTGTGCCAAATGCCAAATATTTGGCATTTGGCACACCAAACACCAAAAATAGAGCATCATGAGGTGTGCTGAAAGTCTCAAAATTTTGAGACATGCTATAGTACAGTCTCAAATATGACAGCATACAGACAGAAATGCTATATTGGTTTAATATTTTTTTTTATTCTTTTTTCTCTCTCCTCTCTCCTCTCTCATCATTTTATTCTTTTCTCTTCTCTCTCATTTCTTCTCTCTCCGTCACTCTTTATCTCTTCCCTTCCCTCTCAGTCCTCCTTGCTCAAGATCTCTCTCATCTTTGCTCAAGATCTCTCGCCACCTCACCTCCACAACCCTCGTCGCTAACCTCCACAGCCCTTGTCGCTGACCTTCAGATCTCTTAATTGGGTTGTGGGTGTGAGATTTGGGATGGGTTTCAATGTGTGGGTTTTGGGTCATTGATTGATCGGTTGGGTTGGGATTTTGGACCGGTGGTTCGTTGAGTTTTGGGCCGGTGATGTTTGTGGCTATAGTGGGCAGTGGTGGTTGGTTGAGTTTTAGGCCAACGATGTTTGTGGCTATAATGGGCAGCAGTGTTTGGGGCTGTAGTGGGCCAGTAGTGTTTGTTGAAGATTTTTAGTTTCTTTTTCTTTTTCTTTTTCTTTTCTGTTTTGTTAAGGTTTTTGGATTTGGAATTTGTTGGAGATCCAGTGATTGTAGTTTGTGGAGCTTGATTTGCCATTGGTGGTAATTTGCCCTTGCCGTTGCCGTTGCCGTTGCTGTTGGTGGTTAGTTTATGGCTATTTTGGGTTAATATATTATTTAATGTGTTGGATATATTATTTTAATGTATAGAATTGAAGAATAGAAGATGTGATAAATGGTGAATTGTAAAATGATTTGCTAAAATGATAAAATAGGTTTTTATTATGTCAAAATGACATTTTTTATGAAAGAGCTTATGAGAATGCTCTTATAACTTATAGCACCTTTAAATTTTTTCGGTTTTGAGAGCGAAAGAAGAAGAAAAAAATCATCGATTTTAATTATTATTTGTGGCGGCTAGTATTTAAAGTTTTGGACTGCTAGGCTCCTTCCGGATGTTGACTAAATTTTAGATTTAGAACAAGAAAATTGACCGAAGAACTTTGTTGGTTGGGGTGGATGAGTACGTAGGAGGTTGAGGCGGCAAATTTTGCAAAATAAAGGAATTGATGTGGCTTTCAAAATTTGTTTTGTTTTTCCCCTTCTATCTCTTGTTTTATTTTCATTTTGGTCCATCAAGTGCTAAAATCTAATATAAATAATGAAAATCAAGTGCTAAAAAGTAAAATCAAATATAAAAAATCATTTTCTCAAAAAAATATATAAAAAATCAAAATAAAAAAAATGTAACAGAACATATTCAATTGTGACCAGGTTAATTAATAATTTGGTCTCATCTTATCAAAAGTCTTATAATTTAATAGTAAAAAAAAAAAAAAAAAAAGTAGTATGAAAAATATTAAATGCATAATAAATTTACTACATCAACCTTATAAATCAAAGTGACAATAAATGCAATTAGCTAGTAAGCTTCAACCACCTGATAAATTAGTATTTAAATTATTTTTTATGATTGATGACGTAGTTCTACAAAATAAAATTTGTAGTATCTTCAAATATAGAAAATGTTAACAAATGTCTTAAGGACATTGGTTTAGAAACTATTTTTAGAAATATTTGATGGAAAAATGATAAAATAATTAATTGGGTAAATTATGTATTTGATTCCTATTCTATACACCATATTTCAATTTGATCCCTAATCTTTCAATACTATGTTAATTTAATCCTTACTGTTATTTTTTGGATGAAAATTGATGACGTGTCTAATGGCCAAAATAAGCTTTCGTTAATGTGACAATACACTAAAATTTTATTTTGGTTATTTAATATGTCATCAATTTTCATTCAAGATATAACAACATGAACTAAATTGACACGACACTGATAGGTTAATGACCAAATTGACATAATTGAAAAGTTATGGAACAAATTAAAATATGCTGTAAAGGATAGGGGCCAAATATGTAATTTATCTTAATTAATTTTGTTGACAGGTTTTTATATTTTTTGTAAAAGTAGTGTCAACATTTTTCTATTATAGTTTATTAACCATTAGGTATTGTTCAATTCTAGAAAAGAAGATATGTTAGGGTCAAACTTCAAATCCGTCCTTATTACTCCCTCCGTCCCACTTTTTTTGTCCTATTTGAAAAGTCAAACTTTTTAAGAGAATATCATTTATTGTTTTGTCTACCTTTTAAAAATGTATAAGTTTTCAAAACTACCCTTAAAAAAATTTATCAAAAAATTGAATTAGTAAATTAATAGGGGTGTAATAGGAACATTAGTAAATTAATGACTTTTTATTTTTAAAAACATGATAATATTTTAGGACATCTTAAAATGGAATAGAGTACAAAAAAAGTGGGATGGAGAGAGTACTTTTTTATGCATATGTTCAGTCTTTAAAATGAACTTTCTGTTTTTTAACTTCAAAAATATCTATTTTTCTTACTTCAAAAATATCTATCAAGACTAATGAATAATGAGTATCATATCATTATAAAATATTTTATTTATTAATAGGGATAAGGCTTTTGCCTTTTTTAAGCGTTTAGCAAATTAGGAAAATGCTAATAGATGCCTTTAGTACAATGGTTAATAATCCATTTAAAGAAAGTTTTATGGGAAAATAAAAAAAAGCAATTAATGTTTTGATAGCTTTTTCCATTTTCTATAAAAGTTGTGTCAAAATTTTCTTAAAATGGTTTGTTAACCATTGTCTTAAGAGCATTCATTAGCATTACCCATTATTTAATGACCCACAATTGTTTGAATCTATCTCAATTATATAGTCAGTCATTGTTTTTCCAATAACTTAAACTTATCCAAATCGAAACTTAAACCAATGAAGCTATGTTATAAATACCAACACTAGACACTAATTATAAAATAATTTTCTATGTTATGTGTATTAGAAGTTACTACTTACTATTCACTGAAACAGTAATGGAGTGGATTGTAGTTGGGCCTGTCCATGGGTTAGGTCAGTTCAATTTTGGACCCAACTCGGACTCGACCTTTTGGCGTCGGGTGGAGGGTGGAAGGACCCAAAACCGACCATCATTGTCAATTGGCCGAGTCAGTTTCGGGTTTGAGTGTGGTCGGTTTCAGTTCAGTTGGTCATCGAAAACTGCATTTGTCGCTGGAAACTGCAAAAATTTTGCCCAAATTTACAAATTTTAGCTAAAAATTTATGTAGTTCGGCTAGATCTGGCTAAATCCCACTAGATTTAGTTGAGAACTTGCCGAATCTGGCTTGATTTTGTCAGGTTTGGCCGGAGTTCTTGTATATTGGCGATCGGGTTTGGGTTGCTCAGGTTTTGGAGAAGCAAACCCACCACTCGACCCGTCGACATTAGTTGTTGGAATCAAAAACCCACAGCTGACTAACTAGAGCTTCGGTTCAGGCTAGAATTGGGTCGATGTCTGGCAATTTAGTAGATTTTTCAGGCTTCGATCGGGTGAAGACACCCCTAATTGAAGTGATTAAAAGTTATAAATCTCATCTACACTAAAAATCAATTGGTATTTTGGTCTAATGTTAAAATGTAATCATCATAGAGCGGAGTAATTAAAAATCTCACATAAAAAAGTCTATTGATACATAACAAAATCTCACAACTTCTAATCTTTTATATTTAGAAAATAAAAATACAAATAAAAAACAAACAAATCTCACAACATTTTTATATAACCTTGTGTTAAGTTGTGGTGGGTTTTGTTGTACATGTATTTTTCCCAGTGTTGACATTTCCCCAACCTTTTTGGAGTTTTCACTTGGCGATAGCGTATGATGTAATGTAAAGATGTGTGATGTGTATACATTACATAGGTGAGGTGTGCGTATGAGTGAACTTCATTACCTATGATCATTTTTAGGAGTCTCCACTAACCATGAGAATTATAAGGAATGATTGATCACCTAAGTCTAATTGACTTTTGTAAGGACTGAATTTGAATTGGACCTAATATAGGATTGAGTTTTAGTCTAATGAGCCCAAATAATGAATTTGTAGAGCGTCGGCGAAAGAACTAATTCTATTCAGTAAGTAAGACAATAACAGTTGTTGATTTAAGAACATTAAACACAAGTAAGGTAAGAAAACCTGTCCTCGGCACAATCCGATAAGCTATGTTATAATGTCAAGTTGATGAACAACATTACAAGAGTTCAAAGGATTATTACAAAGATTTCTTGGTTTTTCCAATCCTCTTCCTTTAGGCCACCTTTTCATGCTATATACTATAATTTTGGTATTATCCCTACCATACACGTGTAAGATAGGTTCTACGAACTCTTTCTTGTCCCATCCAACACCTCCCAGAACCTTCAACTAGCAATTGTAAGGCTGCTTCACCACTGTTCAGGTATCACCTCCACATTAATGCTATCAGAGAGTTAGCTAAGATGCATTTAATATGAGGGAAGTAGCTTTTGTAAATATTTGTTGCCTCCCTCTACTCCTTTAATATGGGGGAAGTAGCTTTTGTAAATATTTGTTGCCTCCCTCTACTCCTTCCTTATCCAATGTCTAACTTTTAATCATGATGCAACCTTGAAGGATGTTTAGGATGATAGGACATTTCTATTAACCTCGGATCTCTATTTTCGAGATGACTTTTCTCCTCGGACATATTTTGGACTATCATATACAATCCTTATTTCTTCTTCTTCTACCATTCCCATAATAACCTTATTTGACCATTCTCGGACTAGTAAATATCCTCGGATTGGGCCATAGGCCCAATTCGTACAGTTTTAACAGTACCTTCTGGCTAACTGGCTCTCACAACTTTATTTTATAAATTAACTAATAAAAGCTGAAGGCCCTTAAGCTAAAATAGAAAAAAAAATGTTTTGAATCTTAAGAAATGGATTTAGAAGCTCAGTTACACATGATGAAAATGTTAGACATCCTATGATGCCTATCCCAAAGGATAATACATTGTTTTGAAATTAACCCTAAATTTCACCAATTAAATTATAAAGAATTTGACATTTGGGTTTTGAAAAAGAGTTATTGTATATGTTGGCAAGTATAAATTGAACAAGTGCAAATGCATAAGCATGTAAATGCATGACATACAAATCTACCCTAAAGTGATATGTGGATGCACATACATGTGAATCTATCATAGGATGACATGTGAATGTATGACATAAATGAGTCTATTTTAGGATGACATTTGAATACATAACATATGAAAATCTATATTATAGAAATTTACACTAAGATGACTTGTGAATGACATAGGCAATTATCTCAAGAAATAAAAAAGGCATGAATATTGAAAGAGTGTAAATCTAAGCAATATACATCACACTCTTCAATAAGTAGTAATTTTATATGGACAAAGTTTAGCTACAAAATTAATTGTAGTCTAAAACTATAACCTTATTCAATAATTTTTTATTGGAAGTAAATTTTTACAAATTTACTATTAGATTACATTTTCTTTTTATACTTTCCTTTACTGCTTACCTACAAATAATAGGAAAAAATAAAAGGGCTAAATGCGGCCTATCATCCCATCTCAAACACATAAAAAAAAAAAAATTTAACTCCTTTTAAAAAAAATAGTTGTGTTTAAAAAATGTTTTCAACAAGGAAAAAGTAAAAAATTAAAACTATTTACAAAATAGATACCAAGGTGCTAATGGCTTTGGGCCAAACACCACTCTCTCTCCATAAATATGGGTTGGTTGATGAAGTTGGGGGCTGAAATTCTGACCCCTCAAACTGCATGGGTCATTAGACTCGTTACCTAACAAAGAATGATTGATTCTCCAAAAAAAAAAAAAAAGCATGATTAGTTCAAGGAGTCCATTTTGTTAGGTAATAAAAATCTTGAGGCATTCTTTGCCACCAAGCCAAGATTAAACGAGATTCCGACCCCTCAAACTGCATGGGTCATTAGAGACTTAGACTCGTTACCTAACAAAGAATGATTGATTCTCCCAAAAAAAAAAGTATGATTGGTTCAAGGAGTTCATTTTGTTAGGTAATAAAAATCTTGAGGCATTCTTTGCCACCAAGCCAAAATTAAACGAGCCATATTGCATTTTGATTTTGTTGCCTTCGCCTATTTTAAGATCACAATATCACATACTGTATCGTATTTCTTAATCCACATCATTAGTTCATTCATTTCAATCTTGAAAAAAAAAAAAAAAAAATTCACTACTTTACATTTGAATAATGAGTAATGACCCGAATCATTACTTGCAAGAAAAAGTGTTTTCTTTTGGCTGAAAAGATTCCCGGTAATAATCATCAATAAAAATCTGAAATGCTTATCTATATCAAATGTTTTGATCTTTATTTTATACTGCTACTCAGAAAAAGCTTCATATCCCCTTGTAACTTTCATTTATTTTTGTGAATGTAGCTCATCACAACGTGCCAAAAAATAGACAAAGATCATAAGAATAATAGAATATGCTTCAATAGTGCTACCGACCTGTAGGTACCAAGTATAAGACTTCTGGGCCTTAGATCACTTGAGCTCACAATTTATTTGTAGTGGGCTTGAGGATTTCCTACTATGGGTCGTTCTCGGTAGAGAGACTCAAAGCAACGTCCAGTTGATATTTACTCACTTGACTATTTTTCTCTCCAATTTTCTGAACTCTTTCTGTTCCCAACTTTCTTCTATTTATAGCCAAGGTTAGTGGGAAGATTATGATTACAGCCACCGTTTGTGCTATTGAAGGTCCAATATTATTTGATTTAAGTGGATGTTTAGGTGAGAGGGCGGTGCTGCATTTATGATCTTGGAACTTGATTTCATCTGGACCGATTATGCTCGGCAACTCAGTCTCCCGTGCATACCACATTTTCCCGGGAACGATCCATATACTTGACCGGGAACATTTGACCGATCACCTCTTGAAACTTAATGCCCTACACTTGTCTGTGTATTTATGGAAGCTCCAGGAAGGGCGCAGGATGACTAGACCTTTCTACTGGGCCTGCGCCCAAAGCCAGTATGGGACTAGGCCCAGGGCCTGTATGGGCCTGGGATCCCCGCGCTGTACAATTGGGACTGGGCCCGGGGCCTGTATGGGCCTGAGATCTCGGTGTCGTACAATAGCCCCCCCTTGATTCATACTCGGTCGCCGAGAAGAATCAAGGAGCTGCCTGGGCCTTTTGACCTCGGGAGTCTTTTAGCCTGGGACTTATGACTGTTACTTCTTATTAATATTCATCTCAAAAGACGCGCCGTTTCGCGGCGCCAGGCGTAGTCGTCATTATTGTCTGACGGCTCGTGAACCAAAGCGGCGCGCGGATTGGTTACGCTTGGCATTCGCTGGGTTGCTCGTAAACTGTGCCCATTTACTGCTTGATTAAGCGCTTCTTCTTCCCCCATTTCTTTTTGGCTCTATAAATAGTCTCCCTCTGAACACCATTCTATTTTTCCTTCGCCTTTGATCTTTAGAGCTTTTTCTCTGCCGACCACATTTCTGTGTGCTTGCTTACCCAGTGTTCTTTTCCTCCTTAGAACCCAAAGTAAGTTTTTCTTCCCCTTCCTGTTCCTTCAGCTTTTATTTCTTTGAGTTCACTTCTGTAGTTTTAGGCGTTATAGATGGGTTACTCTTACCTTCTAGAATCCCCGGCTGCTTTGGCCACCTTTAGGAATAAATTTAACATTCCCAATGACGTGGATGTGGCTTACTGCCATGAGAGTGATATTGAACTCCACCGAGGGCAGGGTACAGCCTTCTTTCCTTTGATGTCCATTTTAGAAGGTGGGGTCAGGTTCCCCGTAGATCCCCTCTTGATAAACACACTCACTTACTATGGGCTGTGCCCTGACCAGCTTCCCCCCAATTTTTACCGAGTAGTTAGTTGTGTCAGTAAGTTGAACCACACCTTTAACTTACAGTTAGATCACCATGACATTAACCAAATGTATAGGCTCTGTGGCAGCAAAGCCACCAGTTATTACCTAAAGACAAGAGATGCACGGGTACGGCTGATATCATGCCTACCTGATTCAAACAGGAACTCCGCCGGGGAGTTCGTTAGGGTGCGCGGCAATTGGTTTGCCGGGGAGATCCCTTGCCCCCTTACGTAGCGTGAAGTGGGTTCGTACCATCCCCTTCATATAACTGCTTTCCTCCACCTCTCCTTTTCTTCTTATTGGAGTAAAAAATTTTATTATTAGAGACTAATGTGTCACCTGATCTTTTGCAGACGGCAAAGTGTTCGTGCAGGACCTCAGAGCTGTCCACGCCAAAGACTTAAACTTTGTCCTCCGTTCTGAGATATACGTGCATTGGGACGGACAACTCCGGGACTCGCACTTGATCCTCGGAGTGGAGCCGGTTTATTCTACTTGGCAGCCTTTCAAGCAGGCACTGATAGTTGACAGCCCCCTGCTATCGTATATAGACGTCTGGTACGTAAACTTTTTGCCGCCGAATCTTACAACCGGGGAAGCAAGGGAATTTGGTCGGCGGTTTACTTGCGCGGACGAGCTAGCTCCTTTGCGAGACGAATCCGCGGAACAAGCATCCCGACGCCTCAGGGAGATAGCCCATGAAGCCATACAGCAAGAAGGCCAAGCGCAAGAGCAGCCCATTCCCGAGAATCCAGCCGCCGTGCCTCAACAACAAGTGATAGAAGCGGCTGCCCTGCTAGCTGAAGCTATCCAGCCTAGGGGAAGGATGGTATCTAGGAAGGTGATGTCGATAGAACGGTTCGTGCCCAGTGCCCGGCAATCCAATCAGCCACCGCCTTCCCAGGGCCGGGGTCAAGCGCCTCAGCCCTCACCCTCCACACAGGCCGGACGTGCCCGAAAGAAGCAAAAAGTTACCGATCAACCTTCCACGGGCCTAGGAGATGCCGCTGCCCAGACTCCTCCCCGTCCAACAGGTGGAATCGTTATCCGCGAGCCGCCAACCGAAGCTGGCACGGGGGGCGCGTCCTCCTCCCAAGTGGCTCCAGTGTGGGAGCCAAAGCTCCTTCTGGACGGCAAGCCATTGCCTTCAACCGCCTGCATTCGGATGTGGGATAAAGGCGAGGGCGGCCGTATTGCCCAAGCTTTGGCTGAAGCTCTCCAGCTTCCCGAGGACGTGCATGCTTTTGAGGAAGGATCTGAGGAGTCTGTGGGGCGCCGGTTAGAGTGGCACGCCATTGCGGTAATTCTTTTGTCTATCTAGTCCTTCATATAGATTTCCTTTTGCTTCTTTTCTAACCTTTGTGCTTGCTAGGCTGCTCAAATGGCCCACATTGTGGCTGCTCGGGCACGAGAGCTTGCTGAGGAGAACGAGCGCGAGAAGGAGGCGCGGGAGGCGGCGGTGAAAACGGCTAAGGAAAAGCTGAAGGCCGCTGAGTCTGCTAAGAAAAAGGCTGCTACTGTAGAGAAGAACCGGTCCCTGGCCGAGAAAAGGTATGCAGAGCTCCTAACTCAGCAGAATGAGACGGAGGTTAAGCTAGCCCAAGCCATCAGCCTTAACACCTCCAACGCCGAGGAGATTGCCGACCTCAGGGCAGGCTTGGCTGCCGCGGAGCAAAAATGGTACGATGTCGGTTTTGCTGATGCCGAAAACTCCGTAGAGCCGGTGGTGGCTCGGGCTCGGAATATGGGCTTTGAGGCCGGGTGGTTTGCCGCTCTCCAAGTAATGGGAGTTCCCGAGGATTCGCATCTAAGAAACCCCGGCCAAATTCCATTCCCGAGCCCTGCTCTTGCTGCTCAGGATGCCCCGGTGGCTATTGACGAGGAGGAGACGGTATGAGGGAGCTGGTTGAGCAAATCGATGCCCACGCCGAGCCCGAGGAAATGGAAGCCACCAGTATCCCGATAGTGCAGGAGCTTCTCGGTGAGGATCCGCCTTTCCCCCTGACCGTCCAGCAGGAAGTGACACCGCCGACCCAACCTCCCAGCTAATTTTACTTTTATTTGCTATCTTTATTTTTATTTTATTAGTTTTATTTGCCTATGTCACCGGGATGTGGTGACCGAACAATTGCTTTAATTTGTTGGTTTTATTTGCCCATGTCACCGGGATGTGGTGACTGAACAATTGCCTTTATTTAATTAGTAGTCCGTTTTCTTTTTCCGTTTCAATTTGTCGAATGAATTTATATCTATTTATGTGTTTTGCTTGAATCACGCCAGTGCTATGGTTGCTTAATAGAATGGTACCTCCGAAAACCTGTTGTGCGGCGCTTTGTGTAATTTGAGAGCGCTATTTGACTTAGTATTTGTAAAAGGGTTAGGTTTTCATCAGGCTTTGGTTGAACCGAGAATCGTGCTTTCGTCCTAAGAGTATTCGCTTGTTAGATTTCCACCTGTTCGGAAATTTGAGTTTAACCGAGAACCAGGTTTCTGTCCTTAGGGATTTATTTGTAGGTTTCCACCTGCTCGGCGATATTGATCGAGCCGAGGACCAGGTTTCTGTCCTTAGAGATTTATTTGTAGGTTTCCACCTGCTTGGCGATATTGATCGAGCCGAGGGTCAGGTTTCTGTCCTTAGAGATTTATTTGTAGGTTTCCACCTGCTCGGCGATATTGATCGAGCCGAGGGTCAGGTTTCTGTCCTTAGAGATTTATTTGTAAGGTTTCCACCTGCTCGGCGATATTGATTGAGCCGAGGACCAGGTTTTTGTCCTTAGAGATTTATTTGTAGGTTTCCACCTGCTCGGCGATATTGATCGAGCCGAGGGTCAGGTTTCTGTCCTTAGAGATTTATTTGTAGGTTTCCACCTGCTCGGCGATATTGATCGAGCCAAGGGTCAGGTTTCTGTCCTTGGGTCAGGTTTCTGTCCTTAGAGATTTATTTGTAGGTTTCCACCTGCTTGGCGATATTGATCGAGCCGAGGGTCAGGTTTCTGTCCTTAGAGATTTATTTGTAGGTTTCCACCTGCTCGGCGATATTGATCGAGTCGAGGGTCAGGTTTCTGTCCTTAGAGATTTATTTGTAAGGTTTCCACCTGCCAGGCGATATTGATCGAGCCGAGGACCAGGTTTTTGTCCTTAGAGATTTATTTGTAGGTTTCCACTTGCTCGGCGATATTGATCGAGCCGAGGGTCAGGTTTCTGTCCTTAGAGATTTATTTGTAGGTTTCCACCTGCTCGGCGATATTGATCGAGCCGAGGGTCAGGTTTCTGTCCTTAAAGGTTTATTTGTAAGGTTTCCACCTGCTCGGCGATATTGATCGAGCCGAGGACCAGGTTTCTGTCCTTGGAGATTTATTTGTTATTCTCTTGGTGCGCGGTTACGGTGTCAAAAACAGCATATAAAAAGAAAAGTTCATCATGCTCTTAATTTCAAAGGAGTACAAGTTCTGGCTTACACCGATGATTATGCGTAGAATTTCTTCAAGTTGTTGGCGTTCCATGGTCGGGGGAGGGGCCTCTCGTCGAGGTCTTCCAAGTAATAGGCCCCTACACCCGCGATGGCTGTGACTCTGTATGGTCCCTCCCAACTCTGAGCAAGCTTCCCTGCAGCCATGTCCCGCATGTTCCCCACTACCCTTCTTAACACTAGTTCCCCGGCAATAAATTCCTTGCCCTTTACATTTCGGTTGTACCTTTGGGCCAGCTTTTGCTGATACTCGGCAAGCCGTACGGTCGCGGCCTCTCTGCATTCTTCTAGCCAATCCAAATGCTCCATCATCAGATCGGCGTTCTGTACGGGGTTAAACCCGGCGACCCGTGCACTGCATAAGCTCACCTCGGTTGGTATCACTGCTTCTGCTCCGTATGTCAGAGAAAACGGGGTTTCCCCCGTGGATCTCCTGGGGGTCGTGCGGTAGGCCCATAATACACTGGGCAGCTCTTCTGCCCATCTTCCTTTCGCTCCATCCAACCTTCTCTTGAGCCCGTTCAAAATAGTCTTGTTTACTGCTTCAGCTTGGCCGTTGCTTTGTGGGTAAGCCGGGGTTGAATACTTGTTCTTGATACCGAGCTTGCTGCAGAAGGTCCGAAAAGCGTTACTGTCGAACTGTAGCCCATTGTCTGTCACTAGTGAATTCGACACCCTAAACCTTGTGACTATGTTTTTCCATACAAATTTTTTCACGTCGGTATCCCGGATATTAGCCAAGGCTTCTGCTTCAGCCCACTTTGTGAAGTAATCTACAGCCACCAACACAAAACGGCGGTTCCCCGTTGCTCGGGGGAATGGCCCGAGGATGTCAAGCCCCCATTGTGCAAATGGCCACGGGCTGCTGACAGGATTTAGACGTCCTGCAGGCTGATGGATCATTGGGGCGTGTTTTTGACACTGTTCACAACTCCGAACGTATTCGGCGGCATCCTTCTGCATCTGTGGCCACCAAAACCCTTGTGTCATCTCTCTGTGTGCTAAAGATCGTCCTCCAGCATGCCCGCCGCACACTCCCTCATGCAGCTCGGTCAGAAGCTCCTTGACTCTTTCGGGATGTAGGCACAAGAGGTAAGGGCCTGCGAAGGACCTTCGGTACAACTTCCGGTCCGAAGACAGCCAATACCTGGGAGCCATTCGTCGAATCTTGTTGGCTTCGGCCTCATCCTCTGGAACTTTATCTTCGGCAAGGAAGTCTATGATCGGGTTCATCCAACATGGACCAGCCACTGCCACCTGCGCAACCTCTACTCCGGCTTGGTCGGGAACACTCTTCACAGAAATGCTTGGCTCCCTTACAAGTTCTATCGTGATAAGCCTCGGTGTGTCCTCGGTAGCCGATGAGGCTAACGTGGCAAGAGAGTCAGCGTGCTTGTTTTGTGACCGGGATACCTGGGATATCTTTACCGCTCCAAACTGGCCGATAATCTGCTTTGCCGTACTTAGATAAGCTTTCATTCGGGGATCCCGAGCCTCGAAGTCCCCTGTGATCTGATAGACAACCAGCCGAGAGTCCGAGTAGATCTCTACGTCCTTCGCGCCCAGGTGCAACACTGCCCTCAACCCGACCAGTAGGGCTTCATAGTCGGCTTCGTTGTTCGAGGCTTTGAACCCCAATCTGAAGGAGTGTTCTAGTCGTATACCCTCAGGGGTGATTATGACTACGCCAGCCCCGGCCCCCATAGCATTTGATGCGCCGTCTACAAATAATCTCCACGGGCGAATCTCCGCACTACAGATTACTTTGCCTTCATTCTTGGGTGTAAATTCTGCGATGAAATCAGCGAGAACCTGTCCCTTCACCGAGCTTCTAGGTCGGTATCTAATGTCAAACGATCCTAACCGAGTCCCCCATTTGGCAATCCGCCCTGTGAAGTCGGATCTTTTCAACAGTGTCTGCAACGGATACTCAGTGAGGACGAACACTGTGTGTGCCTGGAAGTAATGTGGTAACTTCCTCGTGGCGTGCACCAGAGCCAAAACTAACTTCTCAAGAGGCAAGTACCTTGTCTCGGCATCGACTAAGGTTTTGCTCACGTAATACACCGGCATTTGCACTCCCCGGTCCCTTAGCAATACAGCACTTATGGCATGATCGGTGACTGCAAGATACATAAACAGATCCTCCCCGGGTTCCGGGGCCGTTAACCTCGGCGCCTTTGCCAAATATTCCTTTAGTTCTCGAAAAGCTTCATCACAACTCTCGTCCCATCGAAACCCCTTCCATTTTTTCAGAAGCTGATAAAACGGCCGGCAGCGATCGGCAAACTTGGAGATAAATCGGTTCAGGGCGGCTAACATTCCAGTGAGCACTTGCACTTCTTTGGGATTGCTGGGTGGTTTGAGGCGGTTCACGGCTTCTATTTGGTCGGGGTTAGCTTCTATTCCCCGAGTAGAGATTAGATATCCCAGGAACTTACCAGCCCCCACTCCGAAAGTGGACTTCTCGGCATTCAGGCGCAATTTGTGCCGACGAAGTATCTCGAACACTCCCCGGAGATCTTCGGTATGCTGTGACTCTATTCTGCTTTTTACCACCATGTCGTCGATATAAACTTCAACCGTGCATCCAATTTTTTCTCGGAACATTCTCGTCATCATTCGCTGATACGTAGCCCCGGCATTCTTCAATCCGAACGGCATGACCTCGTAGTGATAGTTTGCATTCGGGGAGATAAATGCTGTCTTTTCTCGGTCTTCGGGTGCCAAGGCAATCTGGTGGTAGCCCTGGAAGGCATCTAGGAAGCTCATCCTCGGGTGCCCATATGTTGCATTTACTAGCTGGTCAATCTTGGGCATCGGGAATGGGTCCTTGGGACATGCCTTGTTCAAGTCCGTGAAATCCACACAAACTCTCCATTTCCCGTTCTTCTTCTTCACCACGACAGTGTTTGCCAACCACTTCGGGAAGAATATCTCCTTTATGGCCCCGGCCTCCTTCAGCCGCTGTACCTCCAGGTTTACTGCATCGACGTGTTCTTTTGACGCTCTTCTCGGTTTTTGCTTCTTCGGGGGGAATAATGGATCCACGTTGAGTCTGTGGACAATGAACTCGGGATCTACGCCGGGCACTTCATACGGGCTCCATGCGAAAACATCGATGTTCTGTAACAGGAACAACAACATCTCTACCCTTTCCCGGTCATTCATGCTTGTACCTATCTGGAAATATCTGTCAGTATCTGGGAGAATTCTTACCTTCAGCACCTCCTCGGCAACGTCCGCCCCAGTTTCCCCTTGGGGTTTCTGTAATTGCTATGAATTGTCTTTTTCGTTCTCCTCAGCTCGACCGAGCTGCTCCTTCTCCCACCTGACCGCGGCGACAAGGCACTGCCTCGCCACCTGTTGGTTTCCCCTTACCACGGCAACTCCATTCTCAGTAGGAAATTTTACTTTCACGTGAAGGGTGGACGGAACAGCCCCCATGGCGTGAATCCATGGCCTTCCCAGGATCGCAGTGTATGGTGCGAATGATCGGACTACTATAAATGTAACCATAACTCCCTTGCCTCCCATGTCCACTGGGAGAGAGATTTGCCCCTCGGGAATTACAGCCCTCCCGTCGAACGAGACCAACGGCGTGTCATATTTTGCCAAATCCTGGGTCTTTAACCCGAGCCCTTCAAAGAGGTTCGGGTACATGACGTCAGCCCCACTTCCTTGATCAATCATTACCCTTTTCACTAGGAATCCGCCTATCCGGGCTGTCACCACCAAAGCATCGTCGTGGGGTTGGACCGTCCCTTCAAAATCGTCTTCCCCGAACGAGATGGACAGCAGTCCAATTTTTTTCTTCTTGGATGATTCTCCATCCGCGTAGGCCACTGTCAACACCCTTTTTGCCGCTGCTGCCTTTCTTGGTGCGGCATGGATGACTTCGATTATCCCCAGGGGTGGTGGGAGGGGATTCCTTTTCTGTTGGGCGCCCTGCCCGGTTTCTCGGTCAATGGAATCTGTAACAAATTCTTTCAGGTACCCGGACCTTACTAGCTGTCCGAGATGATCTTTTAACACCCGACACTGCTCGGTGGTGTGCCCCTTGTCTCTGTGATAGGTGCAGTATAGGTTTTGGTTCCTCCGAGATGGGTCGCCCCCCATTTTGTTCGGCCACCTGAAGAATGGCTCATTTTTTATCCGTTCCAAGATCTTGTGCACAGGCTCCTTAAACACTACATTAACCTCGTCGATCTGCACCTCTGGTTCCTGCATTCTGAAGTCTCTTTTCGGTTTCGTCGGCAGAATGCTTTGCAGCCGGTCATCCTCCAGGCGTTTGTACTCCTCTATGCGTCTCATCAGTTGCCTCATATCCTCGGGGGGTCTTCTCGTCAGTGACTCTCGTAATTCAGAATCTTTAGGGAGCCCCATCCTGAAGGTGCTTGCTGCAATTTTCTCGTTTCCTCCCCCAATCTCGTTGTAGAGTTCCCAGTATCGGCTGGCATAACTCCGAAGGGTTTCCCCGACCCTCATCTTCATGGAAAGTAGCGCGTCAACCGGTTGCTGCACTCGGCTGCATGTCACGAACCTGCTGCCAAATTCTTGAATCAGCTCGGCGAAGCTGTGTATAGAACCCTTCCGCAGCCCATTGAACCATCTCAGTGCAGTAGAGCCGAGACTAGAGGGGAACACTTTACACATAAATGCATCGTTGTGCGCATGCAAAGACATCATGTGGATGTAATGGCTAACATGCTCCACGGGGTCTGTCCTCCCCTCGTACGAATTGAATGGTGGTCGTGTGAATCTGCTCGGCATTGGAGCCCGTTCAATTTCATCGGAGAATGGTGACCGGGCCGCCATCCGCAAGGCTCGGCTCATGGCGTCCATGGCGGCATTGTGGTGCAGTCGTTCCTTCGACGATTCTGATCCTTGGTGATCGTAACCATGCGATCGTGAACGGTTCCGCCGATGACGTGGTTCCCGGGGTTGCCGGTGTGACTCTTGGGAACGCGATCGGTCTCGGGATCGCTGCGTACCAGATCGGCTGGAGCCCTCGCCCTGGTTTCTCCTTTGCTGGGGGTTGCGATTCCTTTCATGTCGCCGACCCCTTGCTTCCAGCTCTAAATCCATCACCAGTCTGCGTAACCGCTCCATCTCTCGGTCCCTTTCGTCATACTGCCGATGTGCCGAGACGTCTGAAACCGTCTTGTGTGTCTGAGCCGACCCCTCTCCCAATCCGGACATTTCCTCCCCTCTTGGGTGCTCCCTATCTTCCCGCCGTTTCTGCCTTCTCTCCCTCCACGTTGACCCCCGAGAAGATCCCATGGAGCCGCTCGGTGCACGCTCTCCTGAACGCTCCTCAGACATTTCTGTCGTTTGAGTCTCAGTCAAACCACTGCTTTGTAGGAGAGCCCCACGGTGGGCGCCAATTGTAGGTACCAAGTATAAGACTTCTGGGCCTTAGATCACTTGGGCTCACAATTTATTTGTAGTGGGCTTGAGGATTTCCTACTATGGGTCGTTCTCGGCAGAGAGACTCAAAGCAACGCCCAGTTGATATTCACTCACTTGACTATTTTTCTCTCCAATTTTTTGAACCCTTTCTGTTCCCAACTTTCTTCTATTTATAGCCAAGGTTAGTGGGAAGATTATGATTACAGTCACCGTTTGTGCTATTGAAGGTCCAATATTATTTGATTTAAGTGGATGTTTAGGTGAGAAGGCGGTGCTGCATTTATGATCTTGGAACTTGATTTCATCTGGACCGATTATGCTCGGCAACTCAGTCTCCCGTGCATACCACATTTTCCCGGGAACGATCCATATACTTGACCGGGAACGTTTGACCGATCACCTTTTGGAACTTAATGCCCTACACTTGTCTGTGTATTTATGGAAGCTCCAGGAAGGGCGCAGGATGACTGGACCTTTCTACTGGGCCTGCGCCCAAAGCCAGTATGGGACTAGGCCCAGGGCCTGTATGGGCCTGGGATCCCCGCGCTGTACAATTGGGACTGGGCCCGGGGCCTGTATGGGCCTGAGATCTCGGTGTCGTACAATAACCCATGGAAAATAATTTTTAATTTCTATATTGTCAATTGCAAGTTGCAGTCACGATATATAATAAAACTTTATTCTAGGCCTCATCTTATTGCTGCAACACCCCGGGTATTGAGAGGAGTTATTGTCCAAATAGTCCCTTTCGAACCCACGCTCAGTTACTTACCAGGATTCCCTAACCTGATGAAATTCTCCAGACCCTCCAGGCTCTCCCCCCCTTAAAGGCCCCCGGACCGAATGGCTTTCACGCTCTCTTTTTCCAATTGAATTGGTCTAGCATGGGCCCGAGCATTATTCAAGTTATTCAAGAAATTTTTGAGTATCTCACTATCCCTCCTAGCTGGGGGATCACAAACTTGGTGCTTATTCCGAAAGTTGCTCATCTTGATGTGATCACGCAATTTCGTCCTATCAGTCTTTGCAATACGCTCTACAAATTACTGTCTCGTATCATTGTTCACCGCCTCAAACCCTTTATAGGAGAAGTCATCAATCCTTGTCAAGCGGGTTTTGTGCCTGGCCGTCGTACAAGCGATAATATAATCATTGTCTAGGAGGTTATTCGGACTCTTATTTCTCGACAGGGTTGGACGGGATACGTTGCCCTTAAATTGGATCTTGAAAAAGCTTATGACTGCCTTGAGTGGACCTTTATCCGGGAAACCCTTGAATACTTTCAAGCCTCTTAATCTCATTACTCTCATCATGAATATGATTTCTTCTACGAGATTCCAAATTCTTTGGAATGGATCCCCTTTCCCGGAAGTGGTGCCCAGTCGAGGCATCTGATAGGGAGACCCTCTCTCCCCCTACCTGTTTTTACTTTGTTTGGAGAGACTATCCATCAAGCTTAATGAGACTGTCTGTGATAAACTTATACACCCAATAAATTTTTGAACGGGGGTCTGCTTCTCGCACCTATTTTTTGCTGATGACATCTTCTTGTTTACGAGAGCCACAGCCAGGGATTGTAAAAATCTTAGTAGACTCATGCTTGACTTCTGTGCGATGTCTGGCCAGCTTATGAGTGCCACCAAATCGAAAGCTTGGTTCTCTCCCCGAACCCCTAGGTGGATAAAAGATCAAGTGGCAGGTATCCTTGGAATCCCTACCACGGACCGCATAGGAACCTATCTTGGAACACCCATTTTTACCACCCGTCGAACAGCTATCTCCTATCAATATCTGGTGGATAATATTTGTAAGAGAATTGAAGGATGGCAAGCTAGGTATCTCTCAATGGCGGGCAGAGCCACCCTTATCAAAGCTTCGGTCACCTCTGTCCCGCTTTATGCCATGCAAACCACGCTTCTCCCAAAAAAAAGTTTGTCATTACATCGATAAGATGAGCTGTCAATTTCTCTGGGGAGACACAGATCAACACAGGAGTTGCCACACCGTCAATTGGGAGACTGTCACACTCCCCAAAGAGGCTGGAGGATTGGGGATGTCCTCTACCCAGCATAGAAACAAAGCTATCCTCATGAACTAGGCCTGACGCCTCTATTCCAATACCACAGCACTCTGGGCCAGGGTCCTAAAAGGAAAATATTTTCCTCAGGCTACTATGTTTACCAGTCCCCGAACTTTAAGAGGCTCTCACATTTAGACTGCTATTTCCATTGGAGCCGAACTTCTTCTTGAAGGAATGAGATGGATTATAGGAGATGGAAGGTCTATACGAGTTTGGAAAGACCATTGGCTTCCTAACGGATTCCTGCGGAACTATATTAAGGGACCTCTCCTACCCCAGGAGGACGATCGCTGTGTCAACTCTCTTTGGTCAAACCAGGAGTGGTCTTTCGACTCTCTAAATATCCCCCTCCCTACCCATCTCCACGACCTTATTCAAGGCATTCCGATGGCCCGCTTTGCTAGCCTTACCGACTCTTTTCTATGGCCCCCACAACAAGGGCACGTTTTCCTTCAAATCTGCATCGAAATTCCTTTATCAGCGCCACCAGGTCCCTTGGAACAAAGACCTTTAGCAATAGATCTGGGTAGCCCCTTGTCCTAAAAAGATCCAAATCTTTATGTGAAAGGCTATGCGGGATCGTCTCCCACCAAAACATACCTCTCTTTTGGTCGTTCAAATATGAATACCCGCTATCCCATATGCCACTCTCCTGAAACGACTATACACATTCTCCGGGACTGCCCTTGGGCAAAAGAGGTATGGCACCAATCCCCAGGTATCCTGCCCTTGTCTTTCTTCCAGTTGCCGCTTCAAGATTGGCTAAGATATAATGCTACGGTAGTTAGGACCTTCTTACCCCACCACCCCCCTTGGCAAGTCTATTTTTAGAAACTCTGGTTAGCAAGAAATGAAAGAATATTTACAAACAAATCCCGGTCCCAACATAACCTAGTATATTCCTCTGTTTAAGCGGCGATTGAATTTCATTTCCTCGCGAGTACCACCAAGCGACCCTTGGACTTGATTCCTCAGATTATCAGTTGGCAAGCCCCCCCTTCCCCTTTTTTAAAATCAACACTGATGGTAGTGCCCTAGATAACCCAGGATTGGCCGGAGCAGGAGGCGTTCTTCGAGTTCACCAGGGTCAATGGATTGCAGGATTCTCAATGCATGTGGGCCTCACAACAAACAATTTGGTTGAGTTGGAGGCAGTTAGAGAAGGATTGGCAATGGCATGGAATATGGGAATAAAGAGTTTTCAACTGGAACTAGACTCCAAAGTGGTCCAAAATTGGCTAACAATTTCAAATTCAAATTATCCCACTAATATTTTGCCCTTGATCTGTGACTGCAAGAACCTTTTGGAGTAGGAATGGGAAGTGCACATGCATCACGTGTACCGGGAGTCAAATGGCTGTGCAGATGCTCTAGCAAAGCGGGGAACCCATCTCCGTAATAGGATGACTGTATATAGGGAATGTCCCACTTTTGTTTATGTATCATATAGGAGGGACTTGACTGGCCTGGGAGAAACTCGGCTTTGTAACCCCAGCACAGTTGTAGGTGTTGTATGAACTCAGTTTATTAAATAAAACCTCCCGCTTTTCACCAAAATAAATAAATAAATAAAACCTTCACATACACATGGGGTTAAAAGGAGAGAAGTTCCATTTGATTCATTTGAATGCAAAAAAAAAAAAAAAAAAAAAAAAAAAAAAAAGAAAAAGAAAAAAAGAAGCAAACAAATAAATGGTATGCAATTATGCACAACTACACAAGTCTACAATGTGACAAAACATACAAAATTATGAAGTTGGGATATTTATTTCTTGTTTTATTTTATTTTTTTAAAGTAAGATTGTATCATGGCTATAAAAAGTACCATTATATTGTGGGATGGGGAAGCCCGAAGAAAGAAGGTCATCGAGTGGAATCCACCATAGGCGAAATTGGGCTCAACTATTCATCAAATCAGGCCTAGTCTAGTCAGGATAACCCAGTTAGAGAAAACGAGGAGGGCGGCTCGCTCGAAGAGCTTGAGAAGTAGATACTCCTTGGGAGACTGAAGACAAGCCACCAAGGTCATAAGGTTGAAAGCTGAGGAAGGAAGTAGTGACGTGCAAGTAAGGGAAGAAGGAGGTTTTTAGATAAAACATCCATCACCTCCATATTTAATGCACTATAATAACTTAGCCTGCTACATTAATGGCAAAATAACCCCTGAACAGTGCTTCCATAGCCTGCAGCCTACTCCACTACTATTAGAAAGGCAGCAATAAGACAAGTATCTAAGGAGAGATCAACGACCATCAAAGTGGAAGGTTGAGATGCAATTCAAGTAGCTATATATGGGAGAGAATATCCTCCCGAAAGGGGGATCGAAAAAACTCCAAATCAAGAAATAGAGAAATATAGAGGAAAATTAAGAATTGTAAAACCAAAAAGTGTACATCCTAAGAACTATTGCTTTTTGGCTAGCCTGAGGAAAAACTTAAATAAGACTTTCTCTTTTCTTTGTCATAACTCTTAACTTAAATTGTTGTCTTTGCCAAACTCCTTTCCCTAATTATTGAATCGCGGTTGTCAGGGCAAAAATGTTTGATCTCGACAAACAACCTCTACAAAATTAGTTGTATTGGGCTTTCATTTCAGCCCATTCTCATCCAACTTGGGCAGGGCCCCCTACACACACGTGTATGTGTGTGTGTAGGGGGCCCTATGTATAATCACCTAAGTTAAACTAGCCTTTGCACCACTAGAGTGAATAATTTCTTCATGTACATATTTAATGATAGAAAGTGAAATATTTTCAATAGTTTAAGAATGAAAAACGAACTTTTAAAGTTTAGTGACGACAAACGAAATTCATGCAAACTTTAGGGATGAAAATAATATCTGATCATTTAAAAAAAAAATTATATTCTGATTGTGTAATGATTTTCTTTTGTTCAAATTAATATTTGTGAGAATGTGACAATAAGTATAGTTTCATAGTTAAGATATAGAGTTATATTTAAAATTTTATATATATATATATATATATTGTGGGGCCAAAGAATTTGTGATCCCGGCCTATTTTACATTAGGGCCCAAGGCCCGCATCGAGGAGAGACCTTGCCGAGGACATGCAACGAAAGTCCAAATGGTATAGAAATGTAGCCGAGGACTATCCCGTCCTTGGCATCCCAAAACTTAGAAGGGAAGAACGGCATGTCATCAAAGATAGCCCCCTAAGCGCTCTCAGAAGAAAGGGTAAGTGCAGTAGAACGTGCGCGGGAGTACAGTGTAGGAGCAGTTCAAGGAAAAGTCGTCACTTTCGCATTGAATGCACCAATAGACGTCCTGGCCGCATTAATGGGGAAAGGACCCCTGAACAGTATGGCTTTGGTTATTGCAACTAACAAAAGTTGGAAGAAGGCGGCTGATGGGACATGCACTCAAGTAGTTACCTGTTTGATCAACAAATGGAAGGTCAGGATCAACTGAGAGGGGATATATAATGTAAGAATCCCACCAGGAAGTAGGGAGAGAAAGAACCGGAACCACCCAGGCCTTGCCAAGGAGAAATTCTTCTTGGATAAATTAAGTTCACCTCTGTGCAATCATCTTGAACACCATGACTAACGACTGTTCGTTCACCAAGGCCTAGCCTTTTAGCTCACTCTCTACAAATGTATTATTTGAGCCTTTAACGTGCGAACTCAATATGAATTTGGGATCGTTGCAAATTGAGTCCTTACAAATGGCGCCGTCTGTGGGAAGGCTTGTGCGTTGACACAGGCGGAGGTTAGTCATGGAGGATCAAGCCCCTTGTCAACAAGGGTCTTTCAAAGGAAATAGTTTTGGCAGTAGTGCAAGCTATGCGAAAGCCTCTCCGTCATTCCTAGCGGCACATGGTTGTCACCCTGACTCAGCTACCACCAAGGGCTACACTTCGAAGTGCTAGTGGCACGGGCAATTCTAGGGGCTTCTAACATCAAGTTTATGCCCCACACATTAGTCAAAGGGCTAATCCTAGTGGGCCCAGTAGCCCTATTCATCAAACTCATATAAGTGCTAGACAAAATTAAGGTCTTGCATGGTCTTCGAACTCAAACCTATAGGGAAACTAGTCATTAGAAAATATCAGTGTTGGACAAAACCAAGGTATTGTATGGTCCTCGAACTCAAACCTATGAGGAAACTAGCTACTTCAAAAAAAAAGTGTTAGACAGAACCAAGGTCTTGCATGGTCCTTAGACTCAAACCTATGGGGAAACTAGTCACTAGAAAATATTAGTGTTGGACAGAACCAAGATATTGTATGGTCCTCGGACCCAAACCTATGGAGAAACTAGTCACTAGAAAATATAAGTGTTGGACAGAACCAAGGTATTGCATAGTACTCGGACTCAAACCTATGGAAAAACCAGCTACTTCAAAAAGAAAGTGCTAGATAGAACTAAGGTCTTGCACTGTCCTCGGACTCAAATCTACAAGAAACTTCATACATCAAGAAATGCCTAAGTCCTAGATAGA
Source organism: Quercus engelmannii (assembly GCA_029955605.1). Taxonomy (NCBI): domain Eukaryota; kingdom Viridiplantae; phylum Streptophyta; class Magnoliopsida; order Fagales; family Fagaceae; genus Quercus; species Quercus engelmannii. The sequence goes on along the minus strand of JARPSG010000003.1, from coordinate 3,801,640 downwards.
ATGGGAACCCCGCGAGGTCCTCGGACCCCTAGCTATAAAGAAACTAAACAAAACCAAGTGTTTAGACTCAGTACAGTCAAGCCTCGGTCCTTGGATCGGATGCCCAGAATGAGTTAAGGCTATGAACATCATCTGAAGTGTGGTAAAGCACCCTAGTACCCAACAACCCCCCTCGGACAGTTCATTTTAGGTTACACGCCCTCAGGTGATCAACCCATACACAATATAGAACATTCAGCTGTTATCTTGGCTAGTCTTATATGGTTAACCTACTTGAAGGCGGCATTGTGGTGCCCGTCAGTTTTGATGAGTTCAAAGCGGTAACTCTTTGTTAAGAAGGGCGTTGGCCCTAAGTATTATTCGAAAGAAAAAGACACCAGCACATCCATTCACAAAATAATTATTGCAGAAAAGAAAGAACACGCGAAATGGGATAAAGGTATCTTTTATTAGATAAAGAAGTAGTACAACATACAACAAAGGGGCTTAGACAAGCCCATACCAGAAACTAACTACAGAAAAAAAAAAAATTACACGAGAGCGATGGATCCTTTAATCTTGCTCTAGCAGCGACTAAGCAGGTCTGAATGGCACCAATGATGGAAAAGAAGAAGAAGCAGAGGCACCTAGTCCACAACCTTGCTCTAGCAGCGACTAAACAAGTCTAGATGGCCCTAGTGATGGAAGAGAGGAAGAAGCGGGGATGCCAAATCCCCATACCAGCTCTAACAACAATCGAGCCAGTATCACATTAGCCATGATCGTGCGAGAATGGATGGTACCGACGATGAGAAATCTCAGTGCTGTCGCACCAAAAATCTGATGCGACCTCCACCTGCTTCGGCTTTTGGTTGAAGGAAGAAGAAGCTCTATTCTTGCCTCATCAAGAAGAAGAGAAACAAGTCTTTGCTTCCCCTGCCCTGACCGGGCCATTCTGAGCCTCGAGGATACCCAAAGCATCTGAAGAGGGGACTTTGGGCACAATTGGAGGGTTAGGAATTTTAAAAGCTTAAAGGGTTTGCAAGTAAAGGGAATGACCTTCTACCGTACTTCTTATATGGAGGGCAAGCCTGGTGGCATTTAATATGTACAAATCTCCAAGAAAAACTACAAATGAGATAAGTTTTACTCAATTCCCAAAGTAGTCTTCAGCCGTTGGATTTGCGTCGCCTCGAAAGGAGACCCTAATGAAGGTGCGTCTTGTATACCGAAACGTCTAGAACATGGTGTGGGTAACTAAGAGAATGTCTCACAACCGAGAACATGTCCCAGGCAAACGAAGGGGCTCCAACATTTATGAAGAACAAGGCTTGGCAAGCCATAACGTAGGCCCGACGTCACCAAAAAGCCTCCTCTCCATTCGAGGAGCCGGACAGTAGGATTTTCAGTACCAAACGTGGCCTAAGAACACGCTCGGCATCCTGAATGACGCCTTTAGCTCCTTAAAAGTTTGTGTAGATGCAAACTCAACGTGCCATGGGTGTGGGTCAGTTAGAATTCTGAGATGTAATTCCAAATATATCATATGCACAATCCTTCATACATGCTAAGATAACTAATTCAACAGTCATGAGATTCGCAGCAATAGTAATTATCGGCAAAGGAAACAAATGTATAATTTAAAGCAAAAAGAAAGAAAGAAAGAAATTTCATACATACGGTCAAAGAGTTTAATTACAAGCAAATTCCAATGTCTACAAAATAAAAGGGAAACTAATTAATAGCTAAACTAAAAACAAATACAAAAATTGGCCAGGGCTCCTACTTCTACAATTTTGTTTTGGCCACTTCTTGGGGAGGTCGAATGGGATTGGCCTCAAGACCCTGGGAGACGTCCCTTTCCTGGGGAGGTTGAGCAGGGTTAGTCTCAGGGCCCTCGGAGACCTCAGCAAGGGGAATGGCTTGAAGGGGCTGAACCAAGAGGGCTGACTCCTTGGCATCAGAGACCTGAGCACTGACTGTGGACTTGGCAGCCTCCTAGGACGCCTCAGGATTTAGACCTCTAGGTGTTGCTGTCGCTCCAAGATGCTCTCCTCCCATAGTCGGCTCGTCAAGAGTGAGAATGAGCTGAACAGCCTCAATCTCCTGTAGAGCGCTCACAGCCTCCAAGCTGGAGAAGGCAGTCTCACGGATGGCCGGAGGATAGTACACCTTCTTCGCCTTCCACAACAGACGAAGCCTCCACCCAGCTCGTTTGAGGGCCTTATTTCAAACCTGTGAGCAGTATAGCCTGCATATACCAGAGATTTGAGCTTTAAGGATGGCCTGGGTCTCAGCCACCCCCACATCGTAAGCCTTCTCCTCGGCCTTGTCCTTGGTGGTCTCGGCCTTAGTCTTGGCAAACTCAGCCTTTGTCTTGGCCCTCATGACTTCGTCCCTAGCCCATTCCATGCCCTTAGCATTCTCTGCCTCCGTCAGTTTTTTCTTTAAATCACTGATCTGCTCTTTGGCGATCTCCAATTGCTCTTCGGCAGCAAGTAGGTGCCTCGTCTAGTTCTCGACCTGTTTTTGGGCACCGACTGGGCCTGCCTCAGCACTATCCTTGGCCCTGGTCATCTCCTTTAAGTCCTTCCTGGCCTTCGGGAGGTCAGCCTTAGAATTATTAAGGGTTCGAGTAGCCTCCATACGTTTATTACGCTCAAGTTCTGCAGACTTACTCTACCCTTTAGCTTCATCCTCCAGTTTATAGGTGGCCTGGACAGTCTGCCAATTGAAACAAACACATTATGAATGAGAATCTAGAAGCAAGAGTCAACAGAGTCATAGGTTTTAGGAGCCTTACCATACCTAGGTACCTCTTCATGTTGAGGATAACCTCCTGCATCCTTATACTCTTCAACTCGTTCATATCAGTGGGAAGTAGCAGGGCCCTCTCTAACGCGTCGGCCACATAAGCGCCTTCGCCGTCTCCAAGGTTCCTCATGGATGCATCTTCCATTAATGGCTCCCCGTGGAGCATTGGGGCAGGTAGCCAAGCATTCGGCGCGGATTGGATATCGATCCCTTTCCCTTGGCCTTGATACCCGATCTTTAACTGTTTTTGAGCTCCCGGGGCTTCGTCCTCCTCTCGAGAGGGTTGGGATTTCTCCCCATTCATTGGCTCCTTACCCTTGGAAATCCTCTTTCTCTTTGGATCGGTGGGCTCAGGCCGAAGAGGCAAAGTTGATTGGGGAGGAGCAAAAAGTTTGGATTGGAGAGATTGTGACTGCAACCGGGAAGGAGAAGACCTAGTCTGGACAGGCTGGGGCTGCGGTGGGGGAGTTGAAACACTAGATTGCGACCTTCCCTATGCACCCTTCCCTAGTTGGCCCTCAATGAGGTCGAGCAAGCTAGTCGGGGGCTTTCTCTTAAGACCCATCTCCACCCAAGAAGATGTACCCACAGACAACAATTCCTCCTCGAACAAATCAGGGTCACCCAAGTCACCGGCAGGATCCTCGGATGGATCCGCTTGGTCAAATGCACCGAACTCTTCCTCGGATAAACCCAAATCACTCTCGACCTCCTCTGTTTGGTGGGACGGAGAAGAACCCGCCAATGGGATACCCTCCAAAACAGGAGATCCTTCAGAGATCAAAAACCTGCGCTCGGTTATGGTAATTCTCTGAATACGAGGATCGTTAGCTCTGATCACATGCTTTGGGGCAGCGAATGACTTCTGAATAGGGTCGTATCCTAAGATTTTATGAGCAGCTCTAACTTGGTTGTCCTCTTCGTTTAAAAAATCGCCGCTTTGAGAACGGTTTCCAAATTCGCCCGGTTGGTCAGATGAAAGTGTCAGTGAAAGGCGTGTGGATCTGCAAAAAGAAAGCATGTTCATAGTTAGTAACCGAACCATGCAAATTAAGACGACACCAAAGATTAGCCCCCTCCTACTCTCTACACCCCACTTGGTTCTCCCTCCACAGTTGGGCAAGGAAGGCTATCGTACCACTCCCCAGATACAATAAGAAAGTCCTTGTTCAATCCTTTGCTGGACTCGAGGAGGCACTGGATTAGCCGGATCCTATCGTCGTCTCGTCTTCATGTAATAGGATTTACTTCTCAAATGTTGGAGGTTGTAGCACCAGTTCACGTCATGATGGGTTAATCTTAGCCCCATTTTTTCGTTTAAGGCATCCACGTAACCCAAGATCCTAAACACATTAGTGGCGCATTGGGTAGGAGCTAATCGGAAATGCTTAAGGTAATCCCTCATTACCGGCCCCATGGGGATTCTTATACCCCTTTCTATAAAAGCGAAAGAGGAATCACCACCTCGCCCATCCTTCTCTTAAGATGCCACCCCCCTCCTTGTAGTACCTCAAACTTACAGTGGGAGGTATTCTATAGTCAGCGATGAACTTTTCCATCGCCTCTTCGGTCTCAACCAACTTTTTAAATTTAACCATCTCTAAGAACTGCTAAACAGACTTAGAGAATGATGGGAGAAGGAGAGGAACGAGAGAAAAATAAACCCAAAAGAAAGAAAGCATGAGTTAGGGAGTGCAGAAAACTTACAGAAAGAATGAAAAGTTTTTCGGACTGGCTTTTTATGCTGGAAAGGGACTTGAGTTTGAATGGAAGTTTAACTGAACCCAGAATATATGCACCAGAACTCTTAAGTGCGAAAGTGAAGAGATAAATCAGTTTTGAAAAATCATTTATACTTCCCATCAAAAGTAACTGTGCGGATTTTCCTGCCCATAAAAGTAAGGAAATCTCTATTGTTAGATTACTGTCGCACCGTTGAACGTAGGAAGCATAAAACTGCCCGCATTTAATGAAGAGGTGCCTCACATACCAAGGCGCTAAGAATGTGTCTCGGGCAGACGAAGAGGCTCTGGTACTGATAGATGGCAAGGATTGACAAGCTGTGACAGAGGCCTGATGTCATCAAAACCCTCCTCTTCGTCAGAGAAGTTGGACAGTAGGATTTTGAGGGGCTATTGTGGGGCCAGAGAATTTGTAATCCCGACCCACTTAACATTAGGGCCCAAGGCCTGCGTCGAAGAGAGACATTGCCGAGAACATGCAACGAAAGTCCAAATGGCATAGAAATGTAGTTGAGGACGATCCCGTCCTCGGCATCCCAAAATTTAGAAGGGAAGAACGACATGTCATAAAAAACAGCCCCCTAAGCGCTCCCAGAAGGAAGGGCGAGTGCAGTAGAATATGCGTGGGAGTACAGTGTAGGAGTGGTTCAAGGAAAAGCTATCACTTCCGCATTGAATGCGCCAATAGACGTCCTGGCCGCATTAATGGGGAAAGGACCCCTGAACAGTATGGTTTCGGTTACTGCAACTAACAGAAGTTGGAAGAAGGCGGCTGATGGGACACGCACTCAAGTAGTTACCTGCCTGATCAACAAATGGAAGGTCAGGATCAACTGAGAGGGGATATATAATGTAAGAATCTCGCCAGGAAGTAGGGGGGAAAGAACCGGAACCACCCAGGTCGTGCCAAGGAGAAAGTCTTCTTGAATAAATTAAGTTCATCTCTGTGCAATCATCTTGAACAACATGACTAACGACTGTCTGTTCACCAAGGCCTAGCCTTTTAGCCCACTCTTTACAAATTTATTATTTGAGCCTTTAACATGCGAACCCAATACGAATTTGGGATCGTTGCAAATTGAGTCCTTACATACATTAATTTGAATACTTTTTACCCCTTATCCTTATTTTATCTAGGTTGTAATTGTATTTAAATATGAAAACATTTAAGGCCTATTTAGTAGGTGGATTTTTTTTTTTCAAAACAATATGAAAATAATTTTCAAAAAATTGAATGTGAAACTAGTTTTCAAAGAATAATTTTTATATTATATGTGTTTGGCTTCCACTTTTAAGAACAATTTTCAATATACTGAAAAAAAAATGACATTTAAGAGACCATTTCAACTTTGAGATTTATTTTTTAAAATTTTTTATTCTACACAATGTGTCGTGTAGATTACTTTTTTTTTTTTTTTTTTTTGATAATTTCTTCATATAACTAAAACTACATAGAATGATATTTTCAATCATTACATGGATTAGAGGAAGATAGCTCCAAACTGATTTGAAACTAAACTTTTTTTAATGCTAAATACCATTGTGAAGTGTGTAAGGAAATATAATTAACTATTTTATAACCCATTGCAAAAAAAAAAACTATATTATAACCTAATTTTAAAGTGTGAACATGTTTATAATGACATTACTCATAATTTATTTTAGCAAAAAACAAAATATATTTTTGACCTACTACATGAACAATATATATATATATCTCTTGAAAATTTAATATTTTTTCAATATCTCAAATGCTAAATATTTAGTATTTGACATACCTGTTGTTAATACTTAGAGCATTCGCATCCTAAAATTATATCACATCTTATTTTACTATCCTAAAAAACTACTTTATTAATTATATCATAAAATTTTACAATACTCTCAACATCTTAACTTTTATTTTACAATACAACACATTAAAATAATATTTCTAAATAATAAAATAATATATCTCAAAACTTAAATAAAAACAAAAACCCATGATCCAAAAACCCAGTAAGAGAGAGAAGAATTGATAAAGTAAATAAATAAAATATTAATTTTTTTTTAAATTTAGTTACAGTATAATTCTACTTTTAAAATTATATTGTAACATTATTGTAATTTTTTTTTGCAATAGTTTTTACATGTACATATGCGTGCTCAAGATACACGTCATTTAAAAAATCAAGAATAAGGTAGTATTTATTTATTTATTTATTTTTAGAATCGAGAATCTTGATACTAAATACGAAAAAGTAACACAATCAGTAATTAAAAAAAAAAAAAAAATCTCACGAACTTTGAAAAGTTTAAAGAATCTAAATGTTTAATGAAAGTATAGGCAAAAATGGCCCATTAGCATTAATTTTGGAAATAATTTGCTCAAAAACACTGTTTCGGAAATAATTAGGGAAATACCACTTTTTCCGAAAACGCCGCTATAGGGTCCGAAAACGTCACTATAGGGCTAAAAAACGTCACTATAGGGCCCCTTGAACCTGTTATGGGGAGTTATAAAAAAATTTTGCAGGAAAACGCCGCTATAGGGCCCAAAAACGTCATTATAGGCCTTAAAAACGCCACTATAGGGCCCCTTGAAACTGACTTGTAAAAAAATTTTGCAGGAAAACGCCGCTATAGGCCCCAAAAACGTCACTATAGGGCTTAAAAACGCCACTATAGGGCCCCTTGAAACTGTTATGGACTTGTAAATTTTTTTTTTCAGGAAAACGCCGCTATAGGTCCGAAAAAGTGGTACATTGCTATATAGTTCGGAAACAGTGTTTTTGAGCAAATTATTTCCAAAATTGATGGTAATGGGCCATTTTTGCCGAAAGTATATACATTCGTAAAATAGACCACAACAGTTTAAAGAAGAAGTCAAAACATGTAATTTATTTACAAACGTCCAAAATAGAAAGTAGCAAATTAATAAATACTTTCTCTTTATGCTTGTGTAAACTTGGCAAACATACCATCAAAAGAATATTGCTTCTGCCACGTAGGCCTCGTTTAGGGGAGGAAATGGAATGAAAAGGAATAAAAAGAATAATTTTAGAATATTCTTTCCTTCCTCTTGTTTGGGAGTCTTAATGGAGGGAATGTAAAACTCATTCCCTTGTTTGGGAGTTTAAGTAGAAGGGAATGGAATGAGTAGGAGGGAACACTCATTCCTCTCTATTCCCTTAAAACTTCAAATTTTCATTCCCCCCGAAATTGAGAGGAATGAGAGGGAATAGAATTAGATTTAATGATTTTTTTACTAAAACTTCCAAAATACCCCTGTATATTCAATTATTTATTTTAAAATAAAGGTCTAATAGTAATATTTTTATAAAATGAATCCATTCCATTCCCTCAATGTTGCTCCCAAACAAAATTACTTACGTTCCATTCCTTTTTATTCTTTCATTTTAAAATATCCAATCAAGGTTACTTAATTCCATTACATTCTTTTCCATTTCTTCCTCTTGCTTAAAATACATTCCATTTTATTCCGTTCATTTCTATTCCCTTATGATCATTCCATTTCATTTCATCCTCTTCCCTTGTGAACTCCCAAACGGAGCTGTAAAGTTGAATAACTTGTGCCAGAATTCGCTCCTCATCAGATTTATGTAGAGTCACCTCTCTACAACATGCAACAACTTATTATATTCGAGTTGTGGTACAAGTTGTACCCGTTCAAAGCCTTTCACATGTTTTGTGATTCTCATTCAAGCCAAAAAAAATAAAAAATAAAAAAACCAAAAGCTCAACAAAGAACAGTCTGCTTTTTTTTTTTTTTTTGAGAGAGAGAGAGAGAGAGTGTGTGTGTGAGAGTGAGAGGGATGGAAGATGGAAAGAGAGGCACGGTGGAGGAAAACATGGAGAGCAGAAGGGAGCCTCTTTTGCCAGCAGACGTGTCATGGAGGCTAAACCTGCAAGAGTTTCCTGCACTGCCTGAAAGAAGAGATGAACATGGCTCCATCATTCTGCGCCGCTTTCGTCGTACCACAGGTCAGCCCTCTTCACAAATCCTTATGTATATATGTATAATATTTTTGATACCATTTTCAAAAGGGTTTTAGCTTTTTTGTTTTTTTTTTTTTTTGTTTTTGTTTTTGGTGAGTTTTATAATGGCCAGGCCATATGTTAATATAGAATGAAAGTTTTGCTTTTGGTTTTTGCTTTTTTTTTTTTTTTCTATTTCTTTTTCTTTTCTTACCAAGATTCAAGACCCAGATGCAATTTTGTTCAAAGATGTTATTTTTGCTTTCAGAATTTTCTCAGTCAAGCAGCTTATGTATATACTTATATATGTGTTTATTATATATTTGATATTATGCTCAAAAAGGTATTTGCTTTCTTGTTTTTGTTTTAGTTTGTATAAGCATAAAGTTCAATGAAAAAGGGAGCAAAGTTAAGCACGAAGAGTTTTATGATGGCCAGGCAACGTCAATATAGAATTAAAGTTGCTATTTTTAGTTTATTTTTTTGGCTTTTTTCTGTGCAAGATTCAAAACCCAGGTTTTTATTTTATTTTATTTTTATTTTTATTTTTTTGACGAGTAACCAAAAAAAAAAAAAAAAACCTGGGTTTTGAATCTTGCACAGAAAAAAGCCAAAAAAAGTTGTGTTTTTACTTCTTCTTCTTCTTCTTCTTCTTCTTTTCATAGATGTTGTTCAATCTCTATTGAGAAACAGAGATGTTCTTTGTTTAATGAAAGCTGATTTTTTGGCGTTGTTAACTGAGTCGACTCAGCCGAGTTCTTATTTCCATTTTTATATGTTATCTGATTTTTGGCTTTAGGGGAACACTTTATGTAAAACTCATTATATAAATTAAACAACGAAATTAAATAAAATTTCTTAGATGCAGTGAACAATTTACTGTAGTGTTTTAAAAAGTTTTACCTAGTGAGCTTTTAAAAATGTTCTTTTTAAAAAGGTTTACAGAAAATAAAGTATACCTAAGCATTTTCATTTTGGCGTATGTGACTCATCCTTTTCTTTTTGGTCTAAGGCGGCATTAATTGTAACAACTTTTTCACAATTATTTTATGCCGACTGAAATTTACTGTTTATCATTTTTACAGAACCCAATATTTTTCTGCCACTCACAATTGGCTACAACTTTTAAGTTGTGATACACAAGGTTATGGCACTAGATTTTTTTTTTTCTTTTTCATGGTTTTGTTTTTTCTGCCACTTGCGTAGTGGGCTTGGCTCACTCTGCAAACCATTTATGGCAGTTGTCAGCTTCACATCTGAAGTGTCAAATTCATATTAGGTGCCTAGTATATGGACTTTTCGGTAAGGATATGGAGATCTGTTCACCAAAAAAAGAAAGTGTTTTTTTTTTGATAATGTGGAGGTCGCTTTTGCTTGAATTTTGGACTATCTTCCATGTTTCTTCAGGTGATCGATCATGTGGTAGGTTCATTTTTGTGGCACAATTTACATAAAAACACAATATATGTGTATGTAGTCATTACTGAATACCTTTGGGAAGGTTCAACATTACGTGGCACCCATTTATGGAATGGAATTCTTATGACAAGGACTGTAGATAAGAAACAAGTCACGGGGAGGCAAGTACCACATAAATTTGCGGTTTATTTTGGTATCAAATATGTGATGCGTTCACTTAAGCTTAGGCATGTGGAACAATTGGTCCAGCAGAAAACTAATGCTCTCTTAACAATAAGAAATCCCTTTTAGATGTTATGGAAGTCTAATACTAGTCATTGATTGAACTGGGTTCTTTAATTGTAAATTATTGGCTGAAAGTTTCAATAGTTGTAAGAAATTTAAATACAGCTGTTTCAACATCATGATAAAAGTTGAAAATCATCAAAGGATTGTTAAGTTTTATGCCTCTGGTTTATGAATTGGCAAACTGCAGAAATAGTTGTAAAAAAAAGAAAAAAAAAAGCTTTTATTAATACTTAATTCAAATATTGAATGTTCAATTTTTAGGTGTCTTTTTTCGGTGGTGGGTGTAAAAAATGGAAGTTCCTGACTGCTAGTGTGTCCTATTTTAATCAAAGTTTGGTGATTGTTTTACTTTTAGGTGGGTATAAACTATGCCTAAACCTGGTTGGTAGTGTTGAGATTTTGCACTGCAGATGTTGTGTCACACAATAATAAATTTTATGGAAGAGGGTATTCTTAACAAATACATTTCAATTGATTTCACCACTCTCAAGCGAGATCTAGGGGAAAGAAAGCTGACTTTGCTACACACTTCAGACACCTCAACACTCTTTCACTTCCACATTTGTACTTTTGTTTGCATAGAACACAAAAATGCTTAACTTCCTCTCCTGGACTTGTAACATCACATTACAAAAGGTTGAACACATAGAAAAGACAAAGTCAACAAAGGCAACTCTTTCTTATCTATAATGTCATTCTCATGTAGCTAATGTGTTCCTCACATATTGAATTGTCAGAAAAGTGAGAAGTTGTCTCCTCCCAACTTGTAATCTACCATTAGCGTAAAAGTTTACTTTTTATATTTTATATACTTACTTTTTAAAACACCACACATTAGATTATCTATTTTACATTACATTTCATTAAAATATCATTTTTTCTTGATTTAATATTTTTTTGGTCTTTCTTCACACCCAATCACCATCCATTTTCTTCCTTCATCCTTGGGATACGTAAAGAAAGAATAAAAAACTAAATGTAAAATTAATAGTGTTAGTGTAAATTTACATGGTTATTATAGCAAACTTGTAAATTTATATAATTATATACTAACTGATGTGAGTCATTTTTAGGCAAAACTATGTAAATTTGTCTACTATACACCTACTGATTTGAGTGCTCTAAGCTAGCAAAGACAAGTGAAACACACCAGATATAACACATGCAATTCTACTTGATTTGGCTTTGTTCAGGGAATCACATGCAAAATGTTTTTAAGAACAAAGCACCAGTCTATTGCTTGAGTCAGCGATGATGCTTATAGGGAGTTTGATCTTGTTTATTGCTGTTTTGTTGTCATTTAAAAAAATTATTAGAACCCTCAAGCTTCTGTTGATGACTTGAACTGGTTAAAAATTGGCGCGTCTTATTCTACACATCAGTTCTAAACTTCTAATTAATGGGGTGGTTTTATCAGTTTTGGTTAAAAATTGCTACAACTTATTCCTTCCATTGTGGTTTTTAGATCTTCAAGTATGACAGCAGTTTGCTGCAAAGAAATTTAATGGTCCTGCTGATGCATTGAATATTGCTTTGGCATTCATATATGCAACGAAGCATTTAGATGGAATCTGTTAGCTATGCTCTTCAGCTATTCTAAAATCAGGAAATAGTATGTGGTTGGCGTGGTTTCCCATATCTGCTGAAAATATACTAGTTAGTTAGCTTAGTTTGGTAAAGCAACTTTCTGATTTTGGCCTTCAAAATAGCTGACATGCATGATTGCCGTCAAATCCAAAACCTTCACTAGGGAATCTTGTACAAATAAGATGAAATTATGCAAAAGAATTGATTTTTGAATGTTGACTCACTATTCTGACTTTATTATGATAACAATTGCTTAGCCCTTTAGGGGTGAATGCCCTTGGATTAGCCAATAATTGGTTTTGGCAAGTGGGGTCAATTGCACGTAGGTTTTTTTTTTTTTTTTTGGCTAAAGGCAAGTCCAAAAAGCTCTTCTTTAGAAAGGTTTTGTATGTTATTAAAAAATAAAAACCGTACTTGGTTAAATAAATTGAAAAAATATTTTAAATGATTGAATTTTTTGTGTAGTTGGTTCTTCCAATTAACAGCAAGGGCATTCCATACTTTTGCTTAAAATTTCTGAATAACCCCTTTCACATTCTTAAGAGATGATACTGAAAGAGAGTAACTTTAGATAACCTGACAGCTTTGAACTTCCTATTGGAGCTTTGGCAAGGCACTTCACATATTGCCTTTGTTTTCAGTCGTTATGCTTATAGTTATAGTCGTAATCAATCAATGTTTTCTTAATCTTTAACATACTTGTAAAAAAAAAAAATGTTTTCTTAATCTTAACATGTGTGATGTTTACTTAAAAAAATGAGTGTGATGTTTAGTTCTTTTGGAAAATGAAACATAAATAAAAATTTGATGAATTTGGATGCTTTAATTCATCTCGATGTCAAATATTAGTGATGAATGTAATGTAAAACTTGTACTCTTGACTGCAGGGAAACGATGCAAGGTTGCTGATTACTACAAGAAACAAGAAAGGCTCCTTGAAGGGTTTACTGAGATGGATGCTATGACTGAATCAGGTTTTGCTTCTGGAAATCTAACTGAGGTTGGTTGTTCCGCAAGGTTGCTTTTATGAATTTTTTGGTTGTATAGTAAGAAGATTTTATTGAAAAGAAAAAGGGCGAAGCCTGAGTACACGGGAAGTTCTTTATGAATAAGATTTTTTATTGAAAAACATTCTTTTAATGCTGGAGGCCATGCCCAATTCCTGAGTACAAACAGAGGTTTCAAGCTCTGCCCCCACCCCCCCTGGCCCAAAAAAAAAAAAAACTATTTCCTTTCAACTAAATCTGTCTCATTTCCTGGAAAACAGAAACTGATTTCTTTTGTTGATACATTTACACTTTCTCAGGATGAGATGAAGCGGCTTGCAAAGGGTGAGAGATTGGCTATCCAGCTATCAAATTTAGCTAATGTTGTGCTCTTTGCGGCCAAGGTTTTTGCTTCTATTGAGAGCAGATCATTGGCAGTTATTGCCTCTACCTTGGATTCGCTTTTAGATCTCTTGTCAGGGTTTATATTGTGGTTCACTTCTCATGCCATGCGAAACCCAAACCAGTATCATTATCCAATTGGAAAAAAAAGGATGCAGCCAGTGGTAAGTCATTTAATCCAACAATTGTGAGGGTGCATTTGGAAATACCTTAATGTATATTTGAATTTTAGACTCAACCTTCCTGCCATTACTTTAATAAGTTTTACTGTCATAATAAAAAATAGTCTTCTCTTTTCTGTCAGGCCATTACCGTAACTCCAACTGAGTAAAGCAGAAAAGACTACTGTTTTAGTTTCCTTAATCTTTTGTATTTCAGATAATTTTAAAATGCAGATTCTGATAGATTTAAGTTGTTAAGGCTGATAATGAGAATTCAATTGTACTTGGTTATTCTTGCACCTTTGCCTCATTTGGTTGCTCAGAAGTTGGTGGAGAGAAATTGTGCATCTTAAACTAATTAACAAGTTAGCCCCAAAGAAGTCAAGGAATGTGCTTTTCATTTTTCCGTTTTGCCAATCGTTGGCATTGTTGTGATAAATGAGGGAAATATACTGCAGTGCTATTTCCATCATTACTGCTGTTGCCTCAACTAGATCATAATCCACAAATGCTTGAGGGAAAAGCAGAAAAAGCAATACAGAGAAATGTAATGGTGTTAGGCGTTTAGGCTACAGATTTATTCCATTCCAAGAAGTTTGAAATTAATTTACTACCCATCTTAAGATTTCATCAGGTCATGCTTTAGACACTCATTATGTTATCAAAATATTGAGCATGTCATATTGAGTTTGCCAAAGGAAAAAATGGTGGTTTTTTTTTTTTTTTTACAGAGTTTGTTAAATGAGAAAATGAAGGGACCATTGGCTTTTTCCTTCTGCATATCAAGCAATGAAAAGAAACTCTAGAATAATAATTATTTTTTTTTATAAAATGGAAAAGCAGTCAAACAATCTTCTTTTGGGTATAAAATTATACAGCATTGGTTTTGGGAATAGTTTTTGAATGTAGGTTAGGTTCAAGGGTGACTATGACTTGTGGGGATGTGGACCCAAGGCATGCTAACGATCACATCAGATATGCCGAGACTGTGCTTGAACTTTTTGTTACAACACTTATGCTATAACACAACAAATATTTTACTAATTTATATTGAGCTTGCAGGGAATCATTGTTTTTGCATCAGTAATGGCAACTCTTGGATTACAAATACTGCTTGAGTCTGGTCGACAATTCGTTAATAAGGTATGCAACTTTAATCATATTTGCTTTGACTTAATTGAAGGGTATATATGGTGGTGAGCCGGTGAGCACAGCTGGACTTGTACACATGTTAACGAAAGCTGGATTTGAGAAGGGTTTGTAGATTAGCACCCTTCTTGATGTCTTGTTAGAGCTCAGAGCTCCAAGGTTTCCTTAGTTACTAGTGCTTTAGGATGACATAGGTTTTGAGGTACTACCCAAATGTATGAGATCCTAGTTAGATCACAGTCTTAGTTGGTGAAGGCAACACTTGTGCATGGTTGTTCTAAAGTTCTAGTTTTGGTAATCTTTTACAATATCAGTGATTAATATAATCATCATTTCATGTGCTGATTACAGACTGAGCCTGAAAAGGATCCTCAGAAGGAGAAATGGATGATTGGAATAATGTGCTCCGTAACTATAGTGAAGTTTGCGCTCATGGTCTATTGTCGAAGATTTAAAAATGAAATTGTTAGAACCTATGCACAAGATCATTTCTTCGACGTTATTACTAATTCAATTGGTTTGGCAGCAGCTGTCCTGGCCATTCAATATAAATGGTGGATTGACCCTACTGGAGCTATTATAGTAAGTTCATATGCAACTGATTCCCTCCCCCCCCTTCCCCTTTCCCCTTCTTACTGTACCGTATCTAATTGGGTTCAGCTACTCTATAAGCTTTTAGTTTCCTTTCTTTTCTTAAAATTACCTCAATTACCAGCAACCAATTTTTAATATAACAAAATATTGGTTTTTCCACTCTTATGACTCAATTTAAAAAAAAAAAAAAGAAGTAAAATGCCACTCCATGCCTTGACATGGTAGAATTCCTGTATGGTACAGCTTCTTGTTTCAGCTTTTAGAAAGAGCTGTATCTGGAAAAAATTGAGGTTTAAAAAACCTATACATATAAAATTCCACTTCAAATTGGGATACCGAAGGGCACAAGTGGCCTCAAGATGGAATTTTTAGGTTCTCGGAGTTGAATCTTACTCTATCTTATCATGATGATTTCTTTGAACCTGTGATGCAGATAGCTTTATATACAATGAATACATGGACAAAGACAGTCTTTGAGAATGTATTTGCACTAATTGGAAGGTCAGCACCACCTGAATTTTTGGCAAAGTTAACATATCTGATATGGAACCACCATGAAGATATCAAGCACATTGACACAGTAAGAGCATACACTTTTGGTTCTCATTATTTTGTGGAGGTTGACATAGTTTTGCCACAAGACATGCTTCTGAACAAAGCACATAATATTGGTGAGACACTGCAAGAGAAGCTGGAGCAACTCCCTGAAATTGAGAGAGCTTTTGTGCATATAGATTTTGAGTATACTCACAAGCCTGAGCACAAGACCACAGTTTGATGACAATGGTAGTAATTGTCAGATCTCAACCTGTCCTAAACAGACTGAATAGGACTTTAACATTGCTAAGCCTTGATATGCAAGTATTTTTATTTTAATGTAAGATGATAAAAATTTGGACATTTTATGATATAAACTTATGCAGCACCTGCTCTTGTCAATTTAATCGTGAAGTTATTGAAGCATTAACCACTAATTTTACTTGTTGAGGAATTCTTCAGTATTTACAACCATTGATTCTCCATTTTGTGGCTGCTAAAAGCCTAAACTCTTGTAGTGCCACATTACTTGAAATGATTGTTCAAAACTTCTTATTGTCAGGTATATTGAATCTTCTACCAATTTACTCGGTATTGCAACAGCTATTTAGGCTGCAATATTACTGCAGTTAAATTCTTCCGTGGCTATCTTAGTAATGTTCAAGATGTTGGCTACTTGGCTCCTTTAAGCTTTGTTTCTTATTTTTTTGGTTGGAAATATTTATCATATATTCAACAGCAAGCCTCTGTGCACCTTGATTAATTGGGTTTATATCCTATTCTGATATTAGTTAAAGGGTCTTTCTTAACTTGGTTCCTTAATATATTCAGGCTAGGTCTTCTCTACACCTCAAACATAAGACGAAACCATGGTTTGTCATATGAAAAGTAGTCTTGTAACTTGTAAGGAATGCTTGTGTGAACTCACACCCGCATTTTTTTTTTTTTTGGTCCTTTTTTGAATTGTGCTTATTGACACTGCTTTTATTAGCCTGAATTTAATTGGGTTTCGATTGCACTTCACAATCATTCACTCAAGACACACTGAGTACAGTAGTTTCAGTGTTAACATATCAAAGCTTTGGATTTTTTTATTATTTATTATTTATTTTTATTGAATAAATGATTATCCCCCATTTTATTTTTGTCCTTCTGTTGTGTTTCAGTGTCAAAGCAAACTTCTTTGCAGCTGGGTAGGCTTTACATCTGCTGAAAACTTTCCATTTTGTTTAGAGGCCAAGCATTTGCCTATTGGTACAATTTGTTTTTTAAGGTTTGTTCAATGACAAAGGTGCATGCAGCATGCTTAAACCCTATTTTTACTCAGTTGTGTTTTAATATTTGGATCAAGATCTTTTAGAATTCTTAGCTAGAGTTCTTTAAATCCTTATCTTCTTACAATAAAGGGTTAAGATTATGTCGAATCATCAATTTATTAACATAAAGAAATCACAACCTTGGACGTCAATGGATTTAATGACGTGGCAAAAGAGAGCAAACAAAGCCCTTTGCTCGAGTAATAAAAAAAAAATTAAAGGCTAAATTTTAAATTGCATCATCTACCTTTGTCTAAAATTGAATTTACTAACTTTACTTTTGTTCAATTCGATCTTTCTGTTAGCATCTGTAAGAATTGTGCTTTTAATTTTGAACTCCGTTCAATACAAAACTACACTGTTTTGGTTGTTTTTAACAACTCAATTTTGATGGAGACCAATTGAAGGACTAAATTGAACAAAGTTGAAAGTTAGAGTACTGAATTAAATGAAAGTAAAGTTAAGGAATTGAATTGAATTTTAGGCAAAGTTAAAGGGTACAACTTATAATTTAGCCAAAATCAAACTAAATCCATATAAGTGTCATCCTCATGTTCATCTCACATGACCAATTTAACTCAAACATTAACACCATGTAGACTTTAGTTCTCCATCCCATTACTTTCATACACAGAAAGCACAAAGTACACGGACAAATGCAACTTCATTTAAATGGGCACCCTTCAAAATAAGCAACAAAACTAAATAAAATCTTCACACCCTAACTAATTTTAGGGTATGATCTTAGGGCCAGTTTCGATGGAGGGAGATTATAATAGAGTTGGCTAGAAATTAAGACAACATATTTACAATAACTCTGTTCAGGCACTGTTCTTACTTGGAGGCACCTACAGAGGTTGGTTGATCGAGGACAGAGTAGTTGCACAATTTGTTTAGGCCACTACACAAAGTGTTTTTCATGGGCTTATGGGTTTCTACAAGTTTCCCAAACCCATTTTTAGGATTTTAAATAACTTGCTAGGTTAGAAAAATAATTTTATTCACTAGGTCAATGAGATTCTCCGTCTAACTTAGCTTGTGCTATAGCTCTTGTGGGCTCTCATGGGCTTGCAAGCATTCCAAGCCTATTATCAAAATGCAGTTCAAGAAAGGTTGTCAAAATGCCCTCTAATGCCCTCCAAACCAAAACTTGTTTCTTCTATCTCCAATAAAAATATTAATAGGCTTGGTCCATGCGTTTAGGATTACCTATTTATTTTTTGTAATGAGTTTTTTGATCACCCATAGTTGTGCAAAAAGTGTCATTGGCTATATTTTGACAAGAGACTTGTATCTTAATTAGTTTTTTTTTAGTGTTTATAACAAAGACATTTAGATTCTAATTTCCTCTCCATTTTATTATCAAATTATTTTTTAAAAAACCACTATTACATTTCTCTAAATATCTTTTTTTATACATTTTATTATAATTTTTGACACAAACTTGGGAGTATATGCGTACATAATTAAAGGTGGTTGAGCACTTAGATGTCATTTGTTGGCATAACGACTCCCACTGGCCACCACAGTTCGAGAAAAGTTGGTGTCGTACAATATTTATTACTTTTTGTAAGGTTGATTTTGATTAACCATTTTGTTGGTTGTATTTCGTGCCAATTTGCTTGTAATTTAGCATTTAGAAACCCTGTATTTATGTGGGAATCATACAAGGGTATTGTGTGAGAGAGTGTGAAGAAAAACTTAGAAGTGTGCATTCTGTAGGGATTCGCAACTGAATCTTGCGAGTGACTCGCGACTGGCAAGTTGCCAAAAAAGATACACGTGTGAAGCATGCAGAGGAGTTGAAGAGTCACGCTAGTTGTTGCACTACAAGACAAAAGTCCTAGGTTGGCCAAGCAGTTAGCTTGCGACTTGGACTCGCGACTCAATCCAGTCGCGAGGCCAAGTCGCCAGACCACTCTGTTTGGGAAAAACTGACCTTTCACATTCCAAACACACACCAGTATAAATACCCCTTATACCCACGTATTGTAGAGAGCTTCCAAAGAGAATTTTAAGTGAGAAACTCTAGAGAAAAATAAGATTTACTCATCCACAATTTTCATCTTTTGATTCTCCAAATTCCTTTACTTTCACCCTTTCCATTGTTACATCCTTGAGAGGTACATTAGCCAAAACCTTTTCTCATCATACCCATATTCGTGAGGAGACTGTTTGGTGCTTGGGAAGCAGTTAGGAAGGGACCAATTGATATTGGTTGATGCTATGGGCTATAGCGGAATTTGGTAATCTAGAGAAGACAAATGTTTGGCATAACTTCGTTGGAGTAAGAAACTTGGAGGGCTTAGGTACACTAGGTAGATTAGGCTTGGAAGGTCTTCTGCTGTTCATTTATCCCAACTTCATTTTCTAGTGGATTATTGACTGCTTGGAGGGCGGCGAAGAGGTTTTACGCCGAGAACTTCGGTTTCCTCTTCGATAACACATTACTGTATTGTCATTGTGTTTGCATCTCTCTTCCTTTAATCTTTGCTATTTAATTTCTATTGTGGTTGTGATTTTATTTGGTTTAAATTATTTTATCAATTCTGGTTTTACTTATTTTCATATTCCAAATATACATTGTTTGATAATGTGAGAGTGCCTTTTTCAGGATACTCAGGCTCAAGGATCCCGGGCCTGAATGAAAAAGAAGGATTTGGTGGACCGGGCCTTGACTCACCGCAGCTAACGAGCTGTTTAAGAATCAAGTGAATGCAGAGAACACTCCTAACAATATAAAGAAAAAATGACAGACAAGGATATCGAAGAAAGCCAAAATATTAACAACGTAAGTTCAGAAGGAAAGAAAAACAGGATTAGCAAGACGATAAAGAAAAGGTGCTGTGGGGATCCTGGGAATTATTAAGCAGTGTTTCATTAATAAGTTATCTGTTTTGATTACAGAAAGCTCACTAGGACGTGATACAAGGTCCAATCAAGCTCAAAAATTGCAGTCTTGAATGGCTATTTCAGCCTTCAAAACTTGCAAAGTTTGATTCTCGTTGAATCCGAGTATGTGCAATAGTGGCATTTACAGGATATCGGGAAACAGTATTTGTTCTTCCTTCAGTATTTTTCTTTCTGCATAGATTTTTCTGATGGTTCTTTCTAGAGAATTTCTTCTTTTTTGTGTTTCTTTCTTTCTTTTTCGCTACCTTCTTCACAACCCGTCCCCTCCTTTTATAATGGAGTTTTTCTGGGTGTCCCGGGTTCTCCTGTTTTGTTCTTTTGCAAACAGAGCATGTTCTGTCCCTGTCGCCTTGGTAAGTCCCTTTGTCGTTTTCTCTCATTCTTTCCTTTTCTTGGTTCTGATTCCTTCGAAAGCCTCTGGTCGGCCATCCTCTTTGGGACGTGCTGAGGTATGCCCTTCTCGGCATCCCCATTTCTGGCGTATTCCTCTTTTCCCTTTCTTTCCTATTTGGGCGGAATCCTGTTCTGCCATTTTTGAAAGTCATTCGTTGCTATTCTTCTTCCTTGTCCTGGTTCCCCGAGGCCCTTTTGCTGTCTGTGCCATGAGAGGTCGCTCGCGCTTCTTGTTTTTTTCTTTTCCTGTCTTCTTTCTACCGATCTGTCTCAATCTTCCTTTTTATTTGTGCTTGAAGGGATTTGAGGATCCTTACTTCTTTATATTTTGCCGTGGTCTCCTTTTGGGATGCTTCTTCCTTTTTTGGGCTTCAAGATCCTTTGGGTCTTCCTTTTATCCCCCATGGGTCATCCGTACCTGTTACTTTGGGCTTAGCCTGGATTTTTTCCTTTTCGGCTTGACTTGTTCTTCTTTTTTTTTGGGCTTATTTTATTATGACCCTTTTTAGACCTCAACAGATAATAAGTTTGAATTGGTAATTTATAATTTGGGGGTCTAAACGTTCAAGGTGTTTTACATACTATTTGAACATTCACCTTTGATGAGTACTCGTTTTCTTTTTCTTTTCTTTTTTTTTTCTTTTTCTTTTTATTTTATTTTATAGACAACTAAAAAAGAAGTACAGGTACTAATTCCATCTTTCTTTTCTTCGATGAGTATTTGCACGTGCAGGATATATATATAATTTTAAGTTTTTTTTTTAATTATTATTATTTTTTAAAGTTTAATACATATCTAATGAATTATGAATCTAATATATCACCAATTGGTGTCTTTGTTTCATAATAAAGAACAATTTTCATGAATAATAGATAACATTTTTTATTTTTGATAATTCAATAGTTGAGAGATGAGAAATTTGGATCCGAGATGTTTTTGTTGCAATAATTGCTAACTAGTTGAATTACAAAACTCTTGATAGTAATGTTTTTAATATTAAAAAAATTACAAATTATTATTTATGTATCAAAAAACACATATGACTTGTTTCAATTGTGGAGGAATGTAACTAAACTTGTTTCTAACCAGTCTTCCCCAAATCAAAACTAAATGGAATAAAATTCCTATACTGAAGAGAGAGAATGTCCGAGCGCTAAACTTGCACCATCCTCGCAAACTAAAACCCTCAAACTAGATAACCAAAGAACCCACTTGAAAGAAATAAAAAAGTTCTGCAAATTGCGAACGCTAAGAAAAGAAAGTTATGAATATGTTCTTTATCTTCGCAAAGGTCATGCTCTTACTCAGGACTAAACGAGCACATAGAAATTAAATTTCCAACGCATGCATCTAGTTTATCATTTTCTATACAAATCTAAAAGAATCTTCAAACACAAACTGTGACAGAGACTAAGAGAGCTTATAGTTAAAGTTCTTTTCTTTGTCAATTTTTTTTTTTGGTTTTGCTGTGAAGGTTTGAGTAACCAAGAGATTGTAACACTGGTTGTAGTGAGGGGGAGGATGTTAGGAGGAATGAGGAGGAAGGCATTGCATAGGGTTAGGGGGTTAGACGCACTCTGCTCTTCTCCTCTCTCTCTCTCTCTCTCTCTCTCTCCTGATGAGATTTGTTCATTCTATAAAAAAACATGGTATTTGTTTGGAAACAACTTATTCTCTCTCTCTGTGGAATTTTTTTATTCTATTAAAAATATGGTGTTTGTTTGGGAACAACTTATTCATATTTTTTTAGAAAGTATTATAAATAAAAGTCAAAAGTTAAGTTGATTTTTTTTTTTTTTGGCTGAAAATATAGTAAAAAAAAAAAGCTAAAAGAGAAATAAAAACATATTGAATGTGCGATCTACAAATAGTATTATTACCATTATCGTTGCTAAAACTAATTACATCGTGAGATCTGTAAATAGTTTTTTTTTTTCAATTGCAAAAATCGCTAAATGCGAGTCTTATAAGTTATTTTTTTGACCCACATGGGACCCAATTATAAGTTGTGTGGGACTCGCAAACAATATTGTTTTTTATTGCCAAAAACCTAAATGCATGCAAACCTTACAATCTTCCTTTTGCAAACCCACATGGGACCCAATTTTTGGTTGTGTGAAATCCGCAAATAGTAGACAAATTCAACAGTGTGCTAGTTGAAACTCGGATCCCAAATGCACACATAGGCAAGAGAAGTAACATTCATCTTTTAAATTTAAAAAATCAATAATGTTTACTTGAAATTTCATGAACCAAAAGTGCATACTAGGCAAAGTTAGAGACTAATAATGCATTTTACCTTATTTTTATTATAAACATACAGTATAAACTATTTAAAATTTAAATTAATATGTATAAGAATCCATTGACGATTTGGTATATGTCGATTGTTTGTTTGTTTTTTTTTTTTTTTTTTTTTTAAAAAAAAAAAAAAAAAGGAAAAACCACCAAGTTGAGCCCATAGAGTGGATTTAGAACATTCTCATCAAGGATCTCAAAAAATTTAGCATTTAGCATTTCAGACACCTACTTTATTTATTTTAACAACTCACTTTACAATACACCCAATATCAAAAATTTTATATTTTTTACCACCTCATTAAAATATTAATATTTATATTATTTTATAATTATTTTTATTCTCATTCATCTTTTCTGCTCCCCACAAATCCATAGCCACTGCCCACACCCACTGCTACCGGCCACCACCGTTCATACTCACACCCATCGTCACCACCACCCAACCCCTAACCACCAAAATTACAAACAAAAATAAACCCACAGCAAACCCACAGTCACCACCAGTCAACCTAACCCACAACAAACCCAACCCAGCAGACCCCTAGCACCACCAGCCACCATCACCCACTCACCTACCATCGCCATAAACCCCAATCCAAAATCAACCCACCATTAGTCACCACCACTACAAACTGCACCCACCTACCATTAACCCCAAAAAACCAAAACCCACTCACCCACCCACTTACCACCACCATAAACCCCAACCCAAAGTCAACCCACCACTAGCCACCACCACCACCATAAACCATACCCACCCACAACTAAACAAAACAAAACTACAACTTAGCCACCACCTTCAACCTTCCTCCTCCAAATCACAAAACAACTACCATCACAAACACAAAAGCCAGCCATCACAAAATTTCAGCCACCACCAAATCCGATCCACCACCAAATTGTGACCCATGACCCATCGTAACCAGGCGACCCATAGTGCTGCCAATGCATGGTGACTCACCCATGGGAAACTAGTGAGAGAGAGGGATGAATAAGAGACGGCAAGGGCGAGAAGGTTGGAGAGAGGAAGAAAGAGAGAGAACCAGTGAGAAAGAAAGAAAAAAAGAGAGAGAAGAGGGAGACCAGTGAAAGGGAAGAAAATGAAAAGGAAGGTGAGAAGAAAAGATAAGTAGTGAGAGAGAGAAAACATATTTTAATTAAAATAGTATTAAAATATTATTATATTTTTAAGGTTTTTGAGTTAAAGTGGACTCATAAATATGAGTCCACTGTAGCTCAGATGCTAATAATTTTAAGAATAACATCTTCTGTGTTCTTTTGGAATGAGATGCTAAAAAATAGCATTTTTAACTTTTGAGATATTTGATGAGAATGCTTTTAGAAGTCAATACTTTATGCAAAGTAAAATATTTAAATTAGTATATCATACAACCAGGTTTGCTTGTATAATATATATAATAAAATAATTATTACAAAATAAAGTGCAATAATTCAATCCTACACAACCCGGTAATAATAGTTGAGCAACAACATTAGCATGTGTAAATTCTTCTAAATAGAAAAAGATACATATTTTACACATTTTAAGCAAAAGAAAAAAAACCACATCAATGGTGTAAAAATGTGTAAATATACCTATTAAGTACAATAACAATGTATATTTAGACGATTACAGCTCATCTATCTATTATTTTAGATTTTTTTCCTCTCTCCTTCACCTCACTCTCACCTCTCTCTCGTTCTATCTCAGTCCCTCTCCTTGTCTCTGTTGCTCTCAGATCCTTCTCTTCAAGCTCAAATCCTTTTCTTCAATATGATATTCCGGCTAGCCAAAATGATGCCGCTGGAGCAACATCTTTCGCCTACACCGCTCAAAAACTCAGATCCTCTTCCAGATCACTCAAAAACTCTCGACCCCTGTGCCACCTTCCTCCTCGACCTCGGCGGAACCGCCGTGCTCGCCACCCTAATAGTCGGCCTCATGGTCTTCTAGCACAACTAATCTGAAACTTTTCGGTTGTCAGCGAAACCGGAACCACCAACATCTCCCACATACTTTTCAGCCTCACTTGCATGGTTCAGACGTGGAACAAGCGTAGCCGATACAACGAGCCTGAAACCTTGGAGGAACAGAGCAACGACAACGCACCTGGGTTTTTGTTTGGCTACTCATAATTTTGCTTAGAATTGTGCTTTTTTTTTTAAAAAAAATTGTTGACTATTTATGTGTTTGATAGGAATGAATTAGCTGAAGATTTGTGGGTTGAAGATGGTGGCTGGGTGGGTTGACGGTGGGTGTGGTTTAAATATTTTATTTGAATAAATGTCTATAATAGACATATTGGTGTGGATGTTCCGTAAAAATGAGTGTGTAAAATAGAAAAAGTGAGGTTATGTTTGATAACGGTTTTTATTTTCTATTTTTAAAATCTTATTTTTGGGAATATAAAAAAAATAATTTTCTTGTATTTTTGAAATCAAAAACATGTTTGGTTAGTTGAAATTAAAAAGGTAATTTTTTTAAGAAAAAAATACTAAAATATGTTTTTACTAGGATTTGAACTCTAATGCTAACTTATTAAATGAGATAAATTTATTAAATTAAATGTGTATTTTCATTGACTTTTAAAAATTAGAAATTGAAAATAGCCTTTGACATGTTTTCAGTTTCCTTTATAAAATGAGTTTTGAGAATAATTTTTGTTTTCTGTCTATTTTAGATTTCCAAACAATTTTTTTAGTTTTAAAAATAGAAAATTGTTTGTAGAAACATAAAATAAGGGGGGGGAAAATTATTAAACATACCCTAAGTTTTAAATGTGTAAATTTACAAAATTTTTGCATCAATTGATGTGGATGCCCCTAACTCAATTTGTAAACTCTTTTTTAATAAAATTGGTTTTGCTTGGTACGGCAGTTTTCAAAAGTTTATTTGCATGGTATTTATTAAATTTGGGCCGGGTTAACAAAGTACTCATACAATACTTATTAATGTACTATATTAAAAAAAGTTTTAATATCATTTTTATAGAAAATAAAAAAGTTATAAAAATTAGTTACTTTTCATTTTCTCATAAAAGGTTTCTAAAAATATTTTTTAAACTAATGCATTAAGGTATCCAAAAAATCAGCGTCTATTACACATTTATGTGCATCTACAAGTGTGTAAATGTATTGAAATTGTGACTTTAAGTCATGTCTTCAAATTTAAAATAGTGACTTAGAATCACAATTGCATCCACACAAGTGTGGAACAAGTTTTTTTTTTTCCTTATTAAAAAATATAATTTTTATAACCTATATATTAAATGTAGTAAAATAAAATTAAGAGTTTTTTTTTTTTTGGAAAAAAAGGGTTAGATTATTTATAGAAAAAATTAAGACAAAAAGTACATATATGCATATAGAAAGTCTCTAGTTAAAAAAAAGGGGGTAGAAAGTCTCCATTTTTGGAGTGAAGACTATACAATACCACGCAATACTATGTCTATTTTATTATTGTATATACTATGATTAAGAGTTTTGTAATTTAACTGATTGACACTTTCTAGCATTTCCAAGATATTCAGAGTTCAAAATTTTTTTTCTTCTTTTTGTTATAACTATTGAATTATGAAAAAAAAATTCTTTTATTCTAATCGACATCTAGTCTTTTTTTAGGCACCTACAATTTTAGGTAGTTTATTTATATAGTATTTAACAAAAAGATTTAAGATTTTGTAATTTTTATATTCAATGTGTGACCAAAAAAAAAGCTTATATATATATAATTAGATTATCTATTAAAAAAATATGTGACAAAAAGCAAAATGCAATTTTTTTTTTTTGGTATCAAATAACAAAAGATTTGTGAGTTTCAGTTAGCCCAATTAATAAAATTTTTTCTCAACAAATAAGAAATATGGATCCCTCGCCTATACCAAAAACCAATTGGTGTTTTGCTCTCATAATAAAGAGTGGATACCATAGATTTGAAATACTATCCTATCTATAAATAAAATTAAAAAAAAAAAAAATGAAAACTAGAGTTATTTTAGGACTACAACTAATTTTACACTTATTTTCACAATTATCCAATGTTACAAACTGTAACTAGTTGTTTGTCACTATCACATGAATCCAGACAGAGCTAGGGAGCGAGAAGGGGCAATGGCCTTTCCTCCTAAACTCTGCAAAAATTGACTCTTAGTAATACCATATGTTGATGCCTGGCCTCGATCGAGGTGGAAAACTACCACCGTCTAGCCTTCAATTGACCACCTGCAGTGGCAATGCTCCCGCGTGCACAAGACCCGTTGGAGGCCCTTCTCGATTGGTTGGTGCACTTGGTGTGGTTCGTGTGGAGCTTTGGGTGCTCTCTCTCTCTCGATGGAGGAAGTATTTGTCTACCTTTGGTAGTATGGTAGGAATCTTGGCCAAATTCTAAGGGATTACCAAAGGTAAGTGAAGTTGCCACCAATTATTGGGTTATTCTAAGGTGTGATTGGTCACCTATGTCTAGTTGATTTTATTACTGATCCTAGGCTAATAAAAATGTCTTTTTTCCTAATCTAATGTGGATGATAAAAAAAATCTTGATTCTTGAGTCCGGAGGTTTGGTTACGTGTGGAGAAGGTGTTAGGCATCCCACAATGCCTGTCCAAGGATAGTCATTTATTTTGATAAAACTTTAATTTTTGGAGATTGGCAGTAAAAAACATGATTTTGACATTGGCTTTCAGGGCTTTGCATGCATGGGGGCTTTAAGGTTTGGCTTTTGAATGGGTGTGGTCCCAACCTATACTTTTTTAAGGCATTTAGGCAAAGTACCAGATTTCCACGACAAAAATCCGGTGACATGTCACCTTACTTTCACGGTGAAAATTAGGAATTGCTTCGCCTTAGGTGACATGGACTATGACAATCACACCAGGAGGGGCAAGCAGGCATATATATATACATACATTATGTACAATGCAAACACATAGAGTAAGAAAGTAAATGCCTATATCTCTAGAGCATGGCCCAAAATATAGGTGCAGGAAAGTAAACAGAGGTCACCATACTCTAGAGATGAGGACAAATGGTACATGGCATGATATACCTAATACAAACAATTTAAGAGAGAATGGAAGGAAGAAGGAAGGGGGTTTTAAAGAGTATATAACCAAATAGGAGAGGCTAGACCCCTAAAACTACTGAACATTGCCGCTTGGCTTATATCCACATGCTCACATCCTCGCCCTTTTTGTATGTGCCTAGGAGACTGTGTCCTAGCTCCGTGCATCCTCGCTCCATATCTGTACATGCAAAGGCAAGAATAAGAAACTAGCAGACAAGCAATGGAAAGAAAGAGATGCATAGGGCATGTGAAAGAGGCATAAAGCAGATAAACATGATAGGCATGACAAGCAAAGAAATAGGAAAGCAAGAGAACAAGCGAGAAAGTAAACAAAAGGTGGTGTCCGCGAGGGATAAATGTAGGTTTGGATTGAATGTCCATAACTTTATTGTGTTGAAGCCTAGATGACACACTAGCAAGCAAGACTCATGCATGGACATGTAAGCAAGAGTGTAAAGATGCATAGAAAGCCAACGGGTGGCACAAACAAGCATGGTAAGCATATCATCGCAAGGAGCGGAAAATGGGAAAGGCATGCATGAAGCAACCGACATCATGGTGATGTATCCCAAATGGTTACATCCAAACAAGGCCTCGCAGGAGTCGGATGTAACCATACAACCACAAACCCGCTAAGGGTGTCAAGCATGACAAAGCCTAGAATTAAAGAGGCTAACACTAGCATAAAGCATAGAAGCAAGCAAGCGTAGACATGAAAATAGGGGTGATCCAAACCCTTTTATGTGGGCCTTGTTGTATGGACAATGACAAACCATAGGTTCTAGATGGGGTCCTAACCATTAGGCCAAAACACAATAAAGAAAGAAAAAGCGACAAAAGGGCTGCAATACCACATGGCATGACAAACATAGCATGAAACACACAAGCACATGGAAGATAGCATAAAACATGTAGAGGACATAGATTCAAGCATATAGGCACGTGAAAGCATAGATCTAGACATATAGGCATAGAAACATGTATGTAAACATATAGAAGCCTAGCACATAGACATGAAAGAACATGGATCCAAGCATATAACCATGTGAAGACAATGATTTAACCATATAGCATGGAAATAAACACATAGATCCAATCAAAGCATAGCCAACAACATCATACAAGCATGTGAGCATGTAACCATAACATCATCCTAGAACAAAAGGAGGAACAAAATATAGGAAAACATGACATATAGCATAAAGCATGTAGATCTAAACATATAAGCACGTAAGGATGTAGATCTAAGCATAAAACATGGCATAAGGCATAAAAAGTAAGGAGGTTTATGCTAAAGCACAAATAAAGCAAGCAACATGCTAAAGAAAGTAATAAATCATGTGATTCAAGGAAAAAGAACAAGATAAATGTTAGAAAAAGATTTAGAAAGTTAGGGGGTGTGGATAGTAGCTAAAAAGCTACATTCGCACCCCTAAACCCCAAATCTAAAGTGTAGAACCAATGAGAAGAAGATTGGGTATAATGATAATACCTTATATTTTTGGTGAAGAGAGAAGAATCAAGAGACTTTGATGTGTTTTTTTTTGTTTGTGAGAGAGGAAAAATGTGTGGAAAACATCCAGGCGGAGAGCAGGACCTAGGGAGACTTCTTCTTTTTTGGTCTGGAGGGTGCCTAGGGCCTTTTATAGCCTCGACACGATTTTTGAGGCGGCGACTCTTGAAGGGCCGCCCCCTTCAAACTTCCTCAAATTGGGTTGATCTTGACACCCCTAGAAATATCTCGACTTCCTGTTTCTAAAAAGGTATGTAACTTGAAAATCCAATGGTCAGATTAAAAGTTATGGCTCTCGGAAGTTAACAGTGCATCGATCGGTGTGTTATCATAGTTTTCATGATATCTTGGCCACTTTAACTTTGATTTCGACCCATGAATAGTTGTTGGACTGAGAATTTGATAATCTTTTCAATGATGTTGATTTCAACTCATTCTGATAGTTGGATCAAAATTAGGGTTTTTGGGGCTTGTCGAGAGTCAACCCCGGGTCAACTTGGTCAAAGTGGCCAAAAATCTCTGAGAAGTTCGGGTTTAATGTTAAACTTTGAAAAGTGTTATTTTGTGAGAATTTTGACCTCATTTGACCTTCAGTCAACCATAGGATGACCACGGGTATTTTAGTCATTTTAGTTGAAAAAGGCACTTTGGGTGCTTCGATGTCTGAATAGGTTGCATCACGTCATTCTGAATGTCGTCGTAGCCCCATGGAGAGAAAATAATATTTTTAGATTTTTCGAGGTCTGACATGCAAATCGAGAGTAGACAAAATATGGTATCAACACCATACAGTATACACCCATTTATGAAGGTCTTTTAGCTAATTTGGAACTTCTCATATTTTAAGAAAAAAAATCAATACTTATCATCTTTTTCTTAAAAAAAAAAAAAAAAAGTTAGCTAAGGAAAATGTTAAAGCTACAAACTTTTTTCACAATATTTTTTTATAAACTACTGATGTAATGAGTGGTTATTAGTAAGTAAAAAAATGACGTTAGTCTTGGACTTAGATGAGAACCAATAAAAATGTGTCACATTAACAATTTTATAAAAATGTTGTAAAATAATTTGTGGCTGATTGTCTAGAAAGCACGTACGCGGATGGGAGGATGCCGCACCCAAGTCCGATGCGGGATGTAGCGTCCAATGTGGTTGCCTACACGTCAGTGCCACGTCTGAGTTTCTTTTTTTTTTTTTGGATTCGCGCCGAATTGAGCTGGTTTGGCCATAATCGGGCCGTATCGGCCATATCGGGTTGTATCGGTCGGCGACCAATACGGCCGAAATAGGCCGACATTGACCTTGAAACTCACCAGAACAGTCGAAATTCTGACCTCAGAGGCATAGAAATGTGTTTCTTGCCTTCTTCTTTCTTTGTTTTGTGAATCAAGGCATAGTAATATGTTTTTTAAGAATATTTTAATAGTAAAAATATATAGAAAATATAAATAAAAATATTTTTAATAATTTTTAAATCGCTGAGTCTCGCCGCACCCGCATCCTACTTTTTTAAAAATTGCCAAGTCCTGTACCCGCACCCACACCCAAGTCTTTAACTAATGGGTTCCACTATAAAATTTCATACCCATGGACTTTCACCCTATTCATGGCAGCTCAATGGTAAAAATAACCGGTCCATATAATAATAATAAAAATCTAAATTATCCTCTTTACACACCAAAAATCTACCACATTTATTAGATTGTATTACTTAGGCGTATAATTTTTCTTTTCTTTTATTATACTCATTAGTCAATAATTTTTAGATTAATTTTGCTTTCAATGTTTTCTTTTAATATAATCTTGCCCTCTGAATTGAAATATTGTCTCCACTATTGCATAAACCCACCATTTACAGTCAGTCATGCATTGATTAGTTGTGAAAGTAAATGTAAAATTTGTCATAGTCCTAGAATGTTTATTTAAAGAATAACAAAGCTAAGATTCTTTGGAGTGAAGAGCAGACAACACTAGACTCGCCCTCTATAAATGGAAGACGTTCCCATGTTTTTGTGTATCAAATAACAAAAGCTCAACCTCAACATAGAAGGGTAGAGTCCTGTTATTAGAGGGGGAGAGAGAAGGTCATCATGGAAGTGACCCATGAGAGCGGAAGGGTGAAAGTTATGCCACAAGATGTTGAATCAGCACCAAGGCCTGACATGTCATCTGCGTCTTGGAGGCTCAAGAGTGGAAGGGTGAAAGTTGTTCCACAAGATGTTTAATCGCCACCAAGGACTGAGTCTTTGAGGCATGATCAAAGCTTAAAGGTGAATGTTGCGCCACAAGATGTTGAATCACCACCAAGGACTGACATGTCATCTGATTCTTGGAGGTATGAGAGCGCAAGGGTGAATTTCTTGCCACAAGATGTTGCATCAGCACCAAGGACTGACATGTCGTCTCCGTCTGCTTAGAGGCTCAGTGTGCAGGAGTTCCCTGCAATAGCTGAAAGTAGAGTTCGTGGGGGTGGTTTCTTCACACTCCAAAGCCTTCTTAATATGCCAAGTAAGCATTCTTCATGACTCTCTCTCTCTCTCTCTCTCTCTCTCTATATATATATATGTATGGAAAATACTTGTTGTACACCAGTGTACGGACATATAGGTGTGCAACAACTGAAATCATGTATCATCATCTTACGATTTCAGTTGCTGAAAAACTGTGTGCACGTACACACTGACGTGCAACAATCACTGTTTTATATGTGTGCGTGTGTTTTTGCATGTATAGTTTTATCGAGGCACTCCACATATGGCTTGTTGCGTTAAGGTGTTATGCATGGAGTTGTAATATCATAATCATTTTATGTTTTCTTAGTATTCTTCACCAAACTTGATGTTTGGTTCTTTTGGAAAAAGAAACATCAATATTTGAGAACTTTAGGATGCGTTCATTCACCTCCTTATCCATTTACTAGTGATGAACATTGAACATAATGTGATACTCATACTCTTGACTGCAGGGGAACGAAACAAGGTTGCTGATTATTACGCGAAACAAGAGAGGCTCCTTGAAGGGTTTGTCGAGATGGAGACCGTCACTGAAACAGGTTGTATGCCTGGAAGTCTAACAGAGGTTGGTCGTGTTCACCTTGATAATGAAGCTAATTTCTGAGTTTCGTTGCAGAAATAAAAATATTGAATGACTACTATTTGTGTTCATGTTTTGCTTCTTTATTACTATGACAAAATTTTGACCATATGAAATGGTTAATGAAAAATTCACCCCCTCCTTAGGATGAGATGCAGCAGCTAAAAATCAGAAACCAATATTTTTTTCATTGTTATTCTCAGGATGAGATGCAGCAGCTTGCAAAGGGTGAGAGGATGGCGATCTATGTATCAAACATGGCTAACGTCGTCCTCTTTGTGGCAAAACTATATGTTTCCATTGAGAGCAGATCGTTGGCCGTTATTGCCTCAACCTTGGATTCACTCTTAGATCTCTTGTCAGGGTTTATATTGTGGTTTACAGCCAATGCCATGAGAAACAAAACCAGGATCGTTATCCAATTGGAAAGAACCTGATGCAGCCAGTGGTGAGTCATCCAATCCAATCATTTAAGTTGTTGAAACTTGAGACTGATAAATAATGAATTTTCATGTGTACTTAGATATCGTTGCATCTGTGGCTCATAAGGTTTACTCAGAAGTTAGTGGAGTGAAAATTATGCATCTTCAACTAATGAAATTAGAGTTAACCCGAAAGATGCCAAGATTATATGTTTTGAAAGTAGGTTAAAAAATCACTGACTTTTGGGGATGCGGACCCAAGGCATGCAAATAATCACATCTATAAAAATGACAATGTTTTAACCCAACAAATAATTTACAAATTTAGCTTGAGCTTGCACGGAATCATGGTTTTTGCAGCAGTAATGGCAACTCTTGGATTACAAGTTCTGCTTGAGTCTGGTCGAGAATTCATTTCAAAGGTATGCAACTTTGTGCTCTGGCCTATATATGTTAAGGATATAGATGGCTGTGAACATGGGTTTGGGAAGGGTTTGAAAATTGGCTCCCTTATGTGACCTTGATTACTGGTACCTTAAGGATGACATAAGTTTTGAGGTACTACCGAAATGTATAAGATCCTACTTAGATCACATTCTAAGTTGGTGAATGCAACAAAGATGGAATATGGTGACAAAACTTTTCGTCATGATATGTTCTTATTTCATTGTCTAAGACATATGATAACGAAAAATCATTTGTCACGTAATATTGGTCATCTTGGTAATGAAAATTTTTGTCACTAACATATTTAAAATTGTTTAATATAAAAAATGATAGGTCATGAAATTTTCACCGCTAAACATTATTTTTAGAGACATTTGAACGTGACTATTCTAAATTTCTAATTTTTGTAGTAATTAATTTTCATTTCATGTCTTACTTCAGACCCATCATAAAACTGATTCAGGGAAGGAGAAATGGATGATTGGGATAATGGTCTCTGTAACCATAGTGAAGTTTATGCTCATGGTCTTTTGTCGAAAATTTAAAAATGAAATTGTTAGAGCCTATGCTCAAGATCATTTTTTCGACGTCATTACAAGTTCTGTTGGTTTGGTAGCAGCAGTTCTGGCCATTCGATATTATTGGTGGATTGATCCTACTGGAGCTATTATAGTGAGTTCATAGGTGACTATTTTTTTTCCCTATCTTTCAGCTTTTTAATGCACTTTTGATAATTGGGTTTATTTGTACTTAATAGTATACAAAACACATTCTCTAAGTTTTACCATAATTTATTTTAGCCGTTTGATTTTATTTTTGTCCATTTCTGTCTTATAAGTTTCAAGTTTATTCAATTAAGGTTTTACTATAAAAAAAAAAAAAAAAAAAAAAAAAAAGCCTTTACTGTCAACTACCTAAAAATTATCACAATCACCAGTAGATAGCGGTGTGCACAGGTTGGGTCAGGTTGTAGGATTTTTTAATTCAACTCATTATGACTGGTAGGTTAAAAAAAAAATCCAATCCAACCCAATCCAATCCATCACAGAAATCCAACCCAATTCACCTGAATTTGGTAGGACCCATGAGAATTAGAACAACATTATAAAAGCAAATTTATAACTAAATAATCTTTGAGTATATCACCAAACCAATACAAACATCATAAGTAAAACTTACAGTTTGAGTTTTATTTAGGAAAATGGGCAAAAAAAAAGTAAATAACAAATTGAATAATATATCTTTAAATATATATATTTTAATTTAAATATATATTAAATATAAATAGATCGAGTTGGGTTAAACGGATTTGTAAATTTTATGACCTGAACCTAACCTGACCCACTGTAAATAAAATAAAGAAATCACAACTCAACCCAACCTACAAATCCCTAAAAACCGACTCAACCCAATGGATTGAGTTAGATCAGGTCAGTTTTTGCATGTTGGTGAGTTGGCTGCATACCTCTACCAGCAGTCATGTTTTGCATGAAAAAAAATAATGGTTTTCACTGTAATGTCTCATATTTTAAGTGAAATGGCCACTATTTGTAGCGTGAGGATAAAATATTCGTTGGCTCCTTGGAGTTAATTCTTAATCTAGCTTTCTTTATTGATGTTTTTGAACCTGTGATGCAGATAGCATTATATACAATGAATACATGGACAAAGACAGTCGTTGAGAATGTCTGGTCACTAATTGGGAGGACGGCACCGCCTGAATTCTTGGCAAAGCTAACCTATCTGATATGGAACCACCATAAAGATATCGAGCACATTGACACAGTAAGAGCATACGCTTTTGGCTCTCATTATTTTGTGGAGGTTGACATAGTTTTGCCAAAAGAAATGCTTCTGGGCAAAGCTCATAATATTGGTGAGCCACTGCAAAAAAAACTTGAGCAACTCCCAGAAGTTGAGAGAGCTTTTGTACATATAGATTTCGAGTGCACTCATAAACCTGAACACAAGAGAAAGGTTTGATGACAATGATGACAGTAGAAATGAACGGAGCTCAGCCTCTCTAGAGCACTAGGGCCTTCAAATGAGTTGCTGATTTAGTTTATATGTGATGCAATATCTATAATGTTATATGTAAAATAATGGAAGCCTTGCAATTGATTTGTAGGCCTCCTCTTGTGCTATCTCATCCTATGTTGTACTTTTTTTTTTTTCCTTTATATTTCCTCTCCAGTTTGTTGTTTTGAAGAATTAAATATGTATGATATATTACCGTTCAGTTGTAAAAGAATTGTATGACTATAAAACACTTTAAGGCTATTGTTTTCTACCGTTCAGCTAAAGAGAGTTTCTCATTGAGCCATGAAACTAGTCTTGTAGACTCTAAAGATAGTTTCTCATTCGGCTGTTATAAATGACTATGAGTAAGAATGAGAGTAAAACTCATATTTTACATTATTCAATTAAAGATTGCATATCAACTATTTATTTAAAACTCTGTACATTATACCATACTTAATAATATTTCAATAAACTCTCACTTGGGTTGAATTTTAGATAGATATTAGAATTGATTAAGTGTGATTATACATGCCTACTCTTTAATATGTGATACGATGATGTGACATATTAAGATTAAAACTTGAGTATTACACCATATCTTTATAAAATTTAATTTTTTACAAATTAAAATAGACTAGAAAACCAACAATAAATGAAGAGTGCAAGATTATAACCAAAAAAAGTTGAAGAACAAAAGGAAAGGGGAGTAGATAGAAGCCAACATGAAAATTGGAACAAAGGAGATAGATTAAGTACAAAGAAAGCATTAAAAAAAAATATCAAGATTTAAAGTAACAAGGTGATCAATGAGTAGAAAAAAAAAATTTTGGGGATTGATTTCTTGAGAAAAGATGGAGAGAAAGTGACTTTTTTTTTTTCTTTTCCCTTTTGTTATTATTATTATTATTATTATTATTATTTATAATTTCTTCTTTGTTATTTGAGATAAGGGTTAATTACAACTTATCTATTTGTGGTTTGGTTGAAATTTAAGTTGCTTACCCGTGATTTGAAATTTGACACTTTATCTACTTGTAGTTATCTCAGTTAGGGTTCCCTTACCCACATTTGTTAAAAATGAGGTTAAATATGTATTTTTGCTATTTTTTTTATCTCTCTCCACTCAAAACATAAAAAAACATAACAGAACAAGAGAAAACAAGATCAAAAGTGAGGGTTTTGTAAAAATTATGAACAAATATTACCACCACCATATAGAAGCTTATGCCAAGAATAATCTTTAGCAAAAACAAATTCCTTCATCCATTTCTAAGCAACCAACAAAGCCATAACATCTAAAGCTTAAATCAAACCAAAAAATACCCAGACTATTCACTAATTAATAGAACAAACCCCTTGCTTGTATATTTGAAAGAAGAATAGAAGGTACGAGTATCACACTATTTACTACTGACAGTTAAGAAGATAATGGAAGATACAGGGCTATGATTCTACTATCTATAGGGAAGGAAGAAGCCCAACTTCAAGAGACAACAACTACGAATATTCAAATCTCAATAATTTTGAAGAAGACGAAGAAGAATCAAGCTATAATCATCAAACCAAACGCCGCAAACATGCACTATTAATCTTAGAAGATCGAATCATCACCTTTCCTCACTCCAGCATTAAAGCTTAAAGGGGTTTGTTATGGCTTTTTAATTCATGATGATGATGATAATGTTGATACCTATTATAATTTATCATGGACTATGTTGAATACTATCTCTCTAGGAACAAACCCAGCCTTCTTCTTAGATCAGTTATGGAGTTATAACAAATTTGAAGTTTGATTTTTTCTTTTTTTATTATTATGTTTTTTTGGTTTGATTTAAGCTTTAGATGCTATAGCTTCATTGGTTGCTTAGAAATGGATGAAGGAATTTATTTTTCCTAGAGATGATTCTTGACACAATCTTTTATGCTAGTGGAAATGTTTGTTCATAATTTTTACAAAACCCTATCTTTTTTATCTTTTTTTTTTTTTTTTTTTTTTTTTTTTTTTTTTTAATGTTTTGCGAGGAGAGAGATATAAAAGTGAGCAAAAATACATAATTAGCCCAATTTTTAACAGAGGTGGGTAACAGAATCCTAATTGAGATAATCTCAAGTGGATAAAGTGCCAAATTTCAAATCATGGGTAGACAACTTAAATTTCAGCCAAACCACAGATAAGTAAGTTGTAATTAGCCCTTGAGATAAACACTGTCTCTTGATCTCTTGGCAAAATTTTCAAGTCTTGAACGTTTGATTTTATCAATAAATTTGTTTGTAGAACTATTAATTCAGATTTTAATTTTGATAGGAACCTTGGATTTGTATTTTAAGTTTGTCTCTTCATCTTTTGCATTTTGGGTTCGCTTGATATTTTAAAATTAAGAAAATGCATTCTATTGGCTAATAGATGGGACCTTAAATTTTTTTTTTTTTCTAGGTGAAGGGGCCTTAATTAAAATGCCATTGTGTAGGAAAAATGAATATAATATATTTTCTTAATTAATAGAGGAACCTTCTTCCATTTGGGCCGGGTTTGCGGCGTTTGCCTACTGGTTTAGTCACCTTAAGCCGCGGCCTAATTTGTCTATATAGTATAGTATAGTACATGACGTGCTTTTGATGTTGTGCTTAAGCTGGGAAACTAAAGATTCAGCCCACCATATCAACTTTGGCGATATTTATGAGAAGTCTATCAAGTGTTTGTCCGAATATCTATTTGGAGTCGCATGTATTTCAGGATATTGGCCTCTTTTTCTATAGGTGTGTCTCCTTCTGCCGTGGCCTTTGTGGGTTTTACAAACTTTGTAATTGATGTTTATTAATTGAATAAAGTTCTCATTTAAAAAGAAAAACATTTGTGTTAAAATTGATATATGGGTGCTTTAGACCACTAGCATCTAGTATTCTAAAAAACAAAAAATTGCTATTTTGACACATCAAAAAGTTATTTTATCTATTTTAATATATCATTTTACAATACACTATACATCACATCTTCTATTCTTTTACCACTTTATTTAAATATTCATTTTAATTCTTTCTTTCTTCTTTTTTTTATTCTTTCTTTTTGGTTTTCTCATCCCAACGCACACGCACGGAGAGAGAGAGAGAGAGAGAGAGAGAGAGAGTCACCTTTTTGTGTGGGAAAAATGTGGATTGAATGAAATAGTGTAACAAATTTTTATAGTAAATAAAAATGGGGAGAGGAAAAGTCAAAATAAAACGAAGATGAAGAGATAGAAGAATTATAACGTTAATGTATAGAGTAGTAGGAAGATAAAAAAAGTAAAAGTGAGGGGAAATATAATTGTAAGATGGAAAATTAATTAAAAAAATAGTTACAAGAGAGAGAGAGAGAGAGAGAGAGAGAGAGAGAGAGAGAGAGAGAGAGAGAGAGAGTGTGTTGGAAAATAAGTGGATGATGTGGTAGCTGATGTGGCTCAATAAAAGCGTAATAATAATAAATATTATACTTCAGTTTTTAGATATATATATATATATATATATATATATATAGATATAGATATAGTTGTTGGGTGGTCTCCTCCTCCAATTGCGAGATATAAAGTTAACGTCAACAGTGCGGTATTCTCGGCCCAAAAATGTGCTAGTGTGGGAGTGAGAGATTCAAATGGGCAAGTTATTGCTGCTCTAAGTAGGAAGTTGAACTCTCCTTTGGGTGCTCTAGAAGTGGAGTCTAAGGCGTTTGAAGTGGGGCTGGAGTTTGCACGAGATGTGGGTGTCCATGACTTTGTTCTTGAAGGGGATTCTTTGGTGGCTTACAACACACTTTGTGGTTCCTCTACACCACCATCTATGATAGCACCTGTGATACGGGGTATTCTGATGTCTTGTGGGCCTTTAGATAGAATTGATTTTTCCCATGTGAAAAGGCAAGGTAATATACCTGCACACTTGTTAGCAAAGTATGCTTTAGACATTGCAGATTATTTGACGTGGATGGAAAAGACCCCTTGATTCCTAGAGCAAGCTCTTCTCCATGATGTACACTTTATTTGATTTTCTTAATGAAAGTTGTTGTCTTTCCATAAAAAAAAAAAAAAGGTTGTTGGAAAATAGGTGAATGATATGGTCGTTGATGTGACTTAATAGAAGCATAACAACAATAAATGTTACATTTTAACTTTTAGATATATATAGATATAGATATAGATGTTGAAAAATAGGTGGATGATGTGGCCGCTGATATAGCTCAACAGAAATATAGTAATAATAAATGTTATGTTTCAACTTTTAGATATATATATATACATATATATAAAATAGATTTATAAAAAAAGAAAAAAAGAAAAAGAAAGAAGATATATATAAAGATAGATATAGATTGGGTTTTTTATTAAAAAAAAAATATATAACGCAACACAAATCCCATTTTTCGAACAAAAATTACTCACAATATCAATCAAACTGATATATAAACACTTATCAAACAAAAAATATAAATGCAACATTAATCATGGAAGAATAAAATTTTCTCAAAAAGAAAGGAAAAAATTTACTCACCTTTTCTTAGGAGCATGTGCTTTTTTGTTAATGGAGATCATTGCCTTTTCGTTTATATGAACAATGAATTAGATGTAGGGGGTTCTTATTTCAAGAATATTTGAGTAGTAAATATTAAATTAAGATTGAAGCTATATAATTATTGTGTTGCACCAAAATTAAGAAAAAAATTTCTCAAAAAAAAAAAAAGGAAAATTATTGGGACACATGTCATGAGATTAGCCCACAATTGAAATTCAATTTGAAATCTAATATTGATTTTCTCTTAGTTTTTGGTTTTAAATATATATATATATATATATATATATATATATATATATATATATATATATATATTGTAGGGGCACCCTTCGTAACGAACCGTAACAGTGTTGGGTTCGTACGTAAAAAGGCCCAAACAATATCATTTGTAGAGCGTGGGTTTGAAAGGCTAGGCCTTGGTCACCAGGCAGTGGGTTTTTCGTGGTGTTCGTACATGGTTAAGCTGTTTTCGCCCCTGGAGTCTTTCTCCTGGAGGTGGGCTGGGAGGCTCTGGTTTTTTGCCATTT
Organism: Quercus engelmannii; assembly: GCA_029955605.1. Classification (NCBI taxonomy): domain Eukaryota; kingdom Viridiplantae; phylum Streptophyta; class Magnoliopsida; order Fagales; family Fagaceae; genus Quercus; species Quercus engelmannii. The sequence continues at coordinate 3,761,452 of JARPSG010000003.1, read as the reverse complement.
TTCCCCCAGCCCCTTGCCTTAATGGCTTATTTTTCCTTTTATACCAGCATACAGCCACTCTCCAGTGCCTACGTATAGGTTTGACTTTCTAGGGCAAATATTTGTCCCATCAGCCCATACCTAAAGTGGTTGGGGGTGGTTGTAACAGTTGAAGAATACGGCTCTGTCAGGTACAGAGTATTGAATGGCAGTGAGAGCAGCTTTCCCCGGATATTTTTAGATTTTCTTTCAAGCATAGTCCTATACCGTTTTTGCCCCTCTTTCCGGTGGGATTTTGGGTCTGCCGAGGATTGAACTGTCCTCGGCTGTATCCCAAGGCTATCTTGTGCTTTATATTATTGAGCTTGGGCCATAGCCCTCCTCGGCTTGGGCCTTTGGACTCCCCACGAGTAAATGGGCCTGGCCCATAAATTATTGGGCCCCACAATAGCCCCTCAAAACCCTGCTATCCGACCTCTTGGTTGGAAATGAGGGTTTTGGTAATCCCGAGCCTTTAATATGGCTTATTTAATTCAGTCTTTCATTGATGTTGGCGGTTCTCCACCTACCCAGGAAATGTACCGATCTACGAGATGTTCCTCCTAATTTATCCACGACGCGCTCATGCCGTTTGGCTATCCAAAGCATGTCTTTAATAGTTTCCCTTTACGAGATCTTTCAGATTTAATGGTTATTGATGGCGTGGGGGAGCGGAACGGGCATATTCTTGTTTGCAGATTTCCTTGGAGATCTGAACATATTAAGTACCTTCCGCTTAGCCCCTCATATAAAAAGGAAAGGCGAGAGTTGTTTCTCCCATACATGAACCCCTTTAATCCCCCCAAAATCTGAAACCCTTAAACTCCTCCCAGAGTTTACTTTTAACCTCTGGTTATACGTTAAGTTGTGGTACGTTCACCATAGTAATTAGCAATGAAGGAACCATGCCCCTCCCAAAAACACCATGTCCTAATAAAGCTCGAAATGGCTCGGTCAGGGCAAGGATGGCGGAGACTCAAGATTTGTCTCGCTTTCCTTTCAGCCAAAATCCGAAGCAGGGGCTCGTCACGTCAACCTTTCGGCATGACTGAGTCGAGGACACCCATTATCAGTACCAACCGCTCTCTTATGAGCATATCTAACATGGCACCAGTGTGTTAGGAGTCAGGGCTGAGGCAGGGACTAAGTGCCCCTGCTTTTTCCTCTCTTTGTTCAATGGTGCCTCCTTTTGCCTCTCTTTCTTCTTCTTTCCACCAACAGATCCATCCTGATGCTTTTCCTTCTCCCTCTTTTGCTCATTTTTCTTTCTTTTCATCTCTTCCCTCTTCTTCTTCTCCTTCTTTTCATTCATCTCCTCCATCTTCTTCATTCATCTCCTCCATCTTCTTCCTCCATCTCTTCCATCTTTTTCTAAAGAAGGTCCTTCTCTCAATATGGGCGATACTGAGGCAGAGTTTGGAAGGACTTCGGAGACGAGTTTAAAAAGACACCTGATTGTTTACTTATTTGTACTGCTGATTTTTTTTTTTTTTTTTTTATTGTTTCGGCAGTTCACCTTTTGTATAGGCTTGTTTAAACCCCTCTTTGTACATTGTAATACATCTTTATATTAATAAAAATTGTTATCACTTTACTTCGCATGTTCTATCTCCATATTTCCGAAATGATATCGCAATGCATAGACATACAATCTTGTGAATTCTTTTTATTTTTAAACCTTGACCGACGTCTAGGACCAAAGTTCCAGTTAATAAAAAGATCTTGCTCTGTGGTTATAAAAATAATCCGGCTTAATAATACTGAATCGAACAAATAATCCTTAGGGCTGAAACTCCCATTAGGCAGGAAAAGAAAGGACATTATGATGAGCTTACTGAGTCGGCCGGGCACAATACCACCGACCTTAGAGTACAATACTTGGGGCCCTAACCCCTTATCGAAGAGAAGGGCGCTTTTACGAATTTGCAAGTGCTGTTCGGCACAATAATATAGCATTTGAATCAATGACAACTAGAGCCAAAGTACTTGCTAAGAAAAAGATATCACCATAACTTTAATAGAGTTGTTTGGCACAACAATGCCGACCTGTGAAAAACGATACTTACCCCAAAACTGGCCGAGATGAGAACTGAATGCTCGATGCGGTGTAGGAAGTAACCATTCGAAGACATATCACCCGCAAAATGAACAGCCCCCTTAGGCTACTGAATAGTGGGGCGTTTCACCACCTTCTTAACACTCTTATTGGCCTTAACCTTTTATAGCATTTGAGCCGAGGATTGAGTAACTTAGAATTTTTATTATGTAGCCAACCTTACGAAACTCAATCTTTTTCTCATCTAAGTAGTTAGTTTCCCCATAGGTTTGAGTCCGAGGACCATACAATACCTTGGTTCTGTCCAACACTCAGTTTTTTTTTTTTTTTTTTTTTTTTTTTTTTTCAAATAGTTGGTTTCCCCATAGGCTTGAGTCCGAGGACCATGCAATACCTTGATTCTATCCAAAACTTAGTTTTCTCATCCAAGTAGTTGGTTTTCCCATAGGTTTGAGTCCGAGGACCATGCAATACCTTAGTTCTGTCCAAAACTTAGTTTTCTCATCCAAATAGTTGGTTTCCCCATAGGTTTGAGTTCGAGGACCATGCAATACCTTGTTTCTGTCCAAAAGTTAGTTTTCTCATCCAAGTAGTTGGTTTCCCCATAGGTTTGAGTCCGAGGACCATGCAATACCTTGGTTCTGTCCAAAACTTAGTTTTCTCATCCAAGTAGTTGGTTTCCCCATAGGTTTGAGTCCGAGGACCATGCAATACCTTGGTTCTGTCCAAAACTTAGTATTCCCATCCAAGTAGTTGGTTTCCCCATAGGTTTGAGTCCGAGGACCATACAATACCTTGGTTCTGTCCAAAACTTAGTCTTCTCATCCAAGTAGTTGGTTTCCCCATAGGTTTGAGTCCGAGGACCATGCAATACCTTAGTTCTGTCCAAAACTTAGTCTTCTCATCCAAGTAGTTGGTTTCCCCATAGGTTTGAGTCTAAGGACCATGCAATACCTTGGTTCTGTCCAAAACTTAGTCTTCTCATCCAAGTAGTTGGTTTCCTCATAGGTTTGAGTCCGAGGACCATGCAATACCTTGGTTCTATCCAAAACTTAGTCTTCTCATCCAAGTAGTTGGTTTCCCCATAGGTTTGAGTCCAAGGACTATGCAATACCTTGGTTCTGTCCAAAACTTAGTCTTCTCATCCAAGTAGTTGGTTTCCCCATAGGTTTGAGTCCGAGGACCATGCAATACCTTGGTTCTGTCCAAAACTTAGTTTTCTCATCCAAGTAGTTGGTTTCCCCATAGGTTTGAGTCCAAGGACCATGCAATACCTTGATTCTGTCCAAAACTTAGTCTTCTCATCCAAGTAGTTGCTTTCTCCATAGGTTTGAGTCCGAGGACCATACAATACCTTGGTTCTGTCCAAAACTTAGTTTTCTCATCTAAGTAGTTGCTTTCTCCATAGGTTTGAGTCCGAGGACCATGCAATACCTTGGTTCTGTCCAAAACTTAGTCTTCTCATCTAAGTAGTTGGTTTCCCCATAGGTTTGAGTCCGAGGACCATGCAATACCTTAGTTCTGTCCAAAACTTAGTCTTCTCATCCAAGTAGTTGGTTTCCTCATAGGTTTGAGTCCGAGGACCATGCAATACCTTGGTTCTGTCCAAAACTTAGTTTTCTCATCCAAGTAGTTGGTTTCCCCATAGGTTTGAGTCCGAGGACCATGCAATACTTTGGTTCTGTCCAAAACTTAGTTTTGATAAGTAGTTGGGGGAATTATCCCCTCGGCTATGGCGTGTGCCCTTGGTTTAAGATAATTGGCTCCTCGGCCAAGCCCCTAGCACTATCCACGCTGCTGATACTACAAAGTGCAGCCCCTAGTGAAGAAACTAGTGAAGAAACGTAACCCCTAGTGAAGAAACGTAGCCCCTGGTGAAGAAACGTAGCCCCTGATGGGACTTTACGCTAAAACACTCCACCCCGCTATTGGAAATGATGTGAGTGATCGTCTCGACCAACCACCAGTGCCAAGACACAAGCCTTTCCCACAGACGGCGCCAATTGTAGAGGCACCCTTCGTAACGAACCGTAACAGTGTTGGGTTCGTACGTAAAAAGGTCCAAACAACATCATTTGTAGAGCGTGAGTTTGAAAGGATAGGCCTTGGTCACCAGGCAGTGGGTTTTTCGTGGTGTTCGTACATGGTTAAGCTGTTTTCGCCCTTGGAGTCTTTCTCCTGGAAGTGGGCTGGGAGGCTCTGGTTTTTGGCCATTTTTCCCCCAGCCCCTTGCCTTAATGGCTTATTTTTCCTTTTATACCAGCATGCAGCCACTCTCCAGCGCCCACGTGTAGGTTTGACTTTCTAGGGTAGATATTTGTCCCATCAGCCCATACCTAAAGTGGTTGGGGGTGGTTGTAACAGTTGAAGAATACGGCTCTGTCAGGTGCAGAGCATTGAATGGCAGTGAGGGCAGCTTTCCCCGGATATTTTCAGATTTTCTTTCAAGCTTAGTCCTATACCGTTTTTGCCCTTCTCTCCGGTGGGATTTTGGGTCTGCCGAGGACTGAACTGTCCTCGGCTGTATCCCAAGGCTATCTTGTACTTTATATTATTGAGCTTGGGCCATAGCCCTCCTCGGCTTAGGCCTTTGGACTCCCCACGAGTAAATGGGCCCGATCCATAAATTATTGAGCCCCACATATATGATGAGATTTTATGTGTTTCACAAATGTAAATTAAATCTAAAATTTGGATGAATAAAGGGTTCGATCTTTGCTTATACTAAAAACCAATTGATGTCTTAATTTGAAAATAAAGAAAACAATTATCAGAAACAAACATTATAAGTTAAAATTCTATTAAAAAAAAATCTTAAATTTGGATGAATGAAAAATTGTGAAATAAAATAATTATAATATTAATAAAAAGTCTCTAGACATATGTGTGATGAGGTTAGCATAAATTATAGATTATAAAGGTGGACATATCACATAAATTATTTAGTAAAAAATAAATCACTTTTTGTTAGAAGAAAAAAAAAAAAAATATATATATATATATATATATATATATATCTTTGATACTAAATAACCCAATTAGAAAATAAATAAAAAAGATGTAGACATAATTTATTTTAGTAAAAAATAAATATTATTTTTGAGAAGAAAAAAATCTTGGTACTAATAAATCAACCAGTAATTAAAATTAAAAAAAAAAATCTCTTACATTAAAAGAAATGTTATATCCACAATATTTTCACAATAAATTCTAAGTGGCAGGTTGTTATTAGTGGAAAAAAATAGTGGTAAGCTTAAATTAGAACCAATAATAATTAAAGAGATGTTACGTCTACAACATTTTTACAACAAATCACAGATGGTTAGTTGTTATTGGTTCAAATTTGAAACTAACATTAAGATTACTTTTTTGCCATAATAATAATAACCAGTAACAACTTGCCACTTAGGATTTATTGTAAAAATGATGTAAAAATGTTGCAGACATATCATTTATCTGATAATTAACCACTTATAATTTGTTGTGAAAATATTGTGAACATTACAATAATTTTTTTTTTGAGAATATAAAACCCTAGACAGATTAGGTCAAAACATATTTTACTTTTTATTTTTTATTTTTATACAGATAGAAATTTTACTTCAATTTAATTTAAATATTCAAGTAGATATATCTAAAAGCAATAAATATTTCTAAATAAATACTAATAAATATATTAACCAAAAATAAATTATAAAATATAAAGCGACCATGTATTTCTCGACACAGTTGTACGCTTGTGCGTCGATCCAAGGAGGCTTGGTATAAATAAAACTTGGGAAACTTATATGTTTTCGTGATTCTCATTGAAACCTAAACCGAAACCGAAAGCTCTACATAAAAGCATATAACAACAACCCCAACCCCATAATTGAAATTTAATTTGAAATCTAATTTTGATTTTCTCTTAGTTTTTGGTTTTAAATATCTAGATATATAATGAGATTTTATGTGTTTCACGAATGTAAATTAAATCTCAAATTTGGATGAATAAAGGGTTCAATTTTTGTTTAAACTAAAAACTAATTGATATCTTAGTCTAAAGATAAAGAAAACAATCATCAGAAACGAACATTACAAGTTAAAATTCTATTAAAAAAAAACTTAAATTTGGATGAATGAAAAATTGTGAAATTAAATAATTATAATATTAATAAAAAGTCTTTTGACACATGTATGATGAGGTTAGCATAAATTATAGATTATAAATGTGGAGTGTGGACATATCACATAACTTATTTAGTAAAAAATAAATCTCTTTTTATTAGAAGAAAAGAGAATATATATATATATATATATATATATATATCTTTGATACTAAATAATCCAATTAGTAAATAAAAAAAAAAGATGTAGACATAATTTATTTTAGTAAAAAATAAAATTTTTTTTAGAAGAAAAAAAAATCTTGATTCTAATAAATCAATCAGTAATTAAAAATTAAAAACAAACCTCTTAACATTAAGAGAAATGTTATGTCCATAATATTTTCATAATAAATTCTAAGGGTACGTTTGGTATGCTGTAATAGCTTCTGTAATAGAATAGTTATTCATGTGTAATAGCAATTCGGTCATTTGGTTGCATCTTTATTACATGAATTAGTTATTATATTGGAATGACTATTCTTTAAATTGAAGAATAGCTATTCCTCTTTAAAATTGATGTAATAACTATTTCTTAGTATATATAATAGGTTTTAAAATTAATATATTTTCAAAAATATAAAGTTTCCTTATACATCATCTTTTACAAGCTTTCCATACGTAACAACCAAACTTATGAATAATAATAGTTATTCCATTACAATGTTTTTTATTCCCAGTAATAAAGATTACTATTCCTAATGTAATAGTAATTCAGTATACCAAACGTATCCTAAGTAGTAGATTGTTATTGGTAGGGTAAAAAAGTAATTATAGTGGTAAGTTTAAATTAGAACCAATAATAATTAACCACCTATGACTTAGGGTACGTTTGTTTCGACTTCAAATGAATTCCGGAAATCAATTTCCGGAAAATGGAGCGTTTGGCTGTGACGGAAAATATTATTTTCCGGAAATGAATTTCCTGTTGACCGTTGTTTGAAGCCTTGACCACGGAAATGCAAATCTGCCTTCATTTTCACTTCAAATGAATTCCGTGGCTTGCAAAACGCAGAGAGAGGGAGAGAAAAAACAGAACACAACATGCGAGCTTGAGCCCCAGAACAAAACGGCGATCGAACGCGCGCGGACCAGTCCGACGACGGCGATCGACGCTTCGCGAGATCGCGCCATCGATCGCGATCTCGCGAAGCATCGATCGCCGTCTCGCCTTCGCGAGATCGCGATCTCACGAAGCGTTGTTCGCGAGACCGCGCCGTCGATCGCGATCTCGCCTTCGCGAGATCGCGCCGGATCGAGATCGCGATCGACGGCGCGATCTCGCGAAGTGTCGACCGCGAGATCGCGAACGCGAGATCGCGCCGTCGCATGATCGCGATGTTGATCGCGATCTCGCGACGGCGAGACCGCGCCGTTGATCGCGATCTCGCGACGGCGAGACCGCGATTTTCTGGGTTGTGGCTTTTGTGTTTTCTGGGTTTTGTGTTTTCCTCCTTCTTTTCCAAACACTAGAAAATATTTTCCGGAAAATTTTTTGAAATACAACCAAACACACAAAAATATTTTCATTTTCCAGAAATTAGCATTTCCGGAAAATATGTATTTTCCGGAAAACGTTTTACGGCAACCAAACACAGCCTTAATGTAAAAATATTATAAACGTAACACTTTTTTAAACTAAATATATAACAGATCTAAAAAATTTAATGAGAATATATGCATTGTTTAAATAAATCACAGTATTTTTTTTTTGAGAATATGGAGTCGTAGATAAATTAGGTCAAAATATATTTTATTTTTATAGAAGATATAAATTTTATTTTAATTTAATCTTAAGTAGATATATCTAAAAGCAATAAATATTTTTAAATACTAATAAATATATTTACCAAAAATAAATTATAAAATATAAACCGACCTTATATTTCTCAACACAGTTGTACACTTCTGCAGCAATCCAGGAGGCTTGCTATAAATAAAACTTGGAAAACTTATATGTCTTTGTGATTCTCATTGAAACCTAAACCAAAACCGAAAGCTCTACATAAAAGCATTGAACAACAACCCCAACAGCCTTGTTGTTGTTGTTTTTGTTTTTTCTCTGTGTTTGTGAAAGAGACAGAGATAGAGAGAGAGTCGTGGTCATGGAAGATGGAACGAAAGCCATAGCTGAGGCGAACATTAAGAGCAAAACGGAGCCTCTATTGCCACAGGAGGTGGAGATAGACGACATGTCGTCTACTACATGGAAGCTCAATGTGCTAGACTTTCCTGCACTGCCTCCAAGAAAGGATGGTGATCATAGCTCCTTTAATCTGCGCCGCCTTCTTCGAACCCCAAGTAAACCATCTTCACAAATCTTTGTGTATGTATGTATGTATGTATGTATGGTATTATTAATGTTATGTGCAATAAGGTATTTGCTTTTTCTTGTTTTTGTTGCGAGTTTTTAACGGCCATGGCATATCAATATAGAACTAAGGGTAACTGTGATTTTTTACTTTTTATTTTGATTCTTAGTGGTAAAGATTCAAGACCCAGAACTTATTTTATCTCAAAGATTTTATTTGTTCAACTTTTTAAAAGTCCGGCACCAAGAGAGTTTTATAATAGCCAGACCATGTGGCCCATGTCAATATAGAATGAAAGTTGTGCTCTTTATTCTCATGTTTGGCTTCTTTCTGGGAAAGATTAAAAACCCAAGTTTTTTTTTTTTTTTTTTAAATAATTTTTTATAATTTATAATTTTTAAAATTTTTATTTTTTAAAAGAAAAAAGAGATGCTCTTTGTCCAATGAAAGCTGGTATGTGGGTTTTTAAACTGAGTTGACTCAGCCGAGTTCTGGATTTCTTTGATGAATCTTATCTAATTTTTGGCTTTAGGGCCCAACTTAGATGCAGTTACCTAGATGCATTTTAACAATGAACCGCATGGTTAATTGTATTTGGGGATAAATTTTCTTCAATGCATTGAGCAATGAACCAAATTGATTGTCTATTGAAAGTTAACACTTTGTGCTATATAGTACTTTTATACAACCACATGTTTGAATTTAATTAGGGAAGTTAGAATATAGAATCAATTTAATTGGTGAACTTAATATATGGCACCAGCACCTAGTACCCATTTTCCAACGTTTTTGAAATAGTGTTGGTTAAAAAAGTTGTACTTTGAAAATTGTTACTAAAAAAAAGGTAGACTATAGAGAATATAGAGCTAATGAACTATAGAGTATTTGACACGGAGTAATGAAGAAAAAGTAGTGGGTCCATGTGAATGTGATAATTCACTATCATAGTTGCACATGTCACTAAGTTGTTGCAAATTGTTGTAGGAAATTCAGTGGACCTAGAAGAACTGAAGGAACTATCACTATTAATTTTGCCTTTGGCTTAGAACTGAGTTGGCTCAGCCAAGTCACCGATCCGTATTACTTGGACATTTCTTTTTCATGGTTGTGTTTTTCTGCCACTGGCCTAGGGGCCAAATGGCACACTCTTTAATCCTTCAAGGGAGTGTTCATGCTTCGCATTCTGAGTGTCATTCATTTTGGGAGAGGGATCTTTTAGGTGCTCAGTGTATGGATTTAGGTGAGGATATGGTAATCTCTGTACCAAATGAATGTGTTTGTATTTGTTTTTTTTTTAATTATGTGGAAGTTTCTGTAGCTTGAGTTTTGGGCTCATTGTGTGGCACAATTTTCTTCAAACACAATATATGCATGTATAGTATTGAATACCTCTGGAAAAATTAATTATGACATGGAACCCATTTGTGAAATGGAATACTATGACGAGGATTGCTAATAAAAAACAAGATACATGCAAACAGGTACTACATAATATATTTGTTTGTTATATCAAAGCATTCTATAAAAAGGGCTTTATCTATGCATGTGATGTATTCTTCTACCTGTAGCTTTATAAAGATAGTAATTCATGCACTATGTATTTATAAGATTCATGATGCGTGTAGGTATCACATATGTGATGCATTCACTCTTTCCCAATAGCTTAGGAATTTGGAATAATTAGTCCAGCAGAAAATATTGACAGGAAACTAATGCTCTCTTTACACAAAGAAAAATTCCCCGGGTCTATAATCAGGTAATGGTCCCTATTAGATATCATTAAAGCCTAATACACTTTTAAGCCATGTGTTTTGTTTGTTCAGTTATTGATTGATATATGTTATTCATTTATAAATTATTGGCTAAAGGTTTTAAAAGATGTAAGATGGTTAAATAAGGTTGTTACAACATCTTGAAAAAAATTTGGAATCACTTAGGAATTCTTAAGAAGTATGACTCTGGTTTATGAATTGGCAAATTGCATAAAATATTCGTAAAAAAGAAAAAGCAAAAAAAGTATATTAATATTTAACTCAATATTATTGGAAGGAAAATAGAAAGGCATTTTAATTCATTCAGTTTAGGGGGGAAAAAAATTAAACCTTAGAAGAAGTTTTTTGTCCTATTCTATCAGAATTTGGCAACGGTTTTAGCTCAAGTAAAACCCCCTCACCTTATAAGTTCTAGGTGGAAGGTATGGCCATGGGTTCAAGACCCATTGAGTGCATGTGTAACTTACCAATAAAAAAAATAAATAAATGGTGATTGTTTTAGCTTGTTATATAAATTATGCCTAAGTATGGTTGGTTGTGTTGAGTTTGCACTGAAGATGTTTTGTCGCAATAATAAATTTCACACTCAGGTTGAGAATATCTTCACAAATATATTGCAATTGGTTTCAGCACAAGCAAACAAAGGAGTTCTGGGGAAAGAGAGAATTTTTTTATTGGTACTTGGAATAATCACACGCACTTTGCTCTCATTTAAGAAAACTCACCACTCTTTCTCTTCCACACTTTGACCTTTGCATTCGTTGGTGAAGTTTTATATAGAATACCAAAGAGATATGCTTTCTTAACTTCTACTTATCAAAAAAAAGATATGCTTTCTTAACTTCCTTATCTAAACTGCTAAGTGCTAACATAACATTACAACAGGTTGAACACATAAAAGACAAAGGCCCATTCAACAAAAGAAACTCTTTCTTATCTACATTGTCATGCCAACGTTGCTCTATCTGTTCCTAAAAATTTGAAATGTTAAAGGCAACAACTCATGTACTAAAGTGAGAAGTTGTCTCTTCATTAGTTGTAATCTACTGTCCTAACCTAAGCTAGAAAACACAAGCGGAACACACTAGATAGAACATGTGCAATTCTACTTGATTTGGTTTTGTTCAGTGAAAGAATATTCAGAAAGTTTTTAAGAAAAAACCACTGGTCGCCAATGAGCTCTAGCTTAACTGGCACCTTCTCCCTTTATAAGCTTAGGTGGAGAGTGAGGTCTTGGGTTCAGGACCATCCAGTGCACGAGTAAATTACCAATTAAAAAAAAAAAGCAAAGCAGCATCCTATTGCTATAGTTAGTGATGACTCTTATAGGGAGGTTGACCTTTTTGATTGCTGTATGATTTTATTTTATTTTTTTCATTTTAAAAAATGATTAGAACTCCTCAGTCATCTGTGGATGACTTAAATTGGTTCAAAATTGGTGTATCTTAGTCCTTTAATCAGTTTTCATTAATGGGGTGGTTTTTCCAGTTTTGAGTAAAAATTGGTGTAATTTATACCTCCCATCATGATTTTAGATCGTCAAATGTAAGCTGTTTGTAGCAAAGAAATTTAATGTTCCTTATGCTGATGGCATCGAATCTTGCTTAGGCATCCATATGTCACAAACAAGCATTTATATGGAATTTTTCATTTATGTTCTCCAGCTGTTCTAAAAGCAGAAAATAGTCTGTGGTTGTCATGATGTCCCATATGTGCTGAAAATATACTAGTCTTTGATAAAGTAACTTTGTGATGTTGTCCTTCAAAATAGCTGACATGGAGCATCAAATCCAAAACTTGACTAGGGAATTTCGTGCAAATATGATCCTGAAACTATTGAATCTAATAAATTGATATTTGAAATGTTTACTCAATGTTGGACTATCCTGACTTAGTTATGATAACAACTACACTTGAATAAATAAATTGGAAAAAACATAAAACCATTGAAATTTTTGTGTTTGCAGTTTGAAGATATTTTATTCTTGTTAGATATATATTGGGATCTTTGGATCTTCAATTTCACAGCAAGGACATTTCTTTACTTCCTGCACTTAAAATTTCTGAATGTTGGAGTTGGAAGGATTTAGGGAATAACCCCTTTCACATTCTTTAGAGGTGATTTTGAGCAAGAGTAATTATGGATAACCTGACAGCTTTGAACTTCCTATTGGAGTTATGATAAGGCACTTCACATATTGCCTTTTGTTTTCAGTTGTTATGCTTAGGATTATAATCTAGGAAGCATGGGTACAAACACTGTACGACATAACGACACGAGCAATTTTTGAAAAATTATAACATAGCACAACCAGTATGACATTGATACGACATCCTAAATGAAGTGTCTGTGCTTCCTAGGTTATAATCATAATCAATCAATGTTTTCTTAATCTTTAACAAACACTTATAAAAAAAATAAAAGAAAAACGTTTTCTTAATATTTAACATATGTGATGTTTAGTTCTTTTTGAAAATGAAACATAAAAATTTGATGAATATGGATGCTTTCATTTTCCCCGTTGTTCGTATTAGTGATGAATGTAATGTGAACGTTGTACTCTTGACTGCAGGGAAACAAAGCAAGGTTGCTGACTATTACAAGAAACAAGAAAGGCTCCTTGAAGAGTATACTGAGATGGAGGCTATGAGTGAAATAGGTTTTGCTCCTGGAAGTCTAACAGAGGTTGGTCGTTCTGCAAGAAACTTTCATATATATCTTGTGATATTTTATGGGATTCGAGAACTCTTTAATGCCTTTTTTTTTTTTTTTTTTTGGTATTTGCAACAAGCTTTTATTGAAATGAAAAGGGGAGAGGGAATATTTTTATCAAAAAGATATTATTGATAAACATTCTTTTAATGCTTGTTTCTAAAGTCAAACATCATCAAGTTTAGAGGACATATTCACAAGTTTCATCCAAAATGGAGGCCATGCCCAACTTCTTTCTTTTGTTTTTGTTTTTTTTTCCCCTTTTTAAATTATTTTTCAAATGCATGTCCATTTTAGTGGTGTTAAATGGTAACTTGTGGAACAAAACAGGAAGGAAATTTCTCAGTTGGATTGCGGAAATCAATGACTACAATTTGTGTTCATGTTTTCCTTCTCTATGACACATATATCACCTTGTGTAATAAAAGTTTCAAGCTCCTTCCCCCACTCACCTCCCCCCCAACAACCCCCCCCCCCCCCCCCCCCCCCCCCCCCCACAACAAAAAAAATCTGTATGGTGTTCTGGGAAACAGAAATTGATTTTCTTTGTTGATCTACTTACACTTTCTCAGGATGAGATGAAGCTGCTTGCAAAGAGTGAAAGGATGGCCATCCATATATCAAACATAGCTAATGTTGTGCTCTTTGCAGCGAAGATCTTTGCTTCTATTGAGAGCAGATCATTGTCGGTCATTGCCTCAACCTTGGATTCACTCTTAGATCTCTTGTCGGGTTTCATATTGTGGTTTACAGCTCATGCCATGCGAAACCCAAACCAGTATCGTTATCCAATTGGAAAGAAACGGATGCAGCCAGTGGTAAGTCATCTAATCCAACAATTGTGAGGGTGCATTTGGAAATACCATAATGCATATTTAAACTTTAAACTCTCCCTTCCTGCAATCAGTTTAATAAGTTTTACTGCCACAATAAAAAATAATCTTCTCTTTTCTGTCAGGCCATTATGATAACTTCAACTGAGTACAACAGAAAAACTACTGTTTTAGCTGCCTCAATGTTTTTGTATTTCATATTCTATTAAAATGAATATTCTGATAGATTTAAGTTGTTAAAGCTGATAATGAGAAGTCATCTGTAATTGGGTTAGTGTTGCACCTTTGCCTCATTTGGTTACTCAGAATTTGTTGTAGAGAAATTTTGCATCTTAAACTGATTAACAAGTTAGTCCCAAATAATTCAAGGTTATATACTTTTCTTTTTTCCATTTTGCCAATATTTCTTGTGATGAATGAGGGAAATAGACTGCAATGCTTTTCCCATCATTACTGCTGTTGCCTCAGCTATATCTCATTCCACAAATGCTGGAGGGAGAAGAGACCCCTAATGGTGTTAGGCACTTAGGCTAGTTTTATTCTATTACTAGAAGCTTGAAATTAATGTAATAGATGTCCAGAGATTTCATTAGGTCATGCTTTAGAATCTCATTATGTTATTGAAATATTGAGCTTAGTGTGTTTGCCAAAAAAAGAAGAAGTGGTTTTTGACAGAGTTTGCTACTTTGTTGTTAATGAGAAAATGCAAGTGACATAGGCTTTTTGCTTCTGCATATCAGGCAAAATGAAAAGATACTCTAGAATAGAAGCCTCTTTTTTTTTTTTTTTTTTGTTTGATAAAATGGAAAAGCAGTCAAACAATCTACTCTAAGGGGAATAAATGGCATTGATTTTGCGCATAGTTTTTGAATGTAGGTTCATGGGTGACTATGACTTATGGGGATGTGGACCCAAGGCATGCTAATAATCACATCAGATATGCCCAGTCTGTGTTTGAATTTTTTTTTACAACACTTAATGCTATAACACAACAAATATTTTACTAATTTATATTGAGCATGCAGGGAATCATTGTTTTTGCATCAGTAATGGCAACTCTTGGATTACAAATACTGCTTGAGTCTGGTCGACAATTCGTTAATAAGGTATGCAACTTTAATACTATTTTCTTCGACTTAGGGGTACATATGGTGGGAGCACAGTTGGGCTCATACACATGTTAACCAAAGTTGGATTTGAGAAGGGTTTGTAGATTAGCACCCTTCTTGATGTCTTGTCAGAACTCAGAGCTCCAAGGCTTCCTTAATTATTAGTGCTTTAGGATGACATAGGTTTTGAGGTACTATCCAAATGTATGAGATCCTAGTTAGATCAGTCTTAGTTGGTGGCTGCAACACTTGTGCATGGTTGTTCTACAGTTCTCGTTTTGTAATCTTTTACAATATCAGTGACTAATATATTCTTCATTTCATATGCTGATTGCAGTCTGAGCCTGAAAAGGATCCTGTGAAGGAGAGATGGATGATTGGAATAATGTGCTCGGTAACTATAGTGAAGTTTGCGCTCATGGTCTATTGTCGAAGATTTAAAAATAAAATTGTTAGAGCCTACGCACAAGATCATTTCTTTGACGTTATTACCAATTCAGTTGGTTTGGCAGCAGCTGTCCTGGCCATTCGATATTATTGGTGGATTGATCCTACTGGAGCTGTTATAGTGAGTTCATATGCAACTGATTTTTTTTTCCCTTTTCCCTTTCCCCTTTTTTACTGTATGTTATATAATTGGGTTCAGCTACTCTACAAGTTTTTAATTTTCTTTCTTTTCATAAAATTATTATAATTATGAGCAACCATGTTTTTCATAACAAAATATTGATTTTTTGTCTATTATGTCTCTCATTAAAAAAAAAAAAAAAAAAAAAAAGAGGGTAAAATGCCACTCTTTGCCTCGACATGGTAGAATTCCTTTTTGGTAAATCTTCTTTTTCTCCATTTTGAAAATGGGGTGTTTGAAAAAGAATACCTACAAAAAGGAGAGCTTTTAAAAAGAAAATTTTTGAAAAAGTGCTGTTTTCAAAACAGGTACAAGTGGCATTTGGAAGGAATTTTTGTAGGCTTCTTGGAGTTGAACATTACTATATTTAATTATGATGATTTCTTGAACCTGTTTTGCAGATAGCTTTATATACAATGAATACATGGACAAAGACTGTCTTTGAGAATGTATATGCGCTAATCGGAAGGACAGCACCACCTGAATATTTGGCAAAGCTAACATATCTGATATGGAACCACCATGAAGATATCAGGCACATTGACACAGTACGAGCATACACTATTGGTACTCATTATTTTGTGGAGGTTGATGTAGTTTTGCCACATGACATGATCCTGAACAAAGCACATAATATTGGCGAGACATTGCAAGAGAAGCTGGAGCAACTCCCTGAAGTTGAGAGAGCTTTTGTGCATATAGATTTTGAGTATACTCACAGGCCTGAACACAAGACCATGGCTTGATGACAATGATGGCAGTAGTATGGTCAGATCTCGGCCTTTCCAATGCACAATGGCTTTCAAAAGAGGTGCTGATTCAGTTAATATATGGTTCAATTTTATTTATTTTGCCAAACAGACCGAATATAATTTTAACATCTTACGGTCTAGTATCATTAGACTGTTGATCTTCTGCTAATCCTTAATACCCAACCATTTTCCTTTTTATGTAAGGTGATAAAAATTGGATATCTTTTGAGATAAACTTGTGCTGCAAGCCCTCATTTTATTGTTTTTGTCTTTTTAATTATATGGGAGCTATGGAAGCATTGACCTTTAATTTTACTTGGGAACTTCTTCAGTACAGCCACACTATTGATTCTCCATTTTGTGGCTGCTAAAATTGTTATTCTGCCCTCATTCTATTCTCTGGTATGTTAAATCTTCTTCCAATTAGTCAGTATTGCAACAGCCGTTTAGGCTGCAATGTAACTGCTGCTAAATTATTCTATGGCCATATTAGTAAGGTTCAAGATGTTGGCTCTTTTAAGCTTTGTTTTGTCAGAAATGTCTTTTTGTGAATTCAAGAGCAAGCCTCGGTTCACCTTTGTTAATTGGGTCTCTATCCTACTTTGATATGAGGTTAGATTGAAGGGTCTTTCTTAAATTGGTTTACTTATATATATTAAGGCTAGGTCTTCTCTCCTCTTCAAATGTGAGACGAAATTATGGTTTGTGCCATCAGAAGTAGAGCCAAGAAAGAAGCAGTAAGTGCCTTTGTGTGTGCGCCTATTGCTACAATTCGTTTGTTAAATCCTATTATTTGCTCGATGTGTTTATCTAGAGATCTTCTAGAGTTTTTTGGGAATTCAAGTTCTTTAAATCTTCACCTTCCTGCACAATCATTAAAAAAATTATTTTTAAAGAATATAAAAAAAAAAAATTCAAACTAAATTTTTTCTAGGTCAGTTATTAAGAAGTCTAAATGGTACAAAATATAATAAAAGAGAACTTGAATATCTTAGCAGCACACACAAAAAAAGAAGGGCAAATACATGAAATTTTACAATTTTCTTCTACTAACAAAATAAAAAGGTAAAAAGGGATTGATTAGAGATAAAGTGGGAACTGAGAATGTTAAGATGAGAATAAGAAAATGAGAAAGTCTAAAAATGATGATAGAGAAGATAAAAATGGAGAGAGAGAGAGAGAGAGAGAGAGAGAGAGAGAGACTATGGAAGTGGAGACACATCAAATTGATGTAGCAATTTAACGGGATTAACGAAGGTGAAAGAAAAATGGAAGTTTAACAAGATTAATTAAGGTGAAAGAAAAAAGTTAAAAATACTACAAGTCATACTAAATAAAATTTACAAATTAATGTAGTAATGAATGTAATTAGTGGGTTTAAACCATTTTAGAAATGAATATTTGAATTAGAATTGTCTCTTTATGATTGGTAACAAATCAGTTTGTAAGTTCAATATAGTAAAACTAGTAGTAACTAACACTACTCAAGGTGATAGGAACGTTGGTGGAGTGATGATGTGGCACAATTTTAGCCTTTTATTGTAAAGGGAATGTGAAGGTTTAGAGTAATTCTAGATCCACACTTTTTACCACACATTTTTACACTTATCTTATATGATAGATTGTGATTGGTTATTTGTTAATTTCACATAGATCCGCTATTTTTTCTCTGTTACTTATAACCTACCACATTAGAGTTGTGGTCCAAAAAGTTGAGGACTTGCGTTTATAGATTTTTTCAAAGGTTGGTTAGGGTATGATCTTATCTTCTAATGGTTCGAGCATACCCAAGGCATGACCAGCTCACCATTTCTAGATATGGCTTAGGTGGTAGGAATCCTTATACCACTTCATGTGATGCTTGTAGGAGTTGAGAAGTTCAAATAGTGATGCTTTAACAAATGTATTGTGCTGATAATGATAGTCTCATTAAGGTCCGATGGTATACATGATATTACCCTTACAGTCATGTGATATGAAATTGATGAATTCACATTAAAGACCTGATTTTTTATATTTTAGAAGAAGAAACTTTAGAACTTGAGAGTTGAGAGACATTATATTATCATATGCAAGACTAAAGTAACAACTTCTGACATATTGAAGAAGTTGTACAGAGGTCTTAATAACAAATATCGAAAATGGTCTAAATATCTTTACCAAGATATATACGTCCAAAAAGTTGAAATATCTTGTCCAAATGGCCACCATTCATTATCAGGTGGGGCCAAACATAACCGAGATACCAAGCAAAGTCCTCACCAGTAGTCACCACCAAGCCAAAAAATCCTAATTCCTTTACAAATGGTGCAGATCTTATCGTCACCTTAAAGTTCCAATGGTCATACAATGAAGCATAATATATTCGGTTTCAAAGTCAAGAACCCATGACCTACTATATTCGGTTTGGTTGACGATTTTATATACAATTTGACCCAAGCCAGTTCCAGCACAGATATACAAATACCTTTTGTTGGAGTTCGTAAAATTAATTTTATCTTAAATTTTTCCTATAGTTTTACTTCTATTTATATCTGCTCCTATAAATTTATATGATTCAAAACATACAAAAATTGGCCTTTCTAAGTCTAAGGAATTTTTTTTTGAAGGAATAAGTCTAAGATAATTAAATGATAGTTGAGCACTCGAATCATGCCATCCAACGTTTGACCTTCTTATTTATTTATTAGAAACAAAGACACGCACAAGGAAGGGAGAAAATGATTCTAACACAACGTTTGACTTTGGTGGCAGCAACATATACCACCTGACATCATGGTTCAAGAAAGTTTGGTGCTTAAGAGTATTATTTTCAACAATTATTATTACCTTTGATAAGTAGTTGGTTTTATTATTATTTTTTGGTTGAGAAATTGGTTTTATTATTTTTCAAGAATGAAAAATTGTCTGTGTACAACTATGCATGGTTATGGTAGAAATTTTTTTTTTTAAGTACACATCTAATAGATTTTGAATCCAAGCAATCTCGTGAGTTCGAGTCAGCCCAAGTCCAACTGATAAAATATCTTATGGATTAGGGGGATTAATTGTTGTTTTGTCCTCCTACTCAAAAAAAAAAAAAAAAAAAATTGTTGTTTTGTCCTAATGATAAAGAATAATTATTTGTAGAACAACATTTGAAGTCTTATTCATCTAAATTAATCAATCTATCTTAAATCTATCTTATTGTTACAAGATGAAAAGCTATCATATTTATCTCACAAATTCTAGGATCATACCATTTTCCACACCATTTGCTATAATTATCATATAAGGTTGACAAATCACAAAATCTTGTTAGGCAACAGTAGAATACATATTGGCACAACAAACTATATTCCTTACAAAATCAAAATTTAAAATTTTAGTATTCTCATATACATATTGTCACAACAAACTCGTTTTAATTTGACATAAAATACATGTTAACTAAAACTGTTTCGATTTTAGATGAAATACATAAAATTTTCGTACAAAATATAGGTCCATCAAATCACACAAATTTTCCATCTAAAAATCTATTTTCATGCTTAACAGTATAATTTTGTATAATTTTGTACTACACTAATATTTCCAAAATTGTCCATTTACTTACTTAACTATCCAATTCACGTTCACCTTTGATCAGTTTGTTCCACAGATTTTCACTATCTATTAATCGGCATGAATCTACTGCAACTCTAGGGAACTCTACCCTGCGACGAAGAGAGGGACTGGGAACTAATGGACAAAGGACTGAGTACACCCCTATACCATATTGGCACAAATAGAATAACCTATTTATATAGAATGGTAAAGGGGCTCCTCTATGATCATAGAAATGAAAATAAAAAATGAAATGATATTTTGTCATTATAGGTCTAGGCATCACATGGTCTATTATTCCCTTGATGCCGCAAAACATAAATGATAAAGTCTGGACAAAATATTTGAGCAATGATATGTGCGTAGATGATAAATTGGTGGTGAACTTACTTAGATAAGTATAATTATATGGTAAACATAAAAGAACCTTTTTCTCATTAGCATGGTGACAAAATTAAATTGCCTGAGTTCACGCCTACCAACCTATGATAGGCATAAAGACTAAATATACATAAACATTCTCTCTCCTATATGTGGGAGATATCACTAACCCTTAAACCGTATAGAAGCTTGATAGGTGTCACATAAATAAAAGAACTCAAGAGCATCCACAGTGGAGTTAAAAATTTAGTTATTTAACTCCACCAAAAGTTATTTTATCTATTTTACCTACACATATATTGCAGCAGTAGATCTATTTTAGCTTTCAATACAATAAAATAATATAAATATCATAATAAAATAATATAACTATTACAATAAAATAATATATCCTATTACCCAAAAAACATCCACAGCACCAACTATAATCACTTCTACCATCAGCCACACCCACCACCACCACCACCAACACCAGTCCACAGCAAAAAAAAAAAAAAAACACCAACCCAAATCACCAATATTTTTCCTCAATCCAGATCAAACAAAATCACCAATCACAAAAGAAAATAAATAAATAAATGCGGCACAACCCCCACCAACAAACCGACAGCCACCACAAAACAAACCGACAGCCACCACAAAACACCACAGTCACAAATCACAAATCGGACCCATAAATCACAAATCGAACCCACGCCGATACGACCCAACATTAGCAAAATGACCCACCACCACCACCATCTCCACTATGATGCCTGAAATCCGGCAAACCAAATGCCGAAACCCACCAAACCCAAATCCAGCTACCCAAATGTCGAAACCACACACCGATCTCAACCCCGATACCAACGCACACCGATCTCACCGTTTGCTTGAGAGAGTTTTGAGAGATGAGATGAGAGCTTTCAGATAGAGTGACTGAGAGAGAGAGAGTTTTTATTATTTTAATCAGGCCAGGAGTAAAATAATATTTTTTTTGTTTAGCTCTCATGAACAGTGCACATCTATCTATAGATGTGCACTGTAGCAATGGAGCTAAAAAAAATAAATTTAGCTCCACTACTGCATGCTTCTTTTTGGTGTTTTGGTGAAGCTAAAATAGCTATATAGCTATTTAACTCCATTGCTACAAGTGCTATAATGAGGAGGGGAGGGTTGGCCTGATTCTCACACTCACAGCTGCAAAGAAAATAATCAAGAAAATTGTGCGGTGCCACTAAAAGAGGGGAAATCTCTTAGGGTCTGTTTGGATACAATTTATTTTTGCTAAAACTGAAAACTGAAAATACTGTAACAAAATAATTTTTAAATGTGTGAATAGTACCGTGGGACTCATGTTTAATATTTTTTTTCTAAATAAAGTGGCTGTGGGTCCCATGAACAGTGCGTGAACAGTGCTGCTACAGTGCATAGACTAATAAACTTTGTCTCTAAAAGCTGGAAATGCGTGAAAGAAAAAAAGAAAAAAAAAGAAGCAAAACGCAAATGTAAACACAACATAATTCTATCCAAACACTTAGCGTCTATTTGGATACCGCTTATTGTTGAAAACTGAAAACATTATAGTAAAATAATTTTTAAATGTGTGAATAGTATTGTGGGACTCAGTTTTAAAGTTATTTTTTTGAAAAAAGCATTTGCGGGTCTCGTGCACTGCTAAAAAACATTGGACGCGCAAAACATGGGACGCTTGCCACTATCCAAACATATGCTTATATATATATATATGTAAATTTTAAGGATAAAAGGCTAGGGTTTTTAAGCTTATCAATGCCCATCTATTTATTTATGCCATCTCTCTTGGGTCTCTTATACCATAATAATTACCTTATTTAAATATATTAGACCCAAATCAAATAAATTCTTTTAACCATGGGCCTCCTCTTTAATACATGCATATGAAATAAATTAGTAATAAAATTATAGGGTGTTAGTGTTACACCCAACATCCCTGTTGGCAGCAACATGTACCACCAGATCATCATGGTACAGAAAGTTTGGTGCTTAGGAGTATTATTTCAACAATATTTATTACCTTTGATGAGTTATTGGTTTAATTATTTTTCAAGAAAGAAAAATTGTCCTTGTACAACTTTGCATGCTTTGAATAGATTTTTTTTTTTTTTTTTAATGCACATCTAATAGAACTTGAATCCAAACAATATTGTGGATTTGAGTTAGCTCAAGTTCAACTGGTAAAATAACTTGTAGAGTAGGGGACTAATTGTTGTTTTGTTCTAATGATAAAGAACAATTATTCGTAAAACAATATTTGAAGTCTTATCCATCTAAATTAATCAATCTATCTTATTGTTACAAGATGAGTGGTAAACCACAAAATCATATTAGGCGACAATAGAATACATTTTGTCACAACAAACTACATTTCTTCCAAAATCAAAATTTTAAATTTTAGTATTCTCATATACATATTGTCACAACAAACTAGTTTTTATTTGACATAAAATACATGTTAACTAATTTTTTTTTTAGATAAAATACATAAAATTTTCATACATAACCTTTATACAGGAAAAGTTAACGAATACCTATTGATTTAAAAAATATTTTTAGAAAATTTTTATAAGAAAATATAGAAGTAACAAGTTTTTTGACAATTTTTTTTTTTTTAAATTTCTCATAAAATTGTTATCAAAATTTCCTTTAAAAAGTTTATTAACAAATTCCCTATTGAGTCGACTTTTAAATACAAAATAAAAAATAACTTTTAAAAAATTGTATATATGTTATTATTGACGTGGCATTCATCCCAACAATCAAAGGTGTGCAATACGTAGTTCCTGCGGAGCCGACATCGTCCATTTTTCGATTCTCTGCTTCCCAAGCTGCACTGCAATTCATTCTCCAGCCATGGTTGGTGATATCAGCATAGATTGACTATCAGCATAGATTGACTAGTCAGCATAGATTGACTAAGTCTTTTTTTTTTTTTTGAGAATCGGATTGACTAATATAAAACGTAGTATAATTTGGTTTTTCCACTAACGATCGACATCAACCACATCATAATTAGTATATATTCTATTGTCGGTCAGTTAAGACTTTGACTATATCGGTTGCGGTTGGTTCCTGCACATCGCAACAATTGTTATATCAACTTATAAACTTTTTCTAATAAAATTGATGCTACATTTATTCTCTCGTGCCAATATCATATAATTTTGTAAACTTTTTAAAAATTAAAATAAGAACAAAATAAAATAAAGACAAAATTTTGCTATAAAATTAGTTATAGGTTAAAATTACAATCTTATTCAATAAAATAAACATTATTATATATTTTGAAAATCTAATCGTTGAATTCTATATTCTTTACATTCTTAATACACATATCAAATTTTGTGTTAATCAGATATTATCTATTATATGATTTATAAGCTTATATTTTATGCATAATTTTAAATTACAAAACTTCTAATTTAAAAAATTTATTGATGACATATCTATTGATCTTCAATTTTCTAGAAATTTTGCAAATATGGAGGAAATAAGAAGAAGATGTAATCCAATGGTGGATTTGTCAAAATTCACCTTAAAGAAAAAGATATTAAATAAGGTTGTAGAATAAAGTTATAACTAATTTTATAGTTAAATTTTGTCCATAAAATAAAATCAGTATAAAAAAAAAAAAAACCAAGAAGTATTGTCTTGTGGGTATTGGACCATTGGGGTCCTTTTCTATTTCCAAACTTTCTATCCACATTCTGGAGATAAAGATGGTAGATAATCTGAGTCCTAACTTTCTTTTGTCTCAATAAATTAACCAATCCCAATTAAGTAGCTTATATTATTGGGGGTGAATAGTTGATGAATGAAAAACTTAAAAAAATGTGGAGGGAACACGTAGGTTTTTTTTTTTTTTTGAGATAATTATAATATGTTATTAGTTTCACAATTTAAATTTTTTTCTCCCTAAATTTTCAAACATTTCATATATAAAGAGGTGTTAATTCGATTACAAAGCGTTTGGACAATTTTTCTCGGTTTGGTTCACAAAGAAACATCGGGAAGAAAATGCATGAGTTGGTCCCACCAAAAAAAAAAAAAAAAGTAGAGGAGGAAAAATGGTCTTTTTGGGGCAAATTACTTAAATATCCTTTCACTTTATTGTCATTTGCCAACTACTTGTTTGTATTTAAGAAAAAAAAAAAAAAAAAAAAAAAAAAAAAAAGAAGAAAAGAAAGAAAGAAACAAAAAAGAAGAAGAAAGAAAGCAGCTACAGTGGGGCCAGGAATTACTTTGACTCTTGGAATTAGTTTTTTTTTTTTTTTTTTAGAGGAGCATTTTTTTTTAAATGTGTACTAATTAGTATTAGTACTGAACCGAGCTCAATAATTTTCTCATAAGAGAATCTTCTCTGTTTGAGTACATAGTATCAGTAAATTGCGAAATTTGTTTCCTTAGGATGCTCTTGTTGAATTACATGGAAAATTGTAACCCAAAGAAATATAAAAGGAAGGATATAAAGTATAGGAAATGCGATGTATTATCATTTATATTATAAAAAAAACGTTTTTTTTTTTAAATAGTGCCGTATTAACTTTTGTAAGGTATCAGTTTTTTTTTTTTTTTTTTTGTTTCCCACAATGTTTCCTCAAGGCCTTCAACCAGAGACTAATCACTGTTCGTGTCGGGTGAGCCCACGAAGGAGTAAAGTACTGACCAAGGAAATTATTTTCAAAGTGCAGGTAGCAGGACTCGAACTAGAGAGCACACCTAGTTGAGCCCAGTATAAGTACTTTGAGACCAAAAGCCCAACTAACTTGGCCAACCCCCTTGGTTGTAAGATATCATTTTTACTAATTTAATTGATGATAAATAACATTTTTCTTATATAATAATTAAAAAAATACCTATACTATGTAATTAGGACTGTAGTACATTCATACAAAACACCCTTTTCAACATATTATTTTTATTTTCAACCAAATAAAGGAAATTAATTTATATTTATTTCCCATCATTTCACTTTTTGATCTTATTTGCTTCTTTTTTTTTAAAAAAAAAAAAAAAAACCTTTCCTATCCTATTTACCAAACACATATAATGGAATATTAAAATAATCTTTTCCATTCTTCCAACCATTTTCCTCCTCTTAACCAAATGGAGCCTAATTATTGGGAGAATTATAATAACAAAAACAAAAAAAAGAAGTAATGATAATCACTAGGAGTGTTCACGGGTTGAATCAAGTCAAGTTTGTGCTCAACCCTCCCTGACTTGATTAGATGAGGTGGAGGAAAACTCAACTTGCCGTCGACTAATAAGGAACAACGGATCAGATGGATTGGGAGTTTCAAGGGTGGCAAGACCGTCAACATTGGTTAATGGCAGAGAAAGGCAGAGAACTACTTGGAATGGAATAGATCTAGTGGAGATTTCACTAGATCTAGCATAGATCTCGTCATTGGATTCGACTAGGTTCATCGGTTGAATCGGGTGGGTTGGATTTTGGAGGAGAAAATCCATCATTTGACCCATTGTGGTTGGATTTTTAAGGTGGACACCCGCAGTCACCAAATTAGATCAAGTTCGGTTTAAATGTGGTCGGATCCTCCGGGTGGATTAGGTTTGGCGGGCTATAGACACCCCCAAGTATTTGATAAAAGTATAGCAGTAAACATCCGAGTCATGATATGAAGTCGACCAAAGCGACACTTTATACACGCAATCTTTATGATACTGCACCACGTGGAAGTTGCTTTAACTTTTCGTTGTTAGTCGGTAGGAAATTTCTTTGCAAGTTCGAAGAAGATGTCAATTGTGATCCATAACTTCAACTTATTTATTCCTTTGCTTTCTATTTTATGCCACTATTCTGCATATTCCTATATTATAATCCATCCAGCCCATTTCTTTAGAAATTCTCATTCTTTGCAGCGAAGACTCAGTACTAAAACTTTGTTATTTATGTAACACTTCCCCATGTTTTTGTGTATCAAATAACAAAAGTTCAAGCTCAACGTAGAAGGGTACTGCAGTGCTGTCTTGTACTGTTTCTTTGTGTGTGTTTTTGTGATTCATTAACAAAAGGCTCAAGCTCAACAAATATAAGAGGGGTACGCAGTCTTGTTTTTCTGTTGTGCCTCTCAGAGAGAGAGAGAGAGAGAGAGAGAGAGAGAGAGAGAGAGGAGGTGATCATGGAAGAGGGTGGGAATAACATGGAGGTGACCCATGAGAGCAGAAGAGAGAATTTTGTGCCTCAGGATGTTGAATCGGCAACCAGAAGTGACATGTCATCTGGGTCTTGGAGGCTCCGTGTGCCAGAGTTTCCTACACTGGATGAAAGAAGAGATGGTGGTGAACATGGTTTCTTCACTCTCAGCAGCTTTCTTCATGTCCCAAGTAAGTCTTCTTTCATGAATATATATATATATATATATATATATATATATATATATATTTATATAAAAGAGAGAGAGAACATATTAGCAATTCTTTAGCCATATAATTGAGTTCAAAAGTGTGGTTGTTTCAAGTGATTAACCATATAATTGAATTTAATTGTACTTGAAAAAAAAAAAAGATAAAGGAAGATAAAACTTTTTTTTATCAATATATTTATGTACGTATAATATAATGATATTATCCTAAAGAACATGCCAATACTAGAATGACCAACAGTTTTATAATGGCCAGGACATGCCAATACTAGAATGAAAGTTACATTTTTTGTTTTTTTCTTCAAATTCCATATTCTTTCTTTTCTTAGCAAGATTCATGAACAATTTACCAAAAAATAAAAATAAAAAAAGGACACAGATGTTCTCTGTTAATGTAAAATATGTAATCTGATTTTGGGCTTCGAGTCACTGGTTTCTTGGTTCAGTCTAAATCTGATTTTTGGCTTGATAACTGAGTTGACTCAGACGAGTTTCTAAATTTTTGTACAAAGTACGAACTTCGAAGATGTTCCTTTTGTTTGATGATCTGATTTTTTTTTTTTTTTTTTTTTTTGGGGCTTGGTAACTGAGTTGACTCGGCCAAGTTACTGATTTTGGGCTTGACAACTAGAAGTTGACTTAACCGAGTTACTGATCCAATGGTTTCTTAACTTTGTTTAGTGAAAAAAAGGGGCAATTGGGGTCTATAGACCCCATGGTAAATTTTGCATCCCTTCTAGAGATTGGTCAGGATTCAATTTTCATATTGGGAAGAAAAATCTTTTAGGTGAAAAATCTATGGACTTTCACAATAGCTGAAGTGGAGCATGATTGCCATCAAATCCAAAACTTTCACTAGGAAAATTTTCTGAAATTATTGATGCATATGAATTGATTGTTGAATTTTGACATCCCAATTTTGTTACCACAACAACCACACAAGAAAATAAATAGATGGAGAAAAAATATAAACCATTGATCTTTTGGCCTTAAATTTTGAAGAGAATTTATTCTAGTTAGATGCTTTTTGGGAACTTTCATTTACCAGCAAGGGACATTCTATAATATGCCCTTTGGAGATGATACGTAAAGAGAGTGACTACAGACTTCACATATGGCCTTTTGTGTTATGCTTGGAGTTCTAATATCATAATAATTCAATGTATTGTTACTCATTAACATAATTTATGTTGGGTTATTTTGGAAAATGGAACATCAATATTTAATGACTTTGAATGCTACCTCCTTATTCATGACTAGTAATGAACATGATGTTAAACTTGGTACTTTTGACTGTAGGGAAACGAAGCAAGGTTGCTGATTATTATAAGAAACAAGGAAGACTCCTTGAAGGGTTTACGGAGATGGAGACCGTGGCTGGAAATGGTTATGTGCCTGGAAGTCTAACAGAGGTTGGTTGTGTTCAACTTGATGATTTTGAAGGACAACTTTGTGGAACAAAATGGGAGAATAATTTAAATTTCTGAGTTTGGTTGCATAAATAATATCAAATGACTACTATTTGTGTTCATGTTTTGTTTCTCTATGACACATTTTCGTTCATATGAAATGGTTAAGTTCAATCTTCCATCTATACCACAAACCAAAAAGGGTGAAAAAAAAAAAAAAAAAAAAAAAACCATACTATCTCATCACAGCTAAAATCTTTCTTTCTTGTTTCCTAGAAATGAAAAACCAATATTTTTTCATTGTTAATCTTTTTGCACATTATTATTCTCAGGATGAGTTGCAGAAGCTTGCAAAGAATGAGAGGATGGCTATCTATGTATCAAACATGGCTAACGTCGTGCTCTTTGCGGCAAAACTCTATGTTTCTATTCAGAGCAGATCATTAGCGGTTATTGCCTCAACATTGGATTCACTTTTAGATCTCTTGTCAGGCTTTATATTGTGGTTCACGGCCCATGCCATGAGAAATCCAAACCAGTATCGTTATCCAATTGGAAAGAACCGGATGCAGCCAGTGGTAAGTCATCCAATTGAATAATTCTTGGAAAATTCAGATTCTGATGGATTTAGGTTGTTGAAGCTGATAATAAGCATTCATGTGTACTTGGTTAGTGTTGCTTCTGTAGATCATTTGGTTGCTCAGAAGTTGGTGGAGTGAAAATTATGCATCTCAAACTTTATTTAAAAAAAAAATTACCCCAAAGAAGTCAAGATTTTATGTTTTTATTTCTCCATTTGATGATTTCATCAAACCTTTCTGTAATCAATGATGGAAATAAACTGAAATGCTATTCCATCATTAGTACTATTGGCTCAGCTATGTCTTATTCCAAAAATTCTAGAGGCAAAAGCAATAGATAGACATTTCATGATGTCATGCCACAGTTTATTTCAAGACTAAATATTTTATAAGGTCCATGCTTTAGGCTCTCATGTTGTTACCAAAATGTTGAGCTTGGGGTCTATTACTGTGTTTAAAAACAAATAGCATTGGTTTTGGGCATATTTGTTTAATTAGAAACTGCAGTGAATATACACAATCTAGTCTTAGGAATAAAAATTTCCGGGATAAAATGGAAAAGTGGTTGGACAATCTACTCTCTTGGGAATAAATAGCGTTGGTTTTGAGCTTAAATTTGAGTGTAGGTTCAAGAGTGAAGGCATGCTAATAATCACATCATATACAGCCAGACTGTTTTTCAACTTTTTGTTACAACACTTCGCTTTAATGCAACAAATATTTTACTAATTTAGCTTGAGATTGCAGGGAATCATTGTTTTTGCTTCAGTAATGGCAACTCTTGGATTACAAATTCTGCTCGAGTCTGGTCGACAATTCATTGCACAGGTATGCAACTTTTATCTCACATGCTCCGATCTATGTTAAGGGTGTAGATGACTGTTATGGCTAGACTCAGACATATTTTAATCAAAGTTGGCTTTGAGGAGGGTTTGAAAATTAACTCCCTTCTTTATGTCTCGTCTGAACTCTGAGGTCCAACATGACTTTGGTTCTTGGTACTTCATGAAAAGGATGACATAGGTTTTGAGCTACTACCTAAATGTATGAGATCCTTGTTAGATCACATTCTGAGTTGGTGGATGTAACATTTAAACATGACTGTTCTAAGTTTCGTTTTCTGTAGTTGTTTACTGTATCAGTGATTCCTTTAATATCTATTTCATTTCCTGTGCTGATTACAGACCCAGCCTGAAAAGGATCCTCAGAAGGAGAAATGGATGATTGGAATAATGGTCTGTGTGACCATAGTGAAGTTTATGCTCATGGTCTATTGTCGAAGATTTAAAAATGAAATTATTAGAGCCTATGCTCAAGATCATTTTTTCGACGTTATTACTAATTCAATTGGTTTGGCAGCAGCCGTCCTGGCCATTCGATATTATTGGTGGATTGATCCTACTGGAGCTGTTATAGTAAGTTCATATGCAGCTCTTCTTCGCTCCTTTCTTTCTTTCTTTTTTTACTACTATACTTTCGATAATTGGGTGCATTTGTTGTTTTTATTTATCCAAAAATAATAAAGATAATTGAATTCAGCTACCATACAAGTTATCAATTTCCTTTATTTTCTTATAATTATCAAAATCACTTGCAGCCATGACAAAATATGGGTATTCACTCTATATCTCTCATTTTTCAAAGAGAAATGGACACTATTTGTGATTGGCTCCTTGGAGTTGATCTTAATCTATCTTTTTATAATGATTTGTGGAACCTGTGATGCAGATAGCATTATATACAATGAATACATGGACGAAGACAGTCATTGAGAATGTCTGGGCACTAATTGGAAGGACAGCACCACCTGAATTTTTGGCAAAGCTAACATATCTGATATGGAACCACCATGAAGATATCAAGCACATTGACACAGTAAGAGCATACACTTTTGGTTCAAATTATTTTGTGGAGGTTGACATAATTTTGCCACAAGACATGCTTTTGAACAAAGCTCATAATATCGGTGAGTCACTTCAAGTGAAACTTGAGCAACTCCCAGAAATTGAGCGAGCTTTTGTACATATAGATTTTGAGTATTCTCATAGACCAGAACACAAGATTGCGGTTTGATGAAAATGATGATGATAACCATAGTAATGATCAGAACTCAGCCTTTCCAGAGCAGAACGGTATTTGAATGAGTTGCTGATTTAGTTAATATGTGATGCACTTTTATTGTAATGCCAGATTATGGAATTTACCATCTGATGGCGTAATGCCACTAATCGTGAGGTATCCCTCTTATTATTTAGTAGATGGATCTTCATTAGACAGTTGATCTTGTACTAGACCTTTGATATGCAACCATTTTTCTTTTAATGCAAGATGCTAATAATTTGGGTAATATGAGTTCACCGGTCAGGACAAACTTCATTCAGGTCATGCTAATGCAACAAGCCCTCATTTTATTGTTGTTGTCAATTTCTTTAAGGAAGTTATGAAAGCAATAACTTTATTTGAGTTATTTCATTCCAAAAATTTAGTAAAACCATAATTCAGATAACTTCACATAGAATGAGATTTTGGGGAAATGAGTGATGGAGCACGTATAGCTTATGGTACTCTCACATGTACACACCAAAAGGGTACTTTGAGCAAATAAATGAGAAAATAAGGGTATTTTTTTTGGGCCTGAAGTGTATGAAGCATTTTATGATTTGGCAGGAGGTATTCATGTTAATAGTGAAACGGAATTTGTGCAGCACATAGATCATCTATTTGGACCCTTAGCTTTTTGTTTAAATTATTGTAGATAAAAGTAGGCTAAAGAAAATAAGATATTGATTGTTGAATGTATTATAGCCCAAAAAAGGAAAAAAAGAAAAAGAAGAGTGAAACCCACAAAGACACAATAAGCAAAAAGTGTTGGAAATAAATTAAAAATCACTACAACAAAAGTGGATTATAGTGACGAAACTTTTCGTCACAAAATGTCCTTATTTCTTTGCCAAAGACATATGGTGATGAAACAGCGTTTGTCACCTAAACCCCGTCACCAAATGTCCCGATGATGAAAATTTTCATCACCAATAGGTCTAAATTATTTTAATAAAAAAAATGATAGGTGATAAAAGTTTTTTATCACCTAATATTTTCGTTACTAAGTATTATATTCAGAGACGAAATAAATTCATCACCAATGATTTTAAATTTGTAATTTTTTTTTATAATATTTAACCATATAAGGTGATGAAATATTTCGTCATTGATTATATATATATATGAGATAGGTTCAAGTTACATACATATTTTTTAAACCATTAAATTTAAGTAGATCTAACGGTAAAAAAAAAAATTCATTAATACTGATATTTTGATTAGCATTTCATTTATTATCATTTGTTTATGACATTCCATACCAGTCTCTCATTACCAAAAACGAGTTATTTGTTCTCTCTCCTCCTAGATTATAGATGATTCTGAGCAGCCACCATGTATTATGTTGATTGTTGAGCACCACCAAGTCAGTTTGGTTACCTGTCTTGTTGCAAAGACTCTTTGTGGCTGATTTTTTTTCATCATTAGCCTCTTTCATAAATAGCTTCATTGAATTGAAGAATTTTCTATGTAGATCTGGTTTCTCATACTGCAAAACCAATCTTGGCCAACTCCATTCCTAGTTCCTACTGCTTTTTTGACCTTGTAATCCTTGCTTTTTTTTTTTTTTTTTTTTTTGGGAAAGGATAATCCTTGCTTTTTGAAATAATAATTTCAAAATAATAATTATGATAAGCTAAGTGAAAGAGATGATTACATTATCACGTAGAGTGCTTTAGAAAGACTCAGCCATGAGTGGTTTTCCAATTATTTCACCCTTAGACCTATTATTTTGGCAGATCTTAAACGAAATTGGTCATGAATATTTTAGAAAAACTTAGCCACAACAATTGTTCTCTAAAATAATTGTGATTTTGGCCATGAGTGATTCTTAAAAAAATGTTGTTATAGCACTAATTCCAGTACCTTGAAACAATGGTGTTAGAAATCAATGGTTGAGGGCCTTGAGGCTTAAAGTGCAGAGAACTAAAAAGACGTGTGACAAAGAAAGGAGAAAACGATGACGGTGGAGATGGGAGAGTTCAATGCTTTTTTTTTTTTTTTTTTTTTTTTTTTCTACATTTAATAGGAAGAGTTAATGCCAACCATTGATTTCTAGGGAATAATTATGACATAGCAAGAATGTTTTCTAACCATTAGATATAAGAAAAATCTATGGTTTTAAAAATGTGTAACTCTTGTGAAGTTATACCAGGTGTAACTTGAACCTCTCTCTCTCTCTCTCTCTCTCTCTCTCTCTCTCTCTCTCTCTCTCTCTCTCTCTCTCTCTCTCTCTCTCTCTCTCTCTATATATATATATATATATATATATATATATATAATATACATATAGAATTATTTCGTCACCAATTTTTGCTTATAGTCAGTTCAACCTATTGGTGACAAAAATTTTCATCACCATTTTTTGCCATCAATCTCATATCTACACAAGTATTAAAAAAAAAAAACATTTATAACATATATATAAACCAAAATCAAAAGGAATAAAAAACATATGATAAAAAAAAAGAATTTAGAGAATGAAATTGAAATAAGAAGAAAGAAAAAAATGACAACAAAATTTTACAAATCTGAAAAATAAAAGGCAAAAATAGAAGAAGAAGAACCATAAGAAGAGAGAAAGAAGTTAAAAAAGAAAAATTACTCAATTGTGAGATAGTAAAGGTGAACAACCACTAATTTGTTTGGGATTCCTAAGGAGAGAGAGACACACACACACACAAATAAGAGAAGACTAGGGGTGACAATTCGTGTTCGCGTGTCGAGTTGAGTTGTGAGTATGTTTTATTATTATTTTTTTTTTCAATTTAAACTAATTTAGTAAAGAATAATGTATTTAATTTGTAATCATATTTTTGTTTATTATAGGAACAATCATAAATGTAATATTGGAACAATCATAAATTATAAATATAAATTTTGTAGTACCAAAATGAAAACAATATAATTTTTCTCAAAAATTCAAAAGGCAAGTTAATGAAAATATTCATTTTTTAATAAAAGTTATTTATAACATTTGTGAATCATTAAAAAGAATATAAATTTTAGAAATTATTCTTTTATTTTTAAACAAAATTTTTCAAACCTTATTTTTTCTGCCTACAATCCAAACACTATAAAATGTAACTAAAAAAATTAATAAAACTTAACAATGATTAACTGGACCAATTATAAAAAAAAAAAAAATTTGTTGTTAATTATCTATTAAAGTTATTTTCTTTGCAAAAATTATAATTTCATCCACCTAAAACATATTATCAAATAAATAATTATTAGCAAAATCTAAGAATTAAATTTCTATATATGCATTGTTATAAAATTATAATAATAATTAAAATAAAATTGCAAAAGCTAAAATTTGTCACCCATCCAATTATTTTCGTTTGGCTAACCTTTGTTTTTATCTAAATAAATGACATTATAGAGTACTTCTAATACAACTATTAAGAGTACTTTGTCCACCACAAATGATTAAAAAATAAAAAAAAAAATTAGTAAAGTTTCATAATTTAACATTTAAATTGAGCACTATAAAATCATGCTATGTAATAGAATAAATACCAAATTACAATAAATACCAAATTATGCTATGTAATAGAATAACATTATATTTTTATATGCTATATTTAATTCTTTATAAGGCAATATGATAACATTTAACAATCAAAGAAATCAAAAAACAACAACAACAATTTAAAAAACTAAACTAAGTCACATTAACCCAAAGTAGAGTTTTAAAGAATATAAAAAATAAAAAAATCCACCAAAAATTGAGAGAGAGAGAGAGAGAGAGAGAGAGAGAGAGAGAGAGAGACCTTTTGTTTTGTGAGGAAAAACTATGCATTGAATGGTAGAGATAGTGACAAATTTATAGTAAGAGGGTGTGAATAAGAAGAGACAAAAATAAAGGAAGATGAAGTGAAAGAGGAAGAATGACATTAATGTAGAGGACAGTGGGGAGATGAAAAGGTACGAGAGGGAGAAATGTTGGAGAAGTAGTGGGGAGATGAAAAGGTAAGGGAGAGAAAAAGGTTAGAGAAGTGTAAATATTAAAATAAATAAATATTAAAAATAATTATAGGAAAATTTGAAAGAAAAAAGATAATGACGTGGACATTGATATGGCTCAACTGGAGCGTAACAACAATAAATACTACATTTAAGCTTTTAGATAGATATATATATATATATATTTATACCATAAAGGGGAATCAAACTTCCAATCAATCTTTTGCTAAGTCATCAGCATCTTCTTCATCATGGCCAAACCACTCCTGATTCTAGGGGTAGTAAGGGTCTTTTGTAACAGAGGCTTGAGAGGACCGTTCATCTTTTGAATCAACAACTTCATCTTCCTTAATCATCTTGGTGAGCAGAGCATACAAAGCATCGGGGTCTTTGTGGATTGCATCCAAAGGAGAACCCTTCATTTTGGGCTTAACATGTGGTTTAACATTCTTAGTAGATGAGGAAGCAGGTGCATCAGCCACAACTTTTTGCACTGGGGTAGTGATTCTTATTGGGGAAGCACTTGGGGAAGGGAAATCTTTGGTAACATTGTTAATAATGGATTGGGTGTGAGAAAAC
This sequence comes from Quercus engelmannii, assembly GCA_029955605.1. Lineage (NCBI taxonomy): Eukaryota > Viridiplantae > Streptophyta > Magnoliopsida > Fagales > Fagaceae > Quercus > Quercus engelmannii. Next base: position 3,726,106 of record JARPSG010000003.1, on the reverse strand, counting down.
TTATCCCACCATTTAACATACCAACAGCAAGCGAGAACGTCACCTTATTTAGCATACTGCCTTTTTAGAATCCAAGGAACCTTATATTCCTTAATAAAATGAAGCAGGGGAGTCAGCTTAGCTCCATGAGCATCAATTCTGAATCTTAATGTAAAATTTTGGAAAGCATCCTTCAATGGCGTAGGGAATATTTCAACAGTTGAACCAAACTGAGACCACCAGCGGATGAACCAGAGGGGGAATTCAAAGTTAAAATCCTTGTTAAAGTTGACAAACCATGAGTGAAACATATTTTCATTTTGGTGGAGCATGAACTTGAACCAGGCAGTAATAAATCATGATATGAATAGGGAATAGGAGATTTTGGCAATCTTCTTGTGGTGGCAAGGTTGGGGCCCCACATTTCTTCAGAAATAATGTGGTTTAAGTAAACACTGTGATAAATAATCTTATCAGTATTAGCCTTGTCACTTATGGCTTTGATAGTGATTGAATTCTCATGACGTAGAATGTTAGAATAGTATTGCATAGTCTTTTGGCCATGCTCAGGAATCCAGTGAAATTGTGGAGGGAAATAACTAGTAGCAAGCCTAAAAAAGTTAGAAATGGAGGCCCTATTTGGCTTTATGGAAAACAAGTTTTGGATAGATTATTTTTTAACATATTGGGAAGCATTAGGGTAAGCAGTTTTAACAGGTTGGTTAACAGTGACTAGAGCATAAGGATCATATGGTGAGGCTAAAACAGAAGAATAATTGGGCTTGGGAATAGTACCTAGGGGAGTGAAACGGTTAACAATGTCCAAAGAGGAAACAAGTTCTTTTTTAACAATTGGATTAGCAGTGGCAAGTGTCTTGTCTTTCGACTGTTTACTTGCCATTGTGACACTGCAGAAATTCACAGGTAAGGAAATCAGGGATAGCATTTTGAGATCCTTTAATATATTCAATGTCAAAATCAAAAACACTCAAAATAGGTTGCCATCTAGCAAAAATATATTTTGATGCAATATTTTCAACATCTTTTTCAATAACATATTTAGCACTTTTGCAATCAATATGTAACAAAAACTTTTGGTTTAATAAATCACTTTGAAATTTTGAAATACATAATACTATGGATAAAATTTCTTTTTTAATAGTACTATAATTTAATTGTGCATTGTTCCAAATACCAGAATAGAAACGAACAATTTGTTCTGGTGACCCAGGAGAAACTCTTTGTTTCAGAATACACCATAACCAATGTTAGAGGCATCGGTTTCAACTATTTTGAAAGCACCAATAGTAGGAATACCAAGACAAGGCAATGTCTTAACATGAGATTTGATTTGTTTAACAAGGGAAGTATGAACATCAGACCAAGGAGGAGGATTAGTTTTTAACCGGTCAAACAAAGGTTTACATTGTTTCCTCATATCCTTGTAGAAATCCGCTACATAATTTAATGACCCAAGAAATCTTTGGAGCTATATTTTATCAATGATAACATCAGGAAACTTATCAGCAAATTGGATGGCTCTATCTATAGGATGAATCTGTCCTTCAGAGATGTCATAGCCAAGGAAACGAACTTTGGTTTGAAACAATTTGATTTTCTTAGTAGAGACAACAAGGCCATTTCTTTTAATAGTATCCAGAAACGAATACAAATGTTTCCAGTGTTCATTAATAGAACTAGAGTAAACAAGAACATCATCAATATAAACAATGGTGAAATGACTGAAGGAATTAAAAATATCATTCATGATGTTTTGAAACTCACTCGAGGCATTCTTAAGACCCAATGGCATAACATTCCACTCATAATGTCCAAAAGGAGTGGTAAAAGCAGTTTTGTACATATCATTCTCACTAATCTGGATTTGCCAGAACCTAGATTTCATGTCAAACTTGGAGAACACCACAACTTCACTTAGCCTATGGACAAGGTCATTCTTATTGGGAATAGGATACCTAATCCACTCCAAAACCTTATTCAAGGGTTTGTAGTTAATTACTAATCTAGGGGTTCCTCTTTCAATCTCAGCATTTTTCTGTACATAAAAAGTTGAACAAGACCAGGGGGACTTACTATTCCTAATCAATTTTTTCTGCAACAAATCATGGATTTCTTTTTTGCAAAATTCAATAGTTTCAGCATTCATTTGAATAGGATAAGCTTTAGTAGGAATATTTTTCTCATCAAAATCTTTAACATAAGGCAAGTCAACAATATGTTTTTTCTATGCCAAAAAGCATTAGGAACATTAGAGCAAACACCATCAATCAGCATTTTCTAAAAATTATCAATTTTGGATTGCAACAACTTATCAAAAATTTGTTCAGCAATTTTTTTGTATCTAACTTCTTGCTGAAGAAATTTAAGATGTCTAAATTTAGCATGAATCATGTTCGAAGTAGGATCAGTGTCAATTTCAAATTTTGAAGCAAATTTGAACTTTACTTTCTGTCCAAAGGGATTAGTAGTAATTCCATCATATTCCACAAGAAAAGGATACAAAGCATTTATAAAAGGCAAACCAAGAATCACTTTATCAGTCATGTTTTTAACAAGAATAGAAGGAATCTCGAAACCGATATTATTATGACAGACATGAGCATTATTCAATTCATACTTAATTTTCATCTGAGAACCATTAGTAGAAACCAATCTTTTAGTAGATTTTTCAAAATATTTTGAAGGAATCAGTCTGTTAGGTTCTAAATGTTTAGAACAATTGGCAAATCGTGAACACAAACTTGTCTAGATATAGATCTTAGAGTCTATAGGTTTTATTAGACAATGCTCAATGTGATTCAAGTCAAGATTCAAGAACATACAAGCTGCAGGAAGAAGATTTCATAATCTGTCTGGCTCGACCGATCGAAGCTCGGGCAGATTGCTTTTCTGCAGAATTTTCCAACTCAGCCCTAGTTGTTTTAAAACGTTTTTAGGGTTTCTTATTTATCCTATGTATAAAAGGCAAACCCTAGCCACGTTTTAGTGTTGCTCATATTGCGGTTTGTGTAAATCTCTTGTGAGATCTAGATGAGCTTTCCTTTACACAAACTTAGGGTTTTCAAGTTGAAGATATTCTCTACACCTTGATGATCAGAACAGTTGCTGCCATTAAAGCTTAAAGAATACACAAGCGGGGGTGCTTGTAGCTGGTGGGAATCCAAGAAAGAAGAAGTCCGTGGATTCGGAGCTTGCACGTGGTCGTGTCAGTAAGTTCTACTGGTTGGTAGTATTAGGAAGTCAAGCGGGGGTGCTTGTAAGTCCTTTTGTATGAACTTCGATTCTTTCAAGATAGTGGATTCAAGTTTACCTTGAAGATAGCTAGGTTAAATCTTCCCCAGGTTTTTTACCGGTTTGGTTTCCTGGGTGATCATATCGTGTGTTATTTATTTTCCGCTGCTTTGCATGATTTGATCTTTATTATTGTGATAACCTAGACTTGCATAATTGGACTAAGTAACAACTTGACTAATTACCTAGGTTTAATCAATTGTTTAAGGGGTCTAAAAACTGTCAAGTGGTATCAGAGCGGGTTGCTCTTTTGTTTTAGATCTTTTGATTTAAGAGCTGATCCTTGACCCCTGTTGTCATGGATAATTTGAAGTGTCTTTCTGATCATGTTTCTGCTCATGCTTCTGTTAATTTTATTGATGCCTGTGAAACTCTTCGTAAGGAATTATTGAAATCTATGAAAATTGCTAAGAAATTCAAGGAAGAGTTAAAATTGGTTAATCTTGAAAAAGAGGAATTGATTGTTAGATTAGATGAATCTAATAAAAAGAATGAATTTTTGAGAAATCAAATTTCCTCTCAAGATGAGAAGATGAAAAGCTTGGAACAAGAGTTAGTTGAATCTAAAGCTAAAATTGAAAATTTGACTTGTAGCAAGTCTGCTGTTGATAACAGAAGTGTTTCTGTTTCTCTTAAGCCTAAAATTGAGAAAGTTTATATCCCTCCTTTCAAGAGGAATAATAAAGAAAAGGCTTATTTTGCTAGGTTAGACAAAGGTAAAAATTCTGATGTTAACTCTGATGTTTCTAAAGCTATGTCTAAACCTACTGTTAGAGAGCATAATAAATCTATTTTGTGCCTACTTGTCACCTTTATGGTGTTGTTGGTCATATTAGACCAAATTGTTCTTTGTTGAGGCAAAAACCAAAATCTGAGACTAGACTTGTTATTAGGAATACTGATGTTCCTAAATTTGTTCCTGTTTGTCACTTTTGTGGTGTCTCCGGTCACATTCGTCCTAATTGTCATAAATTGAAATTTAAGCATTTTGTGTTTCAATCTAGGATATGTGATGATATTTCAACTGCCATAAGTCCATATAAATTGTTTCATATTATTTTGAAAAATTTAAGCTTGTTGGCTTGTGAAAGGAATTTGCAGGATTTTAGTCTTTCTCAGAAGATTGGTATAATTTCTCAAATACACTCTGCTTCAAATGGATTTTCACCTACAAAGCCGAAGACTCGTGCTATATGGGTGAGAAAAGATTCTCTAAGGTGAGTGTTGCTAACTTGTCCCTGATTTAATTCTTTCAATTGTTTATGGACATGTTTTGTTTTTGTTTTTGGTTGTTTTGTTTTTTAGATTGGTTTTTATTAAAAAAAAAAAATCCAAAAACATTGAAAAATTTTCAAAAAGACAAAAAGATTTTATTTTGAGTCTTGTTTTATTTTTCTTAAGGATTACATAAGTTATGATATCTCTCTCTTGATTTAGAACATGCTTGACATTGTGGAGAAACTTGAATAGTATGTGTTAAATAAGTGCTAAGTTATTTATGATTTTATGTGAGTATGTACTAGTTTGTACATGTACTCAAGGGTTAATTAAGAAATTGATATTTCTTGTTTGTGTACCCTCTATAGCTTAGTTAAGTACTGTCATGCATTGCATTTGTATTGTTCATTTAGGATAATGTGTGCTTTTTGTTTTTGGTCATAAATTTTTTTTTTTTAAACCAAAAAGATTTTTGTGTTTTGTATTTCACATCTTGGATTTATAATCAAGGATTGACCATATTATCTTTACATAACAAGTTTATGTACCTTGTTTAGCTTTGATGAGCTTATTTATTGCACTTTACTAGTTGAAGCTTTGTAGTGCATGTTGTGTGGGAAAGATGTTGATGGTTTTTGATTACTATGTCTTAATCTTGAAGTCACATGTTTTTAAATGTCGGACTTGAACCTTTTGAGAAAGGCATAAATAACCATCTCACCACTGTTCACTAGCCAATCATGAACACCTTAGTGCATATCATAAGATTTTGTGCTCAAGAAAGTGTAGCATATGCACAAAAAGAACATAAGGTGAAGCCTCGGTTTAAATTGCTAAATACTTAAAATTGGTGTGTATTATTAGGCTTGATGCCAAACTCACATAACTTAAAATTGGAATGTATATTATGAGGTATAAATACAAGAAACTTACATGATTGCAAGCTTATGATCTAGGAGATGTGGGAGTTATATGATGTAACTCTTTAGGTGATAGTCTCTTTTAAATTCTTTGTGATGAATTTTGTAGACTTTGTAATTGATTGCTATTCACATATTACCTCACATGTATCTTAAGCTTTTACTAGTTGCACACACTACACAAGTTACTCTTTGTTAAAGTTGGTACATTATATTGTGTGTGTTCTTGTTGTGGCCATCCAAGATTAAAGTTCCTTGATTTTGATGCAAAATGTCTTAATGTTTGAGTTTTTGAGGACAAATTGATTGAAAAACTTGTTTTTGGAAGATCTGAGTTGAATTCAAGTGTTTTTGAAAAACTTTTAATTTCATACTCATGCATTTTATTCATGAAATATTGTGCTTTGAGGAGTTTTTGCATTAAATTGCTCTGTTTTTTTTCAAAAATTTGATTTTTCCATGCATCATTTGTGTTTAGGATTCACATGCATTGCATTGTTTTTGTATCCATCTTGCAATTTTGCAAGTCATATCTCTCATTGTTTTCACACATAACATGCATACACTTTGCTAAATTGGGTACTCAACTTGATTTAAAAATTGATTGATTAATTTTTGAGTTGTGTACTTTCTAGTATATGCTATTTTTATGTGTGAATTGTAGAAAATTATTTTCTTAAGAGATATGACGGATAATCAATGTGCAAATATTTTCTCTACTTATGCAACTGTTTATGGGTCACATAGTGCCATGTTTGCATTTTATTGAAAGAGAGAATATTTTTTCTTCATGTGTATCCTCAACTTAGTTTTTTTTAAACTTGGTTTGTGTATTTATTTATCCCCAACCCCTTTATTTTTCCTCAAAACTGTTTTTCCCAAAACTTGTTTTGTTTTTCCTATTTTTATAGGGGGAGAAATTTTTTTTAACCTTTGTGGTTCATAGGGGGAGTTGTTGCTTTTCATAGGGGGAGTTGTCTCTATTTTCTCTTACTTTTTTACATATGTTTTTTGTCTACCTTCTGATTGGGTAGTCTTTGTCAATACGTGACAAAAAGGGGGAGAAATAGATGACCTGTTTGTTTTGTTTAGGGGGAGAATATAAAAACTTTTTGATGTATCTAACTTAGGGGGAGAGTTAGAATTTACTGTTGTTTTTTATATTCTGTGTCATATTATTGTTTATATGTCTTTCTTTCCACACATGCGGTGATGTGTTTGTTGAGTGTTTCAGGAAAGACAGGTGCATTCTGATCAAGACCTTCTACCTTTTCTTGCAACTTCTAGGTTAGGAGTCTTAGATTGGGATTTGTGATGTAATTGGGCATTTTATTGTATTGGGTTGTTCTTGTATTTGATCATTTCATTTTGTATGAAAGTTTTGTCACGAATTGCCAAAGGGGGAGTTTGTTAGGTTCTAAATGTTTTGAACAATTGGCAAAACATGAACACAAACTTGTCTAGATATAGATCTTAGAGTCTATAGGTTTTATTAGACAATACTCAATGTGATTTAAGTCAAGATTCAAGAACATACAAGCTGCAAGAAGAAGATTTCATAATCTGTCTGGCTCGACCGATTGAAGCTCGGGCAGATTGCTTTTCTGCAGAATTTTCCAACTCAGCCCTAGTTGTTTTAAAACGTTTTTAGGGTTTCTTATTTGTCCTAAGTATAAAAGGCAAACCCTAGCCACGTTTTAGTGTTGCTCATATTGCGGTTTGTGTAAATCTCTTGTGAGATTTAGAGGAGTTTTCCTTTACACAAACTTAGGGTTTTCAAGGAGGAGATATTCTCTACACCTTGATGATCAAAACAGTTGCTGGCATTAAAGCTTAAAGAATACACAAATGGGGGTGCTTGTAGCTGGTGGGAATCCAAGAAAGAAGGAGTCCGTGGATTCGGAGTTTGCACGTGGTCGTGTCAGTAAGTTCTACTGGTTGGTAGCATTAGGAAGTCAAGCGGGGGTGCTTGTAAGTCCTTTTGTATGAACTTCGATTCTTTCAAGATAGTGGATTCAAGTTTACCTTGAGGATAGCTAGGTTAAATCTTCCTCAGGTTTTTTACCGGTTTGGTTTCCTGGGTGATCATATTGTGTGTTATTTATTTTCCGCTGCTTTACATGATTTGATCTTTATTATTGTGATAACCTAGACTTGCATAATTGGACTAAGTAACAACTTGGCTAATTACCTAGGTTTAATCAATTGTTTAAGGGGTCTAAAAACTGTCACAGTCCTACTTGGATATAGTTCATATCCGCATCAGAATCAATCATAACAATAACAGTGAAATGATAATCAGGAGAACCAACAATTTTAACTTTTGTAAACCATTTTGGAGGAAGTATTTTATTAACAAGAGCAAGTTGAGGATCAGTGAAAGTATCAGGAATACCTTTATCAGAAAGAAGAGCCTGTTGACTGAATTTATCTCCATCTCTGTGCTCATCAGGTTCACTATTAGATTTATCACATTGTTGTTTTTCAAGGTTATCAGATTGTTGTTTTTCAAGGTTTTTATCAACTTTTAACATTATCAGTTCTTGTTTAAGATTATTGTTGTCACTTTTAATATTTTTAAAATCATGTTTTAATTCGCTTATCTCTTGTTTAACAATATTAATTTCATGTTGTAAATCATTAACAGTTAAATCTTTAGATTTCTTTTTATTAAATCTTTCCAAAGTTTCTTCAAAGCTTATAGTTGATTTTAGTTTTTTATCATTTTCATTTTTTACCAAATTTTTCTTGAACTTATCTAAATATTCTTTTTGTAATTCAAGATTTTGAATTTGATTTATCAGTTGAATTATTAATTATTAATTTTCTTCACTTTTAGTGAGGGATTTAACAGATTTAATAACATTGCAACAAGAATCACAACAACCAATTTTAATATTAGGAGAATCAGTAGCAGATTGATAGCAAGAATCAGAAGAAGAAGAAAAATAATCTTCCAAGGAATCAGACGAATTGTGTGATTTGAGGATTCTGAATAATTCTTCTTGCACTTTATCATCAATGTTTAACATGTTAAATTTATTTTTTAACTTAGCAGGTTTTTGTTTACAATCTTTACTAAAATGTCCAGGTTTTCCATAATTAAAACATTTACCTTTACCTGATCTTTGTTTAACATGTTTCTTTTTAGCATGAAAATCATTAGGTTTAACAAAGTTGGTTCTGTATCTTTTATGTTTTTTATGGCTGTAATTTTTGTGACTTTTATCATGTTTTTTCCCTTTTGCCTGCAAGGAGCAATAGGGGGCAAACCATATTGTTCACAAAAATTATCTATTTCATATTTACCTTTTCTTTTATTTTTTAATTGGTGTTTTAACATTTTTTCATCATTGCACATATTAATGCCAAGTTTTTTAATAGTGCTTAAAATATCACCATAAGTCAAATTATCATAATCAATAGAATCATTTTTACCAATTAACTCTTGTTTTACCTTATGAGGAAAGATAGGAGGTAGACCGTCAATAAACTTTTCTTTCCAATAAGGCTTGAAACAGTCTTTCCGATGCATAACTCTGGAAAGGAAAACATCTTGGTACCATTTGTAATCAGACATAGAAGGACATCTCAAATTATTTAGCAAATCAAAAATACGGGATGAAATATTAGATGGAGCACCGACAAAATGCTTGATAATAGTATAAATCAAGGTATTAACACCATCAGGAATACCTCGACCAATACTTTCATCAAAATAGGCAAACCTTCATCATTCATTTTAATAGCATGTTTAATAGATTCTCTGGAATCTTCTGTGAGATAAGAATCCCACCATCCGTGAAGAGTACCAGAAAAAACCAATAGCAAAGAAGGTCAAGGTAGTAAGCCTTTTGCTTTGATTTACTGCATTTATTACAGATTGTTGGGTACTCAATTAAATCCTGATGCTATAAATCACAGAGAACCTTCTGGTAAAACTATGTTAATTCAATGTTCAACTCCTGATGCTAAAATTCAAGTTCCAAAAATGATTCAATGGCAAGATGTTAAGCTTCCCACTGAGTGGTTGTTGGAACAAGAATCTCCTCTTGTTAAACCTGTTTCTGATGAACTTGATCTTACTCGTATTCAACAATATCTTAATGGTACTGTTAAAATAAGTTTTCAAAATAACCAACCATTAAGGATCAACGAAGGAAGGCATTCCTTTACTGGATCTGAAAATATTTAAAAAAGAGATCAAGATCTCAGTGATTTTTTGCAAAAAAGTCTTGAAAAACCCACAGGTTTAAAGTTAAAAGGAGTTTCTAGCTGTAACTCACAACTTAGCACTCCTTTCTATTCTACTAAAACTGAATCTTCCTCTCCTATGACAATGTTGCTGTTGATGAAGAAGAAGACTCTGTATTTGTCACTCCATCAGATTTTGACTCTCCTCCTATTGAAAATCATCATGTTTACCAAAATCAATTAAGAGTTTTGACTATTTTAAACGATGATTTTCAAATTGATTGGGATTCTTTGTACAATGAGTTTATGCTTTCAAAAAACAGACCTAAAAGAAAATATTTCCAAAATAATTTTGCTTAGTCTGAAAAAGACCGTGTTAAAAGAAAATGGTTGGAAAAGATGAATCAATTGAAAAAACATATTTTGTTTTTTGATTTTCTTGAAAACCATTATGTTTCAAAAGATGAGGTTTCAAAACAACATTTAAATGTGATTAAAAAAAAAAAATCAAATTTTGTTAAAATAGATAAAACCATTATTAGGTCTAGTCAACCTCCTCTTGAGCCAATTTTGATAACTACTAAGAAGGATGAAGTGACAAACGAGGAAGTGAAGGCCTCTCCTTTCAAAATTACTGATGATAAAACTCCCATTGTTAGTCTTATTGAACAAAACAATTTTACTAAAGAATCTTTGCATGTTATTGGTCAACAGCTTGACCGTATTGAAGAAAAAATTATTAACAAAATTGCTTCTGTTGAAAAATCTATTTCTGAAAAACATGTTTCTGTCAAGACTAAGGAACCTTTGATTAGTTTACCCAGTCATGATAAAAATTTCAAGTTGAAAACCTCCCAATCTAAAACTCTTGAAATTGTTGAAAAAATGTTTTCTGATTTAAAAGTTAAAACTGAGGGTACTTCTCAAAGTATAGCCTGCAATATTTCAAGAAATGGAAAAGAAATTGTTTCTGATGAAAGTACAGATTCTGATACTGTATCTTCTGTTTCTACAAAAAAAAAATTTTGATGATGATTTACCAGAAATTAAACGATTTGTTGGAAATTCCATGCCTATGTGCCCGTTTGGTTCCACATTTTGAGCTCAAAAAGCGCTTTTTGAAAAAAGCCCGTCCTAAATTTGCGTTTGGTTAAGCCCAAAACGCAACTTTTTGATAAAAGTTGCATTTTGGGCATAGAGCAAAAACATGGACAAACGCGAAAATTTTTATGGACCTCTGAGGGTCCATAAATGAAAACGCGCAGTGCGCGTTTTGGATGGGTTACCGTTGCTACGGTAGAATTACGGAAATACCCATTCAATTAGAACATCAACTCTTTCGGAAAGAGTAGATCAAGAACAGAAAAAAAAAAAAAAATTAGAACAACTCTTTCGGAAACAGCAGATCAAGAACAGAAAAAAAAGAAAAAAAAAATTTAGAACAACTCTTTCGGAAACAGCAGATCAAGAACAGAAAAAAAAAAATTAGAGCAACAACTCTTTCGGATCAACAGCAGATCAACAACAAGAAAATTAGAACAACAGCAGATCAAGCCCCTCTGGCGGATCAAAAAGACTGACGAAAAAAAAGGAGGGGGAGAGATTTACCGACCATCCAATCTTCCCGATGATCCAAGAACAAGAAAAAAAAAATAGAAAAAGAAGAAGGAGAGCTGGTTCCTTCGTTCATTTTGAAGTACTAAGAGAACAAAAAAGAAGAAGGAGAGCGATTGTTCTGGCCTGAAGTGCTAAGAGGAAAAAAAAAAAAAAATAGAAGAAGGAGAGCGACTGTTCTGGACTGAAGTGCTAAGAGGAAAAAAAAAAAAAAAAAAGAAAGAGCTGTGGAATGAATGTTCTGGATAGTGTTGGTGTGGTAGGAATAAAAGAGGAACGAAGGAAAAAACAAAAGAAGAAAAAAACAGAAGAAAAGAGTGTGGGTACGTGGGTGGAGGAGAAAAAAAGAGGGGAAAAAAAAAAAAAAGAAGGGAAGGGGAGCCCACGTGTGTGTGTGTGTGTGTGGAGAGAAAAAAAAAAAGAGAGAAAAAAAATTATATCACAATATTTTACAATAAATTTTAAGGTAGATTATTATTAGCTAATATTGGTGAGAAAAAAATATTTTTTTTAGAAAGAGAGAAAAATAATTTTAATAGTCTGTTAAAATTAAAATTAGTATCAATTTTTATCACAATATTTTCACAATACTTTCATAATAAATCTTAAGTGGTAGGTTATTATTAGCTAATATTGGTGAGAAAAAATAATTTTTTTAGAAAGAGAAAAATTGATTTAAGTATGATGAAGTAATTGATTTAAGTATGAAACAAACTCACATAAAAAGAAAAAAAAAGTATGAAATAAATTCCCTTATATATATACATTGTCCTTTTTGGTAATTTATCCCTCAAACTGCCACTTTTATAAGTGCTAGCCAAACACTCAGCTTTTTCATTGTGCACTTTTTAACAGTTTTTACCAAACACTCAGCTTTTTAAAACTCCACTTTTTCATTATGCACTTTTAACAAAACTCCACTTTTTCATTATGCACTTTTACAAAAACTGAACCAAACTCACCCTATGTCTCTTACAAAAAAATTGGTACTCAAAACCCACTCCCCCTGATATGCAGTTTGAAGAAAGACCTTTTCAAACTCAGTTTTTTCGTTTCTGCTGATAAGATTTATGAATGGAATATTGATGGTTTGTCTGAACAAGAAATCATTAATAAAATGAGTCATATGTCTATGGTTGGAATTGCTTATGTTAATAACCATAATCTTGATCACCCTTAAACTGTTGACCTTCTTGCTACTGGTTTTTTTGGTACTCTTCGCGGATGGTGGGATTCTTATCTCACAGAAGATTCCAGAGAATCTATTAAACAAGCTATTAAAAAGAATGATGAAGGTTTGCCTATTTTGATGAAAGTATTGGTCGAGGTATTCCTGATGGTGTTAATACCTTGATTTATACTATTATCAAGCATTTTGTTGGTACTCTATCTAATATTTCATCCAGTTAATTGGTAAAAATGATTCTATTGATTATGATAATTTGACTTATGGTGATATTTTAAGCACTATTAAAAAACTTGGCATTAATATGTGCAATGATGAAAATATATATATATATATATATATAGATGGGTTAACACGATCCTGGCCTATTTAGTAAATGGGTTAGGATTCCTCAACTCTAACACGGCCTATTTATTAAACAAGTAACCTGATATGACACGTTTAACCCGTTTAATTAGTAGATCATATTAGAATTGACACAAATGATCTGTTAATAGCTTGTTTGATTAATAGATCCTAACTGATCCGAACAACTTGTTTAATTAATAGGTTATCAACTCCCATATATCTCAAATTATAATTTAACCATAAATCAAGTAATAAAAATTCAAATAATAACAAAAGAAAATATCCTTTCATTCCATAAAAATAAAATTACTAGTCCAAAAGGTTCCAACCTCCATACTATCAAATTCAATAATATGTCAAAGTTCCATAATAAAAAAAACCATAATTTTTATATGGCATCTAAGTGCCATATAAAAAACTTTAAAGACATTATACATTAAGAGATTAAAAAACCAGAATGATTAGATGGCATATCAAAATATCCATGATGGCAAAATCTAAGTCCAACCATCGAAGTGCCATATTAAAAAGTGAAAGACATTGTTTGTTTGTTTAGACCCCTTGAAACAGATTGGTTAACCTAATTAATTAGCCAAGTGATTACTTAGGTTTATTATTCAGATCTAGGTTAAACAATGAAAGATCATATCGTATACTAAATTATAGAAGAAAAAAAAATTAGTACCCAACACAAATTTCTAGTAGTTTTTTCTAACTTGCTATTATATAAGACTAGAGAAAGGGGCATTAACAACAACATTTTCCTTTAAAATGAACATAGAAGAAAGAGTCAATTAATTTTTTGCCCTCTGAGACCAAAATTCTTTCTTTCCTTGATTTGTAAGTTCATTGAAAATTGGGCCACAATGTCAATCAGACCATAAAATGGGCAGTGGAGTAGAACATTGAAAGGGAAAAGGAAGCATTTTACTAGATCTATCATCAAAATGAAACTTGACTTTTAAAGATAATAGTATGGAATGCTGTTTGCACTGAAGCACAATCAGGTGAATCATCTTGCCACAATAAAACTAACTTAAATATGGATCAAATGGGTATAAATATGAGCCAAAGTTTCTCATTTATATCTAGATCTCATATCTATCCTATAATTAGAGTTTTCTTTTTTAAAAATCATCATAAAACTTAGAACTCATTTAGCCAACATGTAAATAAAAAATACATTACATATATCTATATACAACCAATCTCTGCTACAAACCAATGCCTCCAGAACATCAGGTTTAAGTGCACTCCTGAATTGATCAATGACTTGTCCCCCAATACTAAAAGTGGATTCTGAAGGAATAGTAGAAATAGGAATGCTCAAAATATCACAAGCCATAGCAGCAAGTTTTGGATATTGAAATTCATTTCCTTTCCAAAAAGCAAGTATGTCTAGTTTTGCATTCCTATCTACTCTTGGTTCATCCAAGTAGAGCTCCAATTGAGTTTTTTGTGCCTGCCTGCCCATATCCATACTATGAAAAAAATCAAATTCTTACATATAAAAACAACATAATAGATGTTAATCTAAGCAGAATATAAATAACATAATATAAATAACAAAAAAAAATAACATACTTGCATCATAAACAAAGTTCCTTCATTAGCATATTGTTCTTCAATTTCTTGAGTAGATTGACCAACCATTCTAGAAGATGTTGAAGGTGCAAGAACATTACTCACATATTTCTCAAACATTGCAAATAATTTTTCACGAACCTTCTAATATTAGAGTGAACTAGCATACTCATAAAACTTTTGATAGCATAAATCAAAACTCTATCCAATCTCAAATTTCACAAGCATTTGATCTGCCATTTTTCTCATATACTCATCCTCACTATCACTTTCTTTCTTCAACGAAAAATAAACAATGAAAACTTGTGGAAAATATAAGTTAGTTGGTGGATATTTTGTGCCAGAAATGACCAATGTAGCATCATAAAAAACAATAAAGAACTTCTACATTTTTTCTGCCTTTTCCCACTCATTACCAGTAGGACAATGCTTAGAATTATAGTCAGTTAACTTTAGGTATTGAAAAGCACATCGATAAGGGAGAGCACTTTGAAGCATTAAAATGTAGAATTCCATCTAGTAGGCACATCTTGCCTTAAACATTTCTTACCATCCAAATCCATTTGCTTAACAAATTCATAAAAACTTTTTTTCCTCCCTTGTGAGCCTTTTACATACTTAATGCTTTCATGAATTTTTTGGACAATAACATCAATTTCTTTTAAACCATCTTGCACAATCAAATTGAGAATATAAGTACAATAATGAAGATGAAAAAATTCACCATTACAAACAAGTGCTTTCTTATTTATCAACTAAGTTCTTAGCATGTCAATTGAAACATCATTGGAAGAAGCATTGTCCCATGTCACACAAAAAATCTTATTCTCAATACCCCACATAGATAGCAATTTATAGACCTTTTTCAAACAAAGACACACCATTATGTGGTGGTGGCATATAGCAAAAGTTCAACACTCTTTTTTGTGAGACCTAATTAGCATCAATAAAATGAGTTGTAACATACATATAGCCATCAGTAGCTATAGAATTCCACAAATCAAACAAATTTTACCAGGAATAGATGTTAACACAAATTTCATCCTTTCTTTTTCCCTTTTATACATCTTCACCATATCATTCTTAGCAGTATTTCTAGAGATATTAGGCAAATCAACACACAGGTAATAAAATATTGCTCGTATACCAACGTACTCAACAAATTGGAAAGGCAATTCATGCATTGTAATTGCAACACATAACAACTCCCTAAATTTTGTAGGGTTTAGGTGAACTTACAAACATTCCATTTTGGCCAAGTATAAGCTAGCCAATATTCCTTGTGTCTTTTCTTGAACATACTTTCAAATGGCGCTTCAAATTTCCAGTACCATATGCTCTAGCAGCAATATATTCCTTTCCACACTTCTCACATTTACATGTAGGCTTTTCTTCATCTTTTGTAGGAAGCATCTGAAAGAAACACTAAACAGTTGAAGTCCTCCTCCTTTTGTTGTCTTTGTTATTTGTCTTATTCTTAGACTTAGGCTTAGCCTTCTTTGGCGGAGAAAGTTTAGCCACTTTATCAAGTTCATCTTCTAAGTCAATGTCTTCTCCTTCATACTTAATGTCAATAGGTATCATCTTATCACTTTCCATCTAGACCAATTTAAAGAAAAATTATTGATCAGAAATTTAGTAATTCTAAGATCATAGAAATAAATAAACTTGAAAAAAAATCATAAAGAACGACAAACAAATTTAAAATCAACAAAACAAACGAACAAATCTACTATTAGTACTAAATAGTCAACATTACAGTGATTAACCAAAAAAAAAAAATTTTTGATCTTCAATTATTTTATTTTAAGATGACAGAAACAGAAAATACTTAAAAAGAAATCATAGAGCAAGACAAATTATTTTAAAATCAACAAAAAATAAACGGATCTACTTTTTATTTTTTAATCAGTAAACAGATCTCCTATTGGTACTAAAAATCAACAGTATAGTGACTAACACCAAAAAACAAATGGATTTTCTGCAGTGTTTGTTTTTCTGCACAGTTTTTCTGCAGTGTTTTTTCCTGCAGAAATAGTTATGGTTTTCCCCTATTTTGATGTTACATGGTTCTTATGTACTATTTATTATACTTAATGTAATAAAATCTCTATCTTTTATCTTTTAAAAAAAAAAAATCAACATGATAGTGATTATAACAAAATAAACGAATAGGTCTACAATTATTTTATTTTAAGATGACAAATACGAAGAAACTTGAAAAGAAATCATAGAGCAAGACCCAATTATTTTAAAATCAACAAAAAAACAAACAAGTCTACTATTAGTACTAAACAATCAACGCGATAAGGATTGACACAATAAACAAAATCTACAATTATTGAAAATTTCATTAGTGAGAAAACAAAACAAAAATATATAACATATATATCTTGCTAGTGGATTCGGTGGTTGAAAGCTGAAGAGAGAGAACTGGTGAAGCTATGAAGGAGAATAAAGAGTAGAGAGGGTAGCCATGGTTTTGAGGAGAAGAGAAATTAGAGGGGTCAGCTAGGGATTTGAAGGGAAGAGACAGTAGAGGGTTGAGAGACATAGGAAGGCTAGCGTTTTGATTTTATAGTGTAGATTCAATCTCTATATGTAGAATTTGTATCTATAGAAGTGTAAACGAAAGAGGAGCGGATGAAGTTTTGAGAAGAAGAAGAAGAGTCGGAGACAGAGAGTAAAGATTGACGATGAAAATGAAGAGACATAAGGCTGAGGGAGGCGTGAGGTTTGGTTCTAAGGGAGGGGAATAGATGATAGCTAAGCTTATATACCTAGGTTATAAGGGTAAAATGGTAAAATTACCTTTATAAGCTTATTGGGTCAAATGGGCTAAACATGTTGAACACGAACACAACTCATTTAATAAACAGGTTAGTCGTGTCAACCCGAATATGAGTCGATTCTGTTTAGCTTCAATCCATGACTTGTTTATAAACGGGTTAGTTGTATAGGGTTCGTTGGTCGTGTTAGATTTTGCCACCCCTAAGGAAGAGAGAGAGAGAGAGAGAGAGAGAGAGAGATAGCTTACCAATGGAAGTGAAGCTTAGCTATAAGGTGAGAGAAAGAGATTGATAGAGTTTAAATTTTTAGGGATTTGTTTTATGTTTTTACATAAAAATTAAAATTATTTTGAACTATCCAGAACCTATGGTGACAAAATTATTCGTCACCAAATATAGTGCTTTTGCGCCCAATAATTCAAATTTGTGCCCAACAATTTGAATAGGCGCCGCGCCCTTTTTTGACAAATAGGTGATGAAAAACTATTTTGTCACCAATGATACTTATATTTTATATGTTTATATTTGGTGATGATATGAGATTTTCGTCACTTTTTGCTAGTATTTGGTGACGCATATTTTCGTCTCTATAGATCTCACTTTTTGTGACGAAATAGTTTGTCACCATTGACCTTGCGCCTAAAAATTTTAATGGCGCCTTTTTTTCTTTCTTTTTTTTTTAATGACCTAGGGTGACGAAAAAGAGAATTCGTCACCAATTTTAATATCTTTAGTGACAAAATTATGATTTCATCACCATGTTTATTTATTTTTATATATTTGGTGACAAAATTGTTTTTTTCCTCATTGAATGTTGTGAATTGGTGATGGAATAATTTTTCTTCGCTAGATTTCGTCACCATAGGCCATGTTTGTTGTAGTGAATATTGATGGGCATTTTTTTCACTTACTCTCACAAACACTCACACACTACTTAGTGTATAGAAGAGACTCATACTCACAAATTAAACAAAGGAAGAGAGAGTGGGGAGGGAAGAGTTAGAACTCTTTAAAGCTTTATTTTTCTCTTCAACTCTTGCATATAACTTGACAGATGAATGGGTTTATATAGTACACCATCCAACCTCTAACTCTCACTACATTTATTTTTCTAACTCTTACATTCATAAATCCCACACATAACTTCAATATACCTCCTGCCATATTTAACTTATGAAACTTCCACTTATTTGTGAAAATTTAATTAAAAACAAGTTTAACTTCTAATAAAAGTACTATAAATTTTGAGGAAATTACCATAAAGTGGAACATGCAATAAAAAAACCTACAAAGGGGAAAAAATTTCATTTCTTGCAGGACTCGCGTGAGAGCCGTAAACTGTAGAAAAAAGAAAATAAGAAGCTAAAAGTTGGTTTATAATCTAATCCCAAATGCACACTTAGATTCTCATTTTGTTATTTGGGCTCAGGGTCTATTGAGTTTATGAACAGATAGCATTGGTTTTGAGGCATGTTTGTTAAATTATATTAGAAAATGCTAGGGACCATTGTCTTTTTTCTTGTATCAAGCTACGAATAGACACAATCTAGTGTTAGGAATACAAACTAAGTTGGAGAAGCGGTGAAATAAACTATTCTTGTCTTGGGAGTAAATAAAATTGATTTTCAATGTATGTTGAATAATGACTGACTTTGTACCAAAGACATGCTAAATAATAATCTGGTCGAGTCTCTAGTCAACAATTCATTTCAAAGGTATTCAACTTTAATCTCGTGTGCTCCGAACTAAGTTAAGGATATAGATGGCAATGAGCATGCATGGCTGGAGCTGGACTCAAACATATTTCAACTTGGAGTTTATGGTCCGTCTTTCTGTTAATCTCATGCTAAATAATGATTGCTTCTCAGGAGCATTAGCATTGGGGGTGTAAAACCTCTCCCAAATTGCTATTTTAGCAACAGAGAACCCAAAAAAGTGCTCCAATATGTATATCTAAAAAGTTTTAGCATCCATAAACAGTAGGTACTTTTATTTACAACCTACTGTTCATGAGTTCATAAACACAAAATAATATAATTTATTCACTTTTCTCTCTCTCTCTCTCTCTCTCTGGTGTAATTGAATTGTTTATATTATTTAATATTGTAATTTATATTATTTTAATAAGTTATATGTAAAAATAGAAATTTGGATATTAAGTGAGTTATAAAATGAGATGATAAAATAAATAAAATAGGTTTTTCGTATGTAAAAGGCTGGTATGCATTTTCGGGTGCAAGTGCTTAGGCTAGGTCTATAATTAGCACATGAAATGATGACTTCCCAATTTCCTATAAAAAGATAGAAGTATCTATGGCTTTTAAGTGGAGTTTTTAGTGTATGTTTGTATCAGAATTTCATTCATCTTCTCTAATGGTATGTATTTGTTTCTTAAAATAAAAAATTAAAAAAAAATATGGTGATAACTGATAAGTATAGTAGTAACGTTTATCACGT
This sequence comes from Quercus engelmannii, assembly GCA_029955605.1. NCBI lineage: Eukaryota > Viridiplantae > Streptophyta > Magnoliopsida > Fagales > Fagaceae > Quercus > Quercus engelmannii. Next base: position 3,706,505 of record JARPSG010000003.1, on the reverse strand, counting down.
TTTGCAAGCCCCTGGAAAGAAACATTTTATGATGGTGGAAGCTGCTTTTACTTTACACTCATCATTTTGTAAGTTCGAAGATGTCAACTGTTCTGTGATCGATATCTTTAACTTATTCCTTTCCTCTATATTTTATGGAATTCTATTCTTTTATTTCGATTCATGTCTAGCCCATTTCTTTACAAATTCTTAATCTTTGGAGTGAAGACTCAATTGGGACAGAGACAATACTAAACTTGCTATCTATGAAAGTGAAACACTTTCCCATGTTTTTGTGTCATTAACAAAAGCTCTACACAGAAGGGTTCAGTCCTGTACTTCTTTGAGTGTGTGTTTTGAAGTAACTTTCCCAGGTTTTTGTGACACAACAACAAAATCCCAAGCTAAACATAGAAAGCTATAAAGTCTTGTTTTTCTTTGTGCCAGAGAGAGAGAGAGAGAGAGAGAGAGCTTATCATGGAAGAGGGTGGGAATGGCATGAATGTGAGCCATGCGAGCAGCAGAAGAGAAAACTTTGTGCCAAAAGATGTTGAATCGGCAGCGAGAAGTGAAATGTCATCTGGGTCTTGGAGGCTCAGTGTGCATGAGTTCCCAGCACTGGCTGAAAGAAGAGATAGGGAGCATGGTTTCTTCACTTTCCGCACCCTTCTTCATGCCCCATGTAAGCAGTAACCATTCTTTCATGAATCATGATATTTGTTTTTGAAAACATAGATATAATTGAATCAAGGGTCGGCAATGGGCCGGCCTGGCCCCTTTTTTTTTCTTGGGCCATGGGTTTACTGGGCTGGGTTTCGTGAGCTGTCGAGTAATGTCTATTTTGTTTTTAGAGAGCTGAGTTGGGTCAATGGACTATCCATGAACTTTTTTAATGAGTCTTAGATGGGCTTATAATTTTTTTTTTTTTTTTAAATTATAATTATTTTATATTACAAAACATAAATGATCAAATTAAATATACTAAAAAACAACCATTGATTAACTTTTATTGATTGGAATAAATAAGTTTAAGTATATTAATGTATTCATGAATATATTATGGTGATAATAATTGCATTACTACAACGAGTCCAAATCTTCTGACTCACTCTTCCTGCTCCACTATATACTCTACAAATAAAAGCATACCACATGTCCATCTAATTTATTAAATGCTAAATTTATGCATTCTATTATTTTAAATTTCTAAAATAAATAAATAAATAACTCATCATATTTAGGTAATTAAAATAATAGAAAACATAAATTTAGCATTTAATAAATTAAATAGACATGTGGCATGTTTTTATTTGTGGAATATATAGTGGAGCATGAAGAGTGAGACAGAAGATTTGGATTCTTACTACAACATATGAAGATTTTTTTTTTTTTAAGGAAAGAATCAAAGACCTATTAATTTTTTTTTTCAACATCTATTTACTTCTATTTTATAAACGTTTTAAATGGTTTTTTTTTTCCTATAATTTAATATAAAAAAGTCTAAAAATTATTATTATTTTTTAAAAATTTTGAAATTTACTAGACTACTAGCAAAATATATTTTTAGAAAGCATGATTTAACTCAATCACTTTAAGTATCTTAGTGTTTGGCCAAGACATGCCAATATTAGAATGAAAGTTATTTTATTTTTGGAATTTCATATTCTTTTTTAGGAAGATTCAATGTTTAAGATTGAGATTTAAAAAAGTAACTTTCTCTACATTTTCAGTAAAAAAAGAAAAAAGAAAAAGAAAAAGAAGAAGAGTAACTTTCAATCTCAATCTTTGAATATATAAAAAAAAGAAAAAAAAGAAAAGAAAAGAAGTTAAGTGTGAAGAAGTAAAAAAATTTGACCACCGCACACCCTTGGTGCGATAGTCACTCCACAAGTATAAGTGCTTATGAGGTGTGGGGAGCAAGGGTCGGGGTTCAAGTTTCCAGAAAGGAGCTTCACACACATATACACTTAGATTATGTTAGAGTAAAATTCTATTTTGTAAAAAAAAAAAAAAAAAAAAAAAAAGTAAAAAAATTTGTGTGAGAAGTGAGGAGTACGTAATTGCATGTGGTGCACTGGATCCTAATCCAGATTTAAGAAATATTTAGTAAAAATAATATAAAATAAAAGGACATAAATGTTCTTGTTTAATGTAAAATATGTAATTTAATTTTTGGCCTCATAACTGAGTTGACTCATCTGACTCATTGGTTTCTTTGTTCGGTGTAAATCTGATTTTTGGCTTGATAACTAGGTTGACACGGGCGAATTCCTAATTTTATTTTCAATAATTATAAACCAGAAGAGTTACTAATTTCTTTGTACAAAGTACAAATTTCAAAGATGTTCTAGTTTCAGTGTATGATCTGATTTTTGGCTTGGTAACTTCAAAGATGTTCTTTTTTTTATTGGGTTCAGCTTATAATTTGATTTTGGCTTGAAAACTGAGTTGACTCAACAGAGTTACTGATACAATGGTAAGTTCTGTGACTATTGTCCCAATGGCTAAGAACATTATAATTCAATTGGCTCTTTTTGGTGTCCTTTAACAGAAAATCCTTTCAAAACATCTTTCTCCAATTATCGAATTATCCAAAAAAGCCTATTGACCCAATGATAAGTTTTGTAACCCTTCAAGTTCAAGGGAGTGGTCAGGATTCACTTATTAATATTGGGCAGGGATCATTTAGGTGCCCAATCTATGGACTTTCACAATAGCTGAAATGGAGCATGATTGCCATCAAATCCAAAACTCACTAGGAAATTTCCAGCAAATATGATCCTGAAATTTTTAATGCTCATGAATTAATTGTTGAATGTTGAGTGTTCACATCCCTATTCCCAACTTTGTTAGGATAACAACCACAATTGAAATAAATACATTAAGAAAGAAAATATATAAATTTATGATCTTTTTCCCTTACTGTTTGAAGCAAATTTATTCTTGTTAGATGTTTTTTGGGAATTTCAATTCACAGCAAGGGACATTCTATAATTCCTGCACTTAAAATTTGTGAATGATGGAGTCATACGGCTTTCGGGGATAACTCCTTTCACATTCTTTGGAGATGGTGCATAGAGTAACTATAGACTTCACATATGGCCTTTTCTGTTAAACATACTTAATGTTGGGGTCTTTTGGAAAATGAAATGTCAAAATATGACTAGTGATGAATGCTTTCAATAATTCAATTTGACTAGTACTGAACATAATGTGAAACTTGTTACTCTTGACTGTAGGGAAACGAAGCAAAGTTGCTGATTATTATAAGAAACAAGAAAGACTTCTTGAAGGGTTTACTGAGATGGAGACCATGGCTGAAAATGGTTATATGCCTGGAAGTCTAACAGAGGTTGGTTGTGTTCAACTTGATGATTTTGAATGACAACCTGTGGAACAAAATGGGAGAACAATTTTCTGAGTTTGGTTGCATAAATAATATCAAATGACTACTATTTGTGTTCATGTTTTGTTTCTCTATGACACATTTTTAATTATATGAAATGTTTAATGAAAATTTCAATCTCCCATCATATGCCACCATGTGCCCCCCCAACCAAAAAAGAAAAACCATACTATATCATCTCAGCTAAAATCATTGAAATAAGAAACGGATATTTTTTTCATTGTTAATCTTTTTGCACATTATTATTCTCAGGCTGAGATGCAGCAGCTTGCGAAGAGAGAGAGGATGGCGATCTATACATCAAACATAGCTAACATAGTGCTCTTTGTGGCAAAACTCTATGTTTCTATTCAGAGCAGATCATTGGCGGTTATTGCCTCAACATTGGATTCACTCTTAGATCTCTTGTCAGGGTTTATATTGTGGTTCACAGCCCATGCCATGAGAAACCCAAACCTGTATCGTTATCCAATTGGAAAGAACCGGATGCAGCCAGTGTTAAGTCATCCAATCAAATAGTTCTTTGGAAATTCAGATTCTGATGGATTTAGGTTGTTGAAGCTGATAATGAGCATTCATGTGTACTTGGTTAGTGTTGTATCTGTGGATCATTTGGTTGGTTAGAAGTTGATGGAGTGAAAATTATGCATCTTAAACTAATTAAATAAGTTAACCCCAAATAATTTGAGATTTTATGTTTTTATTTCTCCTTTTCCCTGATTTCATCAATCCTTTTGCAATCAATGAGGGAAATAAACTGAAATGCTATTCCATCATTACTACTATTGGCTCAGCTGTGTCTTATTCCACAAATGCTTGAGGCAAAAGCAACAAATAGACATTTCATGATGTCATGCTACAGTTTATTCTATTACAAGAAGTCTGAGATTAATGTATTGCAAGACTAATTATTTCATCAGGTCCGTGGTTTAGGTTCTCATTTTGTTATCTAAATGTTGATCTTAGGGTCTTCTGAGTTTATAAACAAATACCATTGGTTTGGGGCTATTGGTTAATTAGAAACTGCAGTGAATAGACACAATCTAGTCTTAGGAATAAAAAGTTCAGGAATCAAATGGAAAAGTAGTCAAATAATCTACTCTTCGGAAGAATTAGTATTGGTTTTGCGCATAGAGTTTGAATGCAGGTTCAAGAGTGATTATGACTTACGAGGACGTAGACTCAAGGCATGCTAATAATCACATCATAGACTGTGTTTCAACTTTTCGTTACTAATTACAACACGTGCTTTAATGCAAAATATATTTTACTAATTTAGCTTGCAATTGCAGGGAATCATTGTTTTTGCTTCAGTAATGGCAACTCTTGGGTTACAAATTCTGCTTGAGTCTGTTCGGCAATTAATTGCACAGGTATGCAACTTTTATCTCACGTGTCCTGATCTAAGTTAAGGATGCAGAAGGCAGCAATGAGCATGGCTAGACTAGGACATATTTTAATTAAAGTTGGCTTTGAGAAGAGATTGAAATTAGCTTCCTTCTTGATGTCTTGTCAGAACTCTTGAGGTCAAGTGTGACCTTGTTTCTTGGTACTTCGTGAAAAGGATGACATAGGTCTTGAGCAACTACCTAAATGTATGAGATCCTTGTTAGATCACATTCTGAGTTGGTGGATGCAACATTTGAACATGACCATTCTAAAATTTCATTTTCTGTAGTCATTTACTGTATCAGTTTGCCCTTAATATTAATTTTCAATTCCTCTGCTGATTACAGACCCAGCCTGAAAAGGATCCTGAGAAGGAGAAATGGATGATTGGGATAATGGTCTCTGTAACCATAGTGAAGTTTCTGCTTGTGGTCTATTGTCGAAGATTTAAAAATGAAATTATTAGAGCCTTTGGTCAAGATCATTGTTTCGATGTAATTACTAATTCAATTGGTTTGGGAGCAGCTGTCCTGGCCATTCGATATTATTGGTGGATTGATCCCACTGGAGCTGTTATAGTGAGTTCATATGCATCTCTTCCACACCCCCCCCCCCCTCCTTATTTTACTATACTTTTGATAATTGGGTTCATTTTTTGTTTTTATTCATCCAAAAATAGTAATGATAATTGGATTCAGCTACTTTACAAGTTATTAGTTTCCTTTCTTTTCCTAAAATCATCAAAATCACTAGCAGCCATGTTTCACGTTTGGCATGACAAAATATTGGCATTCACTCTATATCTCTCGTTTTTTTAAGTGAATTGCCCACTATTTGTGGCTTGAGGATAGAACTTTCATTGGCTCCTTTGAGTTAAAACCTTAAAGGTATCCTTTTTTATAATGATTTGTTGAACCTGTGATGCAGATAGCATTATATACAATAAATACATGGACGAAGACAGTCATTGAGAATGTCTGGTCACTAATTGGAAGGACAGCACCACCTGAATTTTTGGCAAAGCTAACTTATCTGATATGGAACCACCATGAAGATATCAAGCACATTGACACAGTAAGAGCGTACACTTTTGGTTCAAATTATTTTGTGGAGGTTGACATAGTTTTGCCACAAGACATGCTTTTGAACAAAGCTCATAATATAGGTGAGTCACTGCAAGTGAAACTTGAGCAACTCCCAGAAATTGAGCGAGCTTTTGTTCATATAGATTTTGAGTATACTCATAGGCCAGAACACAAGATTGCAATTTAATGAAAATGATGATGATGACAGTAGTAATGATCAGGGCTCAGCCTTTCTAGAGCACAAGGGTATTTGAATGAATTGCTGATTTAGTTAATATGTGATGCAATTCTATTGTGATGCCAGATTATATAATTTACTATTTGATGGCTTAATGCCACTAATCATGAGGTATCCCTCTTATTATTTAGTAGATGGATTAGACAGTTGATCTTGTACTAGTCCTTGATAGGCAACCATTTTTCTTTTAATGCAAGATGGTAATAATTTGGATAATATGATTCACCCTTCAGGACAGACTTCATTCTAGTCATGCTAATGCAGCAAGCCTTCATTTTATTATTCTTGTCAATTTCTTTATGTAAGTTGTGGAAGCAATAACTTTATTTGAGGTATTTTCTTAATTTCTTTAGTATGGTGTCACTATTGATTCTCCTCTTGTGGCTACCAAAAGTTTTTGTTCTGCCATACTTGAAATGAATGGATTAGACAACCAATCTTTAGTTATCTTGAATCTTCTTCCAATTTATCAGTCGAGCAACAGCCATTTAGGCTGCCAGATTGGTGCTGCTCAATACTTCTGGGGTTCACAAGTTCAAGATATTAGCTCTTATGTTTGTCAAAATTATTAATCCATTGTCCTACTTCAGACCAAAAATTTAGTAAAACCATAATGCAGATAACCTCACATGCAATTGAGTATTTGGGGGAATGCAGTGATGGAGCATGTATAGCTTATGGTACTCTCACATGCACACGGGGTACATTGAGCAAAGAAATGAGAAAAAAAAATAAGGGTTTTAATTTGGCCTGAAGTATATGAAGAATTTTATGATTTTGTAGTAGGAATTCATGTTAACAGTGAAACAGAATTTGAGCAGGACAGAGGTCATCTATTTGGACCCTAGCTTTTTGCTAAACGTACCTTTAGATAAAAGCTAAATGTTAAATACAGTAAGATAATTGATTGTTGCTGTAAGTACTGTAGAAAAAAACAAAGTTGAGTGAGACCTATAATAAGCAAAAAGTACTTTGCATTTTTAGAAAAACTATAACATGAGACCTATTAGATTAAATAAATGAATAAATTCATCATCTTCTAAGAGCATTAGCATTTGGAGGGGATGTAAAACCCCCCAAATTGCTATTTTAGCAATAGAGACACTAAAAATGTTCTTTAAGAGCAACCACATCAGTTCGTGCAAATTTTTTGTCTATTTTACAAGAAAAAACCTACCTTTTCTATTTTACATATCCACTTTTACAAAACACTCACATCAGTTTATCTATTCTACACATTTATTTAATAAAATATTCATTCTTTTTACATTTTTTTATTATTTCCTTCCCTCTCCTCTCTGGCACAAACTCACCACCTCGTCTTCTCCGTCCACACCCACCCCAGCTAGCCACCCTTCAACAAAATCCGGCCACTGATTCACCGATCTTCCACAGCAACAAAATCTAGCCACTGATTCACCGATCTTCCACAACAACAACGACACAACAACAATCACAACAACAATGATTCACCGATCTTCCACAACAACAATCACAACGACGACACAATCACAATCACAACAACTCTGACCCACTCGCCCTCCATGTTCGATCAATTCTCTGTCACCGTCTCCGTTTCCAAACGGATTGTTCGATCGGAGAGGCTGATCGGCGTTCTCAACTCACTCGCCGCCCAAACCCACTCAATCCCAAACCCATTAATCACCCACCCAACCCGAAACCTAGTCAAGCCAAATCATCAACCAATCGGCGGCAAGATCATCAAAACCCACCAATGAACCAGAAAAGCCAAGCCGATCAAGATCAAAACCCACCGACCCACACCCACAATCAACCAAAAAACCAGAAAAAAAAAAAACCCAACAACCAACAGATCAGAGCGAGATCGAGGCCTCCAGCTGGAGCAAGATCGACGCCTCGCAGCACCACCATCTCCTCGCTACGGCCGCCGGCCTCAAGCTCAACCAAAAAAGGATCAAAACCCACGAGATTCTAGGCGACAGACCCATCGAAGAACTCCGTTCGTATTGTAGGCGACGGACTCGTCCGGCGACTCGGCTTGCTCGACCTCGTTCTCATCGGCGGTGATGGCGATTGGCAGAAGCTAGAGGAAGAAAAATTGATGAGATGAGAGAAAGAGAGAGCTGTGCTGTGCGCTTGAGAGAGAGTGAGAGTGAGAGCAGAGACAAGAGAGAGAAAAAAAAAAGAGCGAAAATGAGGTTTTTATTTTACTGTATAGATAATATTATTTTAAGGGATAACCGGGCTACAGTACCTGTGTAAATTTACACGGGTACTGTAGCTCGTTGAAATTTTTACATGATTTTAGACGATTTTAAATGATCTGATGTAGGCTGTTTTTTGGTTCAAAATGTGTAAAAATGGTCAAAATGTGTATTTTACATATTTATAAAAGAGCTGGTGTGGTTGCTCTAACTTGGTGTTTATATCTAAAACATTTTAGTATCTGTGAACAGTAGGTACTTATATTTAATTATTTATAACCTACTGTTCATGAGTTTGTAAACACAAAATAATATAATTTACTCACCTTCTCTCTCTCTCTCTCATTTTTTCTCTGACTCTCTTCTCTGCATTTCTTTGTCCTCTCTTCTCCTCTCTTCTCCCTCAGTCCCTCTCAATCTCTGAATCTCTCTTCTCTCTCAGACTTCCCTTATGATTTTGGGTAGGATCTCCGAATCTCTCTTAGTTGTCCCTTGTGATTTTAGGTAGGGATTTGGGTTGGTGGCATAGATCAGAGTTTGGGTCGATGGCTTTGGTTGGAGTTTGGGTCGGTCATTTGGTGGGGTTTGGATCGGTCATTTGGGTCTGCGTGTGGGTGGTTTTTGGGTCGGATTTAGGTGGTGTTTTGGTCGGCTTTAGGTGGTGTTTAGGTCTTTGTTTGGATTGGCATTTTGGTGGCAATTGGGTTGATGCTTGGGTCGGTGGGTATTTCGATGGTAGCAGTGGGTTGTTTCGATGCTTGCCAATTTTGGTGGTGGGTTTTGGTGAAGGTAGTTTTGGTGGTGGTTGGGTTGGGATTGTGGTTGGGTTTCACTAGGGGGTAGTTTTGGAGGTTTTATTTTAGCATTCAACGTAATAAAATAATATAAATAATATAGTAAAATAATACTAGCTTTAGAGCATGTGCTCTGAGGTTCTTCTATTTTTTAAGTAAATTTTAATAATTTGCATCCAGATTACTATATTTTTCAATTACAAAAAAATCCTAAAGGTGTGATAAATATTATGCATTTGTGTTTGTGAGAAGTTCAACTACTAAGAAGATTTTTTTTTAGTGGGTAAAGAGTGTTATTTCAACTAGAGGGAGTTTATTTTATTTTTATGAACGTGGGAGTGTTTTTTATTATTTTTTTATTATTTTTTTTTTATATAGAACTTTTTTTCCCCCAATAAGAACGTGGGTGGTGTATTGGGAGTTTTTTTTTTTTTTTTTTTTTGGGTGGCTTGGGTAGTTTTTTTAAAAAAGAACATGGGAGATAGTATTTTAATGTAGAAGTAGAAGTAGTGTTTCAACCTGGCTAGGAATTTGTTTAAGAGAGAATTTACTATTTTAATCCCATTTTGATTAGTTTAGATTAATTAAATTATGAGTATTTTTTATAGTAAAAAAAATAATAACTAAATTTCTGAATACTCTTAGTATAACTTTTAATAATTTTTTTTTACCATCTTAGCTATCATGCATAGCCATCTTTGGCTATACACTGTAGCTTAACAGCCAAATTTTTTAGCTTTTCCTTCATAATTGCAACATGCTTTTTTATATTGATGGTGCTAGAAATAGCATTATTGTTTTTTTAACATCATCCATACTAATGCTAATACAATGAAATTTTAGGAGGAAGATGACAAAAATCTTACGATTCTTATCCTCAAATGCTGACAGTACATGAACGATAATCTTATCTTCAAGTTTGGTGTCTGAATTGTTTTCCCTACTAGAAAGTGCCAAAGTAAGGAAGGTAGAAGGAAATTTCTCCGCACAGTACAAGTGGATAAAGCATTAAAGTTTCTGGGTTTATATATATATATATATATATATATATATATATATATATATATATATATATTTATAGATATATTTGCCACTCCTTTAACTTTTAAGTCCTACTTGCACGCATTGTGGATATGAATATCAGCAGCACAAGTTACTTTCTGAAGGTTGGTGGGTACGTATAGTAGGGGTTAGGAAGTGTTTTGGTGTCATATTTTACTTTTTAAGAGGCCATGCGAAAGCAACCACATGCATATTGAATTATTGCATATGTCTTTAAGGATTTTTAATACATGAATTAGCCATTTTCTTTTATTTTTTAGTCAAAGTTTCATTTACCATTCCATGAAAATATTTTTAGTACTTAATAACAACTCTTAAATTACAACTAATTATGTGAAGTATGATATTTTGGTTCATACTCATTAAATGGTCAGATTGTAAAATTTATAAAATTATGAACATATACACCTAAACTTCAAAGTTTAACTTAAAAACAATAAAAAATTTGGGGTTTATAATTTAGTTGTCCTTATGTTATATTATCTATACACAAATTTCGGGAAGAAGAATAGATTATTCCATCAAGAATTTGAGCTTCTTTTTTTTTTTTTTTTTTTTTTTTTTTTTTTTTATTTAAAAAAAACTCTTAAAAGGTTATAAAAGTTTTTTCCCCCTTTTTTTAAATATTAAAACTATTACTTCTTTTTTCTTTTTTCTTCAACTTTTTATATATATAGGTTTTGAACTAATAGGAAAGATTTTCTTTTCCTTTTTCAATTGAAGTTTGTCATAAAAAATAATAGTCTATTACTCTTTTGGTTATGGTACAAAGAAAAAAATAATTACGTAAATAAAATTCATAAGAAGGAAAGTTTTTTATTTTATTTTATTTTTATAATGAAGATTATGATGGATAAAAGGGAAAATTTTTATTTTTTATAATAAGGATTATCGACAAAACTTCATTGGTAAGTTTCAATGTTCATGCATGTGCCGACTCTTATTAATCATCGAGTATGAGCATCCACGTTGAAATCTCACGAAGCTTCGTCTTTTTTTTTGAGAAAAACACGAAGCTTCGTCTTTCCATTTCAAACGTATCCGGCGGGAACTGTATGGAATATTGTCACATATCATGTAACTTCCATAACTAACAAACGGACACGCAAAATATCTTTTTTGCATGATTTTGTGGGATTAAATAATACTCTATATATTTACTTGGGATTGGGCTAAATTAGTAAATTTGAAAATATTACCATATTAAAAAACAAATTGGGTGCAAAGGGAGTTTTATTTATTTATTTATAATTTTATATATAGATCATAAGTTTACACCCCAAGTAGGTAAGAGTGCCTAATTCCATTACATCCCATAATAGTGCTTTAATATGGTAGAAACTTCATTTTGCAACTCTTATTTAATCTTGTTTGTATCTCATGTGCAATGTGCATATCATCATCACACCGCATCACAGGTATTTCAAATTATAACTCAAATATCATAGTCAAATCAAATCTAATTCAATATTTCAAATAACTAAATGATAATATTTATTTCAAATTTAGTTTTATATTTGAGATACCATTTTGTGAGTCACTTCTTTCATCGGCAATAGAGAAATAATTGTGAGCCATCTCTCTCTCTCTTCCTCTGCCCCTCTCTCTTTATTTTGTGTTAATCAGAGTTAGGCCATATTTTTTTAATGATTTCTCACAATTTTTTAAATTATTTTAGTTTCTTAATTAATTATGGAGACTTGGGTTGCATAATGTGTAAGGAATTTGAGTGATGGAGTTGATAATCTATATGGAGAGTTTTACATTTTGTTTGTGTTTATGTATGGAGTTCGTAAATTATGTGTTGAGCTTTGCATTTTGGTAAATTTAATTAGTAAGATAAGAATCATATAATACTAAACACAAATCTTCAAGAGTGTTTCTCTCACAATATGCAAATATTTTGTTACAAGTAATTACAAATGTTATTGTGAAACAATCGGTATATTAGATTGGAATTATAAAAGTTAGCATCATATTGGAATTATAAAGTTATATAATTATGCTCTTTATTTTAGTTATATCTCCCCAAATAAATTACATATTCTATCATTTCTTGACCTAATTTCATGATCAAAATCGTGCAAGTTTTACATCTTTGTTTATGATTTAAAGTAAAATTTATGATCATATATTATCTTGAATAATATTTAAAAATTTCTTTAGAAGAAAGTCAAATGAATATACAAAATTGAATCAGATGAAATTAGTCATTATCTTATCTATTATCAAGACTTGGAACAATCTTTTGGTCTTTTGATTATTTATTATTATTTATTTTTTTATATAGTAAAGTTTACATATTACACATTTTGTATACCTTAGGTAATTCAATGTGCAATTAATATTTTCTTAAAACAAACAAAAACTCAAAAAGTTCCTACAATTTAATTAACAAACATAAAATCACAAAGATTTATATAATTGATCTTTCATATAATTATTTTATCAAAGAAGAAAACCATAAATCATAAGATAAATAATAGAAATTAAACTAAAAGAGTAATGAAAAAGAAGAAGAAGAAGATAGTATCTCTCGATATTTAGTTAACTTTTGTGTGGGTGCTTTTTTTTCTTAGCTCCCAGGCCTAAGGATCCTGGGCCAAATACTTATGGTTTAAGGGACCGGGCTTGGTTCACCGCAGCTAAATGGGCTGTTTACAAACCAAGTGGTGCACGGGGTAAGGATCTTGCAACACGTATACACTAACAAGCAGAAAAATATGTATTGAACAGCAAGGAAAATAGCAAAAGGAAAAACAATGTAATAGGGAAAAGCACAAAATGATTGTTAGGGATCCTCAAATCAATATGAAAATATTTGATTATTTTCTTAATTATGGATTATAGTGTGCTCACTAAGATGAGTTATAAGTTTAGGCTGCTAGATTGCTGCTGCTCAATCCTACTGGGGTTCAAAAGTTCAAGATATTAGCTCTTATGTTTGTCAAAATTGCTAATCCATTGTCCTACTTCATACAAAAAAATTTGTAAAACCATAATGCAAATAACTTCACATACAATTGAGTATTTGGGGAAATGCAGTGATGAAGCATGTATAGCTTATATATGGTACTCTCACATGCACACGGGGTACATTGAGCAAAGAAATGAGAAAAAGAAAATAAGGGTTTTAATTTGGCCTGAAGTATATGAAGCATTTTATGATTTTGTAGTAGGTATTCATGTTAACAGTGAAACAGAATTTGAGCAGGACAGAGGTCATCTATTTGGACCCTAGCTTTTTGCTAAACGTACCTTTAGATAAGAGCTAAATGTTAAATAAAGTAAGATAATTGATTGCTGTAAGTATGGTAGAAAAAAACGAAGTAGAGTGATACCCATAATAAGCAAAAAGTACTTTTCATTTTTAGAAAAACCATAACGTGAAACTTGTTAGATTAAAGGGTAAAATGCAAAACTGACATTTTAAGTTTTTCCAGATTTCATTTTAGTATTCTAATTTTGCTTTTGTTCATTTCAGTCATTTAACTTTCAAGTTTATTCAATTAAGGCTTTTTTACCAAACACATATGATGGAATATTAAAATAATATTTTACATTCTTCCAACCATTTTCATCATCTTGACCAAATGGAGACAAATTATTGGGAGAATTATAATAACAAAAAAAAAGAAAAAAAAGTAATGATGATCACTAGGGGTGTCCACGGGTTGAATCAAGTCAAGTTTGTGCTCAACCTGCCTTGACCTGATCGGATTAGGTGGAGGGAAACTCAACTTGCCGTCGACTAATAAGGAACAATGGATAAGATGGATTGGGAGTTTCATGGGTGGCTGTTAGGGTACTTTTTTTTTACACCTAATTTTATTTGGGTACCACCTATTTATTTTCAAATACCACTAATAAGTTATTAGGTTTTCCCAAATATTTTTTGCTCTATTATTATGTTAATCACAAATGTTTCATATCTCATTATCTAAATTGGGTTTTGATATAAAATATCACAAAAAAGGCCCGAAAACTCATATTTTATCCAATTTTATTATCATATTCTATTTAAATCCCAAGAATACTTATGCTTGGTAATATTTGAGAAGCCCATGATTCAAGTCCATGGCAAAACAATTTTATCAATGAAATTCAAATCCATGATCAAAGCCCATGATTTAAACCCATGCAATTTATTTATCCAAAACCCAATTTTCATTGGCAACATCAAAACTCAATTCTCATTAGCAATATCAAAAGCCCAACTTATGTTGACACTATTTAAAACCCAATTTTCATTGGCAACATCAAAACCCAATTCTCATTGGCAATATTAAAATCTCAACTTACGTTGGCACTATTTAAAGCCCCATTCTCATTGGCAATATCGAAACTCAATTCTCATTGGCAATATCAAAAGCCCAACTTGAGTTGGCACTATTAAAAGCTCAAGCTAATTACGTGGCACTATTTTATCAAAAGCCCAAGGTTATTAATACTTGGCAAAATACTATATCATAATTATTTCACTTAAAAATCCGATAATGAATAATACTTTAAATTCTTAAACATATTATTATAATATTACAAGCTCATGGAATTTATGAATTATCTATTTTCAAAATCTATGACAATCATCTTGTAAAAGCCCATGGAAAGTTATGATTGTTAGACTCATGACATATATTTATTTCATGTTATAAACCCATGAAATAAATGGACATCATTTGCATCACGACATCCATAATATACGCCTTCGACACTCATGGTAAACATTCAAACCCACAAGATCATCATTTAAGTTATGATGCGATTATTAGAAACCATGAACATTATTGCAACATGGAATTCATCAAAGTAAATATTATTTACAAAAGTATTTTGAAACTTGTCTTATTGTTTCAAGCATTACAACAAATTGCCCAAAGGCCCATTGCAAGTATTTATGAAAAACCCAAAAATATTTACTAATAAAAGTCCATGAGGAATGAAAACCTATAGCAATATGTGCACACAACCCGGCCCATGTGAGCAAGCCCAAGCAAAAAACACCAGCAAGAGGCAAAGGAGAGTGGGCAAACAGCCCTTGTTCATTCCTAACCAAAAAGAGCAACTAGGTACTCATACAAAGAAACCAAGCCTTTGAGAATGGACTAAGGGCTATCCCATCAGTTTTCTGCTACCCTCTGCCTGACGTGAACAGTGCCCAATGGCTATCATATTAGTTGAAGTCAAAAGGATGAAGGGACTCCATCATCTTCCTCAAGACTACACCTCCAGCGGAAGGGGAGCTGAAACCAAACTTCAACAAATTGATGCTATAAATGTTAAAAGTGTTCAAGATGTGATTCATGTGCCAAGCTCAAGAATCCTAAAGGGGAAAAATTGGGAACATATGGTTTGGAGGGCATAAAGGGATCTCCAGCGGAACCCCCTGAAGTAGACTAGAACTTAACACTTGGCTTGGGGTGTTAAATCTTACTTCTTAGGGGTTCGAATCTCAATTGCAGCATTAGGATTCACTCTTGATACACAATAATTAAGCTCAACCCTGAAAATCTTGACATTTAATGCAAAAAGCTCAAAAATCCCATCATTACCCAAAGTAGCAAGACAACCCCTCAAAATGGATTTTCCTACTTCTGATAAAAAATCTCAGGAAAGTTAAACCTTGATTCGTCACCCCTGATGAGTCATGCGTTTTTGGATTCTTGTCAATCAATGCTTCTTTAAAGCTCCATTATAAAAACATACACACCTCAGCCCAAGGAGGAGGAAGCCTCTCTAAAAAATTTCTGTCATTAATTACACTTTGCAGAAATTCAATCCCTATTTGTTTTCTTTAAGCTTCCCCAAGCTCTCTTGAGCTTACTCACAAACTTTCTCAGCCTATAGTCACCATAACACCAACATTCACCACCTTGTTTACACCTTTCTATTCCATAAACGTCTCATAACTGACCAGGACAGACACTTCCTCTGAAACCCTTGGTTTATTTACTACTTTACTTGTGGTTTAGCTTTCCTTAAGCTCACCACTCATCTAATCCCAGATATTCTTCCCACCCCTTTACACAACCACAGTTCAAAAATGTCCTCCAACTAGACACAAACAACCCATTACTCACAAAAAACTTCAATCTCAGTGTTAATCTCATCTCACTCATTCAAAATAGCCCACATTCACCTCATTCATGCCTTATAATTATACACTCGCCAAAATCTTAGTTTAATACTTGCTGCACTGAGCTGGGGATCTTTCTCTCCCTTCATTCCATCCTATTTTTCCTCTTTTATTTGTGACCATGGAACCTTTAATAATTGTTTATTATTATTATTATTATGAAGGATATAATGTATTTGTAACAATTGAATTTTTCCCTCACATTGATGTAATGATGGCTGAAAGTACTATAAATTCCCTTGACCAAGACATACAAGGACCCCCAGGAGTGAACACTTTCCTAAATTTATTTAATCATTGACTACTGGACTCTAAGTATAATTTCACCCCTACCGCTGGAGATAATACCGTACCACTAGAGGACTGATTTGAACTATGACGCCATAAAAAGATTAATAATATAACAAACTAACAATACTAACGTGTTTATTGGGCTCTATTGTTGTCTTCCTGTTAGAGTGTAGCCTTTATCTCTTGCTTGGGCGGACTTACACCACACCGATAGTCTTTGGGCTTTATTTCAAGGGCCCATCGTTGAGTTTCGGCTTGGCTATCCCATATTCTATTTGGGAACATCAAAATTTTCCCCTCAATAGTGGCAAGCTAGTCGACATCGGTTAATGGTAGAGAAAGGCAGAGAACTACTTAGAATGGAAAAGATCTAGTGGAGATTTCACTAGATCTAGCAGAGTTCTAGTTGGATTTGGTGGATCTCCATTGGATTTGACTAGGTTCATTGGTTAAATCGGGTGGGTTGAATTTTGGAAGAGAAAATCCATCATTTGACCTAATGTGGTTAGATTTTAAATGTGGAGACCTACAGTCACCAAATTGGATCGGGTTCGGTTTAAGTGTGGTCGGATCCCTCGGGTGGATTTGGTTTGGCAGGCTATAGACACCCTTAAGAGCATCAGCAGTGGGCTTGCCATATGCCAAATGTAAGATACATTTGACATACAAGCCCAACAAATGCTCAACAACTGGAAGGCCATATGGGAAAAGCCAAATTTTTTTTTGAGATTTAGCTACAGTACCATCTCAAATGTAAGATGGTACTGTAGCTGAATAGTATAAAAAAAAAAATAAAAAAATAATGCTCTCTCCATGTTTTACCTAGCAATTTCTCTCTCCTCTCTCATTTTTTCTCTTTCTTTTCTCTCTCTTCCTTCTTTGTTTCTCATCCCCTTTCTCTCTCTTGCCATTGTCAAGCTTCTCTCTCGGAGTATTTGAGATGGGCATGGTGGCTGGAGGTCAGCGCGGTGGAGATCGGCATAGAGACCCGCGTTTGGTGGGTTTGGTGGTGTTGACATGGTGGCCAGTTTCTAGGTTTGGTGGCCGGCGTTTGGTTGGTTGGGTTGCTATGAATTTGCTGGGTTTGTAGTGGGTACTTGGTGGGTTTTATTTTGGGTATTTTGTTCCTGTGGGATTTTGTTGGGCTGAGGGTACTGGTGGCGTGGTGGGATCATCATTTTGAGAGGGTTGTTGTTGTTGTTGTTGCTATTGGGGCGTGGTGGTGAGAGAAGAAAGGGGCTTTTGCTTTTTGGGAGGTGGGTCTTCTTCGTCGTCGTCAACATCAATGTCAGCGTCAACGTTTGGTGGTGTTGACATGGTGGCCAGTTTCTAGGTTTCGTGACTGGCGTTTGGTTGGTTGGGTTGCTATGGGTTTGCTGGGTTTGTAGTGGGTACTTGGTGGGTTTTATTTTGTTTTTTTTTTTTTTTTTGGGTTTTTGGTTCCAGTGGGGTTTTGTTGGGCCGAGGGTAGTGGTGGCCAGTGATAGAGGTTGAGGGAGAAAGAGAAGAAAAGTAAGAGAAAAAAAATAGTAAAAAAAGGAATAAAAAAGAATATTTAAATAAAATGGGAAAAAAAAATAGAGTTTAGGGATGTTGAGTGTATTGTAAAATGATATGGTATAATTGATAAAGTAATTTTTTGAGATGGTAAAATAAGATGAGATAGCAAAACCGACTGTGGATACTCTAATTATCAAATACTCATTAATCCGTGCACGCTATCACTTTCACGATTTAAACATGAACATTATCCGAAAAATATAGATATCATACATAAACGTTCATTTTAATAAGTGTGAGAAAATTTATTGAAAAATACACGTTTCGCTTGACCCACCTTTCCCGCTATGCCTTGCACAAATTTCCTCCACGCCAAAGGCACCGCCCGTCCGAGTCATGATATGAAGTCGACCAAAGCTACACTTTATGCACGCAATATTTATGATACTGCACTACGCGGAAGTTGCTTTGACTTTTCGTTGTTAGTCGGTAGGAAATTTCTTTGTAAGTTCGAAAAAGATGTCAATTGTTTTCGATAACTTAAACTTATTCATTTGCTTTCTATTTTATGCTACTATTTTATTCCTTTATTATAATCCATCTAGCCATTTTCTTTAGAAATTCTCATTCTTTGCAGTGAAGACTCAGTACTAAAACTTGTTATTTATGTAACACTTCCCCATGTTTTTGTGTATCAAATAACAAAAGTTCAAGCTCAACATAGAAGGGTACTGGAGTGCAGTCTTGTACTGTTTCTTTGTGTGTTTTGTGATTCATTAACAAAAGGCTCGTGCTCAACAAAGATAGAGGGGTACGCAGTCTTGTTTTTCTTTTGTGCCTGAGTGAGAGAGAGAGAGAGAGAGAGGAGGTGATCATGAAAGAGGGTGGAAATAGCATGGAGGTAACCCATGAGAGCAGAAGAGAGAATTTTGTGCCACAGGATGTTGAATCGGCAACCAGAAGTGACATGTCATCTGGGTCTTGGAAGCTCACTGTGAAAGAGTTTCCTAGACCGGTTGAAAGAAGAGATGGTGGTGAACATGGTTTCTTCATTCTCAGCAGCCTTCTTCATGTCCCAAGTAAGTCTTCTTTCATATATATATATATATATATATATATATATATATATATATATATAGTATCACTATGGTTATCAGGGGCGGAGGGAAGGGGGGCTGAGGGGGGGGGGCAAATGGCCCCCCTCATGCTCCAAAAATTCTCAAGTAATACATAGTACAAGGTCTTATTTGCATACACAAGGACAACCAGCATTTTACATACTTATTGTACTTGTACTGTGTAGTTCACTGTAGGAAAACAATGTATTAATTCACTGTAGGAAAACAATTTCACGTTGAGGCCACTGCAACTCTTTTTAAAAAAAGTAATGGATCCCACCTTATAATAATATTACAATAAAATAAAACTAGTTGTACAGCCTACTTCTCCACCACTATTTTGTTGAATAGAATTGAGGGAAAAAAAAAAAAAATTACTTTCACTCACTAGTCATTATAGCAACTCAAAAAAATTGAAGGCCATAAAATTTTTCACATTTTTTTATCACAATTATTGCATGGCTGAGTGTGATTGTTGAAAAAAAAAATTATGAGTTTATGTTTTAGTATTTGTTAATCACAGTCTGTCATATCAAAGTTTTAACAAAAGCATTGTAAAATAATCTATGGTATAGAACTACTCATAGCACCTCCTATCTATAGCAATTTTTTCTTTCCTCACTAGCATTTTTCAGTCTCAAGCCCAAGTTTTTTTTTACAAACCCAATTTTAATTGTATATGACAATTTACATTTGCATATAATATTTTATTTATTTATTTTTATTAATATCAATTAATATTTTTTCGAATTTATTTTACTCTCTTTTGATCTTGTCCCCCTAACCTAAAATCTTGACTTCGCCACTAATGATTATGCTTAGGAAATGCTAATTTGGTTCGCCCCCCTCTACTCACTTTTCGTTCATAAAAAAAAAAAAAAATATATATATATATATATATATGTGTGTGTGTGTGTGTGGGGACCGTTCGATTAATGGGCCCATAGGGTTCAGAATTGGTTCAGGATTGTTGGGCCCGTGGCCCATTCGAGGACGTGTACCCGTCCGAGGACACCATGCTCCTCGGCAGTATGCGTCCGAGGACGATCGGGACGTAGTCCTACTGCGATCAGATTTCCGAATTAGGTCACCGTAAAGGATAAGAGTAACCGACTAAGGATGAGGGAGATAAGGCAAACAAATATCTGTAACTACAGCTGCCTCCGCATTAATGACCTCTCAACCAACTCTCTGGCCACATTAATGTGGAGGTGATACCTGAACAGTAAGGAAGCAGCCTTACAGCTGCCCATAGAAAGTTCCAGGAGGTGCCAGATGGGACAGAAAGAAATCCTCCGAACCCAGCCTACACGTGTGCGGTAAGAATGGAGCGCAAAAGGGGAGTATATAAACTAAAAGAAGAGCATGAAAGAAGGGGGATCGGAACAGAAAAAGAAAGAAAAAGAACAGACATAAACAAGAAAGAAGAAAGTAAGAGAAGAGAAAAAGAGTTGCGCTAGTCACTAAAGAAAGATATTCATTGTACCAACTTTAAAATCTTGAACGTTCTTGAGAGTGAATCTTTTGAGGAGAGACCACAGTTAACCTAGTTCTTTACACCCACGCTCTAAAAATCATATTGTCTGGGCCTTTTGCGTGCGGACCCGATACTGTTTAGGTTCGTTACAAAATCGTGTCCTTACAATTGGCGCCGTCTGTGGGAAGAGCTTGTGTTAGCTTGTACAACCTCTGATGATGGAAAGAGTGGAACTACCTCATCCCGCAGCGGGGCTGCATCAGGATGATGTCAACCTGCATCAGGCGGAGTCAAGGGGCTCTCAGCATGGTGGTCCTTGAAGGAGTCCCGAACGTAGGGAAGTCCGGAAGGGGAGTATACATACCACTCATACCACAAGGAGCCATACACGTGGGAAGAGTCACGTCTCCCGCGCGAAGCATGGTGGGGATTTACAACGTGAGATTGCGGATTTAAAGAGAGAGTTGCGCCATGCACGACGGGAACGTTCCCCACCTCGCTCTGAACCATCATCCGGGGAGTCGGATGGAACTAGCTACAGGCGGAGGTCGAGGACTCCGCAAAGCGAGACTTTCTTCTACGAAGAGGAGCGTCGCCATAGGCATAGGCGTAAAAGTCCAACTAGTAGGGACTTGGGAAACGATGCCATGAACAAAGCCTTGAGTCAAATTTCCAGGTCACCCTTTACAAGAAGCATAGATGATGCTACCCATCCTCGGCGGTTCAATCAACCTACGTTCTCTCTGTATGATGGCCATTCGGATCCGGTGGAACATGTAAGCTATTACAGCCAGAAGATGGCTATTCATTCCAGGGATGATGCTCTGATGTGCAAGATTTTTCCATCGAGTTTGGGTCCAACGGCGATGAGGTGGTTCAATGGCTTAAGGGCCAATTCTGTTGGATCTTTCAAAGCACTGACCTAGACTTTTGGTGCTCGCTTTATTACATGCAGCCGAACTCCTTTGCCTCTGGGATCCTTGTTGACTTTGTCTATGCGAGAGGGCGAGACTCTCAAGAGCTATTCGGATAGGTACTGGGAAATGTTTAACGAAATAGGGGGGAAGAATGACGTTGTGGCTATAACCACTTTCAAAGCCGGTCTCCCAGCTGATCACGACTTGAGGAAATCCTTGACGGGTAAACCTATCACCAGTGTGCGCCAGCTGATGGACAGAATAGAGAAGTACAAAAGGATAGAGGAAGATCAACTTTAGGGGAAAGGAAAGGCCAAGATGATTCCTCAGGAGAGGAGGGATTTCAGGTCGGATCGTTATAATAATAACCGACCGAGGAAGGACTTTGTTGGGTAGTCGGCCTCGGCGGACGCCAAGGTTATTAATGCAGTATTTCGGGAGTCTGTTCAGCAGGTTTTGGAGAAGACAAAGGACGAGTCATTCTTCAAATGGCCGAACAGGATGGCGAGAGAGCCTACAAAACGCAACCCGAGTTTGTATTGCCATTACCATCAAGACCATGGGCACACGACAGACAACTGCAGGAATTTATGGGATCATTTGGAGCAGTTGGTCCGGGAAGGGAAATTAAAGCAACTCTTGCACCACTCCAGCGGAAGGGCGAGCCAAACAGGTTCCGAGGTGCGTGGGGATGCTTCATCAAGGCTCCCCCGGGGAACGATCAATGTCATCTTTGCGGCCCCGGGAAGGACTGGATCTTGCCCCACGAGAGTGTTGTCGGTGTCCCGATCCCCGGCCGAGGATCGTTCTCAAGCATTGAAGAGAGCCAAGAGGCGTGTCCCTTTGATTTTGGGTTTTTCAGACGAAGATTTGGTTGGAACCATACAACCCCATGAGGATGCCTTGGTGGTAACACTGAGGATTAGTGGGTACGATGTCCGAAGAGTGATGGTTGACCAGGGAAGCGCAACGGATGTGATGTATCCGGATTTGTACAAGGGGCTGGGTTTGAAACCGGGGGACTTGACAACCTATAATTCCCCTCTAGTCAGTTTTGAGGGAAGGTTGGTCATTCCTATGGGGCTAATCAGGCTGCCCGTGCAGTTAGGCACGGAGGTGGTGGAGGTGGATTTTATTGTCGTAGATGTTTATTCTCCGTATACGGCTATCTTGGGCAGACCTTGGCTTCACACACTTAAAGCGATTTCATCCACCCTACATCAGAAGGTGAAGTACCCATCCGGAGACCAAGTGCTGGAGATAGTAGGGAGCCAAGCGGCTGCTCGGCAATGCCAAGTAGCAGCTATTCAGCATCGGCCAGAGGCAGAAAACTCGACTACAGCTGATAATGAATCATAGCAATTAAAGTCCCCAGCATCAGGTTTAGACGTACCAACCAATGGGGTAGAGTGTGAAGATCTAGAAAAGGGGATTGTCGCTGATGATCCAGAAAAATTCTTCTGGGTTGGGGCCAAGTTGCCTCTGCAAGAGAAAGCGAGTTTGCTGGAGTTCCTCCGAGCCAATGTGGACGTCTTTGCATGGGACCCGTATGAAGCCCCAGGAGTAGACCCAAGTTTCATTTGTCACCGACTCAACGTGAACCCTGCCGTTCCCCCCAGGAGGCAAATTCCTCGGCGACCATCGAAAGAGCATGCCGAGGCAGTCAGAAGTGAAGTTGCCAAGCTAAAACAGGCTGGGGCTATCAAAAAAGTCTTTTACCCCCAATGGCTGGCCAATACGGTGGTAGTGAAAAAGAAAACGGGGAAATGGCGAGTGTGCGTGGATTTCACGGATCTTAATAAGGCATGCCCTAAGGACCCATTTCCTATGCCGAAGATTGACTAGTTGGTGGATGCGACCATGGGCCACCCTAGGATGAGTTTCTTGGATGCCTTTCAAGGGTATCACCAAATACCGCTGGCCGCCGATGATCAAGAAAAGACCGCTTTCGTGACCCCGGTTGGGAACTACCATTACAAGGTGATGCATTTCGGTTTGAAAAATGCTGGATCTACCTATCAACGTATGATGACGAAAATGTTTGAGCCACAGCTAGACAGAAGTATTGAAGTTTATATTGATGACATGGTCGTGAAAAGTAAAGTAGTAACTGAACATGTGGGGGACCTCACTAGCATCTTCGGGATATTGAGAGAACACAAATTGCGCCTGAATGCTTCAAAGTGCTCCTTTGGTGTAGGTTCCGGGAAATTCTTGGGGTACATGGTGACCCATAGGGGAATTGAGGTCAATCCAGATCAGATCAGGGCCATTAACGATTTGTAAGCACCTCGGAATCCAAAAGAGGTGCAGAAGCTGACGGGGATGACTACTGCGTTGAACTGGTTCATCTCCAGGTCGGCTGAAAGGTAATGTCCTTTTTTCCGTCTGTTACATAAGTGGCAAGGATTCGAATGGACCGAGGAGTGCGCTGAGGCGTTCCAGCAGTTGAAAGACTATTTATCCAAACCGCCGATCATGTCTAGCCCTGAAGTGGATGAGGTGTTGTATGCCTATCTGGTGGTAGCTCTTCACGTAGTCAGTTTCGTCTTGATGCGAGAAGACAATGGCGTCCAGAGGCCAGTTTATTATGTAAGTAAATCCCTCCATGAAGCCGAGGTGAGATATCTGTCGTTAGAGAAGGCCATACTGGCGGTGGTCCATGCAACACGTAAACTTCCGCACTATTTTCAAGCTCACACTGTAGTTGTTTTGACCCAATTGCCTCTTAAATACATACTTAGAAGTGCTGACTACACCGGCAGAATTACCAAGTGGGGTACGATTCTGGGTGCTTTTGACATCAAATACATGCCCCGCACCTCTGTAAAGGAGCAAGTTCTCGCCGATCTGGTAGTTGAATTCGCTGAGTGCCCTGAGGAAGTTAGTAGGAATCAAGATCACATGGATGAAAAATCGGTTGGTGTGATATCCGCACCAGGAGGGCCTGTATGGAAAGTATACGTGGATGGGGCCGCAAACCAACGGGGAGCTGGATTGGGATTGGTTCTGATATCCCCCGAAGAGGTCATCATCGAGAAGTCGCTAAGACTAGGGTTCTCAGCTACTAACAATGAATCAGAGTACGAAGCTTTGATAATGGGAATGAGCATGGTCCATAAAATGGGTGGAAAGGCAGTGAAACTGTTCTCGGACTCGAGGCTGGTCGTTGGCCAGGTCACTGGAGAGTTGGAGGCCAGAGACCCAAGGATGCAAGGGTATCTGGACCGGGTTAGGTGTATCCAAACAGAGTTCGAATCTTTCGATGTATTACATATTCCACGAGGTGAAAATACCCACACTGACTCCTTGGCGACCCTTGCCACCTCCTCAATACGAGATTTCCCTCGAGTGATTATCGTCGAAGACTTGCGTACTCCCACCTCACCAGAAAAGGAGGTTTGCCAAATCCGTCAAGCTAGTTTGTCGCCAAGCTGGATTGACCCAATATTAAAATTTCTCGATAGTGACGTATTGCCCGAAGATAAGGTGGAAGCTGAGAAAATACGAAGGAGAGCACCTCGGTATTGGTTATCTGAGGATAAAAAGCTGTACAGACGGTCCTTCTCTGGGCCATACTTGCTCTGTGTGCCTCCTGAAACAGCAGAATCAATCCTGGAAGAGTTGCATGAGGGCATTTGTAGAAGCCATATAGGAGGAAGGTCCTTATCTTGCCGAGCACTAATGCAAGGTTATTGGTGGCCGAATATGCAGAAAGAAGCACAAGAGTACGTTAAGAAATGCGATCAGTGTCAAAGATATGCTCCGAATATCCACCAACTGGGAGGAGTTCTTAACCCTCTCTCAAGCCCTTGGCCTTTTGCACAATGGGGGCTGGACATTGTTGGCCCTTTTCCTAAGGCGATAGGAAACAAGAAGTACCTGCTGGTCGGCACAGACTACTTTACTAAATGGATTGAAGCTGAGCCCTTGGCGAACATCAGGGATGTAGATGTGAAGAAGTTTGTCTGGAAGAACATTGTTACGCGATTTGGAATCCCACGAGCTCTTGTTTCGGACAACGGGCTCCAGTTTGATAGCAATGCCTTTAGGAAATATTGTTCAGAACTGGGGATAAGAAACAGATATTCCACTCCAGCTTATCCGCAAGGCAATGGGCAGGCTGAAATTGTTAACAAAGTCATTGTCAATGGACTTAAGAAGAGGCTGGATGACGCGAAAGGAAAATGGGTGGAAGAACTGCCACATGTGCTTTGGACGTATTGGACAACACCCCGACGTTCGACGGGGGAAACTCCCTTCTCCATGACTTATGGGGCCGAGGCCGTCATTCCCCTGGAAACCAGATTCCCGACGTTAAAGACTAGTGCATTCTCTTCGAGTAATAATGATGCGATGTTGGGAAAAAGTTTAGACCTGATTGAAGAACGAAGGGAGAGTGCGATGGTTCGACTGGCCTACTACCAGCACAAACTCAAGCAGGACTACGATAGCAATGTGAGGATGAGGCCGTTAGCCATAGGAGATCTGGTGCTGAGAAAAGTCCTGGGGGCTACTAAGAAACCAAATTGGGGAAAACTGGGACCCAATTGGGAGGGACCATATCGGATTACTTCCGTAGCAGGAATAGAGGCTTACTATCTAGAAGACCTAGATGAAAAACCTGTACTCCATCCTTGGAATGTAAATAATCTCAGAATGTATTATTATTAGTAAAGAAGTTTCAATTCAAATATTCTCTTTTAACTTATGCCAAATATGCATCCTGTAAATCTTGCATCCTGTTATATCATACTGAATTGTTAAACAGAAACTAAGTTATGCCAGGTCCTCGGATTGCAAACCTAGTGGAAATTAACATCCTATCATACTGAATTGTTAAACAGAAACTAAGTTATGCCAGGTCCTCGGATCGCAAATTTAGTGGAAATTAACATCCTATCATACTGAATTGTTAAACGGAAACTAAGTTATGCCAGGTCCTCGGATCGCAAACTTAGTGAAAATTAACATCCTATCATACTGAATTGTTAAACAGAAACTAAGTTATGCCGGGTCCTCGGATCGAAAACTTAGTGGAAATTAACATCCTATCATTCATACTGAATTGTTGAACAGAAACTAAGTTATACCAGGTCCTCGGATCGCAAACTTAGTGGAAATTAACATCCTATCATTCATACTGTATTGTTAAACAGAAACTAAGGTATGCCAGGTCCTCGGATCGCAAACTTAGTGGAAATTAACATTCTATCATTCATACTGTATTGTTAAATAGAAACTATGTTATGCCAGGTCCTTGGACCGCAAACTTAGTGGAAATTAACACCTTGTGATTTATATTAAAACGTGGAACAAAGGCTAAGTTATGCCAAATCCTCGGATCGCAAACCCGGTAGAAATTGACCTTCTAAGTTGTGTATTGAATTATTGAATGATAATAGAGTTGTGATGAGTTTTCTAAATCATAAACTTGATGAAAATAATGCCCTATGAACATTCATTAAGGAGTCAGAAAGAGAGAGCTTCAAACACAAGATTGGCGTACAATGAAAAAGGTCGTCGAAATAAACCCATACAAAATTACGACGACAAAGTAAATAAAGTGAAGGTAACTTGGAGCCGTCAGAACGATAAGAAAGTAAGCGAAAAAGTCCTCTGTTAAGTGTCTATTTAAAGTTACAACACAGTTTCTACTTTTTTACTTTCAATTGGTAATGCCCCCGGTTGATAGAACTGTGGAGTCCAATTCTTGTTGAAAACCCTGTGAGGCCGTCTCTGCCTTCGAAGCAGTGGTGGATTTGTTTGGGGAAGTTCCTGGAAGGGAATTGCGAGGCAAAACCTCCTCGTTAGGGTTAATAGCTGGTGGAGGAGTATCAGCCTGGTATAGTTAAGGAGCTGAGGAGCGTATCGCTTCGGGATAATATACGTTCTCTGGCTTACGTAGATCAGATGAGGCTTCAACCCCAGCACGGTTAAGAGCCTCTCTCCAGGTTCTCGCGCAATAGATACGGCACACCTCCGGAACCTCGGCTCTTAAAGCTTTCTCAGTTTCAACTATCCCAATTTCGTAGCCCCTCTGCTCGGCTTCATCCATTGCCTGTTCAGACTTGATTTTCGCTTTCTCGGCTTGTTCTTTGAGCTTTTCAGCTTGCTCCCTTAACTTCTGAGTTTCTTCTAGATGCTTCTTAAGAACAAGAACTTGCTCCTGATTCTTCTTCAGCTCGGCATTCGCCTCGTGCAGAAGCTTTGCTTATTCCTCGGCCTGCTTCTGGTAGCCTTCTGATGTCGATTCAGCACTCTTGCAAGCTTCTTCTTCGACCTGTAGTTTTCTCCTTGCGTCGACTAAATCCTATTCAGATTTGGACAAGGTCTGTACAGCCATTACCCTTCTTTTCCTTTCGCCGTCTAGCTGATTGGAGCAAGCATTGAGCATCTCATCTAGCTTGAAAGTATTTTGGATGATCTGTAAAAAATGGGGGGGGGGGGGGAGGTAGCGTTATAGTTAAATGAAAAGTGCGCATTAGTAAGTAACAGTCATAGAATGAAACAGTGTAAAAGACAGCTTCTCACCATGCCCAAGTATCGTTTGTTGTCAAGGATGATTTGATTCTTCCTCATATTCTTTATCTCAGCCAGATCTTTTGGGAGCAATAGGGCTTCCTCTATGGCCGAGGCTACATGACACCCAATGCCGCCATTAAAGTCCCTTATAGAGGCATCATCTCGCAGGGGCTCCCCACCGAGCATAGGAACTGGCAGCCACACTTGTGAATCGAGATGTGGGGAATCGGATTTCTCATGGCCCCGCGTAGCGGGGTGCCTAGTTTTCTGCTGCTTTACAGCTCGTTGGACATCCTCCTCTCGAGTGGGATGAGAC
Source organism: Quercus engelmannii (assembly GCA_029955605.1). Taxonomy (NCBI): domain Eukaryota; kingdom Viridiplantae; phylum Streptophyta; class Magnoliopsida; order Fagales; family Fagaceae; genus Quercus; species Quercus engelmannii. The sequence goes on along the minus strand of JARPSG010000003.1, from coordinate 3,678,086 downwards.
TTGCTCGCATCTGCCACCTCCTTGCCCTTCTGTTCCCTGCGTTTTTCCTGCTCGGCAGCGCTGGGCGGCGCTGGTTGCGGAGATGATCGAGGAGGGTGGCGAGGAACTGGAAGAGGAGACCTGGCTGGAAGAGATGAAGCTTGGGATGGTATTATTTTGGCGGGTGCAGACTTTCCCGGTTGACCTTCCATCAGCTCCATCAAGCTTTTCTGGGGTTTCCTTTGTATCCCCATCTCGTTAGGATTTTCCTCGGGGCTTGTGGGCTGATCGAAAATCCCGAAATCGTCCGCGGATTCAGATACTGTTACAACGGTTTCCTTGTCTTTTCCCCTTTTCCTTCTCCTATTGGTTCCCTTTTTCTTGAGGGAAGGTGAGGGTGAAGAAGGTCCCGCTGAGACGCTGGCCACGAAAAGAGGCTCTGTGCGAGGTGTGTATTTGGGAAGTGGAATACCCTCTGGAACAATAAACCCTTCGTAGGCAACACTGATATGGTGAAGCCGAGGATCGCGTGCCCTAATCACGCACTTTGGCGCCTGAAAGCCAAAAGAAAGGGGGGTATAGCCAAGAATTAAATGTGCTGCCCGTAGCTGACCATCAGCCTCGTTCACGTATATTTCAGCTTTCAATAACCTGTCTTGGCTTGCTTTATTGACTAATCTGAGATTGGGCTTCGTATAGCGTCTATCTGCAAAACCGTTGATTCTAAAGTTAAAGTTGTAAGGCACGAAAATAATAAAGGTAAGTAAAATGTGTTCGCGAGCTAAGTAGCATAGGTCTATAACTTCGCACCCACCTGATGTTCCCTCTACAGTCGGGCAAGGTAGACCATCATGCCATTCCCCAGAAAAAATAAGGAAATCCTCTTTTAGGTTCTTATTTGAAGTAGGGAGGCACTGAATTAGCCTTACTTCAGGATATCTCGACTTGAGATAATAGTCCTGGTCAGCTAGGCGGTGAAGGCTGTACACCCAATTCACGTCGTGATGGGATATCTTTAGATCCATTCTCTGATTCAGAGCGTCTACACTTCCCAGGACCTTAAACATGTTGGGAGCACATTGGGTGGGGGACAGTCTAAAGAAATTGAGGTAACCCCTAGTGATACTACCCATGGGGATGGTCATTCCACCCTCAATAAAGGCGATCATGGGGATAACTACTTCCCCAGTTTGCCTGGCATCAACCCACTCCCCTTGAGCTGCATACCTCATCCCTACCATTGGTGGGATCTTGTACTTAGAGCGGAAGTTTCTAATACCCTCCTCGGAGTCAACGAGACACCGAAAGGGATTCCTCTGTTTCCCCATTTTTCTAAAAAACTTAGTAGAAAAGACTTTTTAGCTTTAAACAAAAATGGTAAAAACTTCAAGAGGACTTACAGGTTCAAAGGAAGGACCTCGGACAACGTACGATTATTTGTAGTCGCCAGGAGAATAGCGAAGACTGGAAGAAGGCAGGTTCAATGTATAAGCTCTGGAACCACGTAATCATCAAGGGTAAGGTGTAGGTTTAATTAGGGAGCGCCTTTATAGTCATGTGAGGATTGTGAGCGGTGAAATTCCCGCTCACAAAACAAGAGAAGTCCCCTGCCGTTTGATTTGGATCTCACCGTCGAACGTGGGAGACAAGGGAGTTGTCAGAATTTAATGCTGCCAAAATCGGGGTGTTGAAGCGTCAGGGGCATGCCCCAAAATGCGCACAGGTGCAGGCTTATGACGTCAAAATCCACCTTTTCTCCCGAGGAGTCGAAAAGTAGGATTTTGAGGGGCTATTGTGAGGACCGTTCGATTAATGGGCCCATAGGGTTCAGAATTGGTTCAGGATTGTTGGGCCCGTGGCCCATCCGAGGACGTATACCCGTCCGAGGACACCATGCTCCTCGACAGTATGCGTCCGAGGACGATCGCGTCCGAGGACGATCGGGACGTAGTCCTACTGCGATCAGATTTCCGAATTAGGTCACCGTAAAGGATAAGAGTAACTGACTAAGGATGAGGGAGATAAGGCAAACAAATATCTGTAACTACAGCTGCCTCCGCATTAATGACCTCTCAACCAACTCTCTGACCGCATTAATGTGGAGGTGATACCTGAACAGTAAGGAAGCAGCCTTACAGCTGCCCATAGAAAGTTCCAGGAGGTGCTAGATGGGACAGAAAGAAATCCTCCGGACCCAGCCTACACGTGTGCGGTAAGGATGGAGCGCAAAGGGGAGTATATAAACTAAAAGAAGAGCATGAAAGAAGGGGGATCAGAACAGAAAAAGAAAGAAAAAGAACAGACATAAACAAGAAAGAAGAAAGTAAGAGAAGAGAAAAAGAGTTGCGCTAGTCACTAAAGAAAGATATTCATTGTACCAACTTTAAAACCTTGAACGTTCTTGAGAGTGAATCTTTTGAGGAGAGACCACAGTTAACCTAGTTCTTTACACCCACGCTCTAAAAATCATATTGTCTGGGCCTTTTACATGTGGACCCGATACTGTTTAGGTTCGTTACAAAATCGTGTCCTTACAATATATATATAAAAGAGAGAGAAAACATATTAACAATTCTTTAGCCATATAATTGAGTTCAAAAGTGTGGTTGTTTCGAGTGATTAACCATATAATTGAATTTAATTGTATTTGAAAAAAAAAAAAAAAGATAAAACTTTTTTTATCAATATATTTATGTACTGATAATAATATAATGATATTATCCTAAAGAACATGCCAATACTAGAATGACCAACAATTTTATAATGGCCAGGACATGCCAATACTAGAATGAAAGCTACATTTTTTGTTTTCTTCTTCAAATTCCATATTCTTTCTTTTCTTAGAAAGATTCATGAACAACTTACCAAAAAGTAAAAATAAAAAAAAGGACAGAGATGTTCTCTGTTAATGTAAAATATGTAATCTGATTTTGGGCTTCTTATCTGAGTTCAAACAGCCGAGTCACTGGTTTCTTGGTTGAGTCTAAATCTGATTTTTGGCTTGATAACTGAGTTGACTCAGACGAGTAACTAAATTTTTTGTACAAAGTACAAACTTCAAAGATGTTCCTTTTGTTTGATGATCTGATTTTTTTGGCTTGGTAACTGAGTTGACTCGGCCAAGTTACTGATTTTGGGCTTGACAACTAGAAGTTGACTTGACCGAGTTACTGATCCGCTGGTTTCTTAACTTTGTTTAGGGGAAAAAAAGGGGCAATTGGGTTTATAGACCCCATGGTAAATTTTGCATCCCTTTTAGAGATTGGTCAGGATTCAATTTTCATATTGGGAAGAAATCTTTTAGGTGAAAAATCTATGGACTTTCACTATAGCTGAAGTGGAGCATGATTACCATCAAATCCAAAACTTTCACTAGGAAAATTTTCTGAAATTATTGATGCATATGAATTGATTGTTGAATTTTGACATCCCAATTTTGTTACCACAACAACCACACAAGAAAATAAATAGATGGAGAAAAAAATATAAACCATTGATCTTTTGGCCTTCTATTTTGAAGAGAATTTATTCTATTTAGATGCTTTTTGGGAACTTTCATTTACCAGCAAGGGGCATTCTATAATTCTGTAAATCCTTTCACATTCTTTGGAGATGATACAAAAGGGAGTAACCATAGACTTCACATATGGCCTTTTGTGTTATGCTTGGAGTTCTAATATTATAATAATTCAATGTATTGTTACTCATTAACATAATTTATGTTGGGTTATTTTGGAAAATGGAACATCAATATTTGATGACTTTGAATGCTACCTCCTTATTCATGACTAGTAATGAACATGACGTGAAACTTGGTACTTCTGACTGTAGGGAAACGAAGCAAGGTTGCTGATTATTATGAGAAACAAAAAAGACTCCTTAAAGGGTATACGAAGATGGAGACCATGGCTGAAAATGGTTATATACCTGGAAGTCTAACAGAGGTTGGTTGTGTTCAACTTGATGATTTTGAATGACAACTTTGTGGAACAAGATGGGAAAATAATTTTAATTTCTGAGTTTGGTTGCATAAATAATATCAAATGACTACTATTTTTGTTCATGTTTTGTTTCTCTATGACACATTTTCGATCGTCTGAAATGGTTAATGAAAAGTTCAATCTTCCTATACCACAAACCAAAAAGGGGGGGAAAAAACCATACTATCTCGTCACAGCTAAAATCTTTCTTGTTTCCTAGAAATGAAAAACCAATATTTTTTCATTGTTAATCTTTTTGCACATTATCATTCTCAGGATGGGTTGTAGATGCTTGCAAAGAAAGAGAGGATGGCTATCTATGTATCAAACGTGGCTAACGTCGTGCTTTTTGCGGCAAAACTCTATGCTTCCATTCAGAGCAGATCATTAGCGGTTATTGCCTCAACGTTGGATTCACTTTTAGATCTCCTGTCAGGCTTTATATTGTGGTTCACGGTCCATGCCATGAGAAATCCAAACCATTATCGTTATCCAATCGGAAAGAACCAGATGCAGCCATTGGTAAGTCATCCAATTGAATAATTCGTTGAAAATTCAGATTCTGATGGATTTAGGTTGTTGAAGCTGATAGTGAGCATTCATGTGTACCTGGTTAGTGTTACTTCTGTAGATCATTTGGTTGCTCAGAAGTTGGTGGAGTGAAAATTATGCATCTTAAACTTTATTTTAAAAAAATTTACCCCAAAGAAGTCAGGATTTTATGTTTTTATTTCTCCATTTCATGATTTCATTAAACCTTTCTGAAATCAATGATGGAAATAAACTGAAATGCTATTCCATCATTAGTACTATTGGCTCAGCCATGTCTTGTTCCACAAATTCTAGAGGCAAAAGAAATTGATAGACATTTCATGATGTCATGCCACAGTTTATTTCAAGACTAAATATTTCATCAGGTCCATGCTTTAGGCTCTCATGTTGTTACTGAAATGTTGAGCTTGGGGTCTGTTACTGTGTTTAAAAACAAATAGCATTGGTTTTTGGTAAATTTGTTTAATTAGAAACTGCAGTGAATATACACAATCTAGTCTTAGGAATAAAAATTTAAGGGATTAAATGGAAAAGTGGTCGAACAATCTACTCTCTTGGGAATAAATAGCATTGGTTTTGGGCATAAATTTGAGTGTAGGTTCAAGAGTGATTATGAGTTACAGGGATGTAGACCCAAGGCATGCTAATAGTGACATCATATACAGCCAGACTGTGTTTCAACTTTTTGTTACAACACTTTGCTTTAATGCAACAAATATTTTACAAATTTAGCTTGAGATTGCAGGGAATCATTGTTTTTGCTTCAGTAATGGCAACTCTTGGATTACAAATTCTGCTCAAGTCTGGTCGACAACTCATTGCACAGGTATGCAACTTTAATCTCACATGCTCCGATCTATGTTAAGGATGTAGATGACTGTGAGCATGGCTAGACTCAAGACATATTTTTATCAAAGTTGGCTTTGAGAAGGGTTTGAAAATTAATTCAGACATATGTTAAGGTATGCAACTTTAATCACATTTGCTCCGACTTAATTTAAGGGTATATATGGCGGTGAGCCGGTGAGCACAGTTGGACTTGTACACATGTTAACCAAAGTTGGATTTGAGAAGGGTTTGTAGATTAGCACCCTTCTTGATGTCTTGTCAGAGTTCAGAGCTCCAAGGTTTCCTTAGTTATTAGTGCTTTAGGATGACATAGGTTTTGAGGTACTACCCAAATGTATGAGATCCTGGTTAGATCACAGTCTTAGTTGGTGAATGCAACACCTGTGCATGGTTGTTCTAAAGTTCTAGTTTTGGTAATCTTTTACAATTATCAGTGATTAATATAATCATCATTTCATGTGCTGATTACAGACTGAGCCTGAAAGGGACCCTCAGAGGAGAAATGGACGATTGGAATAATGTGCTCCGTAACTGTAGTGAAGTTTGCGCTCAAGGTCTATTGTCGAAAATTTAAAAATGAAATTGTTAGAGCCTATGCACAAGATCATTTCTTCGACGCTATTACTAATTCAGTTGGTTTGGTAGCAGCTGTCCTGTCCTTTCGATATGTCCTGGCCGTTCTATATTATTGGTGGATTGACCCTACTGTAGCTATTATGGTAAGTTCATATGCAACTGATTCCCCCCCTCCCTTTTTCCCCTTTTTACTGTACTGTATATAATTCAGTTCAGCTACTCTCTAAGTTTTAGTTTCCTTTCTTTTCTTAAAATTACTTCAATTACCAGCAACCAATTTTTAAATTAACAAAATATTGGTTTTTCCACTCTGATGACTAAATTTAAAAAAAAAAAAAAAAGGAAAGGTAAAATGCCACTCCATGCATTGACATGGTAGAATTCCTGTTTGGTGCAGCTTCTTGTTTCAGCTTTTAGAAAAAGCTGTACCTGGAAAAAATTGAGGTTTAAAAAACCTGTACATATAAAATTCCATTTCAAATCGGGATACCAAATGGGCACAAGTGGCCTCAATATGGAATTTTTGGGTTCTTGGAGTTGAATCTTACTCTATATTGTCATGATGATTTCTTTGAACCTGTGATGCAGATAGCTTTATATACAATGAATACATGGACAAAGACGGTCTTTGAGAATGTATTTGCACTAATTGGAAGGTCAGCACCACCTGAATTTTTTGCAAAGTTAACATTTCTGATATGGAACCACCATGAAGATATCAAGCACATTGACACAGGAAGAGCATACACTGTTGGTTCTTATTATTTTGTGGAGGTTGACATAGTTTTGCCACAAGACATGCTTCTGAACAAAGCACATAATATTGGTGAGACACTGCAAGAGAAGCTGGAGCAACTCCCTGAAATTGAGAGAGCTTTTGTGCAAATAGGTTTTGAGTATACTCACAAGCCTGAGGACAAGACCACAGTTTGATGACAATGGTAGTAATTGTCAGATCTCAGCCTGTCCAAAGCTCAAGAGCTTTCGAATGAGTTTCTGATTCAGATAATATGTCATGCAGTTTTGTTGTTCTGCAAAACAGACTGAATAGGATTTTAACATCGCTAATCCTTGATATGCAAGTATTTTTATTTTAATGTAAGATGATAAAAATTTGGACATTTTATGATATAAACTTATGCAGCACTTGCTCTTGTCAATTTAATCGTGAAGTTATTGTAGCATTAACCACTAATTTTACTTGTTGAGGAATTCTTTAGTATTTACAACCATTGATTCTCCATTTTGTGGCTGCTAAAAGCCTAAACTCTTGTAGTGCCACATTACTTGAAATTAGTGTTCAAAACTTCTTATTGTCAGGTATGTTGAATCTTCTACCAATTTACTCGGTATTGCAGCAGCTGTTTAGGCTGCAATATTACTGCTGCTAAATTCGTCCGTGGCTATCTTAGTAATGTTCAAGATGTTGGCTACTTGGCTCCTTTAAGCTTTGTTTTTCTTTTTTCTTTTTTTGGTTGGAAATATTTATCATATATTCAACAGCAAGCCTCTGTGCACCAAGATTAATTGGGTGTATATCTTGATATTAGGTAAAGGGTCTTTCTTAACTTGGTTCCTTAATATATTCAGGCTAGGTCTTCTCTACACCTCAAACGTAAGACGAAACCATGGTTTGTCATATGAAAAGTAGTCTTGTAAGGAATGCGTGTGTGAACTCACACCTGCAATTTTTTTTTTTTTTTTGGGTCCTTTTTTGAATTGTGCTTATTGGCACTGCTTTTATTAGCCTCAATTTAATTGGGTTTCGATTACACTTCACAATCATTCACTCAGACACACTGAGTTCAGTAGTTTCAGTGTTAACATGTCAAAGCTTTGGATTTTTTTTATTATTTATTATTTATTTTTATTGAATAAATGATTATCCCCCATTTTATTTTTGTCTTTCTGTTGTGTTTCAGTGTCAAAGCAAACTTCTTTGAAGCTGGGTAGGCTTTACATCAGCTGAAAACTTTCCATTTTATTTAGAGGCCAAGCATTTGCCTATTGGTACAATTTGTTTTTTAAGGTTTGTTCAATGACAAAGGTGCATGCAGCATGCTTAAGCCCTATTTTTACTCAGTTGTGTTTTAATATTTGGATCAAGATCTTCCAGAGTTCTTTAAATCCTCATCTTCTTACAATAAAGGGTTAAGATTATGTCAAATCATCAATTTATTAACATAAAGAAATCACAACCTTGGGCGTCAATGGATTTGATGATGTGGCAAAAGAGAGCAAATAAAGCCCTTTGCTTGAGTAATAAAAAAAATCAAAGACTAAGTTTTAAATTGCATCATCTAACTTTGTCTAAAATTGAATTTAGTTATCTAACTTTACTTTTGTTCAATTCAATCTTTCTATTAGTATCTGTTAGAATTTTGCTTTTAATTTTCAACTTCGTTCAACACAAAACTATGCTGTTTTGGCTGTCCTTAACAACTCAATTTTGATGGAGACCAATTGAAGGACTAAATTGAACAAAGTTGAAAGCTAGAGTATTGAATTAAATGAAAATAAAGTTAAGGGATTGAATTGAATTTTAGGCAGAGTTAGAGGATACAATTTATAATTTAGCCAAAATCAAACTAAACCCATATAAGTATCGATACAATTTATAATTTAGCCAAAATCAAACTAAACCCATATAAGTATCATCCTCATGTACATCTCACATGACCAATTTAACTCAAACATTAACACAATGTAGACTATAGTTCTCCATCCCATTACTTTCATACACAGCAAGCACAAAGTACATGCGTAAATGCAACTTCATGCGTAAATGGGCACCCTTCAAAATAAGCAACAAAACTAAATAAAATCTTCACACCATAACTAATTTTAGAGCATGATCTAGGGCCAGTTTCAATGGAAGGAGATTAGAGTAGAATTGGCCAGAAATTAAGACAACAGATTTGCAATAACTCTGTTCAGGCACCGTTCCTGCTTGGAGGCACCGACTGAGGTTGGTTGATCGAGGACAGAGTAGTTGCACAATTTGTTTAGGCCACTACACAAGGTGTTTTTCATGGGCTTATGGGTTTCACAAGTTTCCCAAACCTATTTTTAGGATTTTAAATAACTTGATAGGTTAGAAAAATAATTTTATTCTAACTTAGCTTTTGTTTTTTTTTTTTTTGCTTTGTTTATTCTAACTTAGCTTGTGGGCTCTCGTGGGCTTGCAAGCATTCCAAGCCTATTATCAATGCCATGCAAGAAGGGTTGTCCAAATGCCCTCCAAACTACAACTCGTTTCTTCTATCTCCAATAAAAATATTAATGAGCTTGGCCCATGCGTTTAGGATTACCTATTTATTTTTTTGTAATGAGTATTTTGATTACCCATAGTTGTGCAGAAAGTGTCATCGGCGATATTTTGACAAGAGACCTGTATCTTAATTAATTTTTTTTTTAGTGTTTATAACAAAGACATTTAGATTCTAATTTCCTCTCCATTTTATTATCAAATTAATTTTTAAAAAACCACTATTACATTTCTCTATATATCTTTTTTATTTTTTATTTTTTTATTTTTTATACATTTTATTATAATTTTTGACACAAATTTGGGAGTATATGCGTACATAATTAAAGGTGGTTGAGCACTTGATGTCATTTGTTGGCATAACAACTCCCACCGGCCATCATAGTTCGAGAAAAGTTGGTGTCGTGCAATATTTATTACCTTTGATGAGTACTTGTTTTCTTTTCTTTTTTTCATAGACAACTAAAAAAGAAGTACAAGTACTAATTCCATCCCTCTTTTCTTCGATGAGTATTTGCACGCGCAGGATAAAAAAATTGATTTATTAATTTTAACTAAATTAAAAAAATTAAAAATTAAAAATCATATGAATTGAGATCTAAGTGTGTCTTAAACAAGAACAACAAAAACACAAATTCAGATTTAAGAACACAAACCCAGAAATTAAAATTAAAAAAAAAAAAACCAGTAAATCAAAACCCAGCCAAATCAACGACAAAACATCTAAATCATCCACCATCAACAACAAAACAACATAGCACCAATCAGACCACAGATCATCAACAAACCCTATAGAAAACCCAATCATCAACCCAAAATCCATAAATTACATCATCAAACCACAGGTCCTCAAAAAACCCAAAAAAAAACCCGGATCTGAATGGTATTATATATTCTCTACAAACTCTCTCTATAATATGATTTTATTCATAAATCACAACTCAACTCAATTCTCATTGACTCAGACACGCAAAAACAAGTAAAACAGAGACTAACAAACACAATCTTTATTCACATATTCAAATTTAATTCACAATAAACCTTAGCTAAAAAAACCACAGTCCCATTACAAATTCACAAAATGCAAACATTATAAAACGTATGGAGTGGAGGAGAGAAAAAAAAAAAATACTTGGAGCAGAATGGATTCGGGATGGAGGCTAGAGGCAGTAGCTGATACAAAGTTAAGAAAAAACAGAAAGCAAAAGGGACGTGCCAACACAAGACTCTGATACAAAGAAAAAACAAAAGGCAGAAAGGGACTTGTTGAATGATAAAAGCTTAATATTATTGATAAACAAAAGAGCCTATAAATAGGCTTAACATCACAACACTTTATCTAGCATTAACCACAACTACTACAAACTAGGATAGCAACGTGAGACACTTCATAGCCATGAAATCTGGCTGAGATCAAATAACCAAATATCCTATAGACTCGGTTAAACTACCAAATATCCAAAGATACTTCCAATTAAATATTATACAATAAAACATTAAATCTTAACACCCTCCCTTAAACTGAAATCTGCAGAAATCAGTTTAAAAGGAAAAAATCAACCCTCTACAAAGTCTTCCTTTGCGGCAGCATGTGAACACACTCTAAGTAGACCACGTAGCTTCACAAATGTAGCCAACTTGAGAGGCTTGGTCTGAATATCTGCAACCTGGTCTTCACTTCTGCAGTAAACTAGATTAATAACTCCATCATTTGTGAGATCCCTCAAGAAATGATACTTCACATCTATATGCTTGCTTCGACCATGTAGAATAGGATTCTTTGAGAGCTTTATTGCTGAGCTATTGTCACAGTGAATAAGAGTAGGCCCATCTTCTTTGAATTGCAATTCTTCAAGTATCTTCTTTAGCCAAATAGCTTGACAAGCACAAGCTGTTGCTGCAACAAATTCAACTTCAATGGTTGACAATGTGACGATTGGCTACTTCTTTGATGACCATGAAATAGCTCCTGTTCCTAACATGAAAACATAGCCCGAAGTGCTCCTTCTATCATCTTGATCTCCAGCATAATCATTGTCAGTAAACCCAAACAAGTCTGACTTTTCACCCTTCTTGTAGAACAGCCCAAAATCTCTAGTTCCTTGCAAGTAACGAAGGATTCTCTTGGCAGCTAACAAGTGTATTTCTGTTGGATTCTCCATATATCTACTTATTAAACTCACAGAATACATTATGTCTGGCCTTGTTGCAGTTAAATACATCAAACTGCCAACAATTTGCTTGTAAAGTGTACTGTCCACCTTCTTCCCTTCATGATCTTTGTTCAGCTTCAAGCCAAACTCAGTTGGAGTGCTTACAGGATTGCAATCCTTCATTTGAAACCTGTCTAAAACATCTTACACATACTTCTTTTGAGAAATAAAGATCCCATTAGCTGATTGCACTACTTATATGCCAAGGAAGTAATGCAACATATCAAGATCAGACATTTCAAATTCAACCATCATAGATTTCTTAAAGCTTTCAAACATGGCTGTATTATTTCCAGTATAGATTAGATCATCTACATATAAGCAAACAATGAGCATCTTTCCTTCATCCTCAACTTTTATGAAAAGTGTATGTTTATAAGGACATTTTTGAAATCCTTCTTTCAAAAAATAAGTTTCTATACGATTATACCAAGCCCGTGGAGCTTGTTTTAATCCATATAGAGCTTTCTTTAACTTATACACTTTATGCTCATTGCCAAGTTTTATATAACCAGGAGGTTGATCGATAAATACCTCTTCTTTCAAATCTCCTTGGAGGAATGCTGATTTCACGTCCATTTGGAGGATAGGCCATGAGTTTTGAGCTGCCATAGCAATCACTAATCTGATTGTATCATGCCTTACAACCGGAGCAAAAACTTCTTTATAATCAACACCAAACTCTTGCTTGTAGCCCTTAGCAACCAAGCGTGCCTTGTGCTTGTCAACCTCACTATTCTCCTTCAGCTTTGTCTTGTAAACCCACTTTACACCAATTGTTTTCTGCCCTTTTGGAAGATTAGTCAGCTCCCAAGTATCATTTCTTTCAATGGCTGTAATTTCAGTATCCATAGCCTTTCTCCATTTTGGTTCTGTGACAGCCACTTCAAAATTGGTAGGATCACAATCTGAAAATAGAGCAAAGTGAGTGAGTGGGTCTTCAGATTGATCAATTCCAGCTACATTATAATCAAACATCCATGCTGGTCTTTTTCGAACATGTTGAGGCCTTTGTGATTCAGCTGCAAGTAGGCTTTGATCAGCCATTGGAACATTTTGAGTGACTTCCTCTTCTTGCTCATTCTCCATAGGCTGCTGCCCTTTCTCTTCATCATCAAAATCTGTTGGAATACTTTCTTTAACACCATTTTGATTCCATGACCAGGTGCTTTCTTCATCAAACACCACATCACGGCTGATGACAATTTTCATGGTGCTAGGATTGTATAGTTTATAAGCTTTTGACTTATCACTAACACCAAGAAAAATGCATTTTTCTCCCTTGTTATCTAGCTTTTTCCTCTTCTTGTAACACCCCGACCCAATTTTTATAATTAAATTATGTGTTTAAGTGGTTAAGTATTATTAATATTTTAAACCACTTACTTTCTAAAATTAATATAAGGGTATCTAATAAGCATGTTATTTTATAATGCCATTGAATGAGAATTGTAAATATTATAAATAATTGAAATGACTATTTGTATTATAAGTATATATTTAGTATGTGCAAAACTATATTAAGTGGTTAAGTTATGAGATATATATATATATATATATATAGTTGTTGGATATAACTTTATAAAGGTAAGGATATATATATGTGTGTGTGTAATGTGATATTATTCTTTGTGGATAAGTGTGAATGCAAAGATTATATATATATATATATATATATAGGTGTGAATGCAAAGATTATATATATATATATATATATATATATTTATATATATATATATATAAGTGTGAATGCAAGAAAATTTGGAAAAGTGGGTGTGATATTTGTTGTTCCCTAGCCATACACGTATTCCACCCCAAAGTCCTCTTCTCTTATCTGATTTTTCTGCCCCAAAAGTCTTCTCTCTTGCCTTATTTTCTTGGCTGCACCAGACAGAAGTTCCAGCCCCTCTTTCCCTACTCTTTTCCTTGTTCTTTGTTTCTTTCTTCTCCCCTTCTTACATGGCAGCCCTCCATCTCTCACCAAAGCAAAATATCTCTCTCTAAAGAAGAAATTAAAGAGTTAATACTAAATTTCAGCTTCAAATTGTTGGGGGTGGTGTTAGCAGTATCCAAGTTTAAGCTCCGTCGACTGTAGGCTCTCGATTCCTCTGCTTTCAGGTAAGGGATAAGTTATATGGGCATTTGGTAAGTCATGAGGTTATTTTAAAGTATATTATGCATTAAAATGTTTTTGATTAGAGATATGGCATATATTCATTATTCTGACAAAGATATGTTCGTGAGTTTTCGAAAACTTATGTATAGGATTTAAGCATATTGATGCTATTATTGATTCCACGAACATGATGTTTAAAGAAAAGAATGGAAATGCTATTATGATGAAATGTTATGCAAGATAAGAAATTTCAGTATGATGTAAAGTATGAAATGTTTTCGGGTTATGTCCTCTGGTGATCTGAACTCTGCTAGTAGGGGTTAATTACTAGCTTTCCATGGAAAATGTTATATGATTGGCCATTAAGTGGGACTGGCTCTGCTGTACCCGCCCCTTGTTGGTTACGGCCAACTTGTGGGGGAAGCCAACCTACCCCCATGGTTGGAAGATATGTATTATGATGTAATCCCGGGAATACCTCGCATTGTGGGGAATGCTGGATGCCTAGCACCGTGGTGCTAGAAGCCTCCCAAATAAGTACAGACTTATCAGATATGGGCTAACCAATAAGTTATTTATGAACAGCTATGTTATGTCATTAATCATGAGAGAATTATTTTGTTTAAATGCATTGTGAAAAGTGAAAACTCTCATGGCAAGAAGAAGTTTCTAATGAAAAGAAAAGCTGTTCATTAAAGATAAAAATTTCTGAAGTTCTGTTATGCTGTAAAGGTAAAGTTTCTGATGAAAGTACAAGCTATGTTTAAAAGTTATCAGATACCTGTTCTTTATGAAATGTTAAGTTTCATGACTATGAAAGTTATAATGTTTTCGGAAAGAGGTTTATAAAGAAAAGTTTTCTTATTAGTCAAGATGTTTCTAGCTTTATACAAAGTTGCCGATTATTTGATTTAAGTTAAAATAATTATCTTGTAATGAGAATATATGTATGGCGACTTTGTAGGAAGTGAAAGAAGTTTAATCCGAAAGGTATTAGTAATATTAAACCGATAAGAAAAAGGAGAACAATTATTTTCTATGGTGAGCGTATAAACTATTATTATGAATAGTATAAAATACTATGCATGAAAAGATGTTCTCCTGTTCGAATATTCATAGAATGAAATGATTTTGTTACATGCATCCTTATTAAATTCTCATATATCTTACCTTTACTGAGCTGTGTAGCTCACCCCTTCCACTCTTTCAGTTAGCAGGTCTTATTTTGGAGCAGAGGGAGCCTTAGTCGAGTTTTGGAAGGAGCTGGTTTAGTTTTATATGTATAGACCCTAAACTAGCAATATGATGTTTAGATGTGTAGCATTGTTTATTTTAGGATTTAATGAAAGTGTATACCTTAAAGTATTAAAAGATGTATTACGTGAAATTCCGAATCTGAACAAGTAGTGAATTATGTTATTTTTGGAGTACAATGTAGATGCTCTGAATGTCAAGTGAAAGGTTATATCATTTAAGTAAAGAAACAAGAATGAAAAGAATGAGGAAAGCTTTTGTAAAAAGTTAAGTTGGTTCTTGTTAATATCAGGTTTAGGCTTGATATTAGCATGCCGGTCATGGTCACAAATCCAGGTACCGGGTTTGGGGCGTGACACTTCTCATCTAGAATATGGGCATAAGCAATACACCCAAAAATCCGGAAATGATCTACAGCAGGTTTCCTTCCGCTCCATGGTTTCTCTGGTGTCATATTTTGAACAACAAATGTAGGACTTCTGTGTCAAGATGTGAATACTCCAATTTACTGCTTTAGGCCAAAAAGATTTTGGAATTCTCCCTTTTGTCAACAAGCTTCTCACCATATTGAGGATGATTCTGTTTTTCCTCTCTGATACACCATTTTGTTGAGGTGTAGAAGCAGCTGTCAGCTTTCTTCGAATGCCATGATCATCACAAAAAACTTCAAATTCGGTTGAGCAATATTCTCTGCCACGATCTGTTCGGAGGGTCTTAATGGTGTTTCCTGTTTCATTTTCCACAAAAGCCTTGAAGCTTTTAAATGCACAAAAAGCTTCTGATTTTGCCTGTAAAATATAAACCCAAGTTTTTCGAGTATAATCATCAATGAAGGTAATTAAGTATCTTTTACCTCCATTAGAACATGGTGTAATCGGGCCACATATATCAGAATGAATTAGCTCCAAAGCTACTTTTGCTCGCCATGACTTCCCTTGGGAGAATTGAGAACGATGTTGTTTGCCAACAACACATTCCTCACAAACTTGAGAAGGAATACTAATCTGAGGAAGACCTGCTACCATATTTTTCTGTTGGAGGGTCTTCAATCCACCAAAACTCAAGTGGCCATAATGAAAATGCCACAACCAAGAAGAATCTTTTACTTCAGCTACCAAACAAGATTGCACACTTGTAATCTTCAATGGAAACAACATGTTTGAACTCATTTGCACAACAACAATGGCTCCTCTAGTAGGATTATAAATCTCACAAACACCCTTTTGAATAGTGATTATATAACCCTTTTCTTGCAATTGACCAGCACTTAACAAATTGCTTTTCAAGTCAGGAACATAAAAGACATTAGAAATTGTTTCGACAAAACCATTCTTGGTTCTTATCTCTATATCACCCTTTCCCATCACCTTCATAGTGGAACAATCACCAAAACGTACTGAAGAATGAAAGCATTCATTTAAGTAAGAAAAAGAAGACTTACTTCCACACATGTGGTTACTACAACCCATATCCACATACCAAACATCAGATTCAGGTTCTTGATTAGCTTGAACAGCCATTAACAAAGTTTCCACTTCCTTCTTTTCAGTAAAATTCGATTGCGGTTACTTTTCTTTGTCTTTAGGCAGCCTAGTATAACATTCAGAACGATAATGACCAAATTTATGACATCTAAAGCACTCTACCTTGGATTTGTCAAAATGTTGATCTCGTCCTCTGCCTTTGCTCTGAAATTGTCCATCATCGGTTTTGAAATGCCTGCTGCCATCTCTGTTGCCTCGTTCTCCCCTTCCTCTACCTCTACCCCTTCCTCTAGAGTTTGAGAAATGAGTAGAGATAGAAGCCTTTAAAGCTTGCTTCTCTGAAGTTGAACTTCAGTTCATCTTCTGTTCATGGACCAGCAAGGAGCTCTGCAGTTCATCAAGGAAAAATGCATCTATGTCTTTCGATTCTTCAATGGAACACACGACATAATCAAACTTTGGTGTCAGAGAACGCAATATCTTTTCAACAATGGTGACATCTTCCATCTTCTCACCATGAAAACGCATTTTGTTGCTAATCTCCATAGTCCTGGCACAGTAGCTGGTGACATATTCTCCATCCTTCATTTGTAGAGTCTCAAAATCTCTTCCCAAGACTTGAAGCTGTGCACGCTTTACTCTAGCAGAGCCTTCATATTTTTTTTTCATGGAATCCCAAATATCTTTGGAAGTTTCTTTGCTAAGAATTGTTTCCAAGATGGAACGATCAATTGCCTGGAAAAGGTAATTTTTTGCCTTTAAATCTTTGAGCTTTTGCCCTTCCAACTCTGTTTTCTGAGCATCTGACAAGGTTGTATTTGGTGTTGGTCCTTGAATACCAGATTCAACAATCGGCCAATACTCTTTGGACTGAAGAAAATTCTCCATTAACATACTCCAATGGTCATAGTGACCATCAAAACGTGGGATTGTTGCCTGCACAAAGTTTGAATCTGAAGCCATCAATACTATTTGAGGACTCTTTCTCTCGTGCTTTTCTCACTGGCTCTGATACCACTAACATAGAGTTAAGAAAAAACAGAAAGCAAAAGGGACGTGCCAACATAGGACTTTGATACAAAGAAAAAGCAAAAGGCAGAAAGGGACTTGTTGAATGATAAAAGCTGAATATTATTGATAAACAAAAGAGCCTATAAATAGGCTTAACATCACAACACTTTATCTAGCATTAACCACAACTACTACAAACTAGGATAGCAACGTGAGACACTTCATAGCCATGAAATCTGGCTGAGATCAAATAACCAAATATCCTATAGACTTAGTCAAACTACCAAATATCCAAAGATACTTCCAATTAAATATTATAAAATAAAACATTAAATCTTAACAGCAGCAGCCAGCGTCTGAGGCGTGCGTGAACTCTGGGTTAGTCAATGGGTAGATCAGTTGGTCCGGTGGGTCAGTGGGTCATGGGCAGGGCGACCGACGGCTGTCAATGACGTGGCTCACTCTCTTCTATAGTTTCTCCGGTTTCTGTCTCTCGGTCTCTCTCTTGACTTTCTCTTATTTATTTATTTATTTTTGGGTCTGTTGAGGATCTGTGGTTTAATGATGTAATTTATGGATTTTGGGTTGATGATTGGGTTTTCTATAGGGTTTGTTGATGATCTGTGGTCTGATTGTTGCTATGTTGTTTTGTTGTTGATGTTGGATGATTTAGATGTTTTGTCGTTGATTTGGCTGGGTTTTGATTTACTGAATTTTTTTTTTTTTTTGAATTTCTGGGTTTGTGTTCTTGAATCTGGATTTGTGTTCTTGTTCAAGACACACTTAGATCTCGATTTATATGATTTTTAGTTTTTAATTCTGTTTTTAATTTTTTTTTATTTAGTTAAAATTAATAAATTAATTTTTTTTTAATTTAAATGTTGACATAGCATTTTTTATTATTAATTTAGGCCACGTGGATATTAATTTAGTATTATTTAATCTTGCCGTTTGCCACGTTAGCTTTCTCCATTTCTGATGTAACGACAGGAACCAAAACGAGAAGCATTTTTCAAGATAGGAATTAAAAACAGTAAAAATAAAATGTAGGGACTAAAATGAGAATGGCCTGAAAATGTAGGAACTAAAAATGGCTTTTCGCCTTTTTATTTTTGATAATTCAATAGTTGAGAGATGAGAAATTTAAATTCGAAATGTCTTTGTTGCAATAATTGCTAACCGGTTGAATTACAAAACTCTCGATAGTAATGTTTTTAATATTAAAAAAATTACAAATTATTATTTATGTATCTTTTTTTTTTTTTTTTTGGTCAAAAGGAAATTTCATTAACAACTAAACAACAAGGAAAACATCAGGACAGAGCCTGCGTACAAACTGACCCCTGGCATCAGCCTCCAAAACACAAAGTAAGTCCACAGGTGGACTGGAAAATACAATGAAATCATCCTCACAAGAGGTACCTAATTTAGCAAAAAAATCTGCTCATCTATTAGCTTCTCTGAAAATATGTCTGGTCCGTGTCTGCGAAATCTTGGAAATCATGTATTTGCAGTCTTCTATCAAGGAAGATATAGAGGTAGTAGCATGGTTTTGTGAGTTGAATATCTCAACAATAGATTTAGAATCCAGCTCAATACTCACGGCTTGAATGTGAAGATGTAAACAAAGTTGAAGCCCATCACGAAGGGCCCATAATTCAGCCATGAAACTTGAAGTTGTCCCAATCCTCCTAGCAAAGCCCGTGACCCAATCTCCATTGGCATCCCTAAGTAATCCGCCTCCTCCAGCTATTCCAGACCCACTTGCAACTGAACCATCTGTATTCAAAGTTAACCACCCATTCCTTGGTTTTTCCCATCTGATATTCTTCAGGACTAATCTCTTGGTAGATAAGGAGTTGTTAGCACAAAAATAGTACTCCAAAGCACGGTCTAAAATTACCTTAGCTAAGCTGGGATTTTGGTCTATATGTTTGAAAATGAAATTATTCCTGCCTTTCCATAGAAACCAAATTCCAAAGAGAAAAATGAGGTGCCAAGGCAGCTAACCTGGAACATGGAGCTGCCTCGAGGTAGCATTGGTGTTCAGCCAAACATGCAGATTTTGGTTAAAGAAAGAGTCATTTGTCCGCCTCCCAAGCTGGTACCAAATACTTTTACTTAAAGGGCAATCCCGTAGCGCATGAAGAATAGTCTCGTCTTCTCTATGACACCGGGGGCAATTGGCTTCCATTTGCATTCCTCTCTCCCTTAGACATTTTTTGACTCCAATGCTGTGATGCATGCATTTCCACACAAAAATTTGGACTCTAGGCAGGACTTTCAGCTTCCAAATCCAGCTTCCTTTAAAGGGAATATCCTGCACAGACTCAATAGCTAATAAGTAAGCACTTTTAAGGTCAAAAGAACCTTTAGGAGAGTACTTCCAAACCAGCCTATCTTCCACTCTAGCAGATACGGGAATAGGAGTGACTTTAAGCTCTCTAATAACCTCATCTGGAAGGCCCATTTGAATTATAGACCAATTCCAACTACCTGTAAAATCTGCCACATCCTTAATTTTCAGGTTAGAGGAATCCTGAGACAAAGGGCCATGAATGATACTTCTCAACGGGCAAAAATTTGACCAGTTATCATACCAAAAATCCATCTTGCTTTCAAACCCTGGCAACCATTTGGTTCCTTTTTTGAAGGTTTCTTTTCTTTTCAACACCCCTTTCCAAGTTCTAGAGCTAGGGAGTTTATCCACATTTCTTGAGTTCAGCCTCTGATGATTACAGTATTTCAGCCTTAGCACCTTCGCCCAAGGAGCCTTATCCTCATTATGAAATCTCTAGTTCAGCTTAGCTAGGAGGGCTGTATTCCTTCCTTTTGCTGTTTGGAGTCCCAACCCCCCTTCCTCTTTAGGCCTAGTAACCTTCTTCCACCCACCCAATGCAAATTCCTCTTATTCTCAGTTGATCCCCACAAGAAGTTTCTGTTAACCCTGTCTATCCCCTCCAAAACCTTATTAGGCAGCAAACTACTTTGCATAACATAAGCCGGAATAGCTGAGGAAGATGCTTGAATCAACACCGCCCTCCCCGCCATGGATAAAAGATTAGCTTTCCACCCCGCTAACTTACTTTTCACTCTATCCACCACAAAGCCAAAATCTTGATTATTTCCTTCTCAGTGTTTAATGGGAAACCCTAAGTACTTCCCCAAACACTTCGTCTGATGGAAGCCAAGGATGTCACTAAAGGCCTCCCTGTTATCTTGGTCCACATTCGGGGAGAAATAGACCCTAGATTTGGCTTCACTCACAGTTTGGCCGGAGATATTGCAGAAGTTATCAAGGACCTCCCTGGTAGCAACACAGTTGTCAGCATTGGCTTTAGCAAAAAGCACTAAATCATCAACAAAGAAAAGATGGGAGAAAGCTGGGCCACTCCTTGAGGCTTTAACCGGGCACCAAGCTTTGGCATCACATTTTTCTTGAATGAGTTGACCCAAAAAATCCATGCACATGATGAATAAATAGGGGGATAAAGGATCTCCCTGCCTAATGCCTCTTGAGGGCTGGAAAGATTCAAGACTCCCCCCATTCAATAACACAGAGGTCGACATAGAAGATACACAACTCAAGATAAGATCAATGAGGTTATTAGGGAAATTGAACCTACTCAACATACCCTTAATGAAACTCCATTCAAGCTTATCATAAGCCTTCTCTAGATCAATCTTCAGAGCCATATAACCAATATTTCTTGACGCGCTCTCTCTCTCTCTCAGTGGTTTGATGAGATTTTTTCATTCTATTAAAAACATGGTATTTGTCATTCTATTAAAAACATGGTATTTGTTTGGAACAACTTATTCTCTCTCTCAGTAATTTTTTTTATTCTATTAAAAATATGATGTTTGTTTGGGAATAACTTATTCACCTTTTTCTGGAAAGTACTATAAATAAAAGTTAAAAACTAACTTAAGCACTGGGAGTTTTATGATGGCTAGGCAATGTCAATATAGAATTAAAGTTGCTATTTTTATTTTTATTTTTATTTTTATTTTTGGCTTTTTTCTGTGCAGGATTCAGAACCCAGGGGTTTTCTTTTTATTTTTTTATTTTGAGAGGTAAAAAAAAAAAAAAAAAAAACCTGGGTTTTGAATCTTGCACAGAAAAAAGCCAAAAAAAGTTGTGTTTGTTTTATCAAAGTTGTGTTTTTTACTTCTTCTTCTTCTTTTCATAGATGTTGTTTAATCTCTATTGAGAAACAGAGATGTTCTTTGTTCAATGAAAGCTGATTTTTTGGGATTGTTAACTGAGTCGACTCAGCCGAGTTCTGATTTAATTTTTATATGTTTAATGATTTTTGGCTTTAGGGGAACACTTTATATAAAACTCATTATATAAAATTAAACAACGAAATTAAATAAAATTTCTTAGATGCAGTGAACAATTTACTGTAGTGTTTTAAAAAGTTTTACTTAGAAAAAGAAGTGAGCTTTTAAAAATGTTCTTTTTAAAAAGGTATACAGAAAATAAAGTATACCTAAGCTTTTTCCTTTGGCTTATGTGACTCAACCTTCTTTTTGGTCCAAGGCGGCATCAATTGTAATAAGTTTTTCACAATTATTTTATGCCGACTGAGATTTACTGTTTTTCTCTTTATCATTCACGATTTGCTACATAACTGTGATGCATAAGGTCATGGCACTAGATTTTTTGTTCTTTTTCATGGTTTTGTTTTTTCTGCCAGTTGATTGGTGTCCTTGGCCCACTCTGCAAACCATTCATGGCAGTTTTTTTTTTTTTTTTTTTTTTTTGATGGGCCATTCATGGCAGTTGTCAGCTTCGCATCTTAAGTGTCAAATTCATATTAGGTGCCTAGTTTATGGACTTTTAAGGATATGGAGATCTGTGCACCAAAAAAGGACAGTGTGTTTTTTGATAATGTGGAGGTCGCTTTTGCTTGAATTTTGGACCATCTTCCATGTTTCTTCAGGTGATCGATCATGTGGTAGGTTCATTTGTGTGGCACAATTTACATAAAAACACAATATATGTGTATGTGGTCATTACTGAATACCTTTGGGAAGATTAAACATTACGTGGCACCCATTTATGGAATGGAATTCTTATGACAAGGACTGTAGATAAGAAACAGGTCACGGGCACGCAAGTAGCACATAAATTAGCTGTCTATTTTGGTATCAAATATGTGATGCGTTCACTTAAGCTTAGGCATGTGGAACAATGGGTCCAGCAGAAAACTAATGCTCTCTTACACAATAAGAAAGGTTCAACAGTGGGTCAATTTGCCATGTTTTTCGTCACTCATCACTCGTCACTCGTCACTTGTCACTCATCTCTTAAAATACTCCAACTCCCTACACCCCATCCGTTTGGCACCATCACTCACTTGTCATCACTCAATACTTTTCAACTGTTTGTGGGCCCCATACCTATCACTTGATGCATCTTTTATTTATTTATTTTTTTCCTTCAACCCCCAATACCCAAACTCACAGTACCTAGTGAGAAAAAAAAAAAAAAAAAAAAAAAAAAACAAAACAAAACCTCACTGAACCTAGTGAGGAAAAAAAAGAGAGTCAAAAGTTGTGGTTGACTTGACTAGTGGGTCCCTCAATATATGTTTAATTACGAAAATATTATTGAAAACAGAGTTATGGAAACTGAAAACACCTAAAATGTGTTTTCAGTTTCTATAACTCATCAATAAAAAATTAGAGAATTGAGTGATGGAACAATTATTTAAAACTTATCCAAACAAGTGCTCTTCTGTGAGACCCACATAATTTGGATGATGAAAACAGAAAACTGAGTGATATCACTCAAACTCACTACATCTAAACAAGCTTTAAATAACCAAAAAAACCCACTTAATTTGCTAATTATCTGGTTTGGTGTCTACATAGTATACATACTAATTTGATAATTAATTGGTTTGTTGTCTACACAACTGAAAAAACAATCTTTCTTTCCTCGAAAGACAATGTAACACTATTCCAAATAAGACTAAAGCCTCCCAGGAGTCCACGCTCAGACATAAATATATGTCATGGCTCGAGCCATTAAATTGGGCCGCATACCAGTTTCACCTTTTTGCTGTAATCGTGTAATTGGGAATCTTAAAATTAAAGTGGGGAAAAGTTAAGATATTTAAAGGATATAAGTTTAGAAAATATTTTAAAAATTTTTATGGGAAAAGAAAAAATAATTAATTTTTTGAAAACTTTTTATATTTTTTATGAAAGTAATATTAAAACTTTTTTATATTATTTATTAACAAATACTTTAAGAGTACACGATAATTAGATTCATTAAAATATTTTAATTCAATTCACTTTTATAATAGGAAATTGGGAACTGTCTTAGGATGAATGGAAAAATGATTATAGACGCATCATGCCTGCGATGCTGATGAGGTATGATAATCTAAAAAAATAGTTAGGAATTGAGCTACGGTCCATTTTCAAGATGCTTCGGTTTAAATGGTCGAAACAAGAAGATTGTAAATATTCAAAGTGAAAAACCATTGACCTAATGTATTGGGGTTTGGCGTGCTTGCAAAAAAATCAGACACGGTTTTATTAATACAATCCTCATTGAATGGCGGCGATTTTATTACATACAGTACACACTAGATCAACACTGGAGATACACGCGTGGAAGTCCGTGCGGAATCAATCAATTGAAAATCGAAGAACTGACACATACAGTTGTAAAAGTTGTACGGCTTGCCGCTCAGAATTCAGTGATTCACAACTACTACCTTCTCTGGTGCCGGAGTTTAAGCTGGCCTGTATACTTTTTCTCTGTCCACTTCTTCTTCTTTTCTTTTTTATTTTTTTTATTTTTCAATTACAATTTAATTAATCAATACCACCAAATAAAGATACTGCACCAAACAAAGAGAGAGTTTTTTTGTTTTTTTTTTGTTTTTTTTTTGTTTTTTTGGGAGAATATTCTGAAAAGCAATATTAGGGTAAGTATGATGTAAGAGTTTGTGGCATTAATGGCAGAATAACTCCTAAATAGTACTGCCACAGCCTGCAACCTAGTCCACCACTATTAGCAAGGCAGCAATGAAACAAGTATCTAAGGAGAGATTAATGACCATCAAAGTGGAAGGCTGAGATGCAATTCAAGTAGCTATATATGGGAGAGAATATTCTCCCGGAAAGGGGATCGGAAAAACTCCAAAGGAAGAAATAGAGAAATATAGAGGAAAATTAAGAATTGTAAAACCAAAAAGTGTACATCCTAAGAACTATTGCTCCTCGGCCAGCCTGAGGAAAAACTTAAATAAGAATTTCTCTTTTCTTTGTCATAACTCTTAACTTAAATTGTTGTCTTTGCCAACCTCCTTTCTCTAATTATTGAACCGCGGTTGTCAGGGCAAAAATGTTTGACCTCGACTAACCACCTCTACAAAATTAGTTGTATTGGGCTTCCATTTCAGCCCATTCTCATCCAACTTGGGCAGGGCCCCCTACACACACGTGTGTGTAGGGGGCCCTATGCATAATCACATAAGTTAAACTAGCCTTTGCACCACTAGAGTGAATAATTTTACTATCCCAAAAAACTACTTTATCAATTATATCATATAATTTTACAATACTCTCAGCATTTCAACTTTTATTTTACAATACAACAAATTAAAATAATATTTTTACACAATAAAATAATATATTTCAAAACTCAAATAAAATAAAAAACCCACGACCCAGTAAGAGAGAGAAGAATTGATAAAGTAAATAAATAAAATATTAATTTTTTTTAAAAATTGAGTTACAGTGTAATTCTACCTTTAGGATTATATTGTAGCATTATTGTAATTTTTTTTGCAATAGTTTTTACGAGTCCATATGTGTGCTCAAGATGCATGTCATTTAAAAAATCAAGAATCAGGTAGTATTTATTTATTTATTTTTAGAATCGAGAATCTTGATACTAAATACGAAAAAGTAACACAATCAGTAATTAAAAAAAAAAAAAAATCTCATGAACTTTGAAAAGTGTAAAGAATCTAAATGTTTAATGAAACTATATACATTCTTAAAATAGACCACAACAGTTTAAAGTAGAATTCAAAACATTTAATTTATTTACAAACGTCCAAAATAGAGAGCAGTAAATTAATAAATACTTTCTCTTTATGCATGTCACTTGGCAAACATACTATCAAAAGATTATTGCTTCTGCCAACTAAGTTGAATATTTGTGATACAACGCTCACGTGGTTATATACTCACTAAAAAAAAATCTCATGAACTTTGAAAAGTGTAAAGAATCTAAATGTTTAATGAAACTATATACATTCTTAAAATAGACCACAACAGTTTAAAGTAGAATTCAAAACATTTAATTTATTTACAAACGTCCAAAATAGAGAGCAGTAAATTAATAAATACTTTCTCTTTATCTATGTCACTTGGCAAACATACTATCAAAAGATTATTGCTTCTGCCAACTAAGTTGAATATTTGTGATACAACGCTCACGTGGTTATATATCCATGTCACTTGGCAAACATACTATCAAAAGATTATTGCTTCTGCCAACTAAGTTGAATATTTGTGATACAACGCTCACGTGGTTATATAGTCACTTGTTTTGTGATTCTCATTCAAGCCAAAAAAAAAACCAAAAGCTCAACAAAGAACAGTCTGTGTTTTTTTATTTTGAGAGAGACAGAGAGAGAGAGAGTGAGAGTGAGAGAGTGATGGAAGATGGAAAGAGAGGCACGGTGGAGGAAAACATTGAGAGCAGAAGGGAGCCTCTTTTGCCAGCAGACGTGTCATGGAGGCTAAACCTGCAAGAGTTTCCTGAACTGCCTCAAAGAAGAGATGAACGTGGCTCCTTCATTCTGCGCCGCTTTCGTCGTACCACAGGTCAGCCCTCTTCACAAATCCTTATGTATATATATGTATAATATTTTTGATTCTATTTTCAAAAGGGTTTTTGCTTTATTGTTTTTTGTTGTTTGTTGTTTTTGTTTTTGGTGAGTTTTATAATGGCCAGACCATATGTCAATATAGAATGAAAGTTTTGCTTTTGGTTTTTGCTTTTCTTTTGTTTTTTTTTTTTTCTTTTCTTACCAAGATTCAAGACCCAGATGCAATTTTGTTCAAAGATATTATTTTTGCTTTCAGAATTTTCTCAGTCAAGCAGCTTATGTATATACTTATATATGTGTTTATTATATATTTGATATTATGCTCAAAAAGGTATTTGCTTTTTTGTTTTTGTTTTTGTTTTGGCTTGTATAAGCATAAAGTTCAATGAAAAAGGGAGCAAAGTTAAGCACCAAGAGTTTTATGATGGCCAGGCAATGTCAATATAGAATTAAAGTTGCTATTTTTATTTTTATGTTTGGCTTTTTTCTGTGCAAGATTCAAAACCCAGGTTTTTTTTTTTTTTTTTTTTTTTATAAACCTGGGTTTTGAATCTTGCACAGAAAAAAAGCCAAAAAAAGTTGTGTTTGTTTTATCAAAGTTGTGTTTTTTACTTCTTCTTCTTCTTTTCATAGATGTTGTTTAATCTATATTGAGAAACAGAGATGTTCTTTGTTCAATGAAAGCTGATTTTTTGGGGTTGTTAACTGAGTCGACTCAGCCGAGTTCTGATTTTCATAATTTATGTTGGGTTATTTTGGAAATGGAACATCAATATTTGTTGACTTTGAATGCTACCTCCTTATTCATGACTAGTAATGAACATGACGTAAAACTTGGTACTTCTGACTGTAGGGAAACGAAGCAAGGTTGCTGATTATTATGAGAAACAAGAAAGACTCGTTAAAGGGTATAAGGAGATGGAGACCATGGCTGAAAAAGGTTATATACCTGCAAGTCTAACAGAGGTTGGTTGTGTTCAACTTGATGATTTTGAATGACAACTTTGTGGAACAAAATGGGAAAATAATTTTAATTTCTGAGTTTGGTTGCATAAATAATATCAAATGACTACTATTTTTGTTCATGTTTTGTTTCTCTATGACACATTTTCGATCGTCTGAAATGGTTAATGAAAAGTTCAATCTTCCTATACCACAAACCAAAAAGGGGAAAAAAAAAAAAAAAAAAAAACCATACTCTCTCATCACAGCTAAAATCTTTCTTGTTTCCTAGAAATGAAAAACCAATATTTTTTCATTGTTAATCTTTTTGCACATTATCATTCTCAGGATGAGTTGCAGCAGCTTGCAAAGAAAGAGAGGATGGCTATCTATGTATCAAACGTGGCTAACGTCGTGCTTTTTGCGGCAAAACTCTATGCTTCTATTCAGAGCAGATCATTAGCGGTTATTGCCTCAACGTTGGATTCACTTTTAGATCTCCTGTCACTCTTCATATTGTGGTTCACGGTCCATGCCATGAGAAATCCAAACCATTATTGTTATCCAATCGGAAAGAAGCGGATGCAGCCAGTGGTAAGTCATCCAATTGAATAATTCGTTGAAAATTCAGATTCTGATGGATTTAGGTTGTTGAAGCTGATAGTATTAGTGAGCATTCATGTGTACCTGGTTAGTGTTACTTCTGTAGATCATTTGGTTGCTCAGAAGATGGTGGAGTGAAAATTATGCATCTTAAACTTTATTTTAAAAAAATTTACCCCAAAGAAGTCAGGATTTTATGTTTTTATTTCTCCATTTCATGATTTCATTAAACCTTTCTGTAATCAATGATGGAAATAAACTGAAATGCAATTCCATCATTAGTACTATTGGCTCAGCTATGTCTTATTCCACAAATTCTAGAGGCAAAAGAAATTGATAGTCATTTCATGATGTCATGCCACTGTTTATTTCAAGACTAAATATTTCATCAGGTCCATGCTTTAGGCTCTCATGTTGTTACTGAAATGTTGAGCTTGGGGTCTATTACTGGGTTTAAAAACAAATAGCATTGGTTTTGGGTAAATTTGTTTAATTAGATACTGCAGTGAATATACACAATCTAGTCTTAGGAATAAAAATTTAAGGGATTAAATGGAAAAGTGGTCGAACAATCTACTCTCTTGGGAATAAATAGCATTGGTTTTGGGCATAAATTTGAGTGTAGGTTCAAGAGTGATTATGAGTTACAGGGATGTAGACCCAAGGCATGCTAATAATCACATCATATACAGCCAGACTGTGTTTCAACTTTTTGTTACAACACTTTGCTTTAATGCAACAAATATTTTACTAATTTAGCTTGAGATTGCAGGGAGTCATTGTTTTTGCTTCAGTAATGGCAACTCTTGGATTACAAATTCTGCTCGAGTCTGGTCGACAATTCATTGCCCAGGTATGCAACTTTAATCTCACACGCTCCGATCTATGTTAAGGATGTAGATGACTGTGAGCATGGCTAGACTCAGACATTTTTTTATCAAAGTTGGCTTTGAGAAGGGTTTGAAAATTAACTCAGACATATGTTAAGGTATGCAACTTTAATCACATTTGCTCTGACTTAATTTAAGGGTATATATGGCGGTGAGCCGGTGAGCACAGTTGGACTTGTACACATGTTAACCAAAGTTGGATTTGAGAAGGGTTTGTAGATTAGCACCCTTCTTGAGGTCTTGTCAGATCTCAGAGCTCCAAGGTTTCCTTAGTTATTAGTGCTTTAGGATGACATAGGTTTTGAGGTACTACCCAAATGTATGAGATCCTGGTTAGATCACAGTCTTAGTTGGTGAATGCAACACTTGTGCATGGTTGTTCTAAAGTTCTAGTTTTGGTAATCTTTTACAATTATCAGTGATTAATATAATCATCATTTCATGTGCTGATTACAGACTGAGCCTGAAAGGGATCCTCAGAAGGAGAAATGGACGATTGGAATAATGTGCTCCGTAACTGTAGTGAAGTTTGCGCTTAAGGTCTATTGTCAAAAATTTAAAAATGCACCAGATCATTTCTCCGACGCCATTACCAATTCAATTGGTTTGGGGGCAGCTATCCTGTCATTTCGATATGTCCTGGCTGTTCTATATTATTGGTGGATAGACCCTACTGTAGCTATTATGGTAAGTTCATATGCAACTGATTCCCCCCCTCCCTTTTTTCCCTTTTTACTGTACTGTATATAATTCAGTTCAGCTACTCTCTAAGTTTTAGTTTCCTTTCTTTTCTTAAAATTACCTCAATTACCAGCAACCAATTTTTAAATCAACAAAATATTGGTTTTTCCACTCTGATGACTCGATTTTTTTTTTTTTTTTTTTTAAAAGAAAGTAAAATGCCACTCCATGCCTTGACATGGTAGAATTCTTGTTTCAGCTTTTAGAAAAAGCTGTACCTGGAAAAAATTGAGGTTTAAAAAACCTGTACATATAAAACTGCATTTCAAATTGGGATACCAAATGGGCACAAGTGGCCTCAAGATGGAATTTTTGGGTTCTTGGAGTTGAATCTTACTCTATCTTGTCATGATGATTTCTTTGAACCTGTGATGCAGCTGGCTTTATATACAATGAATACATGGACAAAGAAGGTCTTTGAGAATGTATTGGCACTAATTGGAAGGTCAGCACCACCTGAATTTTTGGCAAAGCTAACATATCTGATATGGAACCACGATGAAAATATCAAGCACATTGACACAGTAAGAGCATACACTAATGGTACAAATTATTTTGTGGAGGTTGACATAGTTTTGCCACAAGACATGCTTCTGAACAAAGCACATAATATTGGTGAGACACTGCAAGAGAAGCTGGAGCAACTCCCTGAAATTGAGAGAGCTTTTGTGCATATAGACTTTGAGTATTCTCATAGACCAGAACACAACATTGCGGTTTGATGAAAATGATGATGATGACAATAGTAATGATCAGAACTCAGCCTTTCTAGAGCAAAACGGTATTTGAATGAGTTGCTAATTTAGTTAATATGTGATGCACTTTTATTGTAATGCCAGATTATGGAATTTACCATCTGATGGCTTAATGCCACTAATCGTGAGGTAACCCTCTTATTATTTAGTAGATGGAGTTTCATTAGACAGTTGATCTTGTACTAGACCTTTGATATGCAACCATTTTTCTTTTAATGCAAGATGCTAATAATTTGGATAGTATGAATTCACCGTTCAGGACAAACTTCATTCTGGTCATGCGAATGCAACAGGCCTTCATTTTATTGTTGTCAATTTCTTTAAGGAAGTTATGAAAGCAATAACTTTATTTGAGTTAATTCATTCCAAAAATTTAGTAAAACCATAATTCAGATAACAACACATAGAATGAGTATTTGGGGAAATGAGTGATGGAGCACGTGTAGCTTATGGTACTCTCACATGCACACACCAAAAGGGTACTTTGAGCAAAGAAATGAGAAAATAAGGGTATTTTTTTTGGGCCTGAAGTGTATGAAGCATTTTATGATTTGGCAGTAGGTATTCATGTTAACTATGAAACGGAATTTGGGCAGCACATAGATCATCTATTTGGACCCTTAGCTTTTTGTTAAAAGTATGCAGATAAAAGCAGGCTGAAGGAAAAAAAAATGTAGAATGAAACCTACAAAGCCACAATAAGAAAAAAGTACTTGTCATTTTAAGGAAAAACCATCAGGTGGAACCCGCAAAAATAACCTACAGAGGAGAAAAAAAAGTTCATTTATTGCGGGATTCACGTGAGATCCTCAAACTGTAGAAAAAAGAAAAGAAGAAGCTAAAACTTGGCTTATAATCTAATCTCAAATGCACACTTAGACTCTCATTTTGTTATCGAAATATATTGGGCTCAGGGTCTATTGAGTTTATGAACAAATAGCATTGGTTTTCGGGCAAGTTTGTTAAATTATATTAGAAAATGCATGGGACCATTGGCTTTTTCTTTTTTTTTTTAATCAAGCTACGAATAGACACAATCTAGTGTCAAATAAACTATTCTTGGGAGTAAGTATAATTGATTTTGAATGTATGTTGAAGAATGACTATGACTTTGTACCAAAGGCATGCTAAACAATAATCTGGTCGAGTCTAGCCGACAATTCATTTCAAAGGTATTGAACTTTAATCTCATGTGCTCCGAACTAAC
Organism: Quercus engelmannii; assembly: GCA_029955605.1. Classification (NCBI taxonomy): domain Eukaryota; kingdom Viridiplantae; phylum Streptophyta; class Magnoliopsida; order Fagales; family Fagaceae; genus Quercus; species Quercus engelmannii. Next base: position 3,646,796 of record JARPSG010000003.1, on the reverse strand, counting down.
TTAAGGATATAGATGGCAGTGAGCATGCATGGCTGGAGCTGGACTCAGACATATTTCAAGTTGGAGTTTATATTGCGTCTTTGTGTTAATCTCATGTTAACAATGATGGCTTCTCAGGAGCACTAGCTAGCATTGAGAGTGTAAAATCCTCAAAATTGCTATTTTAGCAACTGAGAACCCAAAAAAGTGCTCCAACATGTGTATCTAAAAATTTTTAGCATTCATGAACAGTAGCTACTTATATTTATAACTCATTGTTCATGAGTTCGTAAACACAAAATAATATAATTTATTCCTTTTTTTTTTTTCTCTCTCTCACTTTTTTTGGGGTAATTGAATTGTTTATATTATTTAATGTTGTAATTTATATTATTTTAATAAGTTGTATGTAAAAATAGAAACTGGGATATTTGGTGAATTGTAAAATGAGATGATAAAATAGATAAAATAGGTTTTTTAAGGATGTAAAATAGAGACTGGTATGCATTCTCAGATGCAAGTGCTTAGGCTGGGTCTATAATTAGCACATGAAATGATGACTTCCCAATTTCCTATTAAAAAAATAAAAGTATCTATAGTTTTTAAGTGGAGTTTATGGTTGTGGGGCCAAAGAAATTGTGGCTCAGGCCCAGTTTATCTTAGGGTCTACGGCCCAAGCCGAGGAGAGCCATTGTCGAGGACGACCTTCTGCTCGGCACTTCACTAAATGCCCGAAGAAAGGAACGAACTGAGTGTATGGGGCAGGGCAAGGGAAAAAGCCGCCAACACAGTAACACGGAGTACGGCGTCTGACAAGCCCATACTCAAACCCTTACCCATGCGCTTTTCCAGCAACTCCCAACCACTCTAGGTATGGGTCGACTGGACAGGACTGTTCCCAAAAAAGTAAAATTAACACGTGGACGCAAAATGGGAACGGAACACCAGTATAAAAGGGGAGGAAAACAAAGTTGGGAGAGGCTAGCAAAAGGGAGGATTTGGCTCGTGAAGCCAAGCCCGCCCATGTAGTATTTCCCATAGGAATTACAACTAAACCACTGACCTGTGCCCAGATCATACCTTTCAAGCCCACTCTCTACAAATGATATTGTGGGAGGCGTTTTTACTTACGAGTCCAATTTTATCTTGGAGTTGTTGCAATTTGAGCCCCTACAATTGGCGCCGTCTGTGGGAAGGTTTGTATCCTGGCATAGGCAATAGTTGGAGAAGGTTCCCTTGGCATTTCTTCCAGCCGGTTATGGTGTTCTAGCTTAAAGTTCCATTAGGGGCTACGCTTCATGTCGTCATCTGCGCAGATGGTTCTAGGGGCTCGGTTGAGGAGCTAAGTTCCCTAAAGCCAGGACCCCGAAACCAACTACTTGGACGAAAAACCACAAGTTTTGGACAGAACCAAGGCCTTGTATGGTCCTCGGACTCAAGCCTCTGGGGAAACCAACTACTTAGAAGCAAAACTACAAGTTTTGGACAGAACCAAGACCTTGTATGGTCCTCGGACTCAAGCCTCTGGGGAAACCAACTACTTGGATGAAAAACCACAAGTTTTGGACAGAAACAGGGCCTTGTATGGTCCTCGGACTCAAGCCTCTGGGAAAACCAACTACTTAGAAGCAAAACTACAAGTTTTGGACAGAACCAAGGCCTTGTATGGTTCTCGGACTTAAGCCTTTGGGGAAACCAACTACTTGGACGAAAAACCACAAGTTTTGGACAGAACCAAGGCCTTGTATGGTCCTCGGACTCAAGCCTCTGGGGAAACCAACTACTTAGAAGCAAAACTACAAGTTTTGGACAGAATCAAGGCCTTGTATGGTCCTCGGACTCAAGCCTTTGGGGAAACCAACTACTTGGACGAAAAACCACAAGTTTTGGACAGAACCAAGGCCTTGTATGGTCCTCGGACTCAAGCCTCTGGGGAAACCAACTACTTGGAAGCAAAACTACAAGTTTTGGACAGAACCAAGGCCTTGTATGGTCCTCGGACTCAAGCCTCTGGAGAAACCAACTACTTGGACGAAAAACCACAAGTTTTGGACAGAACCAAGGCCTTGTATGGTCTTCGGACTCAAGCCTCTGGGGAAACCAACTACTTAGAAGCAAAACTACAAGTTTTGGACAGAACCAAGGCCTTGTATGGTCCTCGGACTCAAGCCTCTGGGGAAACCAACTACTTAGAAGCAAAAACTACAAGTTTTGGACAGAACCAAGGCCTTGTATGGTCCTCGGACTCAAGCCTCTGGGAAAACCAACTACTTAAGAGGAAATTTGCAGGGTTTAGACATAGCCTAGACGATATATGGCCCTAAGAGTCTACCCCAGAGGAGAGCTATCCATTGATAGTTGGGTTAATTCCTAGATTGACCGAGATCCGCAGCTTGCCCTCGGATCCTAGATACCAAGGGAGTTAGTGCAACTGTTATAGGGCCAGGTGTTATTGAAACACGGCCAAAGCCCCTCACTGCTCGGCAGCCCCCTCGGAGGGTATATTTAGTATTTATCGTTCTCGGACGATCGCCGTGCCTGCGTTATGGGGCATTGAACCGTCATCTCAGTTAGTTTTCCGAGTTTATCTTATTAGGAATTATCGTTATTGTACTTGATAATACTTGATAAGGCCGATAAATTCAGATTGGTAAAGTTTTGTTTCAAAATTTCCTGCTCTAAATATCACTAGAGGAAAATACATACATAGCATACACGTTCACAAAGTAATTGCTGCCGAAAGGAAAAGTATTCAGAAAGAAATAAACACATCTTTTATTAAGACAAAAAAGTAGTACAGTTTACTGGCTGTTGTTCCAAGATGTTGTCTAAGGAAACTATTCCTCGACACCTTTACATGCCCATAACTCAGGCAACCAAAGAACCCAACTTGGGGCCTACACCGTTGAAGAAAAGGTGCAGGGAACCTGACCCCGGGCTAGCACCGCTTGAAGAAAAGGTGTAGAGAGCCGGAAGGGGAGGAGCCTCCGTATAACCACGCCTGCGATAGAGCAGACGGCGCTGATGGCGGAAAACCTTACTTCTAACGCGTCAAGAATCTGACGCGACCAGTACCTGCTTCAGATTTTGGCTAAAAGATTTGGAGATGTCATCCCCATCTTACCAAAATGGAAGATCATCTTGAGTCTGTGTCCACCTTGTCCAGACCACATCACCTTGAGCCTCGGAAGGACCCGGCGCCTCTGTGGCAGGTGTAGTTCCTCCGCCCCTATACGTGCCTTAAGCATATTGCACTAAGGGTGGGAAGCACTAAATATAGAGATTGTGATTATAGGTGAAGGATTACAGTGGTGAAGAAAACCGGAGGGTTTGAGTGTAAAAGGGATAACCTCCTGTCCTACTTATTTAAAGGGAAAGGAGGAAATATTTAATTCATGCAGAGTTCCAAGGAATGCTACAGACAAGGAGTAGACGGCTCAAGTTCCAACGTCATTTGTGACCGAAGGATCTGAAGATCCTCGTGAAGGCGCACCTCGAGTGTAAGGGTGTCAAAGGACTCCGCGTGGGTGGGTAAAGGAATGCCTCTTGATTTGGCACGTCCCCCATGCAAGTGGAAAAATGCAAATATTAATGGAGTGCAGAATCAGAACAGGCTATGATGTAAGCCCAACATTATCAAAACCCTTCTCCCCAACTCAAAGTCGGGCAGCAGGCTTTTGAGGGGCTATTGTGGGGCTAAAGAAATTGTGGCCCAGGCCCAGTTTATCTTAGGGTCCACGGCCCAAGCCGAGGAGAGCCATTGTCGAGGACGACCTTCTGCTCGGCACTTCACTAAATGCCCGAAGAAAGGAACGAACTGAGTGTATGGGGCAGGGCAAGGGAAAAAGCCGCCAACACAGTAACACGGAGTACGGCGTCTGACAAGCCCATACTCAAACCCTTACCCATGCGCTTTTCCAGCAACTCCCAACCACTCTAGGTATGGGTCGACTGGACAGGACTGTTCCCAAAAAAGTAAAATTAACACGTGGACGCAAAAGGGGAACGGAACACCAGTATAAAAGGGGAGGAAAACAAAGTTGGGAGAGGCTGGCAAAAGGGAGGATTTGGCTCGTGAAGCCAAGCCTGCCCATGTAGTATTTCCCAGAGGAATTACAACTAAACCACTGACCTGTGCCCAGATCACACCTTTCAAGCCCACTCTCTACAAATGATATTGTGGGAGGCCTTTTTACTTACGAGTCCAATTTTATCTTGGAGTTGTTGCAATTTGAGCCCTTACAATGGTGTATCTCTGTGTTGGAATTTCATTTTCTGTAGTCATTTACTGTATCAGTTTGCCCTTTAATATTAATTTTCAATTCCTGTGCTGATTACAGACCCAGCCTGAAAAGGATCCTGAGAAGGAGAAATGGATGATTGGGATAATGGTCTCTGTAACCATAGTGAAGTTTCTGATCGTGGTCTATTGTCGAAGATTTAAAAATGAAATTATTAGAGCCTTTGGTCAAGATCATTGTTTCGATGTTATTACTAATTCAATTGGTTTGGGAGCAGCTGTCCTGGCCATTCGATATTATTGGTGGATTGATCCCACTGGAGCTGTTGTAGTGAGTTCATATGCATCTCTTCCACCACCCCCTCCTTATTTTACTATACTTTTGATAATTGGGTTCATTTGTTGTTTTTATTCATCCAAAAATAATAATGATAATTAGATTCAGCTACTTTACAAGTTATTAGTTTCCTTTCTTTTCCTAAAATTATCAACATCACCAGCAGCCATGTTTGGCATGACAAAATATTGGCATTCACTATATATCTCTTGTTTTTTAAAGTGAATTGCCCACTATTTGTGGCTTGAGGATAGAACTTTCATTGGCTCCTTGGAGTCAAAACCTTAAAGGTATCCTTTTTTATAATGATTTGTTGAGCCTGTGATGCAGATAGCCTTATATACAATAAATACATGGACGAAGACAGTCATTGAGAATGTCTGGTCACTAATTGGAAGGACAGCACCACCTGAATTTTTGGCAAAGCTAACTTATCTGATATGGAACCACCATGAAGATATCAAGTACATTGACACAGTAAGAGCGTACACTTTTGGTTCAAATTATTTTGTGGAGGTTGACATAGTTTTGCCACAAGACATGCTTTTGAACAAAGCTCATAATATTGGTGAGTCACTACAAGTGAAACTTGAGCAACTCCCAGAAATTGAGCGAGCTTTTGTTCATATAGATTTTGAGTATACTCATAGGCCAGAACACAAGATTGCAATTTGATGAAAATGATGATGATGACAGTAGTAATGATCAGGGCTCAACCTTTCCAGAGCACAAGGGTATTTGAATGAATTGCTGATTTAGTTAATATGTGATGCAATTCTATTGTGATGCCAGATTATATAATTTACTATCTGATGGCTTAATGCCACTAATCATGAGGTATCCCTCTTATTATTTAGTAGATGGATTAGACAGTTGATCTTGTACCACTCCTTGATATGCAACCATTTTTCTTTTAATGCATGATGGTAATAATTTGGATAATATGATTCACCGTTCAGGACAAACTTCATTGTAGTCATGCTAATGCAGCAAGCCTTCATTTTATTGTTCTTGTCAATTACTTTATGGAAGTTATGGAAGCAATAACTTTATTTGAGGTATTTTCTTAATTTCTTTAGTATGGTGTCACTATTGATTCTCCTCTTGTGGCTACCAAAAGTGTTTGTTCTGCCATATGACTTGAAATGAATAGATTAGACAACCAATCTTCAGTTATCTTAAATCTTCTTCCAATTTATCAGTCGAGCAACAGCCATTTAGGCTGCCTAATTGCTGCTGCTCAATCCTTCTGGGGTTCAAAAGTTCAAGATATTAGCTCTTATGTTTGTCAAAATTGTTAATCCATTGTCCTACTTCATACCAAAAATTTAGTAAAACCATAATGCAGATAAGTTCACATACAATTGAGTATTTGGGGAAATGCAGTAATGAAGCATGTATGGCTTATGGTACTCTCACATGCACACGGGGTACATTGAACAAAGAAATGAGAAAAAGAAGATAAGGGTTTTAATTTGGCCTGAGGTATATGAAGCATTTTATGATTTTGTAGTAGGTGTTCATGTTAACAGTGAAACAGAACTTGAGCAGGACAGAGGTCATCTATTTGGACCCTAGCTTTTTGCTAAACGTACCTTTAGATAAAAGCTAAATGTTAAATAAGTAAGATAATTGATTGCTGTAAGTATGGTAGAAAAAAACGAAGTAGAGTGATACCTATAATAATCAAAAAGTACTTTTCATTTTTAGAAAAACCATAACGTGAGACCGGTTAGATTAAAGGGTAAAATGCAAAACTGACCTTTTAAGTTTTTTTTCAGATTTCATTTCAGTATTCTAACTTTGCTTTTGTTCATTTCAGTCCTCTAACTTTCAAGTTTATTCAATTAAGGCTTTTCCATAAACTTTTGCTATATGTTGTGATTAATTTTTCAATTTTATAAATTTTTCTTCAAATTTTTTAAATTAAAAAATTCAATTAATGATTGAAAAATATTTTCCAGATTTTTTTTTTTTTCAAAAAATTTTAACCAAAGTTAACAAAAAAGCCTTAATTGAATAAATCTGAAATTTAGAGGGCTGAAATAAACGAAAATAAAGTTAGAGAACTGAAATGAAATCTAAAGAAAGTTAGAGAATCAGTTTTGCATTTTATCCTAGATTAAATAAATGTATAAATTCATCATCTCCTAAAAGCATTAGCATTTACAACCCCCCAAATTGCTATTTTAGCAATTGAGACAATAAAAAAGTTCTTTAACCTAGTATTTATATCTAAAACATTTTAGTATCTGTGAATAGTAGGTACTTATATTTACAACCTACGGTTTATGAGTTTGTAAACACAAAATAATATAATTTATTCACCTTCTCTCTCTCTCTCTCTCTCTCTCTCTCTCTCTCTCTCTCTCTCTCTCTCTCTCTCCACTTCTTCGTCTTTTCTTCTCCCTCAGTCCCTCTCAATCTTCGAGTGTCTCTTCTCTCTTAGCTTTCCCTCATGATTTTGGGTAGGATCTCCGAATCTCTCTTCTCTCTTAGTTCTCCCTCGCAATTTTAGGTAGGGATTTGGGTTGGTGGTACAAATCAGAGTTTGGGTTGGTGGCTGTGGTTGGAGTTTGGGTCGATCATTTGGGTCTGTGATTGGGTGGTTTTTGGGTCAAATTTAGGTGGTGTTTGGGTCAGCATTTGGGTTAAATTTTGGGTGGTGTTTGGGTAAGATTTAGGTGGTGTTTAGGTCTTCGTTTGGATTGGCGTTTGGGTGGCAATTAGGTTGACGTTTGGGTCGGTGGATGTTTCGATGGTAGCAAGTGCTTGCCAATTTGGTGGTGGGTTTCGGTGATGGTTGTTTTGGTGGTGGCTGGGTTTCACTAGTGGGTCATTTTGGTGATTTTATTTTAGTATTGAACATAATAAAATAATATAAATAATATAATAAAATAATATATCTACTATATTAAACAACTACCACCACCTTCAACACAATAAAATAATATAACTTTTAATAAAATATTTCTTTTTTACCATCTTAGCTATCATGCTTAGCCATCTTTGTCTATACACGGTAGCTCAACAGCCAAATTTTTTAAGTTTTCCTTCACAATTGCAACATGTTTTTTAGTATTGGTGGTGCTAACAATAGCAATATGGTTTTTTAGCACCACCAATACTAGTGCTAATACAATGAAATTTTACGAGGAAGATGACAAAAATCTTACAATCCTTATCCTCAAATGCTGACAGTACATGAACGATATTCTTATCTTCAAGCTTGGTGTCTGAATTGTTTTCCCTAGAAAGTGCCAAAGTAATAAGGAAGGTAGTGAAGGTACGTAGAAGGAAATTTCTCCGCACAGTACAAGTGGATAAAGCATTAAAGTTTCTGGGTGTATATATATATAGATAGATATATTTGCCACTCCTTTAAGTCCTAATTGCGCGCATTGTGGACAAGAATATCAGCAGCACAAGTTACTTTCTGAAGGTTGGTGGGTACGTATGGTAGGGGTTAGGATGTGTTTTGGTGTCATATTTTACTTTTTAAGTTGGCCATGCGAAAGCAACCACATGCATATTGAATTATTGCATATGTCTTTAAGGATTTTTAATACATGATCATGTTACATGTATTAGCCATTTTCTTTTATTTTTTAGTCAAAGTTTCATTTACCATTCCATGAAAATATTTTTAGTACTTAATAACAACTCTTAGATTACAATTAATGTGAAGTATGATATTTTGGTTCATACTCATTAAATGGTCAGATTGTAAAATTTATAAAATTATGAACATATACACCTAAACTTCAAAGTTTAACTTAAAAACAATAAAAAAATTTGGGGTTTATAATTTAGTTGTCCTTATGTTATATTATCTATACACAAATTTCGGGAAGAAGAATAGATTATTCCATCAAGAATTTGAGCTTTTTTTTTTTTTACTCTTAAAAAGTTATAAAAGTTTTTTTTCCCTTTTTTTAATTATTAAAACTATTACTTCTTTTTTCTTTTTTCTTCAACTTTTCATATATATAGGTTTTGAACTAATAGGAAAGATTTTCTTTTCCTTTTTCAATTGAAGTTTGTCATAAAAAAATAATAGTCTATTGTTCTTTTAGTTATGGTACAAAGAAAAAAATAATTACGTAAATAAAATTCATAAGAAGGAAATTTATTTTTTTTATAATGAAGATTATGATGGATAAAAGGGAAAAATTCCTCTTTCATTTTATTTTTTATAATAAGGATTATCGACAAAACTTCATAGGTAAGTTTCAATGTTCATGCATGTGCCGACTCTTATTAATCATCGAGTATAAGCATCCACGTTGAAATCTCACGAAGCTTCGTCTTTTTTTTTTTTTTTTTGAGAAAAACACGAAACTTCGTCTTTCCATTTCAAACGTATCCGGCGGGAACTGTATGGAATATTGTCACATATCATGTAACTTCCATAACTAACAAACGGACACGCAAAATATCTTTTTTGCATGATTTTGTGGGATTAAATAATACTCTATATATTTACTTGGGATTGGGCTAAATTAGTAAATTTGAAAATATTACTGTGGGGGGAAAAAGACTAAGAGGCCCGTTTCAATATCTATATTGGGCCAAGGGCCCAGTCCATGGAAAAACCCCTCCTCAGCCATAGAAAAATCCTTCTCAGATGGATATAGCCGAGGGTAAAAGAGGTAACAGACCATCAATGGCGAAACTCCAGACCGTTCCGTAGGGCAGGGAAAGCACGAAAGTGGAGAAAGACAACAGATAGAACGAAAGCGTATAAGAGAAGGCAGCCTTTATTGTATTCAGTGTCTTGTGCCTAACACAGCCATACCTCTCTGTCCTTACAACCACTCCCAACAATTGGAGGTAAGGGCGGATGGGACAAGTACCTACACTGAGGACCCCAGTCAAGGGGAGGAAAACGACTATAAAAGGGGAATAAAGAGAAACAAATTGGGGGGGGGGGGGGGGGGGAATCCCCAACACTCCAGAGGTATCAGGAAAAGCTCATCGGATCATGCCGAGGACCAATTCTATCCGTAAACTTGGCCCATGAGGAACACCGTGATGGTCGTTGTCCATACAATAAAGCCCAACTCTTTGGCCCACTCTCTACAAATTCATTGTATCGGGCTCGCTGGTCAAAGATTCCGTGCATCTTGGGCTTGGCCTGAAAAATGTGACCCTACAATTACCATATTAAAAAACAAATTGGGTGCAAAGGGAGTTTTATTTATTTCTAATTTTATATATAGATCATAAGTTTACATGTACACCAAGTAGGTAAGAGTGCCTAATTCCAGTACATCCCATAATAGTGCTTTAATATGGTAGAAACTTCATTTTGCAATTCTTATTTAATCTTGTTTGTATCTCATGTGCAATGTGCATATCATCATCACACCGCTTCACAGGTATTTCAAATTATAACTCAAATATCATAGTCAAATCAAATTTAATTCAATATTTCAAATAACTAAATGATAATATTTATTTCAAATTTAGTTTTATATTTGAGATACCATTTTGTGAGTCACTTCTTTCATCGGCGACAGAGAAAGAATTGTGAGCCATCTCTCTCTCTCTCTCTCTCTCTCTCTCTCTCTCTCTCTCTATTTTGTGTTAATCAGAGTTAGGCCATATTTTTTAATGATTTCTCACAATTTTTTAAATTATTTTAGTTTCTTAATTAATTATGGAGACTTAGGTTGCATAATGTGTAAGGAATTTGAGTGATGGAGTTGATAAAATTCTATATGGAGAGTTTTACATTTTGTTTGTGTTTATGTATGGAGTTCGTAAATTATGCGTTGAGCTTTGCATTTTGGTAAATTTAATTAGTAAGATAAGAATCATATAATACTAAACACAAATCTTCAAGAGTGTTTCTCTCACAATATGCAAATATTTTGTTACAAGTAATTACAAATGTTATTGTGAAACAATCGGTATATTAGATTGGAATTATAAAAGTTAGCATCATATCGGAATTATAATGTTATATAATTATGCTCTTTATTTTAGTTTTATATCTCCCCAAATAAATTACATATTCTATAATTTCTTGACCTAATTTCATGATCAAAATCGTGCAAGTTTTACATCTTTGTTTATGATTTAAAGTAAAATTTATGAACACATATTATCTTGAATAATATTTAAAAATTTCTTTAGAAGAAAGTCAAATGAATATACAAAATTGAATCAGATGAAATTATCCATTATCTTATCTATTATCAAGACTTGGAACAATCTTTTGGTCTTTTGATTATTTATTATTATTTATGTTTTTATATAGCCAAGTTTACATATTACACATTTTGTATACCTTAGGTAATTCAATGTGTAATTAATATTTTCTTAAAACAAACAAAAACTCAAAAAGTTCCTACAATTTAATTAACAAACATAAAATCACAAAGATTTATATAATTGATCTTTCATATAATTATTTTTATCAAATAAAATTAATCTATATATATATAAAACCGAAACCTTTGAAGCTCCCACAATTTTCCACGTCAGCATATATTAAAAAAAAAAAAAACAAAACAAGAAAAAAAATTTAATAACCCGATACTCAGGCTTTTTGCTTTCATAATGGTCTTCTTTTTCGAACACACAAAAGTGGCTATTATGTGTTTGACTAAATGCTTGAGTTAAAATCTGGTCAGGAAACATACTTATGAACACATATCTGTTTGGTCGCTAATCCAATAGGTTGAGAAGTCTGAAAACAGTTTATAACCCAATAGGCTGGTAATTATTTGTAGCTTCATTGATGGTATGTACTTAAAGTTAAAATGATTTCAAGCAGCTTCATTGATAGCATGTACTTAAATGATTTCAAGCAATTGCTTCAAATATTTTTTATTTTCTTGCTCATAGAAATAGCTATTACTACATTGTCTCTATTTAAATGAACCTTACTGTATTTTAAATTTTTTTCCATAGAGAGTGTCTTGGCTGAGCCTAATAGCACCGCTTCGAATAATTGTGTGTTACTTTCAACCCAACATTTGGTGTTTTTGAAATTGATAGTATGTCTTACTTAAGATGTATCCAAAGAGTTTATGAAATTTCGTTTTAATTGTTTATAGAGATAGTTGAAACTGAAATAAATAGGCATTTCGTAAGGTTCCTTTCAAATAGACACTCTTTCAAACTACTATTATTTGCATCTACTTAAAATGTACCTAAAGGAAATTAGATGCATTTGACACAAATATATGTTGTTGCAAATGATCTCCTCAACAGTTTCCAAGAAGCCAGCATAATCAAAATTGGGGGACATCAAGAGTAGATAAGCAGAGATATTTAGACTATTTGTCAACTGTTTCGTTTTGAAGTTTTGAATATTGTGTTTATGAGTTGCTTCTTATAAGAGATAGTGGCATAGTGCCCCATGTGTTCATGTGGCATATTATTCCCTGGCAGCAAATGCATGGTCCATGTGCAGGGTCCTGAAAATTGTTGACAGCTTGCAATATAGCTATACATGCATAATTGTTTTGCTCTTACTTCTCATGGACTTAAAGTTTTATAAGTCATTGAAAAACCTTTGTACATGGTTAGATCATCAACTTTACCAATTCAAAGAGATATAAACATGTCAGAATGCTCAAAAGGTTTAGTATCAGAGCTTAAGCTTCAGGTACATAGATATTACGTTACATTTCATCGACTTGTGAACTAGGTTTGTTTTAATGTCTTATTGATAATTTGACAATTATGTTTTGGGCCTTTGTTTATCTTATATAGTGGTTTTTTTATCTTCCTTTGTCATGAACAAATGAGCTTCTTTGCTCTAGGATAAATTGTTGTTAAAAAAAATTTAGTGGACTTGGCAACATTTTTTGTTTTGTTTTTTTTTTTTTTTTTTTTAAATATATATATATATAAAATTAATTTTGCAATATTTATCCCGTGCATCGCACGGGTTAGTGACTAGTATTTTATAAGTCTATGATTAAAACGTTGCAACTCATGGGTTTTTTACAAGTAAATAATATTCATAGAAATTAAATATTAAAACATCACTTTAAACAACCATAAATTAATAGAATTTAAATTCGACCAAATTAGACTACTATGGTCAGATATAAATTTAAAATCACTTTGGCACCTCTTACCTAAATAAAAATTGAACTAAAGAAGAAAACCATAAATCATAAGATAAATAATAGAAATTAGACTAAAAGAGCAATGAAAAAGAAGAAGAAGAAGATAGTATCTCTCGATATTTAGTTAACTTTTGTGTGGGTGCTTTTTTTTCCTTAGCTCCTAGGCCCAAGGATCCTGGGCCAAATACTTGTGGTTTAAGGGACCGAGCTTGGTTCACTGTAGCTAAATGGACTGTTTACAAACCAAGTGGTGCACAAGGCAAGGATCCTGCAACACGTATACACTAACAAGCAGGAAAATATGTATTGAACAGCAAGGAAAACAGCAAAAGGAAAAACAATGTAATAGGGAAAAGCACACAATGATTGTTACTCACCTTACAATTACACTTCCTACAACATTTTCTCATCACTTTTACCTTTTTATCTCCCTACTACTTTATACATTAATGTTACCATTCCTCCACCTCTTCATCTTCCTTTTATTTTTACTCTTCTTCTTCCATTTTATTTACTATAAAATTTTGTTGTTCTCTCTTCCATTAAATCCATATTTGGCACCAAAAAAAATGTGAATATTCTCTCTCTCTCTCTCTCTCTCTCTCTCTCTCTCTCTCTCTCTCTCTCTCTCTTACTATAAAAATTTATTATTCTCTCTTGCATATCTTTTTAGGTTGGCTAATTTTTGTGTTGAACACTACATTAGATAGATGCGATGGATGCAATTTGATTGTACTTTAATTTTTAATAAGTTTTATTTTGTTATCTTTTTTTTAATTTTATTGATAGATGTTATCCTACGACAATATATAGTATTTAATGATATAATGTTATTCTACTATGTATCATGGCTTGGATAATTTTCTTGTTTACAACTGTGGTGGGCCTTTCTGTACTTCTGAGTTGGATTGCGTCCTACTGCGTTGTGGCCTAATAGTTCTGGGATAGGAGAGTCGGGGCTGGCTTGATTGAAACTCACCTCAAGTTAGCTTGTGCGCAAACTAGGACCCCTTTGCTAAGATCTTGGTCACGTGCCCACGACAGAAGATGCTGTCACAAAAATGTTATAGTTGGAAGACACAATATAATAAAATAAGAAGAATATATTTTCTGCCAACCAAAGACAATAATTAAACCACTTTCTTAGTAAGGGAAAACACAGCGATATGAGTACGACAGAAATAGGTTAGTGACAATAATAAAAGAAAAGAAGGAATAATGTCAATGCTTGATCAATTAATAAAAAGAAAAAGGGGGATTAGTTTACTGCGCTTGGTTCCTTAGCAGATTTAAGTCCAGGAAGGGAACTACTCTCCAATGTGGGCAATCTCACATGAAAATTGCTTACTTTGAAAGAATGGGTCTAAATGGCTTATCCTCAAATACTTTAATCTTGCAAGAGGGGTAGGCTATTGAGAGGGAGAGGAGAGATTAGCCTATTGGTGCATGCCCTATCACACTCTTACTTCCTCACTTCCCTTTTTATCCACTCTGTTTTCCTCTATTCTACATTTCCTTTCTTATTCCTATTTTCCCTCTCTTCTTCTTTATTTTTCTTTCTTGTTATTTTCCTCACTTGTTTTTCCTTACTCTCTACTTGCTTCTCGTTATTCTTGTTGTTTTTCATTGTACACAACTAAGGCCTTTTTATACTACCTGCCATGAAGAGTTTTATTGTTTTACCCCTGAACTACTTTTGGCTTGGTGTGTGTGTCTTTCCCAGACGGTACTGGTCTGTCAGCTGCTCAGCCATCACCACTACCCTGTGCTAGCCGCACCACGTTCCATTCCCAGACAAAAGAGTTTTGTTTTGTTTTCTTACTTTCCAAAGCATCCACATCTAGATAAAGGTTGGGTATTCTCTCTTACTAACTCCTATGGCATGCACCTAGTGATTTCAACTCATTTTTTCCTCTTTTGAGTGGTATGTCATCCCAGCAGGACATTTCCCCCAAAAGAGCTTAAACGAGAATTTTAGAATAGACTTCCCCCTTCTTCCCACCACCAAACCATACCCTCTCTTACCTCTGACTCATGGCCCACCACGCTTGTATTGACTGGGTACAAGTGGATGGCGCCGAGCCTTATGCGTGTTCCACTCGCATGTGAGTCCATGGTTTGTCTGCCGTTCATGTGTTTACCATTGCCTATGAGTCTGTCTGGTCTTGCTGCGCGTTTTTGCTGCTTATTTTTAACCTTTTGTGGTGTGGGTGAGTCTGGGTCTTTATCCTTTGCATTTTGTTTCCTTCCTGGGCTGGTCTTGCTTAGGCAAGAGCCTTTTCTTCTTCAATTCGACCCTTATTTCTCTTTATTGCTGGTTTATGGGCCGACTAGTATTCCTGCCACACCACTCCATTACTTCTACCATGTTACCACTTGACTTGTACTTGCTGGGCCTCCTTTGGGCCTACCATGTACTTTTCCTTTATTCAATTCACGTAACCTAGTATTTCTACTGGGTTAATCCTCATGCCATCTTGGGCTTCCTTGACCCATATCATTCTTTTGGGCATCCTCGACCTGTTTCATTCCTTTGGGCATCCTTAGCCCATTCTATTCTTACATTCCCATGGGCTTTTGCTACATCTTTTAATTTAAGCTTCCCTAGCTCAATTACCATATCCTTTATTTTCGGGGGGGTTTGTTGGCCTTTACATCAACCCCATTTACTAATTCCTTTCTTTGGGCTCCTTTGACCCATTTTGCTTGCTTTTTATTTCTTATAATACTCATGGGCTTACTACTTCCTTCTCTGGGCTCCCTTGGGCCCGTTTGCTTTCTTTGGGACTTTTTTTTATTTTATTTTATTTTTATTTTGCTAATTCTTCTTTCTTCACTCTTTGTTATATTGTTGGGCTTTTTCTTGCCATTGGCCCTTTTCTTCTTTCTTTGCTAAAATGGGCCTCAACAACAACTATACATTTTCTTTTGAGTGTTTTTTTGCTCATCTTCTTTTATATAAATTTAATATTTTTCTCACATTCTCTCCCAAAAAAGGTGAATATTCTCTCTCTCTCTCTCTCTCTCTATTATTTATTCTTTTCTACAACTCTATTTTAGATTGATGTATTTTTGTATTTTTTGTATCTATACATTGGGTTAATACATTTTTGTGGTGTGTTTTTTGAGTTCCTCATTACATGTACTCTCTCTCTCCCTCTTATTGTTTTGGTTTGAGTTAATTCTTAGATATTTTGGAAGTGATAATTTTAGTTTATATTAAAATACAATCTACATGACTATGTGTTTGAATGTATCTATCAATTATTTGAGTAATATCCAAGTAGATTATATTTATCAATTATTTGAGTAATACCAATTATAAATTTATGGTGAATTTTAATTACCATGGTAATCTCTTTAAGGGAATGAAAAATTTTAAAGAATAAATTGGAGAATACTTTTATGAATAGTTTAATTTTTAAGGAGAATAAATTATCTTCAATAAATTTTAAAGACTAAATTATATATTATACCACATATGAATTAAGGTAGACAGTAGTAGGGAGATGAAAATGTAAAAGTGAGAGAGAAAGGTTGAAGGAAGTGTAACAATAAGTTGAGAAACTAATAATAATAAGAGTTAAAAGTAATAAAAATTTTGATATTTTGATTGTTAAATAAAGGAGTTCTTAATTTACCTTAAATGAATAAATGTTAGAAAAATATAGAAAAAAGAAAAAAAGATAATGACATGACTTCTGATGTGACTCAATTAGAGCGCATCAACAATAAATGCTAAAATTAAGTAATAAAAAGGGATGGCAAATAAAAATTAATTGAAAAATATAATCTAATTATCTTAAGAAGAAAATTATAATTAAGAATAAGAAGATTATATGATTATACAAAAATTAATACGATGTTTACCATTGTTAAAATACTATGTGAATGATTATAAAGAAAAAAAAAAGTGTAACAATTGTTATCAAATTAGTCAATCATATAATTTCTTAATTTAAAATATTATACATGAGAATATTATAGGAAAAATATGAATTGACGAATACAATCAATACAAGACTTAATTTTTCTATAAAAAATAGAAAGAGTAGCAATCATCATAAGCCATCTTTTGGACTGTAGGTTAGAAAAACTTGGGTTTGAGAAAATTTGTTTAAAACTAAAAGAATAATTTTCAAATTGTAAATATTTTTTAATGATACAAAAAAAAATGTTATAAATAAATTTTATTAAAAAATGAATATTTTCACTAATAACTTATGTTTTGAATTCCTAAGAAATATTGTACTAATTTTTAATAGTTAATTTTATTTAAAAAGATAATTAAGATGAATTAACAATTATTGATTTTCCTTTTATGCAATGTAACATTTCATGAGAACGGTTTGTGAAGACAATTTTATTTATTTGAATTTAAGATCTTTCAACAATTATGAAAATTTCAAGCTGGATTAGTACAATATACTGCTAATGTCACAACTCGAATTCTTCCATTTTTACCCCCAAGCACCTAAGATTTTAAGTTAAGAAAAATCATACACACACACATATATATATATATATATATATATTTTTTTTTTCCTTTTGTTTTAGAAACCTTAGTCCAGTTTGCAAAAAAAAAAAAAAAAAAAAAAAAAAAAATCACGATATATGCAACAAAAAATTTGAGAGAGTAGATTTGTATTCAATTTTCCTTTACGTTATTAACGGGCATTACTCACTAACGTGTTCCTTCCGGGTGCAAGATGAAGACAACTTTTTTGCCCACACTCAGTTTGCAACGAAGCTTCATAGTTCAAGTGTCTATTTTCTTAGTCTTTTCTCAATTTCGTTTACCACGTTTTATAAAGTGAAACTCGGACTTTCGCCACTCATCAGTCTCAGCTAACAGTCTCATTTTCACTTGAAGAGTAGTAGCAAACAAAACCCAAAAGCTCTCAGCAATCTGCATTTTATTCTTTTTACTTTGTTTTGTGTCTCTTTGAGAGGAGGAAGTGGAGAAATGGAACCTCTTTTGCCACCAGAGGTGGAGAATTCGTCTACGCCATGGAAGGGAGAGAAAAAGGGAAACAATGGGAGCAAAATGGAGGCTCCTTTGTCCCTAGACGTGGAGAAAAAGGACATGTCGTCGTCTATGTCAAGGAGGAGAGAGAGAGGGGCAATCTCTGAGAGCAAAACGGAGCCTCTTTTGCTACCAGAGGTGGAGAATTCGTCTGCGCCATGTAAGGGAGAGATAGAGCGAAACAATGGGAGCAAAATGGAAATTCCTTTGTTCCCAGTTATGAAGATAAAGGACAGGTCGTTGTCCATGTCAAAGAGGAGAGAGAGAGAGAGGCAAACTTTGAGAGCAAAGCGAAGCCTCTTTTGCCACCAGACGTGAAAGGCAAGGTGGAGGAAAACATTGACAGCAAAATGAAGCCTCTATTGCCACTACAAGTGGAGAAAAACGTGTCGTCTAATGCATGGAGGACAAATCTGCAAGAGTTCTCTGCATTGCCTGAAAGAAGGGATGGTGAACATAGCTCCTTCACTCTGCGCCATCCTCTTTGTACCCCAAGTAAGCCCAATTCACAAATTTTATGTACGTATAATATCATTGATAGGGAGGTGTTTATTTCTGTGTGTTTTGCCACGAGACGTGAAAGGCACGGTGGAGGCAGACATTGAGAGCAAAATAGAGCCTCTTTTGCCTCAAGACTTGAAGGAGGAGGACATGGTGGAGGCAGACATTGAGAGCAAAACAGAGCCTCTTCTGTCATCAGCCGTGAAGAAAGAGGACATGTCATGGAGGATAAATCTGGAAGAGTTCCCTAAATTGCCTGAAAGATTGGATGCTGAACATGGCTCCTTCATTCTACGCTTTCTTCGTACCCCAAGTAAGCCCTCTTCACAATCACAGATCCTTATGTATGTAATATGAATGCACGGATACAACAAACTTGGCAATGTTTCTGAATGATGGAGTCAGAAGGCTTTAGTGAATAACTTTAGATAACCTGACAGCTTTGAAGTTCCTGTTGGAGTTTTGGCTAGGTACCTCATATATTTCCTTTCGTTTTCAGTTGTTTTAGAGTTATAATGTATCAATGTTTTATTATTCTTTAACATACCTGATGTCCTTTTGGAAAATGAAACTTTAATAGTTGATGACTTTGGATGCTTTCATTCACCTTCTTGTCCATTATTATAGTGATGAATGTAATGTGAAAGTTGCACTCTTTGGCTGTAGGGAAACGATGCAAGGTCAATGATTACTACAAGAAACAAAAAAGGCTACTTGAAGAGTTTACTGAGATGGAGACCATGATTGAAACAGGTTGTGCTCCTGGAAATCTAACAGAGGTTGGTTATTGTGCACTCGTAGCCCCCAAAAACTATAAAACTTTCATATATTTCTTGTGAGATTTTATAGGTTTTGTTTTAATTGTATTTCCACCCCAGCTTGATGATTTTAAATGTATATGTGCATTATAGTGGTGTTAAATGGAAAATTTTGGAACAGAACAAGAAGGAAATTTCTGAGTTTGATTATAGAAATAAATTGAATGACTACTATTTGTGATCATATTTCTTCCTCTATGACACATTTATTTCCTTGTGATCTTCTAATAATTGTTGTAATTCCATCATTTCAATTGGTTAGTTAGTTAGGAATAAAGCACATGTAACACATGGCTCAAGATGATTGGCTAAAATAGTTAGCCAATCATCTTGAACCATGTGAGCCAATGAATTTAGAGTTAGCCTCCTATAAACACATAATTTTAATTCTCAATTAGTTATTAAGTCAATTAATCAAATTGTTGCGTGCTGCATTTTTTTCTCTCTCAATAATTCTTTGTAGATTGACTAGCTCGAATATATTCAAATTCCATGCAATTTCCATTCATCCCCATTAGGAACCACTAATTTCCTAACAAGTGGTATCAAAGCCATCGATCTTGAGATGATTGAATCCGTTGCATTGCATCAAAGTTACACGGAGTTACCAAAATCAAAGGTTGAGAATTTTTTTATGTGGCTTCTCAAGTCTATGATTTCTTTATTCTTGACAACACTCTACCGCATTTCAAGCCATCCTTTTATCATATGGATGTAAATCATTTCAGGGGGTTGCAGATCTCTTATACTACCTTCGATCAACAGAATGGAACGACCAAAAAAAGAAGTGAAGTTCGAAAGCCGTATGATAGGTGGTAACTATCTTGCCAATTATGAGTTGGGCGCTTTAACCATTCAGACATGGATGCTTAGAGGGGATCCTCTTACATGGTGAATAAACAAATTCCAATTGAAATGAAATCCTTAGGATAAATCAATGCAATTTAGGAATACTCGATGAAAGGACATCAATTCAAATCCTGGATTTTCGATTCCTCTTATCACATGGAGGGAAAGGCGTAGAAATGGATTCAAGAAGCGGAGGCGTTGGGATTTTGCATCAATTGGATGGAGTTTTATGTAGCCTACAAAATTGGTTATGAACACCGGTCCTTAATACACCAATGGAGAGGCTACCACTGAAGGCATTGGGATTCTGCACCAATTGGATGGAGTTTTATGTAGTCTACAAGATTGGTTTCAAACACCGATCCTTAATGCACCAATGGAGAGGCTACCACTGAACAACCCACTGCTTGACTGGTATTGACGTTAGCCAAACTCATGCTTCACTAAATGGGGCTACTCATGTAGATAAGGATGAAGACATGGAACAAACAGACATGCACGTTGGTGGCACACAATTGACTGTCAGAGTGGTGGTCTAGGATTTATATCCTAACTCCTGATTGCTTCCTAGAGCTGTCTTTGGGTGTCCGAGTGCTGTTGGAGTATGTAAGTTTCACAGATTGTTATTGCAGGAAGTTTGTATACATGTGCAGATGTGTGATTCACGGTTGAAGATGCAATCACCACTCAGCGAGCTAAGGACTTCTTAATTGGTTGGTATGTGGATTCCTAGATTTATGGAGACTATCCTGATGTAATAAAATAATCGTAGACTCAAGAATTCCAGTCTTCAACAATCTTGAATTAAATCAGGTTAAGGGTTCATTTGCTTCGTAGGTGCAAATTACTACAACTCATTGTACGCCAAGGATGACTCCAGAAAACTAAACAAGGAAGGCAGAAGCTTAGATGCAAACATGGCAATAAATTTGATTTCCATTCAAAATGATAAATCTTTACTTGATTATCTAATTATGCAGTGGGCTTTTCATGAAGCCATGAACTGATGGTTTATTTCAAGCAAGTTTATGGAAATCTTCTTATTCACATTGATTAGAATGGACAGCGAACACGTTGCAATTCATCATTGGAAGATGAGCTAAGGGTTCAAGATTATGTTTGGTTCCAACTTAAGAAGAAGCAATGTGTGAATAGGATGGTCAAGATGTGTTAAAAATGCAGGGCATACTGCAGGGCATATTGAAGGACAGAGTGGCATGAGACAAGGTACAAGTGTGATGGCTAGTACAGTTGTTGCTGAGGTGAAGAGCATTAACCAAGCCACGAGGGTTGTAAAGAGTGCAGCACTAGAGGGTTGTAAAGAGTGCAGCACTAGCTGATAGGCAATGCAGGGACCAAGCCACACAGGATGCACCAATATCTGATCAGAGTAGCAGTGAAGTCTGGGAAGCAATTGAAGCAGTTCCACATCACGAGTTCTTCATTCAAGAGTGCTGAGGATTTGAGTCCCGTGATTCTAGGAAGTAGTTAGTCGAAATTGACACGTGTAAATTCTAGAAGTTTTAGCTAACTAACTTTGGCGCCACATTTGAGAGTTGGTTATGATCACTGTGTATATAAACAGAGCACTGTGTATTTTATTCATTAACTTGGTGTATTCTTTTTTGATCAATGAAATTCTCTCTATTCTATTTAGATTTCTCTCAGATTTTTTCATGGTATCAGAGCAACTAGCATAGTTTACACTGATTTCCTAGTTTTTAGTTTGGTTCCAGAAGATTTTCTTTCGTTCCAAACAGAAATTTTCCTTAAGAAAATTTCCTCGTTTCTTTTGCTGCTGAGAAATCGTTCGAGAATTTCTTTCTGTTTCTTCTTTTCATTGAAGTTTCTTTTGTTATTCAAGCTTTGAAGATCATTCATGGCTTCTGTTGAAGGAAATGATCACTCTGATTCAACACAACCTCAATCCATGCGACCAGTCTCAAGTTCCAATACACAGACCAATCCACCCAATCCTTTTCTGTTAAGTGCAAGTGAGAATCCAGGTAATATCTTGGTCACACAGCCATTGTTGGGAATGAAGAACTATCAATCTTGGTCTAGGGCTATGGTTCTGGCACTCACTGCCAAGAAGAAGATAGGCTTCGTAAATGGAAAGATTGAGAAACCTGAAGATGATTCTCCATTGTATGAAGATTGGGAAAGCTGTAACACAATGGTGCTTTCTTGGCTGATCAATTCAATGCATTTTGATGTGTCAAGTGGCATTATGTATTGTGAGACTGCAAGGGAGATGTGGCTTGAGTTGCAACGTGTATTTTCTCAAGGAAATGGACCAAAGATTTATAACCTTCAACAAGAAATTTCACAGATAACTCAGAGTCAATTGTCAGTGACTGAGTATTACTCTAAGTTCAAGAAACTTTGGGATCAACTACTTCATTATGAACCCTTGCCAGCATGTACTTGTGGTGCGATGAAGACACTCAGCATTGCTCATGAGAAATCCTATGTGATGAGATTTCTAATGGGGCTCAATGAGAATTTTGAGACTGTGAGGAGTCACATACTCATGCTTGAGCCATTTCCACCAATGTGCAAGGTGTATTCCTTGATTCTTCAAGAGGAGGCACATAAAGGAATTGGTCATGGTAATGGTTCTGCCTACATTCCTAAACCTGATTCAGTGGCAATGTATGCTAATGCCAAAGGGAATTCTGGTAACAAGGCTGGACCTAAGAAGGAAAGACCCTTGTGCACACACTGTAACATGCTTGGACACACTGTGGACAAGTGTTACAAACTCCATGGCTATCCACCAGGTTATAAGCAAAAGGGGAAGTTCAATGTTAATCAAGTTTCATTTCCACAAGGAACTGATACAGAGAATACATCTGCTCAATGTCCTATTACTAAGGCACAGTGTGAGCAGCTCCTTGCTCTTTTCAAACCAGGCTTTGATCAAGGTCAAAAACATCATGCTGCATCTATCAGTACAAGTGGAAGTGTCTCTGGTTTGACTACTGAAGCTCATGGTATGGCTGCTGCAACTGGTGTGCCTCCCTCATCAACCCTTAACAATTCCAACTTCATTGACACTATGTCAGGTACTGCTTCCAGCTTTTCTTTCAAACCTACTTTACAGCACTCTATATTTTCTGCTAAAATAGTTGATAAAGAGTGCTTTCATACTACTGATTGGGTCATAGACACAGGTGCCACTGATCATATGGTACATTCAGTCACTTGCTTTACTTCTATCACCACTGTCTTAAATACTCATGTTAATTTGCCAAATGGTGAGATAGCTTTAGTCACACACATTGGTATTGTGAGGATCTCAGACAAATTTACTCTTTACAATGTGTTATGTGTTCCATCATTCAGTTTTAACCTCATCTCTGTCAGTCAGTTGGCCAAATCCATTTCTTGTTGTCTTATCTTCTTTGGGACATTGTGCTTTATCCAGGACCTTGCTCATTGGAGCACACTTGGTCTGGGTAAGGAATGCAATGGGCTCTACCTGCTGGAAAGGAGCAACTCCACTTCACATTCTGCTTCCATTTCTGCTGCTTCCTTTTCTGCTGCATTACCTTCTGTTCTTAACACTCATGTATGGCATTCTAGATTAGGACATCTGTCTAATGCCAAATTAGTTTCAATTAGGAATAATGGTGACCCACTTTGTACTTCAGTTGAGGATCTTACTTGTGAAATCTGTCCACTTGCAAAACAAAAACGTTTACCCTTCAATAAAAGTTCTCAAATTTCTACTTCCTGTTTTGATTTGATACATTGTGACTTATGGGGTCCTTTTTCAGTGTCTACCATTGATAATTGCAAATATTTCTTGACTATTGTGGATGATTGCTCAAGGTGTACTTGGGTTTATCTCTTAAAACATAAGTCTCAAACCCAATCTGTTCTAGAAGGCTTTTGTACCATGGTCGAAACTCAATTTTCTAAAAAGATCAAGACCATTAGGTCTGACAATGGTACAGAATTTTTCATGAGGGATTTCTTTGCTAAGCAAGGCATTTGTCATCAATTGAGCTGTGTTGAAACCCCTCAACAAAATGGTGTTGTTGAGAGGAAACATCAACACATCTTAAATGTGGCTAGAGCTCTCATGTTTCAATCACATCTGCCTTTACACCTATGGGGTCATGCTGTTCTTGCAGCCGTTTACTTGATAAATAGAACTCCATCTTCAGTTTTATCCAATCAAACTCCTTTTGAAATTTTGTTTGGTTCTCCACCCTCCTATTCACATTTGAGAATCTTTGGCTGCTTGTGTTTTGCTTCTACCCTTTCTAATCATAGAACAAAGTTTGCCCCAAGAGCAAAGAAATGTGTGTTCTTAGGGTATCCTTTTGGGGTAAAAGGATATAAGGTTCTTGATTTAGCCACTCAAAGTGTGTTTCTCTCTAGGGATGTTGTTTTTCATGAACATTCCTTTCCTTTTGCATCTGTTTCTGTTGATGCTTCAGATTCCATTCCTTCTTGTGATGATGTTGTTGCTCCCTCTTCTTCAGCAGGTAATGATTCCTTTGTTACTCCCATTAGTGTTCCTGATTTTGTTCCAAATGAAATTGATAATGCCTTATTCCCTTCTTCTGTTTCTACTGATCCTGTTATTCACAATACCATTACTTCTCCTTTAATGTCTACTGATGTTTCACCTAGTTCTAGTCAGGTTCCTTTTCCAGCTGTCCCTTCTTCTCCACCAGTTGTACCAGCCTCTCCAGTGCCTCTCAGAAAATCAACTAGAGACACTAGACCTCCTGCATACTTGCAGGATTATGCTTGTACTACATTTGCTCCTGGTGCTGCTTATGATCTGGCTGAGTGCATCACCTACTCTCACTTGGAACCTGGTTACCAATCTTACCTCATGACAGTTGGTTCTAGTCCCCAAGAACCTCAGAGCTTCTCCCAGGCAGTTCAAGATCCTCTTTGGAGAGCTGCCATGGACAAGGAAGTTCAAGCTCTTGAGACCAATCACACTTGGGATGTGACTACTTTACCTCCTGGTAAGCTTCCCATTGGCTGCAAATGGGTTTATAAAATCAAGCTCAATCCTGATGGCAGTGTTGAGAGGTATAAAGCAAGATTGGTAGCTAAAGGTTATACCCAAAGAGAAGGCCTTGATTTCCTAGAGACTTTCTCTCCAGTTGCTAAGACTGTTTCTGTAAGGGTCTTGCTTGCCTTGGCTGCTGCTAAGTCTTGGCCTTTACATCAATTAGACATTAATAATGCCTTTCTTCATGGGGATTTGGATGAGGAGGTTTACATGGTCTTGCCTCCTGGTTTTCACAGTAAGGGGGAGTGTTCAGTCTCTTCTTCTTCTGCTTCAGTTCCTACTTCTGCTTCAGTTTCTAAGGCAGCATCTGCTCCTAAAGTTTGTAAGCTGGTGAAATCAATCTATGGCTTAAGACAAGCTTCTCGACAATGGTACACAAAGTTGTCAGCAACAATTACACAGCTTGGTTTTGTTCAGTCCCAAGCAGACCATTCCCTATTTGTCCATAGCAATGGTTCTTTGTTCACTGCAATACTGGTCTATGTAGATGACATGATCATTACAGGTAATGATCTTGATTGTGTTGCTTCTCTGAAGTCAGTTCTAGATCAGAAGTTTGGGATCAAGGACTTGGGATCACTCAAGTTTTTCTTAGGCTTGGAAATTGCAAGGAACAAAACTGGCATCAGTTTAACACAAAGGAAATATGCTCTTGAAGTTCTTGAAGAAACTGGAATGACAGGTTGCAAACCAACTCAAACACCAATGGAGCAGCAATTGAAGTTATCCAAAGGTGGTGGAGATCTGATTTCTAATCCTGGCCAGTATAGGAGACTTATTGGGAAGCTAATGTACTTGACCTTGAGCAGACCAGATATCACATATGCAGTACATAGGCTTAGTCAGTTCTTGGCACAACCTAGAGTACCACATATGAAGGCTGCTACCAGAATACTTCAATATATTAAAGGCACACCTGGACAAGGTGTTTTCTTCCCCACAGATTCTGATTTGCACTTAAAAGCATACTGTGATGCAGATTGGGCCGGATGCCCTGACACAAGGAAGTCCTTGACAGGCTATTGTGTGTTCTTGGGTAATGCCTTGGTGTCTTGGAGATCTAAAAAACAAAGTATAGTGTCTAGATCAAGTGCTAAAGCAGAATACAGGTCAATGGCCACAACCACATGTGAGCTGACTTGGATATTACATTTGTTAGAGGACTTGCATGTTAAACATGACAGACCTATTTTGTTGTACTGTGATAACCAGGCAGCACTTCACATAGCAGCAAACCCAGTGTTTCATGAAAGGTCCAAGCACATAAAAGCTGATTGCCATGTTGTAGAAATAGGATCCTTGATGGTACACTTAAGACCTTCTATGTCTCAACCAAAAATCAGTTGGCGGATGTCTTTACAAAAGCCTTAGGAGTTGAAAACTACTTGAGATTGATCACTAGATTGGGTGTAATCAATATCTTTGCTCATATAGTAGAATATCCTTCCCCACCTAAGTCAAGTCAGAAGGCAAGAGCTGTGCTCTTGAGGGGGAGTGTTAAAAATGCAGGGCATACTGCAGGGCATATTGAAGGACAGAGTGGCATGAGACAAGGTACAAGTGTGATGGCTAGTACAGTTGTTGCTGAGGTGAAGAGCATTAACCAAGCCACGAGGGTTGTAAAGAGTGCAGCACTAGCTGATAGGCAATGCAGGGACCAAGCCACACAGGATGCACCAATATCTGATCAGAGTAGCAGTGAAGTCTGGGAAGCAATTGAAGCAGTTCCACATCACGAGTTCTTCATTCAAGAGTGCTGAGGATTTGAGTCCCGTGATTCTAGGAAGTAGTTAGTCGAAATTGACACGTGTAAATTCTAGAAGTTTTAGCTAACTAACTTTGGCGCCACATTTGAGAGTTGGTTATGATCACTGTGTATATAAACAGAGCACTGTGTATTTTATTCATTAACTTGGTGTATTCTTTTTTGATCAATGAAATTCTCTCTATTCTATTTAGATTTCTCTCAGATTTTTTCAAGATGTCATTGGAATATTGGAAGATGAGCTAAGGGTTCAAGATGATGTTTGGTGCCAACTTAAGAAGAAGCAATGTGTGAATACGAATGTCAAGATGTCCTTGGAATATTGGTTTAGTGGCCGGCCACCCCCTCATGAAGATGCCACTCAATAACACCACTTTCTAAGTAAGTGTTTTGAGGGGGAGAGAAATGTTAGGAACCCCAAATTATGTTATAGGAATATCGATATGATTCTTGCAATCTTCTAATAATTGTTGTAATTTCATCTTTTCAAATGGTTAGTTAGGGATTAAGCACATGTAACGCACTTAACAAATGACTAGTTCTAAGAACACATATGCTAAAATAGTTAGTCAATCATCTTGAGCCACGTGGGCCAATTAGATTAGAGTTGGTCTCCTATTAATACATGATTTTAATTCAAAATTAGGCGCTAAATGAATAAACCAAATTGTGGCTTTTGTGCAATACTTTCTCCCCCTTTCCCTCTCTTTCCCTCTTAATAATTTTTTTGGAGGGTGACTACCTTAAATATGGTCAGATTCCATGCAATTCCCCATCCATTTCCATACAATTCCCATTTATCCTTTTTAGGAACCAATGGGTTCCTAAGACCCCCTAAAAAAACAAAAAGCAAAAATCTTTTCAACTAAAATCTGTCTCGGAAAACAGAAACTGATTTTTTGTTTTTTTTTTTTTTTTTTAATCTATTTACGCTCTATCAGGATGAGATGAAGCAGTTGGCGAAGAGTGTGAGGATGGCTATCTATGTAACAAACACAGCTAACATCGTGCTTTTTGCAGCAAAGGTTTTTGCTTCTATTGAGAGCAAATCATTGGCAATTATTGCCTCAATCTTGGCTCCACTCTTTGATCTCTTGTGAGGATTTATATTGTGGTTTACATCTCATGCTATGCAAAACCCAAACCAGCATCGGTATCCAATTGGAAAGAAACGGATGCAGCCAGTAGTAAGTCATTCAACCCGACAATTGTGAGGCTGCATTTGGAAACACCTTAACGTATATTTGAATTTAAGCCTCTCCCTTCATGCAATCAGTTTAATAGGTTTCATGCTTCCCTTTTTTCATTTCACTTTCAGCAATCCTTCTTGTGATCAATGAGGTAAATAAATATTTCCAACCATTACTAGTGTTGCCTCAACTGTATCTTATTCCACAGATGCTAGAGGGAAAAGCAATAAAGAAACATTTAATAGTGTTAGGGTACAGTTTTACTTTTATTCTATAACAAGCAGTTTGAAATTAATGTAAATGCTTGCCTAAAGATTTCATCAGGTCATGCTTTAGACTCTCATTTTGTTATGGAAATATTATGCTTAGAGTCTTTTGAGTTTGCAAAAAATAGAAAAAGGTTTTTGGCAGAACTTGTTAATTGACAAAATGCAGGGGACCATTGGCTTTTTGCTTCTGCATATCAAGCTAGGAATAGACACTTTGGAATAACACTTTTTTTTTTTTTTTTTGGGTGATAAATTGGAAAAGTGGTCAAACAATCTACACTCAGGAATAAATAGCATTGGTTTTGGGCTTAGTTTTTGAATGTAGGATCAAGGGGACAATAATTTATGGGGATATGGACTCAAGGCAAGCTAATAATCGCATCAGATATGCCCAGACTCTGTTTTAACACTTCTGCTATAATGCATCATATATTGAACTTGCAGGGAATCATTATTTTTGGATCTTTCGGATTACAAGTACTGTTGCAGGCGGCTCAACAATTTATTACAAAGGTATGCAACTTTGATAATATTAGCTTCAACCTAAGTTAATTAAGGATATAGACGGCGGTGAGCACAGGACTAGGACACATTTTAACCGTTGAATTTGAGAAGGTTTTAAAGATTAGCACCCTTCTTGATGTCTTGTCAGAACTCAGAGCTCCAATGTTTCCTTAGTCATTGGTACTTTACAAAAAGGTTGGCATAGGTTTTGAGGTACTACCCAAATGTATGAGGTCCTAGTTATATCGCAGTCTGAGTTGGTGGATACACTTATCGTTCTAAAGTTCTATATTGTATTCATTTACAATATCAGTGATTAATATAGTCTTCATTTCATGTGCTGATTACAGTCTGTGCCTGAAAAGGATCCTCAGAAGGAGAAATGGATAATTGGAATAATGACATCTGTAACTTTGATGAAGTTTATGCTCGTGGTCTATTGTCGAAGGTTTAAAGATAAAATTGTTAAGAGCCTATGCTGAACATCATTTTTCTGATGCTAAAACCAATTTGATCAGTTTGGCAGCAGTTGTCCTGGCCAGTCGATACTATTGGTGGATTGATCCTACTGGAGCTATTATAGTGAGTTCAAATGCAACTAACTTTTTTTTTTTAAATATCTGACCCATCTCCCCTTTTTACTGTACTGTAGATAATTGGGTTCAGCTACGCTACTGGGTTTTAATATCTTTTCTTTCTTAAAACCATCACAATTACCACTTACTGTGTTTTGTATTAAAAAAATTTGGTATTTCCACTCTCTCTCTCTCTCTCTCTCTCTCTCTCAAGTGATATTCCACTTCCATTCTATGCCTTGACATGGATCTATAAGTGGCATGAGGATGGAATTCTTCTTGGCTCCTTGGAATTGAACCTTACTCTTATCTTATTACAATGATTTCTTGAACCTGTGATGCAGATACTATTATATACAATGAATACATGGAAGAAGACGTTCATTGAGAATTTATTTGCCCTAATTGGAAGGACAGCACCACCTGAATTTTTGGGAAAGCTAACATATCTGATATGGAACCACCATGAAGATATCAAGAAAATTGACACAGTAAGAGCATACACATTTGGTTCTGATCATTATTTTGTGGAGGTTGACATAGTTTTGCCACAGGACATGGTTCTGAGCAAAACGCATGACATTGGTGAGACACTGCAAGAGAAGCTGGAGCAACTCCCTGAAGTTGCGAGAGCTTTTGTGCATATAGATTCCGAGTATACTCACAGGCCTGAACACAAGACCATGGTTTGATGACAAAGATGATGATGACAATTGTAATGATCAGAGCTCAGCCTTGCTAGAGCACAAGGGCCTTCACATGAGTTGCTGATTTAATTAATATGAGATGCAATATTTTATTGTAATGACAAGTATACAATTTACCATATGATGGCTTAAATCCACTAATCATGAAGTATCTCTCTTATTTATTTAGTTGGCCTGAACACAAGACCACGGTTTTATGAAGATGACAATTGTACTGATCAGAGCTCAGCCTTCGACAATGATGATGATGACAATTGTAATGATCAGAGCTCAGCCTTGCCAGAGCACAAGGGCCTTCAAAATTCAAATGGGTTGCTGATGGCGTAACTCCACTAATCATGAACTATCCCTCTTATTTATTTGCTAGGCCTGAACACAAGACCACAGTTTGATGACGATGACAATTGTACTGATCAGAGCTCAGCCTTCGACAATGATGATGATGGCAATTGAAATGTCAGAGCTCAGCCTTGCCAGAGCACAAGGGCCTTCAAAATTCAAATGGGTTGCTGATTTAGTTAACATGTGATGCAATATTTTTGTAATGACAAGTACAAAATTTACCATCTGATGGCTTAACTCCACTAATCATGAAGTATCCCTCTTATTTATTTAGTAGATGGAGATTCATTAAACAGTTGATTTTGTCCTTAATATGCAACCGTTTTGTAATGACAAGTACAAAATTTGTCATTTATTTTTCTTGTCAATTTAATTATGAAAATTATGGAAGCAATAACCTCTAGCTTTACTTGAGGCATTTTCTTTACTATGGTGTCACTACTGATTCTCCACTTGTGGCTGCCAACAGTGTTTGTTCTGCCATGACTTAGTCTAGACTACCTATCTTTCAGTTCCCTCCAATCTTCTTCCAATTTATTAGTCTAACAACATCCATTTAGGCTGCCAGATTCATAAGTTCAAGATATTAACTCTTATCTTCTTCACAATTGTTAATCCATTGTTCTATTTCATACAAAATTTTAGTGTAACTACAATGCAGATAACTTCACATACAATGGGTATTTGATGAAATGCAGTGACGGAGTCTAGCTTATGGTATTCTCACACGCACATACCAAAAGGGTACATTGAGGACTGAGCAAAGACATGAAAAATCACGTTTTATACACACACACACACATTTTAAGTGGCAGAGAGTGATTCGAACCCTTGATGTCTTTGTTAAAAACACCAAAAAATGTCATTTTGACTTTGGCTGCAGGTAGATATTACACCTGGAAAAAGTCTTTTTTGGCATGAAGTATATGAAGCATTGTATGATTTGGTAGCAAGTATGTTCATGTTAACAGTGAAACAGAAGTTGTGCAGCAAAAACAAACAGATTATGAGATTAGGACAAAAGCGATTATGAGATTAGGACAAAAGCTTTGTTTTGTTTTGTGTTTTGTGTTTGTGTTTTTTTTTTTTTTTTTTTTTTTTTTTTTTTTTTATAATATCTTTTCTACAAATTTCATCTTTTCTGGGGTATCAATATCAATTGATTGTCTAAAAAGTGTGCTAGAGTTTATCCCTTAATTGGAAGTGAGAGTTTATTACTCTTAATATTCACTCACAAAATATGAATGAATAGAGGGGGTGCGTCCTTGTCCAACTCTCTTTCTCTGTGGCTCTACGTACTTGTGGATAACTTAATTGCATTTTGAATTCCACAACTGATCTAAATTGAAAAAATAACCAGCAAATTATTCACAATTATAAAAAGGAAAAATTACATTTGAAACCCTACAGATGAGGGATGTAACAAATCAAATCCTATTGTTCTATAAATATTCAAGTAAATGCTATTCTTTTTTCTTTTCTTTTAATGTTAAGATTTTAATAATTGAGCTGATTGGAACTCATGATTGCATAAGTCAAATTATGTTCCTTTACTACCTACATTTCTTTGTTCCTACATATGTAGGTGCGGTGTATGATGATGAGTACTAGTGGTCGAACCTTTATATCTAGAATTATTTCATCTTAGAATTAGTCTAGAATTATTCTTTAATCCCTTAACTTTCACGTCAATTGTCAAATTAATCCTTAATGTTTGATTTTTGTTAATTTAGTCCTTCACTTTGTTAAAGTAAGCAGATATGGTTCTTCTATCAAAATCATTTAGCAAATACAATAGTTTCAACTTTTTTTTTTTAATAGAAATAATATTCATTGAACGACAAGATTTCGACAGAAGAACCAGATTGACTTCATTTTGACTGCGTCTGAGTGAGGCTAAACTGATAAAAATTAAAATTTTGAAAACAATTTGAGAATTAAAGTAAAACTCAAGGGAGTGAATCAAATTTGAACCAAAAACAAAACAAAAGACTTGTTGTAGTTACAAATATTACATAACAGGTTGAATACGAATTTTGACATATCAAAATCTTAGAAAGTTCTTAGCTGTGTATTGGAGGAGTGCTATGAAGAATGAACAACAAAAGACAAGCCTTATGAGTAACCAAGTTTTGCTAGGAAATCAGTTGTTTGATTTCCTTCATGGTAGGAATGAAGTAGCTCTAGATAATATATCAAGCTCATGAGAGATTTGCAATCTATAACAATAGAAGAATAGAAATCATGAGCAGACAAGATGCCTTTTCCATTTCACTTGAAATGGTAATGGTCTTTTTTTTTTTTTTTTAATGGTAAAAAACCATACCGAATGTCATGTCATTTAAAATTTTAAATGATGTTAATCTTAAATGATATGACACTGGATTCACTATCTTATTTATAATAGTTAATATGAACCACGAAATGAATCAATTTCATATGGAGAGGATCCCAATAGATTGGTACTATTAGTCAAAAAGTGTATAACAAGTTTAGCAGAGGTTCAACTAACAAATGGGCAAGAAAGCTAATTGAAGATCATCTATAACTGCTCATAAGTCCTTAATGCAACGTCCATTGTGATCATGAATTAAGCTCCTCACTACTTGCTGACTCTGGAGTCTGGATTTTTTCAGGAAGAACCATCAATAATTAAATATATAAGCATTTAACTCAGTTAACTTGGACGTGACTTTAATTCATTTTCAAAAATTAACCTCCAGATATAAGGCTTGTGATAAATGATTTTTGCTAAATGATTGATATTTTGTGAAGGACAAAACTAATTTTGTAGTATCCACTTTTAATGATAGTTCTTTGTCATCAGACAAAGACACTAATCAATTTTGGGTATAAGCAGGGATTGAATCCTAAATCTCTTATTCAATAGTCACAATTGAGCTAGTCCAAATAATTCATAGTGGGTATTTCATATTCTGAAAGTTTTCCAGGTGGGTATTGATTTAAATGCATAATATTAACTATTTCGTTTCTTTTTCTAGTGAGATTTTTTTTTTTTTTTTTTTTTTTTTTTTTTTTTTTTTTTTTTTGCTTCTTCCTTCCAGTGGTCACTATGATTAGGGAGTCGGAGATTAGCCGTAGGATGGGGGAGACGAGGATTTTTTTTTTTTGGGATTCTTTGACTTCTTTCCTTTCATCATTTATTTTAGTTTAATGGAATTAATTAAGGTAAATGGAAAATGCTAAAAATATTACAAGTTATATTACATAAAATTTACAAATTATGTAATAAAGAATGTGATTGGTTCATATATTTAAAAAAAAAAAAAAAAAAAGTGTGATTGGTAACTTTTAGTACTTGTAAGGCTACTTGGTGGAGTGGTGGTGTGGTATAATTTTGGTTTTTTTATTATAAAGGGAATGTGAAGGTTTAGAGAAATTCTAAAACCACACATTTCACAACTATTTTATGTAACTGACTATTTGTTACTTTCACATAAATTTACAATTTTTTCTTCATCACTTACAACCTAACACATTAAAGTTGTGGCCCAAAAATGTGTGGTCCTAGATTTTTCGAAGGTTTAAAGATTTTTTTTTTTTTTGGGTGGTTGGGTGTGTTATCTTACTTTAATGGTTCATATGAGCTGTCTCATACCCACATAAAAAGAGATAGCTATGAGGAGTGAAATGCATGACCTTTGGGAAACATACACAAGGCATGAGTAGCTCACTTGGTGGTACGAGTTCTTGTATCGTTTCATATAATGCTTGCAGGAGTTGATTGGTTCAAATAGTGACTCTTCCACTAATGTGTTGTGCTCACAACAATATCTTCATAAAGGCCTCGATGTTTTACATGGTATTGCCTTTACTGTCACATGACATGGGATTGATGAATTCACATTGAAGACCATCTTTTCTTATTCATAAAAAAAAAAAAAAAAAAACAAAACCCTACCAGCTTAACTAACACCACATGGCCAATGATAAATTTTTCTAACAAGTTTATAGATATTTTTTCTTTGAGAAGAAACTTTAGAACTTGAGAAACATATTCTAACATATGTTGAAGAAGTTATACAGAGGTCTTAATAACGGAAAAATACAACTTGTTACGGTTATATGTATCTTCTGTGAATGAGAAGATACATATACTCGTAACAAGGTATACCTTCTCCTTAATAACAATCTAGAAATTGGTTTGAATATCTTTACCAAGACATATACGTCTATAAAGTTGAAATATCTCCATCACCATTGTAGATAAGGTCCAAACGCCCACCAGTCATTATCAGGTGGTGCAAAATATAGCCGAGATACCAAGCAAAGTCCTCACCAGGCCAAAAATTCCTAATTCCTTTACAACGGGGCAAATCTTATTGTGTTAAATACAATTTGACACAGATATACAGACACCTTTTGTTGGAGTACTGTTATCTTAGATTTTTTTTTTTTTTTTAGTTTTATATATCTGCTCTATAAATTTAATATGATTCAAACCTTACAAAACTTGGCCTTTTTTATTTTTTAAGTCTAAGATAATTTTTTATTTTAAGAATGAAGTCTAAGAGAATAATTATAATTGAGCACTCATATCATGCTATCCAACGTTTGACCTTGTTGGCAATGGCAGCAACACACCCCACACCAGACATCATGGTACGAGAAAGTTTGGTGCTTATGAGTATTATTTCAGCAATATTTATTACCTTTGACGAGTAGTTGGTATTATTATTTCAGCAATATATATATATATATATATATATATATATATGTATGTATGTATGTATTTTATTTTAATACACATTGACAGTTTTTAGACCCCTTAAACAATTGATTTAACTTAGGTAATTAGCCAAGTTGTTACTTAGTCCAATTAAACAAGTCTAGGTTATCACAATAACAAGATCAAATCATGCAAAGCAGTGGAAAATAAATAACACAAGATATGATCACCCAAGAAACCAAACCGGTAAAAACCTGGAGAGGATTTAACCTAGCTATCCTCAAAATAAACTTGAATCCACTATCTTGAAAGAATCGAAATTCATACAAAAGGACTTACAAGCACCCCCGCTTGACTTCCTAATGCTACCAACCAGTAGAACTTACTGACACGACCACGTGCAAGCTCCGAATCCACGGACTCCTTCTTTCTTGGATTCCCACCAGTTACAAGCACACCCGCTTGTGTATTCTTTAAACTTCAATGGTAGCAACTGAATTGATCATCAAGGTGTAGAGAATATTTTCTCCTTGAAAACCCTAAGTTTGTGTAAAGGAAAGCTCCTCTAGATGTCACAAGAGATTTACACAAACCGTAAATATAAGCAACACTAAAATGTGGCTAGGGTTTTCCTTTTATACTTAGGACAAATAAGAAACCCTAAAAACGTTTTAAAACAACTAAGGCTGAGTTGGATGAATATGCAGAAAAGCAATCTGCCCGAGCTTCGATCGGTCGAGCCTAAGCTTCGATCGATCGAGCCAGGCCGAAAGCCACAATGCTTCCTGCTTTAAACTCGATTCCAACATTACATTGACATACAATTTTGAGCTAGCTTTAAATACTTCTAAACACATTGTTTTGATCATGGTTTGCCAACAATACACATTAGAGTTCTAAATACATAGAATCCTAAACTTTAGAATCTAACAAACTCCCCCTTTGGCAATCTGGGACAAAACACAACTTAAAAGTTCAAAGTTCACAAAATGAAAAGCCCTTTACAAAATAATGCTCATAAACCAAATTCAATCCTAACTATTATCCATCAGTTGCAAGTATAGACAGCAGCTCAATTGAATCAACCTGTATATTTCCTGAAACACTAAACAAAATGCATAACCGCATGTGTGGAAATAATACAAGTAAACAAAATAACTTCTTGATTTCAAATAACACACAAATAAAGACATATATCAATGAATACCTCAAAAATATAAATCAATAAGCAGTTTGAAACAAGAAACAAATAGAGTACCAACAAAACATAAAACTCCCCCTAACATGAATATCCCATCAAAAACAAGGTAAGAGCTAAAAATGTTAAGTACACAGTGAAGTAACTAGATACAATCTAAACACTCCACAAGCTCCAACCAAAATCAAATAAACTCCCCCTGAAAACAAAAATCCTACAAATACTCTCCCTTTTTGTGACGAAATGCCAAAGGGCAAACAAGATATCCATTATCAAAAGGGAGGTGGTCTAAACTGCGTCAACTCCGCACGCAAAGCACGGATCTCATCAAGTACATCCACCAAAATCTGTCCTTGAGCTGCTTGAATGGTCAAGACATGATCCAACGTGCGACGAATTTTTGAATCATCCGAAGCAGTCAGTGGAGGAACATCAGCCTCAGCAGCAGCAGCAGCACCGGAAGTCTTAGCAGCAGCTGTACCTGTAGAAGAGGGAGGAGGGGGAACATTACTAGATGACACACCTCTAGTACGAGGAGGAGTAACTCTCAACTGAGCAGCCCTCTGACGAAGGAAGGTGGCACCTATAGGAGCTATCACATGAACAGGCTCACCCGACGGAAAACCATCTAGACCTAAGTAGAGCAGAATCCTATGAATAAAAATAGGATAAATCAACACATGCCCTACGGTAGAACTCCTATGAACCTCGTTTAAAGAATGAAGGAACAAGTGAGGAAAACTGATGGATGCTCCGGAAGCAAAAGCGTACAAAAACACACATCGCTCTAAAGAGATGGTGTGGAAGTGAGAGATAGGCCACACAGATTGACACGCTATCTTAAAGAGGAGATAGGCGGTCTCAGTAAGCTCAGCGGACGTGATCCGAGGATCAGTACCCCACTGAATAGATGATCCAGTGATGTAAGACATGACAACGTCTAAAGAGGGTGACTCATCATAGGGATAGTTAGCATCCAGAACAACCGGCACCCTAAGAGCCTCAACCACTACCCGAGGGGTAATGGTGAACTCTACACCTCGTATCCAACTCCTAACAAGAGTGTTGGAATCATAGACGTGACAAGAGAGGTTCGAGTAGAACTCTCTAATCAGGGCGGTCGGGGGTGGATGATCTATCTCTAAGAGAGGCAACCAACCTCTAGACTCAAAATTGGCCCTAATGGCCGGATCAAGTTGATCTAAAATAACTGCTCGCTCAGACCAGATGTTACGCTTACAGTTCAAAGAGTCATAGGCTTCTCTACACTTATCATTCTTAAACAGCTCAACCCTAGGTGGAGACTCAGAGGAAGTGAAAGTGGTCCTATGAGCTCTAGTTTTCCTAGGCATGGTGCTAAGATAAGGATCAAAACACAGAGCAAAAGAACAAAAAAAAAAAAAAAAAACAAACAAACAAACAAAAACCAAGGGCAGACTGCAAATTAGCACAAAAACAAAATATAGAACAAAAATCTATATGATGCATGAACAAGTGTAAATTGCATGATGCATGTTCTAATGCAGTGAATTAAGTCCAAAAGAGGTTCAAATTACACAAATTGGCTTGAACATTAAGCGTTTTAACACAAAACCCCAAAATTTTAGAAACCACTTGATCAATTTTTTTAAAAAATTGACGAATTGATCATGACACATGATATAATAACAACAATAATGACCAATTACATCAATTGGATAAGCCAATTTCATCAATTTGAGCCAATTTGACAAAATCCCCAATTCGGATCAAATTCAAAACCCTAGAATTTTCAATTTTTCAAAAACTACAAAATTGATCAAATTAAACTATAGGGAACATTAATACAACATCATGGCACAAAAACCCATTGATCAATTTCACAAGAATAGGCTTGAATCATCAAAAACCCCAATAAGTGTGAAGATGCCGAAAATAGCCATGAGAATGCATGAAAAATGCATGAAAAAGAGAACAAAACTTGAAAAAGAAGGGCAAAATGGACTTACCGGCTTCCAAGGACAAAAACCTAGCAAAGAATTTGAAGGAAAATGACAAAAACTTGAGTGGTGAAGCCTTAAGCCAACGCGGAGAGAGAGAAAAACTTGAAAAAGTTTGAATAGTGACTTTGAAAAAGTCCAATTCAACTTTTTTAAAAACCTAATATACGAGTTTCGATTGGTCGAAAATCAGCCTCGACCAGTCGAAACAGACAGAGACTCCCTCTCTCAAAATTTAAAAATTTTTAAAAATTTCGATCGGTCGAAAAAAAGAATGGACCGATCGAATCAGGCAGAGGCTCACCATTTTTTGAAAAAAAAAACCAAGTTTTGAAAAAAAATGAGATGATTTGCCTCAAAGCATTTGATTTTAAGAACAAAAATGCATGAGTATGAGATGGTATGTTTATCAAATCAAGAATTTTAAGCCCAAAATTCCCAAAAACAAAATTTTGCATTCTTCACAAATTTTTCAAGCAACAAATTTAGTTTACACATAATTCAAAGTAATTGCAAAAACATGGATGGTCAGACCATAAACACACACAATAACATGTACGAAGTTTAGCAAAGAATAACTTATGTAGTGTGTGCAACTAGCAAAAACTTGAGATACATGTGAGGTGATATGTGAATAGCAATGAATCACAAAGTCTACAAAATTCATCACAAAAAATTTTAAAAGAGACTATCACCTAAAGAGTTACATCATATAACTCCCACATCTCCTAGATCATAAGCTTGCAATCATGTAAGTTTCTTGTATTTATACCTCATAATATACATATCAATTTTAAATTATGTGAGTTTGGCATCAAGCCTAATAATACACACCAATTTGATTTTAAGAATTAAGCAGTTTAACGAAGGCTTCACCTTATGATCTTTTTGTGCATGTGCTACACTTTCTCGAGCACAAAATCTTATGATATGCACTAAGATGTTCATGATTGGCTAGT
Source organism: Quercus engelmannii (assembly GCA_029955605.1). Lineage (NCBI taxonomy): Eukaryota > Viridiplantae > Streptophyta > Magnoliopsida > Fagales > Fagaceae > Quercus > Quercus engelmannii. The sequence continues at coordinate 3,607,734 of JARPSG010000003.1, read as the reverse complement.
GAACAGTGGTGAGATGGTTATTTATGCCTTTCTCTTAAAGTTCAAGTCCAACATTTAAAAAACATGTGACTTCAAGATTAAGACATAGTAATCAAAAACCATAAACATCTTTCCCACATAACATGCACTACAAATCTTCAACTAGTAGAGTGCAATTAATAAGCTCATCAAAGCTAAACAAGGTACAAAAGACATGTTATGTGAAAATAAATTGACCAACCTTGTTTTCAAAAA